>CM061137.1:147688973-148288973 GCA_030789695.1 Scilla litardierei | reverse complement strand
GAGGAATTGATCAATGAAAGCCTTCAAGATATCATCACATAAAAATCTAATTGGACTGTCTTATAAGTTTAACAATACTATGGGATTCACAAAGTCTAGGAGCTAATTTATGTACATTGTACTCTGTTATAAAAAATACATAGGCTAAGAAGTTACCTCATTTGATTCACCCAACAGAGCCCTTATTTCAGAATGGCAAGGATAAGGATAACCCAAGGAAAGCCTAAATTGGCAACCATTTCCATGCTACATAGAACAAAAGAAATCATTAGGCAAAATGAAAAACATATACAGGAAGCACTCACAACAAAAATCTTAAATGAAAGATTAAAACAGGAAAAAAAACCTAAATGAAAAACCAAAACCCCCATGTGATGGATGAAGATAACATAACAAATATTAGAGTTAAATAATGTTCAAGGATCAAGCAAGAGTGGGATCGTTTTCACTTCTCAAAATGTTCACTACTTGAATTGGTTTATCTTAAAAAACACCAGGCATCACTGATAAAATACCATCAGTTTTGTGTTCGAATAGCCCTAGTGTTGGAAATAGATAAATGCTTGAAGGCACAACCAGATATACTGCTGCTATACTCCAATGAAAAAAATTATGCTACAAAAAAGACATCATAACTACAATACCATAGACAACGATCCAATGTACATGAGAATCGAAATGTCATAACATCCCCATACCATCCAATGTACATGACAATGCATGTAACATTTCATCCCAAAGTGCTATAGATGATGGTCGATATTCTAGTAATTCATGTTATTTGCAATATTCTCCCACCTATCTGAATCTTCTTCCAGACAAATAACCGAGTTAATGTTAAGTCCAGAGGCTAACTTGTATCTATACAACACCAATTTGAGATGAATTGATTCATCATCCCCATATTTACAAAACAATGAAGTGTTATATACTTAACTCAAAGTTCTATTATAGAAAGGATATATAAAATTTGTGTGTGAAAGTATTAGTAGCTAATACAAACAGCAAAGGGGGTAGAGGGTCCACTTATCTTAAACTATTCTTGAAAGAATTTTCTTTCCATGGACTCCATTGATTAGAAGCAAGAAATCATACCTAAGTCAAAAATTCCAGTTAAATATTATTGAGGCATTACATTAAACATCTCGTGTGCAAGTACAATGTGTATCAACCCCATTAAATTCATCATGATAACACCCAAGTCTATCTCATTTCCTCGAAAAAAAACCACCACCAATACACCATCATCTACATCCACCAATACATCATCATGATTTTGTCATCATCCATATATGCCACCTCAATTTATAAAATTTGCTGGAAATATATGCCACCCAAATTTTGATTACACAAACTCCATACAAATACAGCAAGATAAAATTTTTCTACCACAAAAAAAGATTCGAAAATCAAAACCAACCTGAAGCAAACTCATAAATCAAAGCCCACAAACTCATACTCACATCCAAACAAACACATAAATCAAAACCCATAAAAGCGATTTAACAGAAAGTAAGGATGATCCAAAAATCAAAGTGGCAGCTTACCATCATCCATGGATACCTTGGGTCTGTGAAAGTTCTTCCTGAAACAACCTTAGCAACTCTCTTCTTCCTCTATAGCTCGGGACTGTGTCTCACTTATCCAGTCCCTGTAATACCTGAAAAGAAATAACAAACAAAAATAAGTCGGTTGGAAAAACCAAAAATATTGCCCAGAAAGTAACACACTGAATTGTAATATTGTTAGAGAGAGGCCTTATGTCTCTCGATTTCAAAGCCAATAGGTTTCAAAGTTTCAAAATTTTAAATTTCTTCCCATATGTTTCCTCATACCAATATTCAATTTCCCCCCTTCCCCCCAAAAAAAACTTTCTCAAATATGATTTTAGACTCTTATACCTCTGTTGAAGAGTTGGGTGCATATGCTTGATCCTGCTCCTCTTTATAAACTCAAGAGGACCTCTAAAAAAGACAACAACCAGCTGCATTGACGGGAATGAGGGAGCAATCCTCAACTCAAGATCTTCACATTTCTAAGCATTACGTCTCGTTCATTTGTGCAAAAAAATTAAAATTAAAAAATCACAAACACAATCTGACATGATAAAAAAATTAAATCTCAAAACGTTGGATAATTGTGCAAAACAAATCACTGGATACAAATCTCAACATTAAAATGTCAACATGATAATTCGACAGAGTATACAAACAAAGGCATGAAACTTACTTTCCTTGATTTTTCTATCATTGATTTCCTATACATGATTACAATAAAGGAATCTAACATTGATTACAACATGATCTTAAATCCTATCCTTGATTTCCAAAGTCCATTGAAACAGTGGAAAGCATGAAACTTGCTTATCTCTTGCTATCCACCATTCAAGTGATGTCAAAAAATTTCCTTTTTCCACTATTACAATAAAGGCATCAAGCTTAAATAATGCTCAACAAAAGTCATTTCTAGATCACATATATTTATTTTTGAAACGTATGAAACCTATTAGTGAAAAAGAATTGCTTGTCTAATGCCACATGAATTATTATTGATCCCTAAAATGAGATTGCTTTCTTCATAAAAGCGCACCTTTCTAATTGAAGAACCCCGGCACAAATTCAACTTCAAAACATCCAAAATCAACCCTAAAACCAACACACACAAAACCCAACCCTTTAACAAAATTATCAACACAAAACATCCAAAATCCAAACTTTAATTTTGAAAAAAAATATACAAACCAGTTTTACATTGCAGACTCCATCATAAACAGTGAGTAGAACCGAATCAAAGGCCTTCACAAGCAAAAGAAGAGAAGAACACCTCCCATTAGGATCAGATACGTCTACAGTAAAACAAAAACCCGTCATCAAAATCGAATTTACAAAGAAGATTATGCAATTGAGTACCGATCAAATTTACCAGAGGTCGAGGGGTCGAGGGCAACGAAGTGAGAGAAGAAGGAGATCCACCTTATGATCCAACGACTCCAACAACACTGGTCCTCCACCTCAGAATCCATGGTGAATTCCTCCCCATGTATTCTTCTCCTTTGAAATCGATCTCAAAACCCTAGAATTTTGATGTGTGGATACTCGGCAGCAAGGGGGTCTCGAGGTCGGATGATGTAGGATGAGCTCGGTAGCAGGGGCATTGGTGTTGCGACAGAGGACACGGTAGCGATGGATTTGGCCAGCGAGGTGATCAGCATCTGGGGGTCGGCCATGTGGGTGTTGGTGCGGTAGATCCGGCGTGGCTTCCTCCTCCAGTGGTAGATCCACGTGGCTCCTCCTCCGGTGGCAGATTTGGCATTGCTCCTCAATCGGTGGCAGATCCAGCATGGTTTCCTCCCTTGGGGGTAGATCCAGCATGGGGGGTTCGCGATGATCAGCATGGTTTGGGAGGGGGATATGAGCTGCTGTATTGGGGGATATGATGGAGAGAGGGAAGGAGGGGGGAGATTTTAGAGGAGCTGAGCTTTGGGGTTGGGAGCGATGTTTGGTGCGATTTTAGAGGCTCTTCGATGTTAGGGTTCTGCATTTTAGAGGAGAGAGGGAGGGAGAAACTGATTTCCCCCCAAAATTTCTTTCACCGTTTTTAATGCGTAAGGTGTAAATTTCAGTTTTCAACGTTTTTAATGCTTTCAAAGTTTTGATTTTTTCCCAACTCATTTCCCCCCAAAATTTAAGTTTTCCCTCTTAAGAGTTTTCAAATTCAAAAACATCCCTCAACCCTTCCCTCCAAATTACACAACACTTTATCATATTCATCATATTATATTCAATTTCTCTTATCCAAATTCTCTTCTCCCAATTTCTCTTATTCAATTTCTCTTGTCTTATATACAAATTGTATTACCCAACAATTGTTTTACCCAATTTCTCATCTCTTATCCAATTTCTCTTATCCAACTCTTATCCAATAACCCATGATAACATCCCTGTTTTATAGAATAGATATACATATACATATATACATATACATATATATACATATACATATACATATATACATATATACATATATACATATGAGGAGGGATCAAATGACCCCCAAAAATAACCCCCAAAAATGACCCCCTATCAAAAATCCTATGCCCCCCATTTTTTCGGAAGATCCGAACCGTTCATCTTGATCTCCACCCTCTAAATACCTGACCCACCAATTTTCAACCCGATCCCATGTGTTTTGACTGTTCATCCATCCGACCCAAATTTAACGGTTTCGCATGAACAGAACTTTTGCAAATGGTTAATGAACAGGCAAAACACATGGGATCGGATTGAAAATTGGTGGGTCAGGTATTTAGAGGGTGTAGATCAAGATGAACGGTTCGGATCTTCCGAAAAAATGGGGGGCGTAGGATTTTTGATAGGGGGTCATTTTTGGGGGTTATTTTTGGGGGTCATTTGATCCCACCTCCATACATATATACATATACCCAACTTCGTAGGTTTCCTGTCATATCTAGTCAATTTACGTAAGTAAGTTGACTTTGGAATCTCCTCTCACAAAATCCTGACGAGATATGCTAATGTGGAGACTCCACCTTAGATGTCTCAGTTTGTTGGTTGTAGATGACTAGATCTGTGCACGTGAAAATTTTGACTGAAGTGCAGAGTTTCTTTCAAGTTGCAATTGCGTTTCGTAGACAGATGAACAGTTCTACTTTTAATTTTTTTTTTAAAATTGTTTTGGCCTTTTAGTGAAAACGTTTATTTTTTCAGTTCAAATTGGCTACATTGCATATATTATTATATACATCTATTATAAAATCCATGTGCAATAGTTTGCATCTCATTAATCGAGAAAATTATGATTAGCTTGCCACAGTCTGGCTTTCTCACTCTTTTTTGTCTCACTACATGTCTAGATAATACCAGAAACTGTACTGTCGGAACTTCCACATTTCCCCAACCTTAAGAATCTGACTCTGGGCGGCTGGAAAATGAGCGACAAATTCCAAATAATATCCCACTTCATAAAGCAGTCACCCAGTTTGGAAATGCTTACATTAACAAGTGCAGAGGTAAAGAGGGAATGCGTCTATATTCTATATTCTTCACTGTTATGATATTGCATATGTGCATGCGCTTACATAACGTTAATGTGCAGCCTTCTCAAGAAAACGAAGGGGAATCTAGTCAGAAAATAGAACAGCTTTGGTTTCATTGCCCAAACACTGTGATAGCATGCAAAATCCAGTGTTGTGACGAGGAGAACGAAAGACTTCTAAAGCTGGTGTGCAAGGTGATTCTCAGCACGTACACATTACCCGATAGGAAAGTCCATATCATCCCCCACAACAGGGTTCAAGACCTTGGCGACTGTTAGTATGCGTTGGAGTTCCCTCAGCAATGCAGCTAGCCTTTTCAACATGATTGAGATGCAGCCTAATGAAGTGGTGCAATTTTATCTTCAAGTTGTTTCAAGTGGAGGAGCTCTCACGAGTCGATCAAAAGATCGAACATTTGTTAGTTGAGATTGACTATTTTTCATTGTGTTTCAGGTTGTTTTATGGCTTATCCACACACTGATGTGCTGCATAACTAGAAGCTGGTACGAGCGAATGTTTCTTAGTTCTCGTGTGTTGAGCTCTTCTGCAAAGCAATGGAGTTTTAGGATGCAAGTAAACAATCTTTTTTGAATGAAGATTTGGCTGGGGAAATAAAGGACGTGGTCTTAGGTAGCCAAAGTTCAGCCGTTAAGCAATTGATTCCTTTTAACAGTATTTACCACAGTAAGGTGATATATGCTTCATGTTATGGATATATATTTTTCGGAATACAAAGTGGGGTTTAGCCCTGGGACTGAGAGTAGCTGTTGCTAAGTTTGATTACATTGTGTGGTAGGTGTTGTAGGTTTGCTGTGGGGGCATCTCTATGATATTCAATAAATCAATGTCGGATGCATGGGATGTAGATCATCAATGGCCTTCTTCAATATGTGTAGTTTGAGCCATTGACCATTAGGGGTTGTGTCATGGAGTGTCATTCCTTGTGTAGCTTGGTGTTACCCTCCTTTAACCTATTCTGATACCACTTGTTGGGTTCCTATCGGTGGATAGGATGGTTAACACTAAATATGTATGCTTAGCAATAAGCTCACAATAAGTAATTCTAAAATAAAAACTTGCAACGTAAATATGAGGATAAGAATTAACACATTCACAAATAATTGCAAGTAAAGAAATTCAGATCAAACACGAAGCAATCACAAACACAGCTTTTTATTTTGTTTGGCCTACTCCGAACTTATATCCAGTCCTCAAGTCAATACCGCTTGAGATTTCCACTATTAACTTCCAAACCCAGAAGAATAGTACATCTCCATGACTTGGCAAACAAACCTTCCCAATTGCAAGCCTGACCTTAACAAACCTAGGACTGTAAACCACTCACAAGACCGAGATCAAAACATTACCCTAACAAACCTGAGGCTAACTCCTCTAGCTGTTGTGAAACTTTGTAAAGCAAGAATACAGTGACCCTATAGCGTTGAATATGAAGCTTGCGCTTGAATGTGGTTAACGGTGAGGGTCTATTCTGTGTGATTTAGTAATAGAGAATAGAAACTTCGCTTAAAGAGAATGGAAGATGAAAGGCTTTGAGCTCTAGTGCAATATGTGATTTATTTTCTTTTTCTTCTTTCTTTTCATTTATTTTCATCTGTATTTCATATGTAAAATCACTGAGAGATTCTCAATACATATGCAAGAAAATCCACAAAAGAGAATCCCAAAATGCCCTCAAAACAGCTTTAAAATAGCTAGTTGCGTAAATTCCATTTTGTGCAATGGCTAATTGATTAGTCGACTAGTATGTCTATTTGTCGACCAATGGCCATTTATTGACTAATAGAATAGCTCTGGTCAACTAATTTGCAAGCTAGAAGTCATAGCCAGTTTTGTACCAGGTATTAGTTAACTAGTATTATGTCATTGGTCGACTAATCCCTAATTGGTCGAACTGGTTGACTAACCAGTCATGTCAGGATTATGTTAAAGTCTTGGTTTTATATTAATCGACTAGATTTCAACTATTAATCGACTAATTCTTGATTAGTCGATTAGTATATACTCTCTGGTCGACTAATCCTGACATGCCGAACTTAGTTTGTTTTTCAATTTCTATTTATCGATTAAGGGTCAAGTATTGGTCGACTAATGCACATTTAGCTATGGAAACCTAGGGTTTTAATAAGAACTATATGTTATTTCATAGGGGTTCATGTGTGTGACATCTTCAAGGCTTTAACAATTATTCTAAGACAGGAAATAAAAATTACAATAACTATAAAACATGTCTTCAAACTCTTGATTGATGTAGCATTTGATGCTCTCATTGTCATAGAACTCTTCTTCCTTGGCTAGTTACACCATTACGTAGACTTGCCAAGCTTGGTTTATGACCTTGCTTTGTCATTCATACTTGAGCTATCTACGCTTGATCTTTATCTTTGTTCTTTGTAGATGCATTTGATCATTGCTAATGCCTTCCTAAACAACTACACAAATATTATTAGCGAAATAAATATGCTTGCTCATCATTAAAACATGTATTAGGGAATTCAATATTCAACATCATCAACCAAGCATGATAGATATTTCACACTGATGATGTACCTCCTTCACGATCCTCGAACCCATTAAGAACTTGAACCTGGCCCCGTACACATTGCTAGTATGAGGGACGATGAGAAGGAAAAACATTTTACTTTGGAGAGAAAAAAATTCTTTCTTGAAAAATGCTTGAATTTTTCCTGAAAGAATTTTTCCTCCCAAGAGATTTTGTATGCTAGGATCTTTGATCTCTTGTTAGTTGGACTTGGTGTGTTGAGAGGGGAGAAGATGATCCCTTATATTGTGCTTGGGATCCACCAAATGCAAGTCATATTTGAAATTCAAGTTGGAACACAACGCTACCCCTAAACGTGTAAATAGAAGAATGCTAACTCATGAACTCTTTTAACCCCAATTGGATTCTAGATTTGAATTCAATTCTTCTCCTAAAACAAGTTGAGATTAAAATATTAAAACCACCAGAAATCCTACAACTCTTGGGATTTCTTATTAGAGTCAAACTCTTCGAATTTGGGTTGATTTTGGATCTACCTCTTGGATTAAATCAGCACCAAAACAATATTCCCAAGCCCAGATCCGCATTGGTCCACCATTAGTCGACTAGCAGATCCTGTTAGTCGACTAATGGAAAACAGAGACTCACTCTGTTTTCCTACGCTTAAGTAAGCCGACTAATTCATGGTTGTTAGTCTACTAGCACTTTCGTTAGTCGACTAATATTAATTTATCAGTCGACTATTGGCTAGAAACCACATGATGGACGGACCGGATCATTGTAAAGATCGTCTTACCCTTACAATACTAACAACAACACACTAAAAGGGGGGGTGAATAGTGAAATGGCAATAAATTATGCAATTAAAATTTAACTTGCAAATGCAAAATAATAAATGCAAGAGAAATTAATCAACACAATCAAACCAAACGCAAACACAAGATTTTACACTGGTTCCCCAAAACTTGTTCGTCCAGCCACACCAATATTCATTATAATTCCCACAAAGAAAAGTGACTATTGTTATGCCCTAGAGGCCGACCTATGGATTTTAGGCCCATATGCACGGAGGGGCCCAAGCAGACACCACCCCGACTCTCCTGATGGGACACTTGCCGAGCTGATCGCCCCAATCCTTAGAAGCTCGCCTCGCTCTGCCTCAAGCTCGCCTTCCAGGACGACCAGGAAGCCCGCGCAGCGACCTGACAGCTCGCCATGTTAAGGACCAGCTCGCCTACCCACAACAAGAAGCATCCTTCGAAGAAGCCGAGTTTGCTCGCCGACCTACAGCTCGCCCTTGAGGACGACCAAGCACAAATATCTGTGACATAGTGACGTGAGCTCACCTACTCTCCATTAATACCAGAGGATAAGGGGAAGAACTGATGGGCGACCCTCCCGTCTCATTAATGCTCCTGACGCCTTCTGATACCATTAATGCGGTAAATATCCATGCCACAGCCCCAGCACTCGAGTGCCAACAGGGATGATTCGACGGCTGACAAGACGGCGAGCGACCGCCTCTCTGCCCTATAAATACCCACTCCTGCCTCCATAGAGGAAGTTGTTGGTTGGATAATTGCTGATCAGTAAATTCCCTAACTCATTTCAATACACAAGGTCGGATATCTTCCACATATCTGTGCCTTCCTCATAAGCCTGTCGCACTTCACCGACCTGCCTTAAGGTCGCCAAGTGTGCCCAGCGCCCACCTTTTAAATCATCAGCTGACTTAGGCATCGAAGAGGCTAAGGGCTGACAGCCAGCCCTGCCTTTCTGACCTGCTGTTCATCCTCGCAGGGGGCTCACCTCAGCCACCGGGAGCAGGCGACCTTTGTGCGACCTCTAGGCGACCAAGGGCTCTTCTCCCTTGAAGCGTGCTTCGAGTCCTCCTAGCCTCACCTTCAACCAAAAACCTATAAATCATTGTACCCGTGATTCCCACTGCATACAAATTCTATTGTGTGCGGAACAGACCCGCAACAAATACAATCCCACAAAGAGATACCTCACACAGAGGATTTTGTCCTACACAAGAACCAAACCAACCCTACACAAGGGTCAAACTCCTCCACAGAGAAATAGGGTTAGCCCAACACTAGGACACCAAACTTAAAGAGAGTAACTCCCACAAAGAGAGTATCTAATTACCACAAAGAGAATATCTAATTTCCACAAAGAGAATTAGGGTTTCAAATAAACACAAAGTAAAACAAATACTCTTACCTATCCCTTGAGATGAACTGTAACGCCCCGCTCCCCGAGATACCCGATAAGTACGAATCCGTATCAGGTATTTTCGAAGAGGCGGGTGTTACGAAGGAAATACAAAGGTCCAAAACTCGAGCAGCGGGTCCACTGCGCACTGCTGGGATAGTGTCTGTAGCATTCCAACAACACAGAAACACAAACGGGACCAACAACACAAACACTGTTATAAGTAAACCACTGATACATATATATACAACTGTCCAAGTACAACATCACTTATACAACATATAAGCCAAATCTCATATACAATAGAAAACCCACAACTCGCCGAAATACAATAACACACACCTCCAGACCTCTCACGCACTCGCATCACTCTCAACTCCATCCAACCCCAACCAACTGGACTAGTGGGCCTCCAACTCCATGAACCAACACCTGAAAAATATCAACGGGGACACGTCACAGCGTAACCCAGTAGGATGTCCAAACCCAACTCACATGGTGCCTCATGCAAGGAACTGGAAACCAACTCATGGCATATCATGGAAAGAAATGGGCATAAACAAACTTCCTCATCATATATGAAAACATGAATGACAAACATAACAGAATCACGTACCTGCGGCAAGGGAAAAGCCTGCAAAACAGAGTGAGTACCACGATGAAGTAAACATCAACTCTCAACCCATTTCCCATAAAATATTCGAGTGAAACTTAACCCATTCTTGATGCAAAATGGACCAGTCACTATGCAACATGAATCTTAAGAGGTTAACATGCAATTGGGTGAAGGTCTAACCTACAACATGAATCATTATGGGATCAAATACTAGTAACCGTTAGCATGAATTTAAAGGAAAGACTAAGGAGTTTAATGTTGGCATGCAACATGGTTCATTATCAAGATGGACATTAGCAATTTATTAATTCAACTTGCAATCCTTAAGCCCTTTAGTACTTTGTAACAACCCTAAAACATCCACTAGCAAATTTGGGCAAGCTTTAGGAATTAACATGTAACTATAGTGACTTAGCAAGCTAAGTGAGAATTTCACCATAAGGCACAATGTTTATCATAAGTGACTCCTATCAAAACTAATGATGCACTTATATTTGCACATGAACTTGAATAAAGATGCTAACTAAAGTTAGCAAACTAAAAGACATCTTGTAATATGGCCACTAAACTAACATTGCATAGAGTTTTAAGGTGGTTAGCAAATGGCATTACGCGTAGTGTTCCTAACTTAAGTTCCTAAGGCTTAGGATGTTATGTAAATGCTTACCAAATGCTCACAAAAATTTCAGCAAAGTTTCTCTTGTATTTATCAAAGTTTCCAATTACAACATAAGTAATATTAAAGTAAAAACAAGCTATAGCCCCAAACATATAGTCTTTCTCAAAGAATCATATGAGAAGTAATAACCAATATCAAAACATGAAATCTAACAAGACTAAGCTTGTCACATTACTCAATTTAATCTAGTTAACAACTTTTACAAAAGGTGGATGCACAAAAACATAAAGTTCTACATGTAACCTCATATTGGAAGTGTGGTGAGAATCCTACAACAATTTCAAGGAAGAACAAGCTTTAGTTCGGTTACTTGCTAAATTTCACAACTCCCACCTTTTGTAACACTTACAAAGCCAATGATACCCTTGTGTTTGCATATGGACTTAATAAACAAAAAAAATGCCAACTCTAGCTACTAAAGCCATAAAAGACATCACCTAGGGAACAAATATGTCATGGATATTAAGGGAGATGTTAGCTTTCACTAGAATTCCACTAAACACAACAAATTTTAATTTATTAGTGCTAAGATTCCTTCCATCATTTTCGAAGAAGTTTAATGCACTTAGAACAATTACAAGTGAGCGACATACATACAAGAAATAGCAAGTCCAACCAACTCTATCCACTAATTTAGCCTAAAGGCCCAATCAAGGAGGCAACAATAATAGCAACAACATTGAAAATAACAACATCACCAATACCAACATCAATATCATTAATATTACCACTAACAATAACAACAAGAATAATAATATTTGCTAACAACTAACAAACCACACTTTCCAACATACCTTCATTCAAGCGCCACATGTCTCCATGGCAACATGCATTCTCAAAAGTTAACCATCACATACATACAACCACAAATCACCCAAAAATGCTAAATGATGCCATGATGCATATGATGCACAAGTAATGCGATGCAATGCGATGCAATGCAATGCAAGGGGATCTCATGAATGAGCCGGCGTGCAAGTGTATCGTGCACCTACTCCGTTATCACATGGAGCCACCTAATGGTATCAAGAGGTTGCCCACGACGACTTCACCCGCTTCATACCATGGCAACTTTGTCCATGCCAGTGCACTCCACCGTTCGTGTGCTAATAACATCAAAACACATCATTCCACATTCCACGCGTATCCATCACCACACCGCCAATTTTCCATCTCATTTGCATTTCATATAAACCTCATTTTCATACAAAGAAATTTAATAATAAATAAATTTCCACTTTCCATTTGAGAGCATTTTTTATACACATTTAGAAACAAGCATTCAAGGCATCTTCACCCAATTATCCTACTTATCTCACACACTTCATGTAAGGAAGAATGAATAATATAACTTCCAACATTGTAAATGAGAGTGATTTCACATAATTTTTGAAATGAGTCCATCAAGGTAACATGAATCAAATCGTAGCATCAAGTGATTTCAAAGCATCATATAGATTCTACTACCACATGAAAATTGATTATTAAAGCTTCCGGCCAACCCAAATGAAAGAAATCATACAAAATTTGACAAAATTAATGCACAAGGCCTTCAATTGCATCATAAGCAAGTAATGTCACAAAATTGATGTAACAACCCTAAATCAAAGCATACAAGAACTCATTATCTCATATAATGAGAGCAATTCCATAAATTGAGAGCAATATCACCAAAATGAGAGCAACTTCTTTATGTGAACCATTCAACATAATTTACGAAAGGAGATGAGGCAATTTATTATTTATGAAATGCAAACTTAAAAACCATACTCTCTTCTTAATTAAGTTACATTTCACAATGAGGCAATTTCATGTTGGCAATCAATAGTTAATTAATTGATGATTAATTAGTTCAAGTTGGCAATCAAGGCAATTCGACATAAGTAATTAATGATTTCATAATTAATCAAGGCAATTCCAATATTCAAAGTGAGGCAATTTCCAAATGAAAGTAATTCCCTACTATTATAAACATCCCAACATTTCTAAATGAACAATTTGAAAGATAATTTTCCAACATCCCAAAGAGGAAAATTTTCAATATGAGGGCAATTTCAATAAAGGGGCAATTTCACGCAATTAGTGAAATAATTCATTCATGTGCATCTTCAACATAGTCATGGCATCAAATTACCATACCCAACATATGAAATCAAATCAAATACTCCATGTCAAGCAATTTCACCAAAAACCCCTAAAAATGCAAGCTTTGTACTAAAATGCAATGAAATCAACCATATGAGTAAGGATTGGACTCCTACCTCTTGTAGAAACTCAAATCCAATTCCAATTAGATGAAATCCACCATTGATTGCAATGAATCCCTCATGAATCCCCTTCTCCAACTCCAAGCCCTAATTTCGAAATTCCCCACATGAATCCCTAAAAATGCCAACTTTGAACTCAAGATGAAAATGGAAGAAACGTATGAGTAGGGATTAGAATCCTACCTCATTAGAGAAGCAAAGCCATCTACTAATCCATGGAACTCCTCCATCTTCATCAAGTTCCCCAAATCCCAAACCCTAGCTTCATCTTCTCCTTTCCTCCTTCCTCCTCCTAATTCTTTCTCTTCTCTTTTTCTCTTGCTTGGGAATTTTGGCCTGGCCTTGGGAAGTTTCGGCCTGGGGGGGGGGGGGGGGATTTGGCAGCACACAAATTTGGGGAGAGAGGGTCGGCCAGTTTTGGGAAGAAGGAAAGGAAACGGGGAAAAAGAGAAAGAATTAAAAAGGAAGGTTGTAGAAAGAAGAAATGATATGGTATTTGTAAGTTTGCCATTCCCAATTAAATCAAACCCTCTTCTCTCATCTAATAGTCTAGCCCAACTATTAAAGCCCAATCAACATTAACTTACAATAATCCAAGTCCAACTCTAGCTTTCAAAATTAACTAAGGCCTTAACAATAGTAATGATAACATTAATCAACATCATCAATAATAAAAATACCAATACCCAAAAATAATAACAACTTCACCAAAAATAACAGCCAAACATCAATAATAATAATGTCATTCATTAATAACTATCTCAGTATCACCAATTATCATGAACATACCGCTTTACTATACATACTCGCCAACTAAAATCGCCAAGCACGCTAATAAACACTATTAGCATGCTAACAATAACATCAATTTACTATCCAACCACACGCATTTACTTATATATCCCAAGCATATCATAGTCACCTTATAGCCATACATGTAGGAATTTACTATACACACAACAAAATTACTATACGCACACACGCAAACAGTATTTTACACATACGTGCATTACATGAACTTACTCATTAATGAATGCTAGGCATGGAAGAGGATCTCCAAGTGATGAGATTAGCTTGAAAGCACTTGAATGATTTCCCTTGAGTTTGACTTCAATGCATGAAGGTGAGAATTAGCTCTAAAAGGAGAATGAGAGAGTTTGAGAGTGGCTTAATTAAACTCTAATGATTTTCAATAGCATCAAGAAGTTCTAATAAACTCAGTCCTCTCATATATATAGGAACCCTATATGAACTCTCAAAACCCAAGGAAATAGCCAAAAACAAAAAGCTGTAACGGCTAGAATCTGGGCAAAAACGTCATCGACAGTCGATTGATGAACAAATAACAGTCGATTGTCCAACGGCTAAATAAATTCCAACGGCTATAATCAGAGCCAGGACAGTCGACTGTATACAGGACATGCGCCTGTAAATCTTTCAACAGGCGACTGCTGCAGGGGATGGAATAAAACAGAGAGATGCAACTTATGCACTGTATGTAGACAGACGACTGATGGCCAGAGTACAGTCGACTATAAAATAGACATGCGACTGTAAATACTGAACTAGTCGACTTACTAGCAAATTGGGATGAAGCCCAGACAAATGCAAGTTGCACACAGTCGACTGTAGAACAATTCACAGGCGACTGTTGGAAGACATGCGACTGTATATTGACCGTCAGTCGACTGTTCCAAAAGCTCAAGTATGAGTCAATAAAAGGTTGACTTGAGCAGTGCACCACAGTCGACTGTAGAAAGCTCGACAGGCGACTGGAATCACCCAGTCAACTATAAAACTTTCATCAGTCGACTGATGGAGAGCCAGAGACTCCAATTGAGTCTTTGGACAAGATAAACCTATTGGGTTGGATTCTATGATAATCATAAGGCTCATTAATTAAGATGGTTAAATGCATATGCATGAATGAGTAGACCATCTATCAAGGCATTAGATCAAACCTAGACTTAAAAAGGAGAAAACCAATAAATGAAATATTACATTGATTACATTGCTTTCCTAAGAGTCCATGACTTCAATATAGAAAGCCTTGTTGTTGCCCATTATCTCCAAGTTTTGGCACTCCTTGAGTTCAAGCTTTGGCCTTTCTCCTCTTTATGTCCATTCTTGCATCAAGTCTTGCATCAAGTGTTTAGTCTCCAAAAAAGGATATTCTTGAAATGTTAACTATGAGACTAAAATAAGAGAGTCATTAGCACCAATATAATGTTATGATCATCATCAAAATAACAGTGGTATGAAATACCAATACTCAACAATCATCCGTAAAGTAACTAAGTTATATGATTTTATGTCGACTCCTTAGATAATTTTCTAAAAAGTCACCTTAATTATAAACACTTTTCCCATTTATATTCCAACTTTAAGAAATTTATGAATAATGATCATTTTTATTGAACCACAATATATTTGAATAATTGAATGTAATCTTACAACTGAATACTTTATTTTATATACAACCGAGTACTTCCAACTCCCAACTAACAAGTCCTTACATGATGCACAAATGACCTCTTGTTGGCAGGGGAGCATCCAGTTACCTTGATTGCAGGCCATCATTTATCAACACGAGTGCGGCATCAACGAGAGAGCCGAGAGCTAAGCCCTGGCGACTCAGACCCACACTGCCTGAGAAAACGTTGAAGCATTCCATCTCTGACATGGTCTCTGTAACATTCTGAAGCTCATTCATCATCCCCAAATCAGCGAAGAGCTCGACATTTCTCTTGTCTGACGTCATCAGCCAAACTGCTAGCTCTACCAGGTACATTCTGATCCTTGGAACCTTAATCGACGGGTAGTTGTGAGCCCTCAGCAATTGCACCACTCTCTCTGCAAACTGAGCTTCCTGGATGCCTGCCTTCTCAAGCTCTTCGACATACTCTCTGTAGCTTACGAACCTGTAGATCTGCGTGGCGAGCCCAAGCGATACTTCCAGCAGTTTCATCTCCTCGACCATGATTGCATTTATCACCTGTCGAACATGTTAGAAATAATTAGTATATTGGTTTAATATAATCAATGGAGGGAGAGATCTTACAGTAGGAACTGCGGCGGCGACTCCCCTCAAAACGCAGCCATTGGCATTGAAGGCACACAGATTCTTCAAGATCCTGAAAGAACTTATTCTTACCACCGGGTCGTTAAGAGAAGCTACAAGCATCTCCACGGCCTGCTTTCTCTTCAAAATTCTATCGCAGTTTCCTGCATTCTCCAGCGTCAGCATTGCCAACGCCTCGCCTGCTTCCCCTCTCAGCTCGATCCCTTCTCCGAGAAGCAACCGCAGCAGCTCGTTTATCATACCTCCGGTAGCCCCGATCTTCTCTCTTGCCTCTTCGTCCATGGCCAGACTAGTCAGCACCTCGATCCCGAGCTTCTGCAGCGTCGGGTGGTTCTCCGCATACTGCAGTATTTCTCTGATGTTGCTGACAGTAAACACAATCTCCGATATCTCCCGCCGCAGTATCTTTCCCGTGCTGCCCGTCGTGCCCGCCAGCATCTTCACCACCTGCAGCGATCGCTTCACTGCCCTTATCTGCGAGCTGGACGCGCACTGCATCCTGCACAATCTTGCGTTGATGCTCGTGAAGTCTATTACCTCCGCCAGCAGGCCCCTCGTGTTCCTGATCTTCTCACAGTTGTCGTGGTCGCCTGCAAGTTTCTTCAGCATCAGCAGGCCCAAGAGGTTGAACTCCGTGAACCCGAACTCGCCATCTTGGCTTGTAACGGGGCTTCGGTTGCTTACCTCGTCCGGCCTCGGGTGCGTGCTGGGGCCTCTGTAGAGCAGGGACGAGATTGACTCCACGGCACCAAGGATCCCCGCCACACGAAGCGCGCCCCGCTTCTTTCCGGCCAGCTTGCACACGATCACAGCCGCCGACTTGCGGATCTCCCTCTCCGCAGGGTCCTTCCAGTTCAGCATCTCGATCAGCCTCTCGATAACGGACGACGAGGTGCCAACCTTTCTCAGGGTCTCGTCGGCGAAGCGGCTGCAAGTCACAAACTTGTGGAGGATGCGAGCGCCGATGAGCTGCTCGGCGCGAGAGCCGGAGGCTAGGAGCTCTTCGGCGAAGGAGACGAGGTCCGTCTTGAGGCCGTCGAAGACGCTGCCGGCGAGGCACTTGGAGTAGGAGTCGTAGAAGAAGCGCTTTATGGATATTGTGCCTGACGGGCCGAAACCGCACTCTTTGTTCACCTGATCGAGCAGCTTGTGACAGCTAAGCTTCCATTCCCAATAGGCCTTCTCCGTGAGAAACAACAAGGCCTCGGCAAACGCTAGACCGTAGAATATGTTGAGCGCCGAGTTGAGATTTTTCAGGCCCCCGTCGTCCTTGCTGTCGATCTCGACGTAGTCCTGCTGAACCAGCCTCATCAGCGAGAGCGACACGCATGTGCAGGCCGAGAGTATCTGGATCCAGTAGAGGATCCTGCTGATGTTTCTTGACAGAAACACCCAGCTCGCGTAGGGGAGGAGGGGAACTTCCCGCGAGCTCCACGCCCGTCCCATCGTCGGAGGGTCGACCCTCAAGGCCGGAGCGACCCTTTGGAGGTCGTCAGCGAGGCTTGATTGCCTCAAGATAAACTTTATGAGCATGATCATGAAGCGTGAGCTGGTCTTGATTGCCTGTAAGCTTAATTTGCCGGACTCGGTGAAGGACCAAGTAGCCTGATGCTGCCACTCGAGCTCATGGCTCCGGCTAAAGATCCTGCTGCCTTCGAAGAGGAGAATGGCGGTTATGAACCAGAAGTCCTTGCTCTCGAGGGCCCCGAGAAATCCCCCGAGGAGAACAGCCGTGGCCCAGATGAATCCAAGAGCGCCGATGCCGCTGGCAGATTTTTCGAGGAGTGCCAGGCGAAAAGCAAACAGTGTTAGCTTCTTCTCAGGGGCGCCCTCGGTTGTGTTAGCTGCCGTCTGCGTGACATCGATGCCGCACTGCTCGCTCTGCGGCTCAAACACGGCGGGCACCCAGTTGTCGGCGATTCGGCTGTCCATTGGAAATGGGTAGGAATAGAAAGATGTTGAATTGAGAGGGAGAGGGGAGCCGTGTATGATTTATAGCAGGATATAGACGGACGCAGACAATGATCGATAAATGGTGCTTGAAGAAAGAGATACAGTGGAATGAGACAGGGAATTAACTGCTGGCATATTCAGAAAGGCTGCTGAAGTTTGCTTAGAATTTATGTTGGATTCTGTCAATAGCCTGAGATACAATCCTTTCATTTGATTTGTTTATTCTAGTAAGTGATTGCTGCATTGTTATTCCTGGGACTAGGCATGAGTCCGTGCAACATCTCTTTGTTTTGTTGTTAAGCTATTGCGTTACGCAAAATATATGTCAAATTACAAAGTTGAATGGGTATTCAAATCAGCAAGGTCTAACACACGGGAACTTGCTATTTGCATGGCCATACGCTTATTCATGAAATGTGTTATGAACACGCGAACTTATCAATTACCTTACATTTCTCTTCCATGGCACTCCGTTCACATAGGGGTGCAAATTTAGACCCGGAACCCGACCCGTACATAACCTGCTATAGACGGTGTTGGGTATACATCGGGGTGTCCATCGGGCCGGCCCGGCCCTTGACCGGACCGGCTCCGGCGGCCGGAAGCCTGGCCTGAGGCCCGGCCAAGACTGGGCCCGGGCCGGACTGGCCAAGTATTTTAAAAAAATTAAAAATTAAAAAAAAACAAAAAATCTAAACAGCTCAAAAAAACAAAAAAGTGTTATGAATTAACTACTTGGGGAGGAACCCACAGTCCTTTATTTATAGGCATGATAGGAGAGTTATAAGATAAGATACATAGATATGAGCGCATCTCTAAGATACCCACAATCCTAACCAACTCTGGTTCATATCTATTCACAATACTCCCCCTTATCCAGCCATATGTGTGGACTCTGCTCATAAATACTTCAAGATTCTGAGCGTAATAGTAGTCTCACATGGGGTGGATACTTTAGGATCCTGAGTTGGTGAAGTTTGCCTCGTTAAAACCTTTAGCAATGGAAAACCCGGTGGGAGAAACCATAGTTAAGGAAAAAGAGTACAAACACTCTTTAACTCCCCCTGATTTGTACAAGTCACTCTACTCATGAATACTTCTGGATTCTGAGCGTCACAGAGAGGTAGATACTTCAGGATCTAGAGTTGATGATTTGCCTCGTTAAAACCTTTGGCTATGGAAAACCCAGTGGGAAAAACCATAACTAAGGGAAAAGAGTATAAATTCCCTCAACTCACCTGATCTGTAAAAGCTCTTAGGCTTTCAGATCTCTTAGACTTATCTCATCACTCCTATTTACAACTTTCCGAAAATATACACAGATTACAAATATTATCACCATTAAGCAGCTGCTGAATACAGAAACTCGGGAGAGGTGTGCTAAGTTTCGTCGCCTCTGATGTGGTCTTCAGACTATGTGGTCAGCTACACAATACCAACCTATATCCCAGTCGTCACTGGGATGTGATGTACCACCAGGCGCCCTCAAATACACCATTGGTGTGGTGAGAATCTCGGAATGATAGGATGATGTTGCCTTCATAAGTTGCTTTGTAGATCTGCAGTAGATGGCCATCCTACTGTGGGTACTTCTATGATTTCTCAGTATAGTGACCAGACTTGTAACCTGCATTTGCATAAACATTGGAGGATGATACTTCATATTGTAAGTCCAAATCTTTTGACCCTTGGAGGAAGCGCAGAAGGCTTAACTCCGGTCTAATGACCCTTTTTAGGTGCCAACTATCTCTGGCTAATGAGTTTACTGCAGCTGCTATATCGGGACGCATGCAGTTAGCCAGGAGTGCCTAATTGTACTTAGATAAGGGACTTTAGGACCAGTTATATCATCCACCTCTTCCAACGATCGGAAGGGTTCTTTTTGTACATCCATTAAGTATACTACCATAGGTGTACTTTGGATGACAATGGTCCTTTTAATTTCTCCAACGCACTTCTGGGTGTTTGTTACAGGATTCTATGAGCCATGAATTTATATTTACCTAGGTCTTTTTATTTCATGTTTAAAAGTCAGGCTTGAACAGATGTTTCGATTTTCTCTTCAGGAGATCCGATGAGATTTTAGTTGTTTACAACTATGATCTCAAATCCTGCTCTTTGCTCAGATGCAAAGACAACCCTCAGTAGGAATCATTGCTTTGTCAAGCGATTCTCTCGGTTGTACATTATTCTTATTGTTTTTTTTCAATAGAATAGACGTCCCGAAGTCTATTTAGGCATTTAAGAAAATGTGTAAATTATCTTTACCAAGATATCCACGAAGGTATGCCGTCACACTATCCAATAACAGCATATCCAAAATTTTCCTTCGCCAAATCGTAAAATATTCGCTTTTGATAACTTAAGGAGACGGATGCATCATTTATGAGGCATGCTCATTTTAATTTGTTCGATCCCTAGTTTCAGCGAAATTTTCCTTGGGCTATAGGTTGTACCTTATAGCATATGATTTTGTATTTATTTTTCTTATATGTGCAATACTTTATTTTATCCACAGGTTTGACACCTTTTAGAGTCTGGACTTCAGGTCCGAACATTTCATGTTTCATAAGTGAGTCCAGCTTATCTTTTATTGTCTCGTTCCACATTTGACCAATCTCTACGTTTGCATTTTAGCAACGGAGTATGGAACGATAATTTATAAACATCATCGCTTTTGTGATGTATATGGCAATATGATACGTGAATACATTGTCGACAATTTATGTTCTATCTGTCCAACACCTCCCTAGTACGTACAACATTTACTTTCAATTTCAGTTTTTCCCGACAGTTCCTCTGCAGTGGATTTCGGGAAGGGTGATGGTGTGGACAGGAGCTCATTGTCCTGTGCTAGTATTGTCTTAAGGTCTCCAGGAGTTTCTGTCCTTGGAGCCTAGTGGTCTGCCTCTTTTCTGTTGAGGATCAGCCACTTCTGCTGATGGTGGATTGCATCCATTCTCAGGGATGTCAATCCTAGCTGGAGTTTTTGCAGCAGTGATGTGTGATCTGACAATCTTCTGCTTGTCAGTAAATGAGTCCGGTAACTGGTGAACATTGTTCTATATGTGGATCTTCATGATCTCATTTTCACATTGTTTTGTTACAGGATCATGATGGGTCAAACTTTTTATATCTCACGTTATAATTTGCTTCGCGCCAGATTTTCCATTATCTGGGCCTATTTTGGGGGAACTCGTCTCATCGAAATCACAGTCTTCAAGATGTGCCTTAAATGCGTCCCCCGTTTGGGGTTCTTGTATCTTATAAGTGAGGGTGAGTCAAACCCTACAAGGATAACTAGGTCGTGTTGAGGACCGTTTTGGTCGCATGTAGTGGTGCAATGAGGATTTAAACTGTGTGACCGAAGATTCTCAGATGAGAAATGTTCGGTGGCATTCCATATGCAAGTTGCATTGGAGACTCTGACATCCAGATTGTCTTTTATTTACGATGCAGCATGCAAAATTTGCATGTCCCATGCATCCATCGACAATCGGGATTTAACGGATGTTCAATCCAGTGGAGTCTACTTATCAGTGACTGTGCCGACCCATTTTGGGTATGAACATGCGGCACTGTATGTTCATTTTTTATTCCCGTTGCTTGGCAGTACTCTTGAAATGACCTGGAGGTATATTTTCCAACATTAACCAGATTTATTTTCTATATTTGATTGTCTGAAAAATGTGCCCGTAACATTTTTATTTTTGTGCCAATAGTTTTGGAAAAGCTAAGTTGCGGGTCTATAGTAGATACACAAACGAATATTCTGAGGATGCATTTATCAGTATAATGAAGTACCGAAATACCCCCTAGGGGGGTGGAATTTGTCCACGTCTATCTCCTTATATTCTTTTTGAGAAAGCATAGAGATTCTTTTTCAACTTTTCGTAGAGATGGCCTTGTAATTAGTTTTCCCTTATAGCAAGGTATGCGAGGGAATTCTCCCTTCTGAAGAATCTTCTAGTTCTTCAAGTCATACACATAGGATAAGATGCGTTGCATCATCACTGTTCCAAGGTGGCCAAGTCTATCATGCCAGAGTAAAAACTTGGCTGATGTCGGGCACTTCAGGTGCTCCGTTTAATTCTGCTTCCTTTCTTCGAATCTTTGTATAGTAGAGGCTTGTCAGGCTCTCAAAACGTTCAAGTATGGATTTTACTCCTTTTTCTTGAGATGTTACATACAGTAATTTGTTTTTCATTTACATTTGTTGTTTCCAAATGGAATCCATTGAAATGGATGTCCCTGAAACTTAGAAAGTTTCTTTTGAAATTCGGAGAGATTAGTGCATTCTTTATTTTTGTTTCTGTGTCATTTGGGGTCAACAGTGTTACGTTCCCTGGATCTTCAATATGGCCCTGATGTTGGGATTTGTACTGAAAGATCGTATGTGTTTATTGTCTACTAATCAGTCATGAGAGCAGTTCATCTATTAAAAGATGAATCATATAGGCACATGCATTTTCAGATAAACATTTTCATTCAAAACAAATTACGTAATTCAAATGCTCTCATAACATGAAATGTTCTAAACAATTTGCTAAGTTAAAAATAGAAGGCTAATCAAGTATGTCATCATGTTCGAAGTGGTCAGCAGTAAACTTGACTGGAGCATCAGAGGTCATCAGGTTTGTTTCAGCTTTATTTTTCTTGTTCTCTTTATATAAATCCTGGAGATGTTGCAGAGTTCTGCACACTCTGGACCAGTGGCTTTTCATGCCACAGCTACGGCACTGGTTTTTCCATTCCCTCTTGCCTGGGGTGCATCATCTCTAGTTTTTTCATTTCTTCGCCACGTGATCTTCCGCTTACTTTCATTTTTTCGTTGCTGGACTTGGCCCTAGCCCTTTTGTTCTGTCCCCCTTTCTGTGGTCTTTCTTTTCTTTTGTTGTCCCACTTCTTTCGAGAAGAAGAGGCATTATGAGCTTCTGGGAGGGGGGCAGTGCCAGGGGCGCATGTTGTGAGTGGCGAGGAGAAGCTCTCTGTTTTGTTCAGTCATGAGTAAACATGACAGCAGCTCAGAATACTTGGTGAACTTTCATTCACTGTATTGCTGCATTAGTATCGCATCTTTCTCATGGAAAGACGTGTACATCTTTTCCAGCATGCGATCTTCTGAGACTTTTTCGCCACACAACTTCATGCGTGAGGTGATGCTAAAGAGAGCTGAGTTGTACTCAGTTATGGACTTAAAGTCCTGCAATCTCAGGTTTTCCCACTCATATCGTGCCCTTGGTAGTATAACATCTTTCAGATATTTATATCTATCCTCAAGGGTAGTCCACAGCTCATGTGGATCTTCGACCATAAGGTATTCAGCCTTTAGGGTCTTGTCCATATGGCAGTGAGTATAGATAATGGCTTGCGCCTTTTCTATATCGCTTACATTTTCATTATCAGAAATGATGGACTTTGCCCGCAGATGAAACTTCACATCGAGCTGCCAGCTCAGATAGTTTCTTCCTGATGCATCCAGCACTTCGAAATCGACACTGTTGATTTTTGCCATTTTATCTAGCAGAGCACAAATTTGCATGAATTAATATTTTAAACAATAAATATTTTCATGCGGAGGCAATTTTTAAATGAAGAGCTAATTGTGTGGATCGGCCAGTCCCACATAAATAAAAAGTCCAAAGTCCATTACAGTCCATATTACACAAATGAAAGCTTTAAAAAAGAAATTGCAACTTTGGAAACCCCTTGGGTCCCATATAAGATCTTCAGCTTCAATTGTGGCCTCTGCCTCCATGGAGAGTGGTGTTCGGTCTTGGACATTTACATAATTTCCTCACTACAATTTCTCTCAAAAGTAAAAGAAAATTGCAGAAAAATAAAATGTGGGACTTAAACAGCCGATCCAAAAACCGCAATTAGCCATCCATGCAAAAAATTTGTGCTCATCAAATATTTTCATCAGACATTTTCATCACAGGCATCACAGGCATTAATATTCGCAGAGATGGATAAAAAATTTAATTACTTAATAATTATTGGACCACTGGGCAACGTCATGTTGAGTATTGATTCTCCGGATTTGGTTTTGATGATGAACAAACATAAATATCGTGAACTAACTCTTTGTGAGCGCAGTTATGGAGATCGTCGCCAAAACTCTACGTATATCAAAAGCGACGTCTCAAGACTTCTCAAAGCGCGTGATCGTGTGCCTGAAGCTTCGTTGGAGCTCTAGGAGCATTATTGAAGTCAAGAGATTCGGAATGAAGCCTTTGAAGACGGTTCGTCAAGTTTAATTTATTGTCTTCTAGCTTCTTTTCGTAGAATGTTAAGCCTTGAGTAGGTCTTACGTTTTAATCTTCATAACGCTCATATCATTAGAGCTAGGACTATCTTAGAAGCCCATACAAACTTTCCCGAAGCTTCGCGCTTCATTTCGCGGCTTCTGGTGCATCTTAGTTGGTTCAAGAAGAAGAACCAACCGACTAGATTGTCATCTAGTCGGTCAGTAATCCTTCTTGAACCGACTAGATCTTCTTGCTCAATTCAGCCTAGACTCTGTTGTTCAATTAGTCGGTCTAAGAAGGTTCACCGACCGACTAGTTGTGACTAGTCGGTTTGGAATCCTTCTTAGACCGACTAGTTAAGACTTCATTTTTCAGCATGAGTTACTGTTTTCAGTTAGTCGGTCAAAGAACATCTATCGACCGACTAGTTGTGAAACTAGTCGGTTGGAATTTGTCATTAAACCGACTAGCTCTCTTTGAATTCAGCCTATAAGATTTCAACTCTTAGTCGGTCAAAGAACACTCACCGAACGACTAGTTGTCAAACTAGTCGGTTGGCAAGTCTTCTTAGACCGACTAGTTCTATATCCCCTGAACTATCTTTATTGGCTGTGAACCAGTTAGTCGGTCCAAGAGGAATCACCGACCGACTAGTTGAGAAACTAATCGGTCAATGATCCTTCTTAGACCGATTAGACTGCTTCAGAAATAGATCCGTTGGAGCATTAAATGCACGAATTTTTCCTCTCTCTCCTCTCTATCATATATAATCTTGAGATGCTTCTTCATAGCATTCAAGGCTGCCATTATTGAGTTTTAGAGATCAAAGAGAGAGCATTTAATTCTCATTCCAAACTCACTCATTTCTCACAAGAATCTCTCCCTCACTCTTATTCCTCAAGAGAGATTCTCATTGATTGTGAGCTCTTCAAGCCAAGAGCTTGATTCAAGGTCACCAACTCCTCCCTAGCCACCTATTGCTGGTCATCATCTTGGAGCTAGGGTTTGGTGCCTTCTTCTTCCCCAAATCCTTCTTGCCCTAAAATCGTAAGTTTTACTCAAGGCATATGATTTTGTTGGTAAGCATTTCATATTTCATTTACTTTGATATTGCAAGTTTTTCTCTCGGTTGTGAGAGAAGTGTGTGATCCCGGTTTGTGGGAGTCACATTTTCATTTGTGTATGATTTAATCTTGTAGTGGTTTTCTACAAGAATTTCATAGTGCAAATTTGAGTTAGAGGAATCTAACTCAAGTAGCCGGAGGGGATCCGGGTGTTTGGGACGTAGGATCACCGGGAACAAGTCGGGGAGACTTGGGTGGATCCGAACCCGTTATATCGCTTTGTTTGCAACTGTCGATTATTGTTGTCATATTTTCATTTCCGCATTGTTGGTTGAGTTTGCACGATAATTAGGAATAATTAATCTTGATTATTTCAAAGTACTATTCACCCCACATCTAGTACTTGTGCAGCAGCTATCAGGGCATTACATTTGGTATCAGAGCCAAGTCCATAGCTATGTCTTCCAACGACAACAAAACTGTTCGTCCACCTTCAGACTATAGCACCTTCAGGAACCGTGAAGGAGCTTCTTCGGTGATGGAAGGACACTCCTCAACTAGGCCTCCTTTCTTCAATGGTACCAATTACAGGTACTGGAAATGCCGGATGGAAACATTCCTCTAGAGCACTTCACTATGGAGAGCCACGATGACGGAGTACGTCGAGCCCGCCGAAGAAGATTTCGCGAAGTGGACTACCGCGGAGGTCGCCGCGGAGGTAACCAATGCCAAGGCAATGGATGCCTTGAAATGCGCTTTGGAGCCCGAAGACTTCAACAAGATATGCACATGTAAGAGTGCATATCAAATCTGGAACTCACTCCTCATCTTGCATGAAGGAACGAGTAGGATAAGAGACTCCAAACTCACTGTTGTAAATAAAGATTACGAATTATCTCATATGCAACAGGGTGAGAAGATGAAGGAGTACTATGCTCGCTTCATTGACATTACCAACGAGTTGGAGGCTCTTGGAAAGACCTACACCCAAAAGGAGAAAGTCTCAAAGATCATTGACGGACTTCCTTCTTGTTGGGAGAAGCGTACCTTCGCCATCGATGAAGGTAATGATATGAATAAATATACTGTCGTTCAACTAATGGGTACTTTGATGTCTTATGAGGTACGCAAGGATAGTAAGATAAAAATGCAAGACAAGATGAAGTCATACTTGAAGCAAGACAAGCCAAAGAAAAAGGCGATTGCGTTCAAGGCCGCTCCATCTACTTCTACCGATGATGAAGAATCGGAAGACGAGTTGGACTTGGAATCCATTGCCCTCATGGCAAAGAAGTTCAACTGATTCTTCCGGAAAGGTAACTTCAAGAACAAATCTAAGTTTAGTTCTACTAACGCCTCCACTCCTTTGTGTTTTAAATGCAACAAGCTAGGACACATGAAAGCAGATTGTCCTCAAAACAAGCAAAAGGAGAAATGGAAGGCGCCAAAGTTCGACAAGTCTCGAAAGTACAAGAAAGGATGTTGAGTATTGGACTCCCCGGATTTGGTTTTGGATGATGAGCAAACATAAATAAATAGTGAACTAACACTTTGTGAGCGCAGTTATGGAGATCGTCGCCAAATTCACGTGAACATCCAAAGCGACGTCTCAAGACTTCTCAAAGCACGTATTCATATGCCTAAAGCTTCGTTGAAGCTTTTGGACCATTTTAGAAGTCATGAAGAATCGATTGAATCTATTGAAGACGGTATCGTCAAGTTTTATTTATAGTCTTTAAGCTTCTATCGTAGAATGTTAAGCCTTGAGTAGGTCTTACGATTTATATCTTCATAACGCTCCTATCTTAGCTCTAGAATCTTAGTAGAAGTCCATACAAACTTTTCCGAAGCTTCGCGCTTCGATTCGCGACTTCTTGTGCATGTTAGTTGGTTCAAGAAGAAGAACTGACCGACTAGATGGTGATCTAGTCGGTCGGCAAAGCTTTTTGGACCGACTAGTTTGTCTCCCAAATTCTAAGCTCTTTACTGTTTAATGTTAGTCGGTCTTAGTTGACTCACCGACCGACTAGTTTGTGAACTAGTCGGTCAGTGATGCTTCTTAGACCGACTAGTTGAGCTTTACTGTACATGTCAATTTTTCACCTAGTTACTGTTTATCGTTAGTCGGTCTAAGAACGTTTGGTGACCGACTAGTTGTTGATCTAGTCGGTCAACATTTGTTCTTGGACCGACTAAATCAAGTTGTATTCAGACTAATAGTTTTTGACTCTTAGTCGGTCTAAGTTAACTGACCGACCGACTAGTTGAGAAACTAGTCGGTCGGAAAGTCTTCTTGGACCGACTAGTTTTCTAGGTCTGAAATCTCATCTGTTCACTGTTCATTCTTTAGTCGGTTCATGTTGTTTCACCGACCGACTAGTTGATGAACTAGTCGATCAGTGGTTGTTCTTTGACCGACTAATTGCCCCAGATTTCCAACCGTTGGGAGATGACCTAGCTCGATTTTGTGGGACCCTATAAATACGAAGCTTGGTCATTTCTCTCAAGGTTAGAGCTGCTATTGAGAGACTTATTCAGATTGAAAGAGTTAGAGATTAAAACTCATTTCCAAAGCTCTCTTCCTCACAAGAAATGTTTCTCTCCCTCATTTGAGATCTAGAATCCATCTTGAGAGAACTTTGTTTTTGTTGAGCCATCCAAGCTATTGCTTGATTCAAGTCTCCTATTCATTCCTAGGCACCCATTGCTGCTCATATTGGTGGTGCTAGGTCTTGGTGACTTCTCCTTCCTCAAATCCCTCCTTGCCCTTATTTGGTAAGAATACTCAAGGTATAGGGTTTGTGGTAAGTTGTTGTTTATTTCATGTAAACTCTTTTATTGCTATTGTTTCTCTCGGTTGTGAGAGAAGGTTGTGATCCCGGGTTGTGGGATTCACTATTGCTATTGATTGTATGATTTGATCTTGTGAAGGTTTTTCACAAGGTATTCATAGTGGAAATCTAGGGTTAGGGTTTCTAACCTTAGTATCCGGAGGGGATCCGGGTGTTCTGGGACGTAGGATCACCGGGTACAAGTCGGAGAGACTTGGATGGATCCGAACCCATCATATCAATTGTTAGCATTGAATATTTGTTGTTGTCATATTTTAGCTTCCGCATTTGTTGGTAGTAGTTTGCACGATAATTAGGAATTATACTCCTTGTTATTTTTAAAGTACTATTCACCCCCCTCTAGTACTTGTGCAGTAGCTTTCAGGGCATTACATTTGGTATCAAAGCCAGATACTAAGCTATGTCTGCCAACGAAAACAAGACCGTGCGTCCACCTCCAGATTATAGCACCTTCAAGAACCGTGAAGGAGCTTCTTCGGTAATGGAAGGACATTCCTCAACGAGGCCTCCATTCTTCAACGGTACCAACTACGGGTACTGGAAATGCCGGATGGAAACTTTTCTCCGGAGTGCTTCACTATGGAGGACCACAATGAAGGAGTATGTCGAGCCCACCGAAGAAGATTTCGAGAAGTGGACTCCCGTGGAGGTCGCCGCGGAGGTAAGCAATGCCAAGGCAATGAACGCCTTGCAATGCGCATTGGAGCCCGATGACTTCAATAAGATATGCACATGTAAGAGTGCATATCAAATTTGGAACTCTCTCCTCATCTTACATGAAGGGACGAGTAGGGTAAGGGACTCTAAATTCGTAGTAGTTAATAAAGATTACGAGATGTTTCATATGCTACAGGGTGAGAAGATGAAGGAGTATTATGCTCGCTTCGTCGACATCATAAACGAGTTAGAGGCTCTCGGCAAAACCTACACCCAAAAGGAGAAATGTTCGAAGCTTATAGAAGGACTTCCTTCTAGTTGGGAAAAGCGTACCTTCGCCATCGAGAAAGGTAACGGTATGAACAAGTATACCGTGGTTCAATTAATGGATACTTTAATGTCATACGAGGTACGCAAGGATAGCAAAGTGAAGTTACAAGAGAAGATGAAGTCTTACTTGAACCAAGACGCGCCTAAGAAAAAGGCGATTGCGTTCAAGGCGGCTCCATCCACCTCTACCGATGACGAGGACTAGGAAGACGAAATGGACATGGAATCCATTGCCCTCATGGCAAAGAAGTTCAATAGCTTCTTCCGAAAAGGTAACTTCAAAGGTAAATCTAAATTTACTTCTACTAACGCCTCTCCTCCTTTGTGCTTTAAATGCAATAAGCTAGGACACATCAAAGCGGATTGTCCACAAAACAAGCAAAAGGAAAAGTGGAAGGCGCCGAAGTACGACAAATCAAAGAAGTATAAGAAAGGCTACAAGAAAGGATTTGTCGGTTTCACCGATTCCGAAGATGACTCTTCAAGCGGGGAGTCGGATGATGTGAAAGTGGAGCAAGCGCACGTATGTTTCATGGCTAACGAGAAAAATGTTCAAGAACCCGCCTCCGATTATAGCGAGGATGAAAGCGATGAGGTAACTATGGATGACCTTAGACTAGATAATGAGCAAATATGGAATAGATATGCTAAATTAGTTGAACGATATAATAAGACTAAAGATGAGCTAGTTAGCATCCAAACCTCACCTAAAACTGTCATCACCAACAACGACACCGTTGTTGAAGGGTTGAAGAATGAGATTGTTAATCTCAAGACTCAACTTGAACATGTTAGCATTGAGGATCCGGAGGAACACAAGATAGCGGATTTGACTTCTCAAAACTCGACTTTGAGTATTGAGAATGAGAATCTTAAATCTCGTGTTTATGTGCTCATATCGCAAGTATCCACTTTGGATGCTTCTATGTGTTCTCTCACCGAGAAATATGAGAACACATTAGGCCGAATTAATAAATTCAATAAAGGTAAGGACCATTTTGATAAAATCCTAAGCGACTTACTTCCGGCCAATCACCACATTGGTTTGGGGTATATGATGGGAACTCCATCCAAATCGGCCACTACTTTTGTTAGGCCAACTTCCGGTGCTTCGACGAGTGGTAGCAAACACTCTATTGGTAGTTCATCTACCAATGGTGCTTCCACCTCGTCCACACCCTCTTTCGGAAAGAAACCCACTTTGGGTGGACCTCCAAAGAAGGGCAATGCCTACATGTACACCAATACTATGCCACGTAGGAACACACGTCCTACTCCACCGGTTCACTCATGATGATTTCTATGCTACACATTCACGGGCACGTGCACAACATATGAGACACCCTCACGCACGTGTTCCCTCACATGCATATGTTCACCCACATCGTCATATGAATAATTATCCACATGCACCATTTCATCATGTTCATTTTACATATCCACGACATGCATCACGTAGAGATCAACAAAGAATGCATGCTCCCAATAGGATTAAGGCTCCCAAAATATTCTCAATTTGGAGCCCAAAGGACACAAGTATGGATGAAAAACAAATCTACATGAATGATTATTTTTTGAATGTAGTGGATAATATTAATTATATTGGGAAGTCTAAGTCCAATTGGACTTGGCTTCCAAAGGTCTAACCTTTGAGGACCCAATGATCTTGGGTACCATGAAATGATATAATCATCTTTAGGTACTCAAGAAAAACAAACGGAGCTACAAAGTCAAATTTGGCTCCAAGGATGGGTGGATACTCGATAGCGGGTGTTCAAAACACATGACGGGCGATGCTCAATTGCTTTCCGGAGTGGTGCCCATTGCTAATGGGAATCGGGTAATCTTTGGAGGCAACGAGAGCGGAACCGTCGTCGGTGTTGGTAAAGTGGGTAACCCATCTAAACCATTAATTAGTGTTGTCTATCTTGTTAATGGTTTAAACCACAATCTTATTTCAATAAGCCAATTTTGTGACAAAGGTTACAAAGTTAGATTTGCGAAAGGATTGTGTCACATTTTTAATAATGTTAATAATGATTTATTATTTTCCGGAACACGCCACAAAGATATTTATATTTTGGATTTTCCTAAGTCATATGAACAATGTCTCGTTGCCAACACAAGTGAACAACACTTATGGCATCGACGCTTTGGTCATGTGAACTTTGGAACACTTTTTAAGCTTTCAAAATTAAATTCCATTAATGGTTTTCTTAAGCTTGTTTTTGAAAAGAAAAGTTTTTGTGACTCATGTCAACGAGGCAAGCTTCCTAAATCTTCATTTCAACCTAAGAAAAGCATTTCTACTAAACGGCCTCTAGAGCTATTACATATAGATTTATTTGGGCCAACTAGAGTTGCTTCTTTAGGAAATGCTAGATATGGGCTTATCATCGTAGATGATTTTTCGAGATTTACATGGGTATTTTTCTTATGTAATAAAAATGAAGCTTTTGAAAACTTCACAACATTTGTGAAGAAAGTACAAAATCTCATCGGAATCACCATTGTCACTATTCGTAGTGATCATGGAGGTGAATTTGAGAATGAGTCTTTCTCAAATTTTTGTGATGATCTTGGAATTACACACACGTTTTCCTTCCCTCGTGCACCCCCTCAAAATGGTGTTGTTGAGAGAAAGAATAGAACGCTTGTGGAGTGTGCTCGCACAATGCTCGATGATAGCCAACTTGGCCATCAATTTTGGGCGGAAGCGGTACACACCGCTTGCTATGTGTTTAATAGAATACTTTTGAGGCCCGGCACCAAACAAACTTGTTATGAATTGTTGTTTGGTAGATTGCCTCAAGTTAAACATTTTCGTGTTTTTGGTACGAAATGTTTTATTAAAAACACTTATGAAAATTTGGACAAGTTTGATCCGAGATCGGATGAGGGGATATTTGTTGGGTATTCCTCACGTAGCAAAGCCTACCGGATATACAACAAAAGATCCTCGACGATCAAGGAATCACTACATGTCTCTTTTAATGAAAATTTTATTCCTTCTAGAATTTCAAATGATGATGATTCAATGGATGTTTTATGTGATTCTATTGATTCTATTGATACTAACCCGACTAATGAAGTTGTTGAGAATATTCCTAGTGATCAAGGAATTCCCAAACGGCTTCATACCGTTCGTGACCATCCTCATGAGCAAGTCATTGGCAATATTCATGATAGAGTCAAGACGAGATCGCAAGTCCACCACTTCGCCAATTGTGCCTTTGTCTCCTCGATTGAGCCAAAGAATATAAATGAAGCGTGCGAAGATAGTGCTTGGATCCTTGCCATAGAGGAGGAACTCATTCAATTCGAGAGGAATGAGGTTTGGGAGCTTGTTCCATTGCCTTCGAAGAACCACACCGTTATAGGAACGAAGTGGATCTTCAAGAACAAAACCGACGAGAACCAAATCGTCGTCCGGAACAAGGCTCGGTTAGTAGCTCAAAGCTATCGACAAGAGGAAGGTATCGATTTCGAAGAATCCTTCGCTCCGGTAGCTAGATTAGAATCTATTAGATTATTGTTATCTTTTGCATGCCATAAAAATTTCAAACTATTTCAAATGGATGTAAAAAGTGCATTTTTAAACGGAGATGTCGTTGAGGAAGTTTATGTTTCTCAACCTCCGGGCTTTATTAATGAAAAATTTCCAAATCATATTTTTAAACTAAAGAAAGCACTTTACGGTTTAAGACAAGCTCCTCGAGCTTGGTATGATCGCCTAAAGAATTTTCTTTTGGATTTGAATTTTAAAATGGGAGAAGCCGATTCTACACTTTTTGTTAAGCATTCGAATAATGATATACTTTTAGTTCAAATTTATGTTGATGATATCATTTTCGGTGCTACTAACTTCGTTCTTTGTGAAGAGTTTTCTAATGTTATGAAGGAACAATTTGAGATGAGCCACAAGGGTGAGCTCAAATATTTCTTAGGTCTCCAAATTCGCCAAATGAACGATGGAATCTTCATCCACCAAACGAAGTACACGGTGGAGTTGCTAAAGCGATTTGGAATGGAGAGTGCCTCCGGGAAAAAGACTCCAATGAGCACTACTACGCATCTTGATAAAGATACGGGCGGAAAAGATATAGACATTCGTCTATATCGAGGTATGATAGGTAGTTTACTTTATCTTACCGCAAGTAGGCCCAATATTATGTTTGCCGTATGTATTTGTGCTCGTTATCAGTCTCAACCTAAGGATTCTCACTTAGCGGTAAAACGTATTTTTCGCTATTTAAGTTCCACATTAGACTTTGGATTACTTTATCCAAAATCTAGCACGTATGAGTTAGTCTCATATAGTGACACTGATTATGCGGGATGTAAATCCGACAGGAAGAGTACTAGTGGCACTTGCCATTTTATAGGAAATTCTCTTGTCTCTTGGTTTTCCAAGAAGCAGAATTCCGTATCACTTTCAACCACCGAGGCGGAATACATTGCCGCCGGTGCTGCATGTGCCCAGGTTCTTTGGATGAGACACACACTTAAGGATTTTGGTATACATTGTGATACTAGCCCTATCATGGTGGACAACCAAAGTGCCATTTGTCTTTCAAAGAATCCGGTGCACCATTCCCGTTCTAAACACATAGATGTCCGACACCATTTCTTAGATGATCATGTTGCTAAAAATGACATCATATTAGTGTATGTTGAAACCCAGAAGCAAATCGCCGATATTTTCACGAAACCCCTAAAGGAGGACTCCTTTGTGCGGTTGCGTCGAGAATTGGAGATTATGGGTGAATCCGAGATATAGGATCCATTTTTATTCAATAATCTTGCATGCTATTCTATTTCGCTATATTTGTTCATGCTAGACTTATTGGATTCTTTCGGGATTTTTGTGAATTTTTGGAATTTATGCTCGAATTTACTCTTGAACGTCGTGTTTAAGTTTTTCGATGATTAATGGGGTAGTTTGATGATTTTTGAGAGTTGAACGATGTTTCGTCCAAGTGCATTTAGGAGAAAACTCATTTATCTAATTTTGGACTCATCTAGTCGGTCTCAGTTCATCAACAAACCGACTGGATGCATATCTATTCGGTCTGCTAATGAACTCAAACCGACTAGCTCAAGCTTATAAGTTTTCTTTACTACTGACTTCATTTAGTCGGTCCACGTTCACTTACCGACCGACTAGAATGAAAACTAGTCGGTCAGTACTTGAACTTAGACCGACTAACTCTAGCCCTAAAAACTTTGTCTAGCCCCTGTTTCGACTTAGTCGGTTCAAGCTCATTGACCGACCGACTAGATCGTCATCTAGTCGGTCAGTGCTTGAACTGTGACCGACTAAGTGCTCAGGGACAGCTGTGTCTTTTCGCATTCCGATTGACTTATACTCATTTTCAACCGACTATTCTCCTCATTAGTCGGTTTCTTTCGTTCCTCTCCAGCTAAAACCCCCGACCCCCGATAGACCCTTCGTCTTCCTCTGTCGATTCCGCCGTCCGATCGTCGCTTTCCGTCGATCTCCGCCATCGATCTGCCTCCTAGGGTAACATCTCCTCCTAGGACTTGTTTTCATCATCTAGGGTTCTATTCTAGGTCGTTTTCTTCTTCCTAGGGTTTGTTGATTTCGGCTATAGGGTTTATACTTAGGGTTGTTTGATCTTTTTCTTGTGTTGCTTGATCTCGTTTTGTCACGACTTATGGCAAGAACGAGAATTCCGATCACTCCCTCCGGTGCATCTCCTATGTCCATAGAGCCACACCCTAGGAATCCTTCGAAACCCAAACGCCGACCTAAACCAACCCAACCTTCATCGTCTTCGCCTCCTCTGAAGAAGCAGAGGACGGCGACCGCCAAACCCAGTAGACGTTCTCTGTCTAGGAAGCCTACACTCCATACCCCCGCTACTCCATCTGATTCTGACACTGAGTTTAGACCCGAGGATGAGCCTAGTCGTCAGGAACCCACTACTCCACCTCATCCTAGTACTCGACAGCCTAAGGGAAAGGCCCCGATGCCAGCAGGTGGTGTTGATATATCGTTGTGTCGTGATGACCCTTTGTGTCTAGCGGCATACACGTGTATCAAACATTGCCCGCTGTTATTTGAGCATTTCGTTAAATTCTCCGATTTTCTTGGCTTAGCAGATCTTCTTTCCTATAGTGGACTCTTAGACTACCTTCGCTTTGACCCTAAGGCGAACCCTCGACCCTATCCTCGCCTGGTCAAAATTTTCTATGCGAACCGTACCCGGGGACAGTACAGTGAGACCCACTCCATCGAGACTACTGTCTTGGGGACTCCTATAGTCCTCACGGCAGAAATCTTGGGGGAGTTGCTTGGTTGTTCATCATCTGGTCTCCTCCCGTCTGATATTTCTGTTGATGATATCTCTTCGTTGGATCAGTCCGTTCTCGCCGATATCTTCCATGTGATCCCTCCTGCTTTCATTGGTGTCCCATCGAAGTCATTCAAACCGAATGCTTGGGTGCTCAATCTAATCCTGAAGTCGTGCTTGCTTCCCAAGTACGGCTCATCATCTCTGCCATCCCAGCCCTTCCACAAGTTGATTTACGCTCTTTTCTTGGGTTGCGAGATTAATTGGGCTCGCATTATACTCGATAAGATGGACTCTTTCGAGTGTATTCGCAAGTCCACTAAATCTGCGCATATCCCTTATCCTTGTCTGCTGACTTTGGTGTTTCGTCATTTCCACGTATCTTTGCCTCCTGACGATGAGCGTCCACTTGGTCCTCCCCAGAACGTGACGGCCGTAAAGAAATCTCTTGCGGCACTCCGTCACGTGCAGAGGACGACTCCTTCAGCTTCTCAGGGCACATCTTCTGCAGCTGCCACTCCTAGACCTCGCACCACACTTGATGATCTCGCTCGTTCAGTTCGTCGTCTCGAGTCTCGGTATGCTCGTTCCGAGGAGATTCTGTGTCGTATTGCTCGTGTTATTGGTGTTGAGGTCCCTCCTCCTGTTTCTGAGGATGAGGAGATGGATGATGAGGATATCGATGAGCTCGTTGATTCTCTTGCTCGTGGCGCTGAGGCCACTCCTGCTGCTGCTACCACATCTGTTGCTGGAGCTGCCACTTCTTCAGGTCCTCCAGAGTCTTCTGCTCCAGTGGACGTGTCTATTGCTGCTCCAGAGACGTCTGCTCCTGTTGACGTTCCTGTTGATACCTCTGTCGTTGAGCCTGCTGTTGCTGTTTCCACTCCTGCCCGACGATTCCTTCAGTTGACACTCCACTCCTCCCAGCCGAGCCTAAGTCCACTCCTTCGACTGGACCTCCGGAGACTGCTGATCCTACCACAACTTCTTGAGAGTCTGTTTGGAGGACTCTCCGATGCTCCTTGGATGATTCATCTTTTAGAGAGAGTTTTGGGTTAGGACAGGGTTGGTGGTGTTTTCTGATGTTTTTGTTTGTGTTGATGTTTGATGTCGATGTTGTATCATTTTTGGATGTATGTTGATGCACTTGATGTCGATGATGGATTGTGAGTTTTTTATGTTGATATACTATGTGACATTTTGATGTAGTCGATGTTCTTTGTGTCTTTGATGATATGGAGTCGATGTATCTTTTGGTTGTACTCATGATGCTTCATATATATATATATACATCGTTGTTCTTTTTTACTTCGTTGTGCACATTTTATATTCGATTTACTGTCTATGATATTCGATCTCATCGCTCGACGATAATGACTTGGTTAAAAAGAATTTATTTCTATGAAAACTTAGAATTGTTTTCCATGCACTAATTTAACCAAAATGTTGAGATTGGAGAGCACGTTTCTTTACTCAATAAGTGTATTTTATTTGGTATTGTGATGATTTCGTTTTTCGCTTCTGGATAATGGTCAATTTGGCACACCTTGATTTTCTTCGTGTATTTTTGTTTCTAGGTGTCTTTTGGACCATCGTCGTATTCTTCGACTCCCGATGTTGGATTTTTCTTTAGCCTTGTTGTTGTCGTTGTATGCCCCCCACTCTTTTTGGATAATGCCAAAGGGGGAGAGATAGTAATAATGACAAGGGCAAAATGAAAATTTAACTCTATTGTCCATGAATCTAATTTATTATGTTAGATTCAGGGGGAGTGAAGATATATAAACATGGATTACGATCCTAAATTTCAATACTTGGATCATGTTTTATATTTCTCACTTCTGCTTGATGCGTATTATATTTATTCAATTTGGAATTAACGTGTCATCAATGCAGGGGGGAGTAAGTATTTTACATTTGAATCATTATTTTTGATTATTATTTATGTTGGTTTGTCATCACCAAAAAGGGGGAGAATGTTGAGTATTGGACTCCCCGGATTTGGTTTTGGATGATGAGCAAACATAAATAAATAGTGAACTAACACTTTGTGAGCGCAGTTATGGAGATCGTCGCCAAATTCACGTGAACATCCAAAGCGACGTCTCAAGACTTCTCAAAGCACGTATTCATATGCCTAAAGCTTCGTTGAAGCTTTTGGACCATTTTAGAAGTCATGAAGAATCGATTGAAGCTATTGAAGACGGTATCGTCAAGTTTTATTTATAGTCTTTAAGCTTCTATCGTAGAATGTTACGCCTTGAGTAGGTCTTACGATTTATATCTTCATAACGCTCCTATCTTAGCTCTAGGATCTTAGTAGAAGTCCATACAAACTTTCCCGAAGCTTCGCGCTTCGATTCGCGACTTCTTGTGCATGTTAGTTGGTTCAAGAAGAAGAACTGACCGACTAGATGGTGATCTAGTCGGTCGGCAAAGCTTCTTGGACCGACTAGTTTGTCTCCCAAATTCTAAGCTCTTTACTGTTTACAGTTAGTCGGTCTTAGTTGACTCACCGACCGACTAGTTTGTGAACTAGTCGGTCAGTGATGCTTCTTAGACCGACTAGTTGAGCTTTCCTGTACATGCCAATTTTTCACCTAGTTACTGTTTATCGTTAGTCGGTCTAAGAACGTTTGGTGACCGACTATGTAACGACTGCTTTTCTTGTATCTGATTATAATATAATATAATATGTGTTTTGGTGGATTTTCTCCTTTTGTGTGGTTTTCGTCTCCGTAGATTTCATTTTCGATCGATTCGTCGTATTTTCTCGCTTCTTCCTTAGGATCGTCGATTTCGAAGTGTGTCACTCGTGACGGACTTCATAACGGTCGTATCTAACTATTAGATCAAGCCTAGGAGTCTTAGGAATCGATCCCGGGGCCCCGCGCTCCGTATCGGTACTTTCTGTGCTCATTAGCCGGTGTAAGAAGGGCCACCGACCGACTAGATGACGATCCAGTCGGTCGGCAATCCTTCTTGGACCGACTAGTTAGCTTTCTAAATTTCTCAGGAGTTACTGTTTATCGTTAGTCGGTCTAAGAACGTTGGTTGACCGACTAGGTTGCAAACTAGTCGGTCAGCAATGCTTCTTGAACCGACTAACTCATCAAATTATTTTTGTATCAGTTACTGTTTACTCTTAGTCGGTCTAAGAACGTTCATCGACCGACTAGATGTAAAACTAGTCGGTCAGTAATTGTTCATGGACCGACTAACGCTAAAATCCTACTTTCGTTCAGGAGTTACTGTTTGCACTTAGTCGGTCTGCGTTGGTCGACCGACCGACTAGTTGCCAAACTAGTCGGTCAGTGGTTGCTCTTTGACCGACTAACCAGTGTTAAAACCCTAATTCTGGGCAGCCGCCAGCCCAACCTATTTAAACCCAACCCATTCGACTTCTTCTTCTCCAACACGACCCAAAACCCTAAAAACTTCCCCCTTCAGCCCCCATCTTCCTCCAAGCTCCATTTCTCCATTCCAAGCCCTAGAATCATCATCCAATCCAACCATTCACTCCATCCACCTCTCAAAATCCCCAAATCTCCATCAAAACCCATCAAAATCCCCAAATCCCCCCAAAACCCTAGTTTCCCCAAACTTCTCCAATCTTTTCCAGATCTGATCCTAGGGTTCCCCGGAGTGTTCCTTCCGTCTCCTCTTGGTAAGAAATCGATTCCTCTATGTTTTCATAGTCTATTAGTATTTTTATGAAACCCTAATTAATTTCAAGTGTTTGGTGCTTGTTTCCCCCACAACAGCGATTTCCCCCGTAGATAGCATCCCTGTGACGAAGTGATCGTAAATCCCCGGTGTTAGGCAAGTGAAACTTGCATCTCTTGATTTAGGCCATGTCTTAGGCCATTTACCTTGCTTTAGCGTAAAAGAGACTAGACGGTGAAAGGATAGCCGTTTAGACGCCATTGACCTAGCTTGACAACGAAGCTTGGTCCGTCACCTTCATCATGCTTGTATGTCACGTTTACTTTCCCTAAACGGTACGCGTATTAACTGTTCATGTCATCCATGCATCCTTAACTGTTATTGCATTTTAACTGTCACGTTTAATTTAATTAACGGTACGCGAATATGTTCATGTCATTGCATTTCGCCTGTCACGTTTAATTTAATTAACGGTATGCGAATTATCTGCTCATGTCATTGCATGCTTGAATACTCATCGTGATTGCGTAGTATCGCTACATACTAGTGTTACTTGTTCCGGCTAGGTGCACCCCTACGCCATACTTATCAAATACACTTTCTGGCTCGTGTTCCAGAAGACGAGCTCATCACAGCCTGCGGGCAATAGGGCACTCGTTGAGTGATCCCTTGTACTTGATACTTGAACACAGCCTGCGGGCAATAGGGCACTCGTTGAGTGATCCCTTGTACTTGTACTTGTTACTTGACATTACATGTCACAACAACCCCTTGCCACTTGTACTATACTTTACCTTACTTGTTACTTGACATTACATGTCACCCCTACCGCTTGATACTAGCCACGTGTACTCTCCTTTACCTTACTTGTTACCACCGTACTTTACTTGCCATGCACCATGTTTTAATTGCTAGGTTGCTAGTTTACCATTATTCCCGTTTCCTTGCACAAGTCTTTCGACTTGCTGACATGTGCCCCTTTTCTCTTTTGGGTGACACATGTTAGAGCCCGAGCCTGAGTTACTTGTTGAGGACGAGGTGTTTGCTGACGCCGAGCCCGTGCTTGTGTTTGACGGGGAGTACGTGGACACTGGGGACCAGTCCTAGTGTCCTCGTTGTGTTTTACTTTTATTAGACAGTTGTTTTGTTATCGGTGCGTAGCACCCATACTTGTTGTTGTTGCAGTTTTTGTTGGCCTTGTTCTGGGCCTTTAGACTCTTTTCTTTTAGCCTGGTGGCTTTTCTGGATGTTGGACTTTTGTTGATGTTGGACATTTTGTGAGATGTGAAATTTTATTTCAGTCTCTCCTTGTGTTATTATTGTTATTCTGTTGTGGTTACAGGGACCTGTTTATGTATTGTGGACGCTTATCGGGTTTGGGGCTTCACAGCTCCACTCTCGTGCGGACCTTTTCACGTCTCGCCTCCATTTTAGGGAAGCGGGTCGTGACAGGTTTTAGTGGTGGCCCATGCAGGTCCCTTCTGTAACTGCGATTTTTGGAATAGCGATAATAATATTAGAATGTCCAATAAACTAAGTTCGACGTCCGAGTCATAAGCTATGAGTCTAATCTGATTCGTTTTCTGTGTCACTAGATGGCAGGAAGACGATTCACCCGTGGTGGTGGTAGTGGCGCGATCCCTCATGATGAGGAGCCTGAGCGGGAACCCACCAGCGGTGAGATGATGCAGATGATGATCCAGATGATGCAAGTGCAGCAGGGCGTGCTTCTGCAAGTCCAGAATGCTCCACCTGCTCGAGCTGCCCGGGCTCTTCCGGATGCCCCTCGCTCTGAGCCAGGAGCGAAGCAATTTCGGGAGCTGGGTCCCGCATATTTTGATGGTTCTGAGGGTCCTCTGGCTGCCGACGAGTGGATAAGGAACATTGAGGATAACTTGGCAATGGCGAAGATTAACCTGGCTGGATGGGTTGATTTGGCTAAGAGGCAGCTGAAGGACAATGCCAGAAATTGGTGGGATGCTGAAGAGAAGATGCTGGTGGAGCCGATCGTCTGGGCTACCTTCAAGTCCAGATTCGATGGAGAATTCTTCCCGAAGGCTGCTAGACAGGTGATGCTGCAGCGCTTCATAGATCTGAAGCAGGGGAGCTTGTCGGTGGATCAGTACCACCAGGAGTTCACGAGGCTCAGTCGGTTTGCACCTAAGATGGTGCAGGATGCCGATGAGAAAGCTCAGCGATTTCTCCAGGGACTTGCCTTGGAGCTTCAGAGCTTTGTGACCTCTTCTGACTTGGAGACATATCAGAAGGTTCTGATTGCTGCGAGGCGGCAAGAGTTAAATTTGAATCAGAGGAAGGGACTTGTTTCCGGAGCTGGGAAGAGGCCTATGGAGCAGGCCAGGGCGGTGGTTAGGCCTGGTTTCAAGCCTAGTCATCCGGTGCAGTTCAAGAGGCCAGGAGGGCCTATTCTGAAGACTTGCCATTTCTGTGGCAAGACTGGACACCTCAGGGATCAGTGTAGGAGGTTTCTAGGGCAGTGCATTGTCTGCGGAGATCCTGCCAACACCATCCGGGAGTGTCCGAAGTCGAGGCAGCCTTGGCGGGCTCCTATTGCAGCACAGCCGTTGCAGCAGTGAGCTCCTGTGCCCGTTGGACGTGGAGCGCCCCTTGTTCCACAGAGACAGGCCTTTCGGCAGGCGGTTCCGCTGAGAGGGCAGGCCTTTCTGATGACTGAGGAGGAGAGCAGGCCGTGGATGAAGTTATTGCAGGTAACGCTCATTCTAGCTATTTATCTTCCTTAGTTAGTTTGATTTTGATTATATTGGGTGCTTGCTCATGATTGTTTGCTAGACTAGGATTTGATTGTTAATTGCTTGTTAGGTGTGGTTTTGGTTTGCATGTTCCCTGCGCGAGTCCTCTTTGACTCTGGTGCATCGATGTGCATTTTGGCCCGGAGCTTCGTGGAGAAGCATTCCTTGTCGACGTCCTCTCTTCCTAAGAGTTGGAATATCGTCACAGGGAACGGTGTAGTCTCGGTGCATCGTGGGTGCAATTCTTGCCCGTTGGTGGTTTGTGGACGTGAGCTTTGTGCTGATTTCATTGTCCACGACATCATCAACTATGATGCAGTTCTTGGGTTGGATTGGCTTGCGAGCTTCTATGCTACGATCGACTGCAGGAGGAAGAAGGTGGTGTTCGAGATCCCCGGACATCCAGTGTTTGAGTTCAGTCGTGGTAGCAGTTCGCTTGGTCCTGTCAGATTTCGGGCCAGGCCGGTGGAGGCTGTGGCTATGCAGATGGAGCTGGAGTGGCCAGCTGTGGTGCGTGATTTTGGCGACGTCTTCCCTGAGGAGATGTCTGGTTTGCCGCCTGATCGAGCTTTGGAATTTTCCATCGATCTTGTTCCAGGCGCGCAGCCGATTTCGAAGGCGCCGTATCGTATGGCACCTGCAGAATTGGAGGAGTTGCGGAAGCAGTTGGATGAGCTGTTGCTGAAGGGTTATATTAATCCTAGTGTGTCTCTGTGGGGAGCACCGGTGTTGTTGGTTAAGAAGAAGGATGGTTCGCGTCGCATGTGCGTGGACTATCGGGAGTTGAATGTGGTAACTATTAAGAATAAATACCCGTTGCCTCGCATCGATGATATTTTTGATCAGCTTGGAGGTTCGAGGGTGTTTTCAAAATTGGATCTGAGGAGTGGTTACCATCAGTTGAAGGTGAAGAAAGGGAGATGTTCCGAAGACAGCGTTCAGGACGAAGTATGGACACTATGAGTTTGTGGTTATGCCTTTTGGCGTAACTAACGCGCCCGCAGTTTTCATGAATCTGATGAACCTGATTTTCTACGACTTTTTGGATAAGTTTTTCGTTATCTTCATCGACGACATTCTGATCTATTCGAAGTCGGAGGAAGAGCATGCCTCGCACTTAAGGACGGTGTTGGAGATTTTGAGGAAGCATCGGTTGTATGCTAAGTTTTCGAAGTGCGAGTTTTGGCTGGATCGAGTTGCTTTTCTCGGGCATGTGGTGACTGGAGATGGTATTTCAGTGGATCCCGAGAAGATTCGGGCTATCAGGGAGTGGCCTGTTCCGTCGTCTGCGTCTGAGATTCGGAGTTTTCTTGGACTTGCTGGTTATTATCGGCGATTCATCAAGGACTTTTCTCGTATTGCGGAGCCGATGACCAGGTTGACGCGGAAGGATGTTGCTTATGTTTGGTCGGGTGATTGTGAGGGTGCTTTTGGTGTTCTGAAGGAAAGGTTGACGACTGCCCCTATTCTTGTTGTGCCTGATCGCAGCGGTGGATTTGAGATCTTTTGCGATGCTTCTGGCAAGGGTCTCGGTTGCGTGTTGCATCAGCACGGGCATGTTGTGGCGTATGCGTCTCGTCAGCTTAAGGTTCATGAGAAGAATTACCCGACGCATGATTTGGAGTTGGCTGCCGTTGTGTTTGCTCTTAAGATTTGGAGGCACTTCCTGCTGAGTGAGAAAGTGAAGATTTTCACCGATCACAAAAGCTTGAAGTATATTTTCACTCAGAAGGAGCTCAACATGCGACAGCGTCGATGGTTGGAGCTTATGGCGGATTATGATATTGATTTACAGTTTCACCCTGGCAAGGTGAATGTGGTTCCGGATGCTTTGAGTAGGCTTCCGGCGATGATGATTTTGACCTCGGAGTGGAGATTGCAGCAGGCTTTTTGCGAGTCTGGCGTGGAGATTGTTCTTCCTGGGGAGGCTTCGTCGTTGATGTACATGCAGGTACGGTCGACGATCGTGGATCGGATTAAGGCTGGCCAGGCTGAGGATCCGAAGCTGGTGAGGATTCGGAAGATGGTGGAAGCCGGTCTGCGGACTGACTTTTTGATTCATGAGGATGGCTCGCTGAGGTTTGGAGCCATGTTGTGTGTGCCAGCTGGGGATATCAGAGAGGAGTTGATGATGGAGGCACACAGTTTGCCGTATTCTGTGCATCCTGGTGGCACCAAGATGTACCAGGATCTTCGTCTGATTTATTGGTGGCATGGTATGAAGAGGAGCGTGGCTCGGAGTGTAGCCAAGTGCTTGGTTTGCCAGCAAGTGAAGGCGGAGCATCAGCGTTCGGCTGGGTTGCTACAACCGCTTCCGATTCCGGAGTGGAAGTGGCAGCACATCACTATGGATTTCGTGACTGGACTACCTCGGAGTCCGAAGCAGAATGACGCGATTTGGGTGATCGTAGATCGATTGACCAAATCCGCGCACTTTATTCCGTTCCGAGTGGGACAGTCCACTGAGGCGCTAGCAAGGAGATATATGGAGGTAAAATTCTTTTTACTCTCCGTTTTTATTTCCTTTTCCTAGTTTGGATAGTGATGTAACGTGAATCATGCAGGAAGTTGTGCGACTTCATGGAGTCCCCGTGAGTATCGTGTCTGACAGAGACACGATGTTCACATCTCAGTTCTGGCAGAGTTTGCAGAAGAGTTTGGGTACGCGTCTGAGTTTCAGCACGGCGTACCATCCGCAGACGGATGGCCAGTCCGAGAGGACGATTCAGATTTTGGAAGACATGCTGAGGGCGTGCATGTTGGATTTCAAGGGTTCGTGGGAGGACCATCTGCATTTGGTGGAGTTTTCCTACAACAACAGCTTCCAGGCGAGTATTGGCATGGCGCCTTTCGCCGCTCTTTATGGGAGGAAATGTCGATCGCCATTGAGTTGGGATGACGTTGGTGATCGGGAGTTGTTGGGACCTGAGATGATCGTTGAGGCCGTGGATATCGTCAGGAATATTCGGGAGAGGTTGAGAATTGCTCAGGACCGTTTTAAGCATTGGGCGGATGCTAAACGTCGTCCTTTGGAGTTTCAGCCAGGCGACCATGTGTTCTTGAAGATTTCCCCGAATCGTGGTGTGATTCGTTTTGGGAAGCGTGGAAAGTTGAGCCCGCGATACATTGGACCGTTTGACGTTTTGGAGAGGGTTGGCGAGGTAGCTTATCGCTTGGCCTTGCCGCCATCTTTGGAAGGAGTTCACAATGTTTTCCATGTGTCGCAGCTTCGTCGATACATTAGCGATCCGTCTCATGCGGTGGATTTTTCGGAGATTACCGTTCGCCCCGATATGACGTATGACCAGCATCCAGTGCAGATTCTGGACAGGCGTCAGAAATCGCTTCGAAACAAGATTGTCAATCTTGTGAGGGTGATGTGGCGACACGGTTCACCTGGAGAGTCTACTTGGGAGAATGAGGATGAGATGCGAGAGCGTTTCCCACTTTTGTTTCCGGACTCGTGAGTTTTTGGAAATTCCGAGGACGGAATTTTTCTTAAGTTGGGGAGGATGTAACGACTGCTTTTCTTGTATCTGATTATAATATAATATAATATGTGTTTTGGTGGATTTTCTCCTCTTGTGTGGTCTTCGTCTCCGTAGATTTCATTTTCGATCAATTCGTCGTATTTTCTCGCTTCTTCCTTAGGATCGTCGATTTCGAAGTGTGTCACTCGTGACGGACTTCATAACGGTCGTATCTAACTATTAGATCAAGCCTAGGAGTCTTAGGAATCGATCCCGGGGCCCCGCGCTCCGTATCGGTACTTTCTGTGCTCATTAGCCGGTGTAAGAAGGGCCACCGACCGACTAGATGACGATCCAGTCGGTCGGCAATCCTTCTTGGACCGACTAGTTAGCTTTCTAAATTTCTCAGGAGTTACTGTTTATCGTTAGTCGGTCTAAGAACGTTGGTTGACCGACTAGGTTGCAAACTAGTCGGTCAGCAATGCTTCTTGAACCGACTAACTCATCAAATTATTTTTGTATCAGTTACTGTTTACTCTTAGTCGGTCTAAGAACGTTCATCGACCGACTAGATGTAAAACTAGTCGGTCAGTAATTGTTCATGGACCGACTAACTCTAAAATCCTACTTTCGTTCAGGAGTTACTGTTTGCACTTAGTCGGTCTGCGTTGGTCGACCGACCGACTAGTTGCCAAACTAGTCGGTCAGTGGTTGCTCTTTGACCGACTAACCAGTGTTAAACCCCTAATTTTGGGCAGCCGCCAGCCCAACCTATTTAAACCCAACCCATTCGACTTCTTCTTCTCCAACACGACCCAAAACCCTAAAAACTTCCCCCTTCAGCCCCCATCTTCCTCCAAGCTCCATTTCTCCATTCCAAGCCCTAGAATCATCATCCAATCCAACCATTCACTCCATCCACCTCTCAAAATCCCCAAATCTCCATCAAAACCCATCAAAATCCCCAAATCCCCCAAAACCCTAGTTTCCCCAAACTTCTCCAATCTTTTCCAGATCTGATCCTAGGGTTCCCCGGAGTGTTCCTTCCGTCTCCTCTTGGTAAGAAATCGATTCCTCTATGTTTTCATAGTCTATTAGTATTTTTATGAAACCCTAATTAATTTCAAGTGTTTGGTGCTTGTTTCCCCCACAACAGCGATTTCCCCCGTAGATAGCATCCGTGTGACGAAGTGATCGTAAATCCCCGGTGTTAGGCAAGTGAAACTTGCATCTCTTGATTTAGGCCATGTCTTAGGCCATTTACCTTGCTTTAGCGTAAAAGAGACTAGACGGTGAAAGGATAGCCGTTTAGACGCCATTGACCTAGCTTGACAACGAAGCTTGGTCCGTCACCTTCATCATGCTTGTATGTCACGTTTACTTTCCCTAAACGGTACGCGTATTAACTGTTCATGTCATCCATGCATCCTTAACTGTTATTGCATTTTAACTGTCACGTTTAATTTAATTAACGGTACGCGAATATGTTCATGTCATTGCATTTCGCCTGTCACGTTTAATTTAATTAACGGTATGCGAATTATCTGCTCATGTCATTGCATGCTTGAATACTCATCGTGATTGCGTAGCATCGCTACATACTAGTGTTACTTGTTCCGGCTAGGTGCACCCCTACGCCATACTTATCAAATACACTTTCTGGCTCGTGTTCCAGAAGACGAGCTCATCACAGCCTGCGGGCAATAGGGCACTCGTTGAGTGATCCCTTGTACTTGATACTTGAACACAGCCTGCGGGCAATAGGGCACTCGTTGAGTGATCCCTTGTACTTGTACTTGTTACTTGACATTACATGTCACAACAACCCCTTGCCACTTGTACTATACTTTACCTTACTTGTTACTTGACATTACATGTCACCCCTACCGCTTGATACTAGCCACGTGTACTCTCCTTTACCTTACTTGTTACCACCGTACTTTACTTGCCATGCACCATGTTTTAATTGCTAGGTTGCTAGTTTACCATTATTCCCGTTTCCTTGCACAAGTCTTTCGACTTGCTGACATGTGCCCCTTTTCTCTTTTGGGTGACACATGTTAGAGCCCGAGCCTGAGTTACTTGTTGAGGACGAGGTGTTTGCTGACGCCGAGCCCGTGCTTGTGTTTGACGGGGAGTACGTGGACACTGGGGACCAGTCCTAGTGTCCTCGTTGTGTTTTACTTTTATTAGACAGTTGTTTTGTTATCGGTGTGTAGCACCCATACTTGTTGTTGTTGCAGTTTTTGTTGGCCTTGTTCTGGGCCTTTAGACTCTTTTCTTTTAGCCTGGTGGCTTTTCTGGATGTTGGACTTTTGTTGATGTTGGACATTTTGTGAGATGTGAAATTTTATTTCAGTCTCTCCTTGTGTTATTATTGTTATTCTGTTGTGGTTACAGGGACCTGTTTATGTATTGTGGACGCTTATCGGGTTTGGGGCTTCACAGCTCCACTCTCGTGCGGACCTTTTCACGTCTCGCCTCCATTTTAGGGAAGCGGGTCGTGACAGACTAGTTGTTGATCTAGTCGGTCAACATTTGTTCTTGGACCGACTAAATCAAGTTGTATTCAGACTAATAGTTTTTGACTCTTAGTCGGTCTAAGTTAACTGACCGACCGACTAGTTGAGAAACTAGTCGGTCGGAAAGTCTTCTTGGACCGACTAGTTTTCTAGGTCTGAAATCTCATCTGTTCACTGTTCATTCTTTAGTCGGTTCATGTTGTTTCACCGACCGACTACTTGATGAACTAGTCGGTCAGTGGTTGTTCTTTGACCGACTAATTGCCCCAGATTTCCAACCGTTGGGAGATGACCTAGCTCGATTTTGTGGGACCCTATAAATACGAAGCTTGGTCATTTCTCTCAAGGTTAGAGCTACTATTGAGAGACTTATTCAGCTTGAAAGAGTTAGAGATTAAAACTCATTTCCAAAGCTCTCTTCCTCACAAGAAATCTTTCTCTCCCTCATTTGAGATCTAGAATCCATCTTGAGAGAACTTTGTTTTTGTTGAGCCATCCAAGCTATTGCTTGATTCAAGTCTCCTATTCATTCCTAGGCACCCATTGCTGCTCATATCGGTGGTGCTAGGTCTTGGTGACTTCTCCTTCATCAAATCCCTCCTTGCCCTTATTTGGTAAGAATACTCAAGGTATAGGGTTTGTGGTAAGTTGTTGTTTATTTCATATAAACTCTTTTATTGCTATTTTTTCTCTCGGTTGTGAGAGAAGGTTGTGATCCCGGGTTGTGGGATTCACTATTGCTATTGATTGTACGATTTGATCTTGTGAAGGTTTTTCACAAGGTATTCATAGTGGAAATCTAGGGTTAGGGTTTCTAACCTTAGTATCCGGAGGGGATCCGGGTGTTCTGGGATGTATGATCACCGGGTACAAGTCGGGGAGACTTGGGTGGATCCGAACCCATCATATCAATTGTTAGCATTGAATATTTGTTGTTGTCATATTTTAGCTTCCGCATTTGTTGGTAGTAGTTTGCATGATAATTAGGAATTATACTCCTTGTTATTTTTAAAGTACTATTCACCCCCCCTCTAGTACTTGTGCAGTAGCTTTCAGTGCATTACAAAGGATACAAGAAAGGACTTGTTGGGACATTCACCGACTCCGACGAGTACTCCTCAAGTGGAAAAAGAACCCAATAATTAGACATGTTCTTCGTCAAAGGAAGAAGTTTTCCTTTTTTTTATTTATCCTCAAATGCCCCTAAAATACCCATTTCTGCCCCATAATTTATCGCGATTATACATGAATTTTAGGTTCTCCAAAACGCCATTTTTAATCAATTTTTAGCCCATCAGGCCTTGTTAAGGCTTATATCTTAGCCCCCCTTGGTTTTTTTTTCGAAAAATAGAAATCACCTGCGGGCCTGAAGCTCATAGTGTGGCTGCAATCCTTAAAAAAATATTTTGAATCAAGCCTGCGGGCCTGAGGCCCGCAATTTGCCTACGAGCTTCAGGCCCGCACGGCTGTTTTTTTCGATTTTGGGCTTTAGGCCCAATAGGTTAAGGGGCGTCAGCTAGGGTTAGCCGCCGCCGCCCCTGGATTTCCACCGGACGGCGGCCAGAGGGGGCGGTGTTAGGGCGGAGCCACCCCCCTTCGGGGGGCCGCGCTCCCTACAGGGGGGTCTGCCGGCGGCGGCGAAGTGCCGCACCCCCCTTCGGGGGGGTTTGCTCTCAGCGGGGGCCGTGCCCCCTAGGGGGGGTCTACCGACAGCAACGAAGCGCCGTACACCTCTTCGGGGGGGCTTGCTCTCAGCGGGGCAACGCCGCACCCCCCCTTCGGGAGGGGGGTGGGTTTTCTATCGGTGGGGGCCGCGCTCTCCTACAGTGGAGTATGCCGACGGCGACGAAGTGCCACACCCCCTACAGGGGGGGTCTACCGGCGGCGGCGAATCATAGCACTCCCCTTCGGGGGGTTGCTCTTGGCAGGGCAGCGCTGCACCCCCCTTTGTGGGGGGGTTGCTATCGGCTGGGGCCGCGCCCTCCTACAGGGGGTCTATCGGCGGCCGCGAAGCGCCACACCCCCCTTCAGGGGGGGTTTGCTCTCGGTGGGGCCGCGCCCCCCTTCGGGGGGTCTGTCGACGGCGGCGAAGCGCCGCACCCCCTTCGAGGGGATTTGCCGGCGGCGGCTAAGTGCGGCAATAGAGTTGGGGGGTGCCGGTCGGCAAGGTCACCGGCAGGTAAAAATATGATTTTTGGACGAACAAGTTCGTCGTTTTTAGGTGATTAGCAATTCACATATCGATCTAGCGAGATCTATGGGTAGATCAATCATAAGTATGATAAAAACATCGTTTTAAGCGGGTTTTTACCTCTATTTCCGTCCTCCGGATATAGCGACGGTTGAACAAAGCCTACGCGGATGACGACACTCGTTTCAGGAATCCTTGCACCGCGCGCGTGGATCTTCCGTCTCCCTTCGCCTTCGCAACGAGCGATATTTGTGGAATTTTTAGAGGCTCGTGCTGATAATGTGTTATGGATCAACTACTGGTGGAGGAACCCCCAATTCTTTATTTATAGGCAGGATAGGAGAGTTATAAGATAAAATACAAAGATATGTGCGTATATCTAAGATACCCACAATCCTAACCATCTCTGTTGCATATTCATTCACAACAAAAATCATTTTTGTTGAATTTTTATGCTCCACTAATTTTTTGTTATTTCCAAATATACTATTTCAATTTTATGGTAGTTTATTCCTTTTATGTTAAATATTAACATATTACCATAAACATTAAGCCTTTTATGGCAAAATTTTAATGCTCCCCCTAATTTTTGCTACAATTATTTCCAAATATATTTTCAAATTTAAATATTTTTTGCCATAATTAGATGCTCTCTTAATGTTAATTTAAATATCTTTCAAATTTAAATACCGTGGGAGGAGGGTTTTTGTTCGGGCCGGGCCGGGCCGGCCCGCTGCGCTTGGGCCATGGGCCGGCCCGGGCCCGCTGCCATAAAAAGCTAAATAAGGAACGGAGACGTCGTTGCGCTACGGATACGTCAACTTCCGTTGTCATGTGGACGGTAAGTAATATTTCATCTTCGTTTGATTTGATATTCGTTGTTGTTTGATTTTTGTTTGATTTTCATAATCATGAGGATGGGTACAGATACGCAATTGTTTGATTTTTGTTTTGTTCTGTTTTTTGTGAGGGGCCATGTGCTTAAAACTTTATTTGTGATTCTAAAACCCTTTTTTAAAAATAAAAATTCTGGTTAATGTCTTCCCCCTCTTGATAAAATCTTTCTTCTATTTTTATTTTTGTCGTTTTTATATTTCAATTTATATGCATGTACAAATTTGTTGTTGCAAAGGACATCTGTGGACATGTAATGTTGGTACCCCAAAAGCAAAACATAAGTAGTTCTTATGGGTTATATTGAAATTATTCTTGTCATTGGCTGTTTTTTGTAGCGACAAGTACTATATTCATCGATTAGAATGGGCATGTCTAAAGCCCGATTAGATTGTATATTAGCATAATCTTAGTGTACATTTAGTATTGCAATTGTACTGCGACTAATTTGACTTTGCATAAACCAGTGAATGCATGCGGCAAGACCCTTCTATAGGGCTTGCATTTTATTGCCGGCTTAAAAAAACTAGGGAAATCAAAGAGTAAACGAAGCTATTTTTCAGGGGGAGAAAAGCTAAATCAGGAATGATGAAGACGATATCTTCAAATTCCCGAACTGGAACCGTCTTATATCTACAAGACAACATCGGCATGATGAAACACATGTCGAAGATCCGAGGCTCTAAGCATCTTGGATTTCGAACCGGCGGATCATCCAAATCAGCAAAGCTGGAGTTTTGGCGCCTAGAACTTGAGTACTAATTCTGGACTGTAGTGCCCCATTAATGTGATGTAACGTCGCTTGACCCCAATGGTCAAACTCTTTGATGTCGTGCGACGGGGGCTATTGTTGAATCATCGGCCGACACTCGAGATGACTCATCCGATGAGTGGCTAAGGCCCGCAGAGCCAACGAGTGAAGCATGACACTGATTCGGTCAAGGCCCACCAACCAGTCGCCCTTTGAACTCTCACCAATTGAAAGTAGGATTAAGGGCGAGCTCATAAATGGGCGGGAACATGTGCTACGATTACCCCTATTAAAAGGGGGAGATCATGGCACCATAATTGGTGACTGTTGTCCCCCAACGTCACTAAAAAGACACATGAGGTCTGTAAATAGAGGAGACCCTACCTCCCAAGGGGGGAGATCTAAGACATATACGCTACATATTTCTTACATTTCTTCCACAAAAGAGCTTGAGATCTGAAACGAACCTCTGTGGGTCGATCTTAGCTGCTCCAGGCTCCCTCTCTTCATTAAGTTCACATTCTAACTTAAGCATCGGAGATGATTTGGGTGGTCGGACCCAGATCCGACCCCCCTGACGTTTCCTTGTGAAGCAGATCGTTGAGTCTCAATCTTCCAGTCTAAACCCTACGCGAGGGTCATTCCAGAGCTTCTCTGCCTCGATCGATCGATACACGAACCGCTCGAGGGTCGATCGAGCATCGCAAGTCAACCATCAATCATCAATGACCCTGGTTCTTCCAACATAGGGTCCCACTCAACCGACTGACGAGGCTCCGACTCAGCACGAAGGGTCCACGTTAGCAGCACAATTGTTTCGGTCATTGTGGCCTTAACAACAAGGATTTTTCCAAAGACCATGTATAGACTATAAAGAAACATACTCTTTGGTAATGGATGCGATCACTTTTCGATTTCTAATAAGCTTAATAGCAAAGAAAGGTTTAAATATGCAGCTAATGGATGTTGTGACCGCATATCTATATGGTAATCTCGATAAAGAGAGATATATAAAACTTCCTGATGGCTTTTTAATGCCTGTTGAATTAAAAGATAGACATCGAGACGTCTACTCTGTTAAGCTTCAAAGATCATTATATGATTTTAAATAATCGAGAAGAATGTGGTATAACAGACTTAGTGAATTCAATGTACAACAAGGATTCAACAATAATGAAGTCTGCCCTTGCATCTTTATAAGAGCAAAGGAAAAAGGATTCGTCATAATGGCATCTACGTAGACAATCTGAACCTCATTGGATCTCCTGAAGATATCACTAAGATGTCTGTAAGTATAACAAAAGAATTCGAAATGAAAGATCTAGGCAAAACGAAATTCTATCTTGGCTTACAGATTGAACATTTAAAAGATGGAATCCTTTTACATCAAATCACATATACAAAGAAACTGTTGCAAAGATTTCACATGGACCAATGTCATCCACTAATTACACATATGGTGGTACGATCTCTGGATGCACATAAAGACCCCTTCCGGCCGCTGGAAGATGGGGAGGATATACTTGGTCAAGAAGTCCCTTATCTGAGTGCTATTGGAGCACTTCTATATCTGGTCAACTGGACGCGTCCCGATATAACGTTCGCAGTAATTCTACTTTCCAGATATAGTGCAGCGCCTACATAGTGCCACTGGATCGGGGGTTAAGCACCTTCTGTGCTACCTCCAAGGGTCAACATATTTGGGACTATTTTACAAAAAATGATTATCAACCACACTTGTTGGTTATACTGATGCAGGTTACAGGTCTGATCCTTACAATAAAAAGTCATAGATCGGGTACGTGTTTACCTATGATGGGACAGCCATTTCCTGGAGATCGGTCAAGTAGACCATACTGGCGAACTCATCCAACCACTCAGAGATCATCGTCATCCATGAAGCAAGTAGAGAATGTGTCTGGATATGCTCAGTTGTACATCACATCATGGTGAAGACCGGATATTGAAGACTGTGGACCTTGAACCTACTACTATGTTCGAGGACAACGCTGCTTGCATTACTCAGTTACGAGGTGGTTACATCAAAGACGACAGAACGACGCATATTTCACTAAAATTCTTCTAGACGCATGAGCTGCAAAAAGATGGCGAGATTGATGTCAAACAAGTACAATTATGTGACAACCTGGCAGACTTGTTCGCTAAATCTCTTCCTACTGCTACTCTTAGGAAGTTTGTACAGAAAATTGGTATGAGGCGCCTAAGAGATCTGAAAGCCTAAGTGCTTGTACAGATCAGAGGGAGTTAGAGAGAGTTTGTACTTTTTTTCCTTAGCTATGGTTTTTTCCCACATGGTTTTCCATAGCCAAAGGTTTTAACGAGGCAAACATCATCAACTCAGGATCATGAAGTATCCACCCCATGTGTGACTCATAAAACACTCAGAATCCCGAATTATTCATGATCAGAGTCCATTCCTATGGCTGGATAAGGGGGAGTGTTGTAAACGGATGTTGACGATCGAGAGTTTGTATTGGGATTATACCTTATCCCTAGGATAAGATCATATCTATTGTAACCATATCCATGTACGCTCTTCCCCTCACTATAAATAAAGGACTGAGGTCTCCCCACCTAGATTTGATTCTTCACAACATTAAATTAATTAAATTAGAATAATTACAAGTAATTATTAATTATTTCAAAACCGCTGACCCTACATCAAACATTTACATTGAACTTTCAATCCAAATAAACACCAGAAAGTTTCGTAGGACTCGCAACAAACTTCCAAACACACTTTTCACACGACTTTCAAGCCCAAAGAAACACAAAACTTTACTTTTTTCAATCCAAGATTACACACCACATCAACTTTCCAAAAACAACTTTCAACTTGCGGCCTCAAGTCAATCCTTGAAAAGAAATTTGAACTATCTTCTCTCATACAATATCTGCTCTTAGTATAACAGCTATGGAATTCCCACAATCCCACTGCACAGATTGTTTTATTATTATTTTTTGCTTCAAATGCAGAAGCAATGATCTGTTTTTATTAGACCAACAAATCAATGAACAAATGGATAAGAAATCCTTATGTACAAGCAATCTGGTGGGCAGGCCAGCTTCGTGTTAGCTCAAGTTCGGCCTTCTGCTGATCAACTCAAGCGCGTCGTCAACGAGAGAGCTGAGAGCCCTGCTGTGCCGACTCAGGCCAACACTGCCGGAGAACACATTGAAACATTCGAGCTCCGAAATGGTTTCCGCAACATTCTGCAGCTCAGCCTCCATCCCGAAGCTGTTCAACATTCCGATGTACTTCTCGTCGGACGTCATCGCCCAAATTGCCAGCTCTACCAGAAACCTCCTGATTCTTGGGACTTTGATTGAAGGGTAATTGTATGTTTTCAGCAGCTGCACCAGCCTCTCTGCGAATTGAGCCTCCTGGATTCCTGCCTTCCCAAGCTCTTCGACATATTCTTGATAGCTTACGAACCTGAACAGATGTGTGGCGAGCCCAAGCGATACTTCGAGCAACTTCATCTCTTCGACCATGATCGCATCCAACACCTGCTCAACAGAAAAAGAGCATAAGAATAATTACATGTAATAATTAATGTGGTTCAAGAACTGAGAGATCGATCTTACAGTAGGAATAGCGGCAGCAACTCCCCTCAAGCGTAAAAGGCATTCAGCGCCATCGAAAGCGCACAGATTCTTCAAGATTCTGAAAGAACTGATTCTTGCGACCGGGTCGGTAAGAGATGCTACGAGCCTCTCCACGACTTGCTTCTCCTTCAAAATTCTATCGCAGTTCCTCTGATTCTCTAACGCCAGCATCGCCAGCGCTTCTCCCGCTTCCACTCTCAGCTCGATCTCCTGCTGTGTGGCACATCCTTCCCTGAAATACAGCCTCAGCAGCTCCTTCACCATCCCTCCGGTAGCCCCAATCCTCTCTCTCGCCTCTTCATCCATCGACAGGCTCGTCAGCACCTCGATGCCCAGCTTCTGCAGCATCATGTGGTTCTCTGCGTACTGCAGTATCTCTCTGATGTTGCTGACGGTAAACACAATCTCCGATATCTCCTGCCGCAAAAGCTTCCCAGCACGGCCCGTCGTGCTCGCCAGCATCTTTACCACCTGCAGGGACCGCTTCACCGCTCTGATCTGCGAATCTGACGCGCATTTCATTCTGCACAACCTCGCGTCGATGCTGGTGAAGTCTATGATCTTGGCCAGCAGGCCTCTCGTGTTTCCAATCTTGCCGCAGTTGTCGTGGTCATTTGCCAGCTTCTTCAGAATGACCAGGCCTAAGAGATTGAAGGCCGAGAACTCGTAGTCGGCTTGGTCGGCCACGATGCTTCGATGACCGATCTCGTCCGGCTTCGACCGGGGGCTACGGCCGGTGAAGAGCAAGGAGGAGACTGACTCCATGGATCCTGGAATCCCAGCCACACGAAGCGCATTCTGCTTCTTTCCCGCAAGCTTCGACACGATGACTGCCGCGGACCTGCGGATTTCCTCTTCGGCCGGGTTCTTCCAGTTGAGCATCTCCATTAGTCTCTCTATTACCGCCGTCGAAGTGCCAATCTTTCTGAGGGTCTCGTCGGCGAATCGACTGCTGGTTACAAATTTGAGAAGGATGCGGCAGCCGATGAGCTGCTCGTCTCTGGAGCTGGACGCTAGGAGCTCCTCGGCGAAGGAGACGAGGTCCATCTTGAGGCCGTCGAAGATGCTGCCGTTGACTGACCTCGAGTATGAGTCGTAGAAGAAGCGCTTGATCGAGACCATCCCCGACGGGCCCAAATCGCACTCGTCGTTCACGCGATCGAGCAGTCGCCGGTAGCTTACTTTCCATTCCCAGTAGGCCTTCTCGGCGAGGAACAGGAAGGCCTCGGCGAAGGCCAGGCCGTAGAATATGTCGAGCGCCGACTTGAGATTCTTTCGGTCTCCCTTCTCCGTGTCGATCTTCCAGTAGTCCTGCTGGTTTAGCCGCATCAGCGACAGCGACACACAGGCGCAGGCCGAGAGTATCTGGAGCCAGTAGAGGAGCTTGCTTATGTTTCTCGAAAGAAACATCCAGCTCGCATAGGGAAGGAGAGGGACGTCCTGCGAGTCCCACGATCGTCCCGGCCGAGCGTCGATGCTTCGGGTCGGAGCAACTGATCTTCTGGCGTCGTCTGAAATGTTGGGAGCAGGGGAGGGCGGTCTGAAGGGGAACTTGACGGCCCTGATCATGAACCGGGAGCTCGTCTTGATTGCCCGGAAGCTGTACCTGCCGGCCTCGGTGATCGACCACGTGGCCTGATGCTGCCACTCGAGCTCGTGGCTCCGGCTGAAGATCCTGTTGCCTTCGATCAGGAGGATCACCGTTATGAACCAGAAGTCTTTCTTCTCGAGGGCGATTGCGAACCCTCCGAGGAGGACCACGGTGGCCCATATGAACCCCAGAGCTCCGATCCCGCTCGCCGACTTTTCGAGGATCGCGAGGCGGAGGGCGAAGAGGGTCAGCTTCTTCTCGGGTGCCTCGGCCGTGCTCGTTGCAGGTGACGAGCACTGCACGGCATCGGCATGGCAATGCTCGCTCTGCGGCTCGAACACGGTGGAACCCCAGCTTTCGGCATTCCTCATTTCCCTGGCGGCTACGTTCTTTTCTTCAGCAATATGCAGCCTAACACATCGATCTTCGTTGGCCATTTGAGTTTAATCTTTGGTATCAATGCTTTATAGCAGTATATCATATATATATATATATATAAGCATATGTCGATGCTTTAAGCAAGGGGATCACCGTGAGTTTGAGATGTTGCTGGCAATTAGAATGAGAGAGGTCGATGTCGATGGGGTGGCAGGCAAGAATGGGGTTGTCCGCAAGCAAGAACAAAATGGATGTGTGGAGAAAAATTCAAACTCAAATCGAAATGGATCAAGTAATAATAAAAATAAAAGAGTGTGTGTGTGGCCCCTTGATAAGCTGGTTGATCTTCGGGAGCACGGCTGTTTGTTTGTGCTGGCGGTGAAGAGGAAGTGGGGAGGGAAACGACAGGTGGCAGGTTGCGGTTCGTTTAAAAGTGGTAAAAGTTGTGTTTCGTTTCCTTGCTAGATTTTGGTTGCGTTCTGGTCTGCGTGACCGTTGGTTGCTTGCTTTGTTTGTTCGTTTGGATGAACACTTTAGTTCTTTCTTCTTTTTCACTTGCTTTTAGCCTCAGGTTCTCCTCTCATATCTCCCACCGTGCCCTTTGTTTGATGTGCAGTTGTCTCTCGTTCATGTCACAATATTGTTTGGTTTCGCACGCAGGTCATGTGACATTTTCATTTTGTTAGGAATGTCAGCTGGCACATCACCTTTCCCGGGCTAGGAATTGGGGTAGATGACATGTCAAAACGGCCCGGAGGCCCGCCCCGAGCCCGGAGGCCGGTCAACGGGCCGTTGACCGGCCTGGGCCTGGCCAGGCTGGGGTTCCCGGCCCACCGGGCCTGGCCGGCCCAGCCCGGGTTTTTGCCCGGGGCCCGCCCAGGGCTTAAAAAGCCGGGCCGGTCCGGGCCTGTGGGCCGGGCTGGGCGGGGGTTTCTCCCCGCCCGAGCCGACCCGGCTGGCCTAGGTTTGGAAGCAGCCCAGGCCGGCCCGGCCCGGGCGGGCCGTTTTGACACCCTTATGCAACCAGACCTAATTGCTTCACACGCATCCCATTTATTTACAAGTTTGCCATTCAAAATTTACAAGTCCGCCATTTTATTTTATTTTTTTCTTTTTACCCTCCTTTTCTCTTTCTCCTCTTACTCATCTCATCTCCTCTTCATCTTCCTCTTCTTCTCTGCCGCTGTCTCTGTTGAATATTGAGTCACACCATATGTTTTGATGATGATCAAACATTATACTTGCACTAATGTGTTTTGTGCAGCTATTAGGAGATGTGTATCTCAAGACTTGACACGTAAGCAACAAGAACGAATGACGACATTTATAATGAACAACTTGGACGTTAGCGACATCGATCCGAGCGTATCAAATTTGAAGATTTGTATATTGATGTAATCTTTATTTTTTATCATAAGAGTTGGTAAAGCCTTAAAGATGCACCCACATGCACACATAAAACCATAGGATTAGTCTTAGAAATATTTTTGAACTCGTGCCAAGACAAACCCCTATGTTTCTTTCTCATTATAACTTGATTTCTAGTAGCTCGTTAGTCAACCAATACCATCTTCTAGTCGACTACCATATCAGAGTTTCATTTCCGAGTTTCAACCACTAGTCGATCATTAACATCTATTATTCAACTAATAAAAGATACAAACTCAGACTAGTTTTTCTGTAATCAGTTTAGTCAACTTGTTACACCAATTATGGCATGCCTTCATGGCCATTAAATCAGCAATTTTAGCCTACATTCATGACATTTATTTCTTCATCAATGGTGACAATTACCCTGGTCAATATTTCCTCATCAGTGCCTCCTCATCAATAACGACAATAAAGCTTCAGTATTAGCTCAGATGCCACTGATTAGGGTGAATAGTGCATATACAACCTCCTAACTCATTGGTTTTTGTGCATAATCCATGCATAATCGGGCTCTGAAACTTTGTTTTGTAAATATCATGTAGTTTGTGAGCTAAACATTTTTCTATGCTTAAAATATTATTTCAGTAGCTTAATTATGCGTTAATTATTTTGCAGGAATTTCTATGTATTTTTCGGTACTCAAACATGTGGAGCTGGGGATTTTTAGGCTACATGATCATGTGTTACACTCCACATGGTCGTGTGGAGTGTAACACTTGCAGCCAATGAAGAAACAGCTTACACGGTCGTGTGCACCATCGCACATAATCATCCGGTGATGAGACCCAAGGGTAGCAGCAGAGCAAATGGTTGTATGACACGACCGTGTGGAAATGAGACTCAAGGCCCATGAAGAAACCCAGATCCTACACAGTCGTGTCGACCAGTGACACGACCATATCTTGTGTTGGATATAAAGATAGTAACTCGGGAAGTTTGGAGTTTACAACCACACGATCGTGTCGATTCGACATGACCGTGCCAATATGATGACACAACCGTGATATGGCGTGTTAACCTGGTGCTGCCAATTTCTGGGTTCGATTTGAGCAAAATCGTTTTGGATTTTCAACCTGTATTGCATCCAGATCTCAATTAATGAGCACACCTGTGGACATCTGATTGTATAGAGACTTGGGAGTATTTAATGTGAGAGAGATATTTAGGTAGGGATTATTCTCATTCCTTGCATTAGCTTTTATGGTTTGGCGTTTCTAGAGCTGGGTGCTGAGATTTTAAATTTTATAAATTTGGTTCTGTTATGAAGGGAAAAGTAGGGAAATAGGTGTAGAGGGTTAAGAGCCCCCTACCCTCATATTTATAGCTTTCAATAGTGGGCTGGATACCCAATGGGCCTCATGGGCCTATTCATAACACTTCCTCTTATCCAACCAACATTGAATAAGAGGTGGATTCTTCAAGATCCGAGTTAGGATGACTGCCTTGTTAAATAAAGAACAGTTAATCCATAACTTCCCCTGTTTTAGGGATGTGTCTAGGGGTGGATACTTCAGGATCCAGAGTCAACGAGGTTGCCTCGTCAAAACCTTGACTTACGGAAAACCCTGTGTGAAAAAACCAGTAGCCAAGGGAAAAGAGTACAACTCTGCGGTTGACTCCCACTCATCTGACTAAGCTTCAGGCTTGCAGATTTCCTATGAATCTATACATCAGTCTCCTATGTATCTATGAGTTCATAGTCCTCTCATCCTGACCCAGTTTACATTTACTCATTTTCCTCATCCCAATCCCATATACAAGTTTCTCAAAGATACTAGTAGCCAGGGATTTGGTAAGCAAATCCGCCAAGTTATTACATGATTGGATCTTCTGTACCTCAATCTACTTCTGCTTCTAAAGGTCGTGCGTCCAGAAGAACTTGGGGGAGATATGCTTCGTCTTGTCGCCTTTGATGTAGCCGTCCTGTAGCTGGGCTATACATGCTGCATTGTCTTCATGAAGTGGAGTAGGCGCAAGAACGCCGGTCATCAGGCCGGTGGAGGTGATGATGTGCTGGATCACAGAGCGTAGCCAGAAACTTTCCTTGCTTGCTTCGTGGATCACTAGGAGCTCTGAGTGAGTGGATAAGACGGTCGTCATGTTCTGCTTTACAGATCTCCAGGATATGGCTGTGCCGCCATAAGTAAACATGTATCCTGTCTGAGACTTCTCTGTATGAGGATCGGACCTGTATCCTGCATCAGCATAACCAACTAAACCAGTTGATGCCCCTTTCCTGTAGAATAGACCTAAGTCTATGGACCCTTAGAGGTAGCGCAGAAGATGCTTAACTCCGGCCCAGTGCCGTTGTGTAGGTGCAGCACTATATCTGGCTAGTAAGTTGACTGTAAATGCTATGTCAGGGCGAGTGCAGTTAGCCAGGTAAAGGAGTGCACCGATAGCACTTAGATAAGGCACTTCGGGGCCTAGTGCTTCCTCCCCCTCTTCCAGCGGCCGGAAGGGGTCTTTATGTACATCCAATGATCTGACGGCCATTGGACTGCTGAGGGGGTGGCACTTATCCATCTGAAACTTTTTCAGTAAGTTCGATGTGTAAGTTGATTGATGTAACAGGATCCCATCGTTAAGGTGCTCTATTTGAAGTCCTAAACAGAATTTTGATTTTCCGAGGTCTTTCATCTCGAAGGTTTCTGTCAAGCTTCTAGAAATCTCTGCGATCTCTTCAAGAGATCCGATGAGGTTCAAGTCGTCCACATAGACGGCTATGATTACAAATCATGTTGCTTTTGCTCTTATAAAGATGCAAGGACAGACTGGGTCGTTTGTGAATCCTTGTTTTGCAAGGAAATCGCTCAGTCTGTTATAACACATCCTTCCAGATTGTTTTAGACCATATAATAATCTTTGCAGTTTCACTGAGTAGATGTCACGTTCTCTCTCTTTTAGTGCTGCAAGGAAAGAATAACCGTCTGGCAATCTCATATAGATGTCTCGGTCTAGGTTGCCATATAGGTATGCAGTAACCACGTCCATAAGTTGCATATCTAAACCCTCTTGGGCTGTTAAGCCAATGAGGAATCGGAAGGTGATCACGTCCATGACCGGGGAGTATGTGACTTCAAAATCCACCCCTGGACGTTGGGTAAAACCCTGTGCTACAAGCCTTGCTTTGTAGCGAACGATCTCATTCTGTTCATTTCGTTTTCTAACAAATACTCATTTATAACCCACAGGTTTTACACCTTTTGGTGTCTGGACTATGGGTCTGAAGACCATGCGTTTGGTGAGTGAATCCAACTACACTCCTATTGCCGCTTTCCACTTTGGCCAATCATCTCTGCTTTGACATTCTGTCAGAGAGCGTGGTTCAATATCATCGTCGCAGTACGCGACGTTGATGGAAATATTACACGCAAATGTGTCATCTATAGTTGTGCTCTTTCTGTCCCAATACTCCCCAGTTCGTACATAGTGTATCGAAACTTCATTTTCTCCCAGTTTTTCCTCTTCATGAGAGTTTGGGAGAGATGTGGTAGCAGGGCTTATAGTAGCATCATGTGGTGGTATTTGTTTACCATTGCCAAGGGTCCTACTCTTTCGAGGGAATTGGTCCTTGGATCCCGGTGGTCGCCCTCTCTTTTTGAGAGGTCAAACCATTTCTGCTGCGGCGGATTGCATCCATTTTGTGGTATGTCAATCCTAGCTGGAGTGTTAGCAGCAGGGACGTGTGATTTGACAATCTTCTGGTTGTCAGTAAATTTGTTCGACAAGAGATGGACAGTGTTTTGGATGTGGAGAATCTTCATGACCTCCTCCTCACACTGGCGTGTGGGCGGATCAAAGTGACATAATGTCTTTGTATCCCAAGTGATACATTCGGAAGCTTCGGGCTTCTTTGTCTGTGAGCCTAGTCTTGGAAACGATGTTTCATCGAATTCAGTCTTCTAGACGTGCCTTGAAAACGTCTCCCGTAAGGGGTTCTAGGAATCTAATTATGGAGGGGGTGTCAAACCCAACATAAATGCCTAGGCGACGTTGTGGACCCATCTTTGTCTTTTGTGGTGGTGCTATGGGGACGTATACTGCACAACCAAATATTCTCAAGTGTAAGACAATTGGTGGGGCTCCAAGTGCTAGTTGCATTGGAGAAGATGACTGACCTCCAGAAGGTCTTAATTTTATTAAAGATGCAGCATGCAAAATTGCATGACCCCACGCATTCACTGGCATCTGGGATTGAAGTAATAATGGACAAGCAATCCATTGCAGTCTCTTAATTAGAGATTCTGCCAACCCATTTTGGGTGTGGACATGTGCTACAGGATGTTCAACTTCAATTCCCTGAGCTTGGCAATAGTCTAGAAAGACTTGTGACGTAAACTCCCCCGCATTGTCCAGACGAAGTTTCTTTATCTGGTAGTCGGGGAAGTGGGCCTGTAACTTGATTATCTAAGCTAAAAGCTTAGACAGTGCTAGGTTACGGGTGGACAGTAGACACACATGTGACCACTTAGTAGATGCATCTATCAGGACCAAAAAGTACCTGAACGGACCACTTGATGGGTGTATCGGCCCACAAAAGTCTCTGTGGATTCTTTCCAGAAAGCTTGGAGACTCCACGTCCACTTTCAGTGGAGAGGGTCTTGTAATCAGTTTACCCTTGTAACAGGGTGGACATGGGAATTTGCCTTTTTGAAGAATCTTCAGGTTCTTCAAGTCTATACCCCTGTATCTTTTTATGATGCGATACATCATAACAGATCCAGGGTGTCCCAGTCTACTGTAGCAGATTTGGAATTCTGGTGTTTGGGGGCACTGCAGGTGCTCCGCCATGGATGTTTCTGGAGTTTGTATACTTGTTTGGTAGAGTCCCGAGGGGAGTCCCTTGAAACGTTCCACAATGGTTTTTGAACCATTTGTAAGAGACGTTACAAGCAAGTATTCCCTTTTATCTTCCTCGGCCGTCTCTAAGTGATATCCGTTTAAACGGATATCTTTAAAGCTTAGGAGGTTTCGGATAGATTTAGGGGAGTATAACGCATTTTAAGTGTGATTTCGTCCACAAGCTAGTTAAATACACGTGCAACCGATCCATTTGCACGACAGCGCTCGGGGAGCAATATGATTGCTTCCCCTGATCCTTAGATTATGTTAGATGGTCCTGAGATTGTTCTCAGTGGACCAGAATAGCTACTTATGCTCGTGAAGTAGTCTATGTTTTGAAGGATCGAGTGTGTCGATGCACTGTCCACTAGGCAGATTAATTCCATATCTATATAAAGAAAGACATTCAAGCAGTAAATAATATGAAAAGAAAAGATCTACTTTCATAGAAAATGCTCAAAATATTGTTTGACATGGAATAAAAACTAGATACGATGCATGAAAAGAAGATACATTGCTAGTACATAGAAGTGGTCCAAAACTAGAGAGTGTCATCTCCCATGAAGTCTCCAGGAGTCCATGAGGTCTCTGGCAACGATGCGCTCTCAATCAGGTTTGTCTCAGCTCGAGGCTTGAGGCTTGCCTGGTAGAGGTCCTGGAGGTGTTTCGGGGTGCGGCAGATTCTGGACCAGTGGCCCGTCATTCCGCATTTGGAGCACTTATCCTCCCAGTCTTTCTTGGGAGTGCCACCTTTGTTGGACATCCTCTTTTGCTTCTTTTCCACGAACTTCTGGTTCTGAGGAGGAGCTGGGGGAGTGGCCTTCTTCTGCTGCTTTTGTTCTTTCCATTTCTGGAATTTTGCCTTTTTATCCATCTTCTTCTTCTGGGAAGACTGGAAGTGTGCCTCTGCAGGAGGTGGCAGTGGAGCGGAGCCAGGAGGGCGCAAGTTGTAAGTGGCAACCAACAGGTCTCTGTTCTGTTCAGCCATAAGCAGGCATGAAAGCAGATCAGAGTACTTCATGAACTTCCTCTCACGCTATTGTTGCATAAGGATCATGTCCTTCTCGTGGAAAGACGTGAACGTCTTTTCCAGCAATATTTTCTCCATTACCGTTTCACCGCACAACTTCAGGCATGAGGTGATACGGAAGAGTGCTGAGTTGTACTCCGCTACGGATTTGTAATCATGTATGCAGAGATGAGTCCACTCGTACTGCGCACGGGTGAGTATGACATCTCTCTGATGCATGTACCTCTCCTCGAGTGCGTCCCACAGCTCGTAAGGATCCTCTACAGTAAGGTACTCGTCCTTCAGGGTCGAGTCTAAATGTTTCCTGATATAGATAATGGCTTTCACCTTTAGTATATCGGAAACTTCCTCTGTATGAGGTGCTTCTTTTGAAGCATCCTTGTCGCCTGAGGCAGTACTTGTTGTTGCCTTCTCAGTCGTTGTGAGACTGAAACCATGAGAGCGCAGATGGAACTTCAGGTCCAACTGCCAACTCAGGTAGTTTGACCCATCGGCCTTCAGGACCAAAAAGTCGACATTCGCAAGTCTGGCCATTGAATGATCTAGCAATATATAAAAACAGCATGGATCATTAAACTGAGTAAAAATAGACATACACGCATGTATTTTAAACATTTGTCATAATATGGATCTATTAAAGGAAATTTAACATACATGCTTTTTGACGGTTTCATAATGTGAATAATTAACAAAGATTTGTTGGATCTGGATCCTAGCCTAGAGCGGGGGTGAATAGGCTAATAAAAATAATTCGTGCAACCCACGAATAAGCACACGTAGCTATAGCAGCAACAGGGTAAATAAAATGCAGACACAGAGTACACGGCAGATTTACCATGGTTCGGTCGTCCCAACGACCTACTCCAGCCCCCAAAGAAGAACTAGTATTGAATAGCACAATAGGTACAAAACCACAAGTTAGAGCACGCTCAGAGCACCCTCTACGTCTCTACACTCGCCAGGCTCTCAGTACCCCACACACAGTGTTTTCTCTCACTATCAATCCTAGTAAAGCTTTCTACCAGCTAGTCCCAAACTAGCTGGGTCCCGCTTGTCTAGTCCCAACTAGACAATTCCCAAAATAGTCACAAAAGATATATGTAAAGTTTCCCCTACGAAGATCTAACACAACTACACAAAATAATAAAGAACAGAGTTTAGGAGGCTCAGTTCGTGTAGCGGTGATGTCTTCGTCAATCAGCACGGGCCAGAACTCGTCTGGCTAGTAGTCGTCTCGTCACGTCACCTCAGCACCTTGGATGTCAAGTCTATCAAAGCTCTAGTGTGCACTTTCCCTCTGATAAATGGAGTGGGCCGCAACCTGTATTATCTCCTTCCCTTTTCTTAATTGTATTCCTCTCAGATTTCGCCTTGTAAGGGCTCCTCAAAGATTTCGGCTTGGGTTAAAGAATTTCGGCCTCATGCTTCTCGGTTTGTGCCTACAAGCAAATCTGTACCTGCACACCACCAAAATCAAATTGCTATTAATTGCATTGATAGCAATTTCTGAACTTTTGAACTCTTCTTTCTTTCTGAACTTTCTGAACTTTTTACCTGCACACCACCAAAATCAAATTGCTATTAAATGCATGCAAGCAAAGGCAAAACTAAGTGGGAACTATAAATTAGAAATAAAGTGTCATGTAATCTCCCTGATTGCAAACTTGCTCTTGGGGTTTGCTCACACAATAGTTGCGCCTGATCTCAAGGGTTTCAAAGAAAGAAGAGAAGATCTTTTAGATTTGTATATTGTTGATCTTTGTGCGGCTCCCTCAGATTTTTGTGTACCTAGCTGCAATTTTTCAAGAAGGATGATTGATGCGTCCTTGTTATTCATACAGTCTCAACTTTGATTGTTCCCTGGTGCGTCACGTGTGTGAGTTCCCAATTGTGATCAAGCAAAGCTTTGGCAGATTGGTCAAATATTTCGGCAGGCTTGGGGTTATGTTCCGGATCCTTAAAAGAACAAACACCGTCTTGTGCTCTTCGAGATTAAAGGAACCCCCGAAATTGAGTGCGGCTCTTGGGATGAAATTTTTAAGCACACACGCGATCAGCTCTTGGCCTTGAGATTGATGAGAAAAAAAATGAAGAGCACTTTTAAAATTCGGCAGACACAATAAAACAAAAGGTTTGGGGAGAGAGGAAAAATGTATAGCCGCACACCCCACTTTCAACCTTGCAGCAAGAGGCTAGGGCTTTGATATTATTTTTGGCCGCACGTGTATTATATTCTCAGAAAGGGGATCATGAAGGCGCGGCTCTCTGAGTTTCGTAGGTGCGCAGGCTTCCTCAAAAAAATTGTTTTGAAGTGAAAACTAAAAATCTTTGATCACAGGCCGTTCAAAGCAAGTGCTCTCATTAAGATAGGTTTTTAAAAAGAATTGTTTAAAAAACAAAAGCTTTGAAGTGCTCTCAGAAAGATGGTTTAAAAAAAGATTTTGCAAATTGAAATGCTTTGAAATGCTCTCAGAAAGATGCTTTGAAATGCTTTGAAATGCTTTGAAGTACTTCCCTTTGAAGATTTCGGCAGCACTTGATCTTTGAAGATTTTGCAAATTGTTGGAGAGGACTTCGTGTGTAACCTTGTGTAATAGCCGGCCTCTTTTTTGATTGCCGCGCAATTTTCCCTTGTAGTTGATGGGTTTTATAGGAAGATGCTAGGGTGATGCGGTTGTGGGGAATCCTATTTTGAATAGGAGGTGGAGATTTGGTTCTATCACTTTGCACCACAAATAGAAGATATGATTTGATCAAGCTGGGATTTTATAGCAATTCAAATTGGATATGAAATTGGAAATAAATCTCTAATTGATTTGATCAAATCCCAAATAGATTTCATCTCTCTCCATATTGACCAAGTCAAATCGCTTTGAGCACACACTTCCTTTCTCTCCTAGGATGCTATATGAATAGCGATTTCTCCAACACGTTGACTTAGTCAACTCCTCAAGATTTACCCCTTTGTCAATCCTGAAACACACGTAACACACACGTTAAATAGTTCGCACGTTTGTCATCATCAAACCAAGATCCTAGATCGTTGCTTCCAACAATCTCCCCCTTTTGGTGATGACAAACCCATAAAAGATTTGAGTAATAAGCATGGCTGTGTGAAGTGTGTTGAAGGGTGTAATGCAATATGAATCATGGAATGAGACATTCAAGTACTACATAGCATGCACAACAAATAGTGAATATAAAAGCATGCTCCCCTTCTCTCAAGCTCCCCCTTCAACATTATTCTGATATTTTTCTCAAGCCCCCCCTTCAACAAATAATACCGACAACACAAACAAATCTTTCATTCTCTTTCTCCCCCTTTGTAATCACCAAAAGTGGATTAATGAAGTCTGATCACTCCGTATTTTACACCTTTTTTCTGCATGTTTGCATGCCATTTAGATCGCTCAAATCGTGTTTTTCACGTTTATTCGGCAATATTGCGATGCTTTTCACGATTTGTTGTTTTTGTCGTATTTCAGGAGATTTGGAGCGATTTGGAGTGATTCTGATATGCACCCACTCCGGAGTATCACCGACGACTCTCTTGGGGGGTATTTTGCTATTAGAGAGGAGTGGAAGGAGAAAGAATGTCGTAGGAGCGATGAGGATGCGAAAATATGAAGTTTGGGCACTTTGAGCACTTCACTCGGCCGAGTGAAGGAGTCACTCGGCCGACCATAGGAAGCCCGCTCGGTCGGCCAGATCGGACATGCAACAGAGCAATATCAGCGTGCACTCAGCCGAGCACATCCACCCACAGCCAGCCGAGCACATCCATCCACAGGCACCACCGGCTCCTATCGTCGGGCCGCTGGGTATTACGTTCCGAAACGACGCACATCGCGTCGCTTTTGAGCGTATCGCCCAGCGCTCGATAGTGCCCTCCAGGTTCGCACACCTTGCTAACCTAGACCGCCTAGGGGTACTCGAGGGGATGCTCACGTTGTACGAAAATGTGGGTTGGCGAGATTTTCTTTCCATGTCGGCGGACACCTACGTCCGTCCGACACTCGAGGTACTTAGCTCGATCGCCCGGACCGCTGAGGGATGCTCCTTTCGACTTATGGATCGAGAGTGTCAGATCACTCTCGATATGCTTTGAGCGTTCTTTCAGTGGCCCGCAGTCCCCACACCCGACCGAGCCTACACCCCCACACACATCCCTCCCCCATCCTTCGATTCACACACCTTCTGGGCCAGGATCACAGGTTTACCTCAGGCCTTTGACCCTAGTAGGGCCAAGGCCTCGGCCATAGTCCACCCCTACCTCCGCATAACACAGCGCCTTATGGCGACCACCTTTCTGGCAAGGTACGAGCCTAGGACGATGTCGACGCCTGAGCTCTATATGCTCTACGCGATGACTCGCCCCAGAATTCTTGATAGGGATGGTGTCATGATGGTCCCCGCCGTTGAGATTGACATCGCTAGCTGGTTTTTGGACCGCATCATCGTATCGGTGGGCGCTCGCTCCCAGATATGTTGCGGCGGCCTGATCACCCTGCTAGCTCTGATGATCGGTGAGGACCTACCGGCCGACCTGCGTCGACCTTCGGGCCCTACTTCACTCTCGATAGACGTCATGGCCCGGATGAAGATGCTTCGTCCACACGGCCAGCGGCACTGGGTTTGGTTGCACGGTCCTTTTGGTGCTGACTACATGATCCTTCCGAGCCCTGCTCGGACACACATAGGACCAGCACACGAGGACTGGCTTCCAATGATGGATCTCCTGATCCCCGCCGCCTACGTGCTTGAGGCCGAGGAGGCTGAGCAGGCACACCCTGCACCTGTAGACCCTGTGTTCCCTCAGCCTGAGCCCGCACTTTCTGCCGCTCCCGACACTTCTGTCCCCACTTCTGCCAGTGTCGAGAGTACACTTGCTGAGCCTACCACCACCACTGTTGTGCCCCTGTCGGTTGAGCCACTCCCTCTCTTCTACCCGAGCGTCCACCCAACATACTTGAGAGCGGCGAGCCTTCCTTCACTTCCACCGTGGAGACCCTATCCACTTTGATCTCCGCTGGGGTTTCACCTTTTGGACCCCACACTTCCTCCCCAGCGGTTGACCTTTCTGTCTCCACGGCAGCCGTCCTATCTGAGAGTGTCGTGACGTCTGTTCCCACGTCTGTGTCACTGACCTCTCTCGCTGCCTCGTCACCGATTTTGTCTTCCACTCCCACTGCTGCTGCTTCCACCTCACACCAGCCTGCGTCCCAGCCTCGCACTGAGGCTGGGCATCCATTAGTGGGCACAGCACCCTTTCGACCCATGCCTACTGTCCCGATCACATACACTGCACGTATTAGACAGCCCCGACCTGCTCAGCCTAGACCTGTCCGTCCCTCCGCTCCACCACCCCCTGACGCCTTAGTTCAGAGCGTTCGCGCTCTTGAGGGGCGATGAGTGGACTACGGGGCGATTTTAGGGCTCTGTCTTCCACAGTCACCACCATGCAGCACCGCCTCGAGCTACTTCCCGGCATTCACTTTTACCTTACCCAGATCCTCGAACGACTGCCACGACCACCACCCACCCAGCAGACTGTTCCACACCCCCCACCACCACCACCACCCACCCAGCAGATTGTCACCCAGCCACCACCACCCCCACCTCCGCCTCAGGACGGAGATGGCACAGCACCACCAGCTTAGGCACACCCTTGATGCCATCGATATTTTTTGTCGTTATGATGCCCATTCTCTGCTTGGTCCTGAGGAGTTTTTGCCCACCCCCCACCCCCCTCCCAGCACTATTTTTGTCCACATTTTGATCATATCATTCTATATCCTTTTCGGGAGTGAGGGAGAGTATTTTTGGTGACACACACATATCCACATCACTCTTATCCTTGCATGCATCACATTCACATCATATTTTTCATTTTGTTGTTTTTATTTCTTTTTCTCATGCATGCCTACCCACCCCCTTCCATTACCCGTCTCTCGGTGTGCCGCACTTCGCACATTGAGGACACTGTGCACTTTAGCTTGGGGGAGTGAGTTCTCACACTTTTTGCTTTTGTCACCTTTATCTTTAGTTTTTTCACGTTTTTCCACTTTTTCACCCATTTTTTCATCACTTTTTCATTTATTTTACCATGCATCACGTTTTTCTTATTTTTCTTGTGTGCTGCATTGTAAATAGTCTTTATTTTCGTTTATCTTTATTCCTTTCATCTTTTGCTAGAGATGACTTTTCTGTGATGATGATGACGTGGTGTTAGCTTTTCTCTATATGCATGCTATATTTGTCATGTCATAGCTCTTTTTATTTCTGATATCATATGGTATGTTCTGCTTTGCATTTAGAAATAGTAACCCACTCTCTTTTGCTGTATGAAAATGGATGAAATTCTATTATTAGCTGATGTCTGATGATTCATATGTATGCTATCGTAGAAAACACACCAAGATTCACGCATTGATGCTTATATCTGGGGTATTGATTTCCTTTCTCACATCACTTCTATTTGCATGATTTGTACGCTTCACTTCGGGTTGATTGAAATGTTTTCTAGCTTTGATAAATCTGGATTAGTTTACTTTTTAAGATTAAACTGAGTAGATTATATTACCCTACTGAAGTTGTCATGCACGTCATATAGAGTGAACTGAGAGATACATTTATTTCTTTCTCCACATATCTTGAACATAATTTCTCTATTTTAAATTCATTAGTGAATCTCCCCCTTAGCGATTCTATCTTTGGCATTCCCCCGTTATTAAAATCACATGCTCCAAATTCCCCAAAACCCAAAGAAAAAAATATACTTGTATATCCTTCTCTTTGATTTGGGATCATTGTGTATATATACTTGTGAAAAAAAGAGAAAAAAGAAAAAGAAAAAGATTTGAGAATAAGAAAAGAAAAGAGAAAAGTAGTTCGAAAACGATCCCATCTCATATACTTTGTCTCTTTCTTCCCTCTTTTGTTTTATTTTTGACTTTTGGAGCTTCATAAAAATGGGGATGTAAATGTCGTTTTATATATGCCACCACGCTTATAAATAAGCTTGGGGGAGAGAATCCAAAGATGTGTGAGAGAGTGACTACTTGACGGTGCATGACAACCTAGGCTAAGTAATATTTTATACTCGGTGAGATTGCTAAAGTTTTACGAAGTCCAGAAATCTACGCTTAGCATTCATTTCATGAAAACCACACTTTTTCTATTCTTTCTACTCTATCATGTGATATCTCTTATACTCCTTATAGAAAGCATTCAATTGAAAAGTGTGTGATCTACGATGTTGTATACCGCTTTAGATGCTTCAGACGATGTTAATCTTATAATTATTCCATTTTTCCTGCTATATTGATATTCTTGGGTTTTCTATTTCAAATGCACCATTATACTATGATATCAAAATAAAAGTCTTTCACATGTGTTTTATATTCGATGCATGATATATGAGTAAGCAAAACCCACGTCCTGAGAAAATGATCTAGCCACTTCCCTCTTCGTTTTCTATTTCGTTTTTCGTTTTTCATTTTCCGCTTTCCGCCTTTCCTCCGTTTTCTTTATCTTTATCCACCGGGTTCGCTTTTTACTTATCTTCCTCGAGGACGAGTAAGAGGTAAGCTTGGGGGATTTTGATCACTCCGTATTTTACACCTTTTTCTGCATGTTTGCATGCCATTTAGATCGCTCAAATCGTGTTTTTCACGTTTATTCGGCAATATTGCGATGCTTTTCACGATTTGTTGTTTTTGTCGTATTTCAGGAGATTTGGAGCGATTTGGAGTGATTCTGAGATGCGCCCACTCCGGAGTGTCACCGACGACTCTCTTGGGGGGGTATTTTGCTATTGGAGAGGAGTGGAAGGAGAAAGAATATCGTAGGAGCGACGAGGAGGTGAAAATATGAAGTTTGGGCACTTTGAGCACTTCACTCGGCCGAGTGAAGGAGTCACTCGGCCGACCATAGGAAGCCCGCTCGGCCGGCCAGATCGGACACGCAACAGAGCAATATCAGCGTGCACTCGGCCGAGCATCACCATGCCACTCGGCCGAGCACCGAGTCACCCCTCGCCCGAGTGGAGCCAAGACGACGGTAACAAAAGATGCCGAACTCTCTGTTTTTCGTCTGTACATGCCTGATGACTGACTCGGCCGAGTGGAGAAAGACGGTCCGCCCGAGTGACAATCGACGTCCGCCCGAGTGACAACCGACGTCCGCCCGAGTGACTAAAGGCCGTCCGCCCGAGTGACCTCCGAGGAGACGACCCCCGAGACCCCCAACTCTCTGTTTCTGTACAGGGTTCGTCACTCGGCCGAGTGACATTTATCACTCGGCCGAGTGAGCCGCGCTGCCTGAAGCGTAAACTACGGATTTGAGGCTGCGCAGTGGCATTTTCGTCAGGGTTTTTTTGGGCGATTTTGGGGGGTATTTAACCCCAGTTTTTAACCTAGTTTGAGGAGCCTTTTTTCAGAACTTTTGCAGCCTTTTTAGATTAACTTTTTAGGGATTAGATTGAGCTTTTAGAGAGGAGAGAAAAGGGAGATTTTGTTGGATGCTATCTTGTTCTTCATTGGTTTGTATCTCTCTCCCTCAAAAACTCCATTTTTATTGATTTGTTGAATATTGCTATGAATTCCATTCATTTTACTTGTGAATTTTTATTGCATTCTATTATGAATAGTAGTTCATCGTCTTAGGGCATAGGGATGAACCCTACGAGCCCAATTTCGAATTTGTGATGAATTGGTGAAACTATTGCTAGGATTGATTAAGGTTAGTTTGGGATCGCTATAAAACGAATAGCTAGGGATTCATACCGATTGGGATTTGCAAGAGATTGGAACCCAATTCGATAGGAAGCCCTAGATATTCGAATTGGGTTGCAATTGAATTTCTCCGGTATCGGTTTGCAAGAGATTGGACCGAAGCTAGGGTTTTCGATTGCAACTCTATACCAATACCCGTTTGCAAGAGATTGGACGGGTAGGAACTATCCCAACCTAGGTCGTAGCTCGAGTTTGCACGAGAGTGGGCTCAAGATACGATTGAACGATGATGTTGTTCTTCACGCTAGCTTGCCTAGGTTAGGGTTTGCAAGAGATTGGACCCTACCCTAGGTTTGCTATAGACCGGCAATAGCGCGAGAGCGTGAGCTTGGTTCCACATCTAGTTGCAACTAGTCCACCCAAGTTTCAAGTTTAGCAATTGTGAAACCTACGAATCACACTGATGAGATACGGCAAGTAGAGGGGATTCCCTATCCCCTAAGCGTCTTTATTAATTTGTTTTTCCTTTATTACATTTGAACGACTGTGACTGCATATTTGCGAACATTTCCCAACTTTTCCCATAGCCAGTTGACCGAAGAAGACACTGTTATTAGGCCTCCCTGTGTTCGATACCCGCTCACCGCTACACCGTGCGCTTGCGGTAAGACTACAGTGTCGCCGCTCCGGGACGTGTATCCGGGGCGCGATCAAAGTCACAACAATATTCCATGCAAAAATAAACCATTATTAAATGTAGCGTGCAATTTGCATGAGTTTTCCAAAAAATAGACAATTCAAGCTCATATAATTTCATAACACGACTTCCCACCTTTGTGTAAGTGTAGTGATATAGACAATAAAGTACAAGAGGAGATTCAATTTCAGAAAATCAACCAAATCAACCGGCATTTTCCAATTTTTCATGAATATCACTAGGATTGATTTTTCCCACCTCATCAAAGATGAGTTCAAGTTACCGAACCCCAAAACATGGCCTAAAAGGACTTTTAAATGTGGGGTGGCATTGTTTGACGAGTTATATACACCAACGCTAATGATTACCCATGTAGCACAAGTTGGATACTCGTGGGTTGTGTATTAGCCATGAAGTGTATCCATTTTTCATACGGAGCAATTTTCATATTTTTTTTTTCATTTGCAATTCTTTTGTGCTCAATTTTTATTCATGGCTAAATACTTCATATCCCTTAGAAAATTTCAGAAATTAATCATTCCTACATTCACTTTCCATTATTCTTCAAAAGAATCTCCAAAAGTACTAAAAAGTCAAATATCGTGAAAGTGCAAATGTAGGTGTAGAAGTCAAGTTTAAAACTTATGAGACATGTCATGGCTACTAAAAAGAATAACATCATGTTAATGTAGCTACAACAATAATGAATTGACTTCTACAAGGGATAGATTGATCATTCATGCAATACCACTTAAGAGATACATAAGAGGATAATCAATAAGCACAATTTTTTTTTATTTTTGATTTTTCAATTTTTTTTCAGAAATAAAACCATTTAAAAAAACATGCATGCAAGCACACAAAATAAAATAAAAACAAGCACACAAAAAATCTATGAAGGTATGCAATGAAATGCAAAGAGGGATAAAAATTATACATTCTCGTCGCTTTTTGACGAAGGAGCTAAAAGAATGAGACATTGAATTTAACGCTCCTCGCCAAAACTCTATCATACCTACATGAAAGGTGTTAAGTGTGACCTTGGAATCCAACAAGGTCCACTAGTGTTAGCCAATATAGTTTTAGGAACCCACACTTGTTTAAATTTGATATTTGTGCTCCTAAATTTACAATAATATGAAGTGTGGCCTACACTATCGCAAGTAAAGCACTTTGCATATTTGTTCTTTGCAATAGAGGGTGCATTGTGGAATTTCTTGAAATTTGGCTTTTCGACATTTTTCAAACCAAATACAAGCCCTCTTCTGTTATTGCCATATAGTTGATTCTCTAAAATAGTATCCAACGATTGTTTTCCCATAGAGAATTTCTTAATTGCCAATGCAAGATTAGAGACTTTGGATTTCAACAATTTATTTTCTTCCACAAGCAATGTGCATTTACTTATAAAAGCTCTCTTGTTTTCCTCTTCCTTCTTTTCAAATTCAATCATTTTTCTTTTAAAATCATTATCCAACATGCAAAATTTATCATTAAGCTCTCTAATCACATAGTCTTTTTCAGTTTCGAGCTTAATCAAATCAAGTTTAAGCATGCTCATATTATTCATCAAGGAAGGATAAGAGAGGCAAGGTGCTTCATCATTAAAACTGGACTTTTCCTTTTTCAAAGTGTCAATAGTAGAGTCACGAGCAACAATATCAATTTTGAGTTTTTCAATCTCTGTAGACATTTCATATTCAGATTGTTGCATTTCAAAGTTCTCATTTTGATAATCATCTATAGTGGATTCAAGCTCTACTATTTTAGCTTGCATTTCTTTACAAAGAGTAAGGAGTTCAGTTTTACTACCAGAAATTACCTCAACGTGTATTCTCATCAATGCCATGCATGAGTGGGCTTCATGTTCTTACTCCTCACTCTCAGCTTCGATGTCCATATCCCAAGTTAGCACCTTGGATTTTCCCTTTTCTTTAGCTACTTGAGCTGTCTCATGTGGGCAATCCCTCATTCGATGTCCTCTTTTCTTGCATTTAAAACAAGTCATCTATTAGTAGCATTCTGATCATAAGTTTGCTTAGAAGACTGAAAAAAGTTAGAGCGATTAAACCTGGGTGACATTTCTGTTCTTCCTTGCTTGGTATGGACATACTTTCTGAAGTTTCTGACCATTAGCGCTATGTCATCATCATCATCTTCACTTTCGTCAGCTTTCAGAGCAAGTGGCTTGGTAGCTTTCTCCTTCTCCTCAGGTTTCTCCCTTTTATCCACGTTTTGCAATTCAAGCTCGTGGGATATTAGATTACCTATCAAGTCCTCCACCCTCATCTGCGATAGATCCTTCGCTTCTTGGATGGCAGTAACTTTAGGCCTGAAAGAGCTTGGCAGTGCTCTTAATATCTTTCTCACCTGCTCAAGGCTAGAATATGGCTTACCGACCGAACTAGACTTGTAGACAACATTGGTGAACCTCGCAAACATTTCTGATATGGTCTTTGATGGTAGCATGTGAAATCCCTCTTATTCTGTGCTCAGAAGTGCAAGTCTAGACTCCTTCACCTGTGACGTTCCCTCGTGCGTCACCTTCAAAGTATGTCATATTTCCTGCGCAGTTAAACAATGTGAGATGCGATTGAATTCAGATTTATCTAATGCACAAATGAGAGCATTCATAGATTTAGCATTAAGAGAATAAAGCTTCCAATCATTATCATCCCATTTATCATCATGTTTAAGCATCTTAGTGTTTTCAATTTTAATAACAGGTGATTTATAGCCTTTTTCAACAATTTGCCAAGCTTTATAATCAATAGAAATCAAGTAGATTCTCATACGATTTTTCCAATAAGCATAGTCTACTCCATTAAATCTAGGTGGTCGGGAAATAGACTGACCCTCTGCAAAAGCACTATCAATGTGGTCCATGGTCAAACTAGGCTAGATCTACTAAACTGGCTTTGATACCACTTGTTGGATCTGGATCCTAGCCTAGAGGGGGGTGAATAGGCTAATAAAAATAATTCGTGCAACCCACAAATAAGCACACGCAGCTATAGCAGCAACAGGGTAAATAAAATACAGACACAGAGTACACAGCAGATTTACCATTGTTCGGTCGTCCCAACGACCTACTCCAGCCCCCAAAGCAGAACTAGTATTGAATAGCGCAATAGGTACAAAACCACAAGTTAGAGCACGCTCAGAGCACCCTCTATGTCTCTACACTCGCCAGGCTCTCAGTACCCCACACACAGTGTTTTCTCTCACTATCAATCCTAGTAAAGCTTTCTACCAGCTAGTCCCAAACTAGCTGGGTCCCGCTTGTCTAGTCCCAACTAGACAAGTCCCAAAATAGTCACAAAAGATATATGTAAAGTTTCCCCTACGAAGATCTAACACAACTACACAAAATAATAAAGAACAGAGTTTAGGAGGCTCAGTTCGTGTAGCGGTGATGCCTTCGTCAATCAGCACGGGCCAGAACTCGTCTGGCTAGTAGTCGTCTCGTCACGTCACCTCAGCACCTTGGATGTCACGTCTATCAAAGCTCTAGTGTGCACTTTCCCTCTGATAAATGGAGTGGGCCGCAACCTGTATTATCTCCTTCCCTTTTCTTAATTGTATTCCTCTCAGATTTTGCCTTGTAAGGGCTCCTCAAAGATTTCGGCTTGGGTTAAAGAATTTCGGCCTCATGCTTCTCGGTTTGTGCCTACAAGCAAATCTGTACCTGCACACCACCAAAATCAAATTGCTATTAATTGCATTGATAGCAATTTCTGAAATTTTGAACTCTTCTTTCTTTCTGAACTTTCTGAACTTTTGACCTGCACACCACCAAAATCAAATTGCTATTAATTGCATGCAAGCAAAGGCAAAACTAAGTGGGAACTATAAATTAGAAATAAAGTGTCATGTAATCTCCCTGATTGCAAACTTGCTCTTGGGGTTTGCTCACACAATAGTTGCGCCTGATCTCAAGGGTTTCAAAGAAAGAAGAGAAGATCTTTTAGATTTGTATGCTGCTGATCTTTGTGCGGCTCCCTCAGATTTTTGTGTACCTAGCTGCAATTTTTCAAGAAGGATGATTGCTGCGCCCTTGTTATTCATGCAGTCTCAACTTTGATTGTTCCCTGGTGCGTCACGTGTGTGAGTTCCCAATTGTGATCAAGCAAAGCTTTGGCAGATTGGTCAAATATTTCGGCAGGCTTGGGGTTATGTTTCGGATCCTTAAAAAAACAAACACAGTCTTGTGCTCTTCGAGATTAAAGGAACCCCCGAAATTGAGTGAGGCTCTTGGGATGAAATTTTTGAGCACACCCGCGATCAGCTCTTGGCCTTGAGATTGATGAGAAAAAAATGAAGAGCACTTTTAAAATTCGGCAGACACAATAAAACAAAAGGTTTGGGGAGAGAGGAAAAATGTATAGCCGCACACCCCACTTTCAACCTTGCGTCAAGAGGCTAGGGCTTTGATATTATTTTTGGACGCACGTGTATTATATTCTCAGAAAGGGGATCATGAAGGTGCGGCTCTCTGAGTTTCGTAGGTGCGCAGGCTTCCTCAAAAAAAATTGTTTTGAAGTGAAAACTAAAAATCTTTGATCACAGGCCGTTCAAAGCAAGTGCTCTCATTAAGATGGGTTTTTAAAAAGAATTGTTTAAAAAACAAAAGCTTTGAAGTGCTCTCAGAAAGATGGTTTAAAAAAATATTTTGCAAATTGAAATGCTTTGAAATGCTATCAGAAAGATGCTTTGAAATGCTTTGAAATGCTTTGAAGTACTTCCCTTTGAAGATTTCGGCAGCACTTGATGTCACGCCCCGCTTCCCTAAAATGAAAGGTGAGACGTGAGGAGGTCTACTCAGACGTGGAGCTGTGAAGCTACAGTCTGATTAGCGTATAAAATTCAATTGGCAGGTCCTTGCAACGCAATACGAAACAACGATAATAATAATGAAATGAGACAATAAGCAATTTATTAAATCTCAGAATATCCATAAAATAAATTACAATATCACAGAAAAGCCACCAGGCGCAAAAGGAAAATCTAAGGCACATACATGGCCAACAAAGTACAACATACAAGCAAATGTGCCACGCACCGACAACTAACAGCAGGCCTAAACAAAGGAAGAGAACACAGGCGATCTCTAAGACTGGTCACCAATGACCACAAACTCCTCCTCGGCAACCATTGGCTCAGCGCCAGCAAACACTACGTCCTCTGCAACGGCCTCTAGCTCGGGATCTAACAAGTGTCACCCAAAAGAGCAAGGGGCACATGCCAGCAAGTCTACAAGAGACTTGGACAAGGAAACTGAAAGAAAAGTAAACTAACAACCTAGCAGTTATAGTAAAATGCAATGACAAGGCAGTTAAGTATGATGCAACAGTTTAAAGGAAGAGACAAGCACGCACGATGTAGAAAAAGCTACCAAGTCACTAATTCATGAATCGCTTATCATGATTATCACTTATCTCGATTATCACTTATCACAATTATCACTTCGTGCTCAGAGTTTCCGTCTTTTGGCTAGAGTGGCTGATCGGGCCAACTCTTACGCTCAAGCGACCGTTTAACCCTACCCCTCCACGTGTATCAAGGTTGGGATTAGCAACACACTGTGCTCGCTTCTGGATCACGAGCCAGGAAGTGTATTTGGCATAGGGGTGCACCTAGCCTCAAGTCACGATGTAGGAGTCAAGATCATACTCGTCGCAGCTTACATTTTAAAGTAGCGTGTGCTACACAAACACGATGAACAATCAAGTATGTAATGACATGAACAGATAGTCGCATACCGTTAATTGAAATTAAACATGACATGCAAGCGTGATGAAGGTGACGGATCTAGCTTCGTTGTCAAGCTAGATCAAAGGGCGTCTAGGCAGCTATCCTTTCACTGCCTAGTCTCTTTTATGCTAAAACAAGTAAATGGCCTAAGGACATGGCCTAAAACCCTAAGTGGCAAGTTTCACTTGCCTGACACCAAGGATGACGATCAACGAGGCACGTCACAAAATGGTAACCTACGGGGATGGGATCGCTGTCATGGCAAAACAACATCAGAACAATATCCAAACCAGTTTTATAATCGAATACTACGACGTCTAATATCCATTTTTATTAGGGTTTTAATAAAATCACAATGAGGGTTATGAGAATATTAAAGGATCGAACACTACCGTATAGAAGCAGAAGATCGATGCCGAGCAAGCACGGCGACAAAAGAACGATCCGGAGAACTATGGCTCAGATCTGGAAACGGCGAGGAAATCTGGAGAAGTGGGATTTGGGGGATTTTTGGGGTTTGCCGACGGCATAAAGGAGGTGGCCGGTGAAAATGGAGAGGGTGAGGGCTCCGGGAATGAAGGAGAAGAGCTAGAGGAAGGTTGGGGAAGATCAGAGGTCAAGGGGGAAAGAAAATGGCCAAGAGAAGAGAAAGAAAGAAAAGAAAACGATTGGGGGTTTAAATAGGAAACAACCCGGCTGCTGCCCGAAACCTAGGGTTTCGGGGGCGATTAGTCGGTCAAAGAAGAGTTGTTGACCGACTAGTTTAAGAACTAGTCGGTCGGTAGACCAACTGTGACCGACTAAAAGCAAACAGTAACACAGGTCGTCAAAATGGTCAAAGAACTAGTCGGTTAAAGAACAATGGCTGACCGACTAGTTTGCAACCTAGTCGGTCGAAAAATGTTCTTAGACCGACTAACGATAAACAATAACTTAGGAAAAATTAATCGAAGGAACTAGTCGGTCTGAGAGCAAGTTCTGACCGACTAGTTTCACATCTAGTCGGTCGGTGGTTGTTCTTAGACCGACTAAGAGTAAACAGTAACTTCTGAATTTTTGATTTAATGAATTAGTCGGTTTGAGAAGAGTTCCTGACCGACTAGATTGGAATATAGTCGGTTGGTTCCCCTTCTTGAACCAACTAACGTGCACGAAAAGTCTCGATATGGAGCACGAAGCTCCGGGAAGGATTCCTATGGCTCCTAAGCTCAAACTAACTCTAAGATATAAGCGATGTGAAGCTCGTCATGTGTGACTTACTCCAGGCTCAACGATCTAAGGAAGAAGTTAGAAAATCACAACGAAACGAACGAAAGCGAAAGCTACGGAGACGGAAATCACACGTAAGGAGAAAATCCACCAAGACATATATATTATATCGATAACACTAATATAGAAAACCAGTCGTTACATCCTACCCACCTTTGAATAAAGTCTGTCATCGGACTTTCTAACATATCTAGTCGCTCTGGTAACTACCCTCAATCAGTGTCACATTACATTTCAACTAGGTATATTCAATACAAGTGCTTATATATTTGCACTAGGTAGTCAAACATTAACACTACTGATATGTGTATATATATATATTCACGCACATCATACACTTATTCCTATCATAGTCAGTCAGATGCATACACGTATTTCTATCATATATATATACATACATCCCTTATGTAGCTATTACTTCCTAGCACGAAACAATAGTCCAGATACTCACAACCAATTAAATAGTTCACACCAGTAAATACCATCGAAATACTCTACGTTAGGTAGCTACCTATGAACAAGGCAATAAGAATGCACTACTCCCTATATCTCCTAGTATACATCCAATACCAAACACGTCAACACATGTAATCACACCACACCATTCTAAACTCAAGTTATTATATTTAATATACTTCCACCATCATTATAATTTCGCAAGTTATAGTCATTCAAACGCACACAGATACTTCACCATATATTTACTTTAAATATAGTCCTATAACTATATTCACGACACGCCACACATGCCATGGTCATCAATACTTATAACTAAGCACATACTTATCCGTGCATGGTGCACACCCACACTCGCTAACATTTCATTCATATTTACCAATCATACAATTATAAACTCAGTACATCGACACACTTAGTTTTAGCTAGCACATATATATATTCACGCAGGCAAGCCCCCTAATAAATAACTATACCACAAGACCAACACCTATAACTATATACTGGTTTAGTGACCCACAATCATGTGCGTAACACAACCAGACACAAACAATCCAAACATTATACATACATCATCCAACACCTCACACCAATCACAGACAAATACACCAATGTACATAGAGTATACCCACTCAAGCTTGAGTGAGACTCAAAATCATAGCAGACTATATACATAACACAGCATCCATACATATACCAATACTATTCTAATGCATACACATCTACCAACATAACCATATACATATCATAATGTCAAACACCCTTAATATTTAATCAGGTAATATCACCTATTTCAATCACTTCATATACCATAATAATATTACAAACATCAGCACACTTATAATTACAATACTCTCCCTAATAAATGCAGTCATCATATAGTCACATACATGTATCATATATTCATACCATATCCATCCATCTATAATTGGTACATCAATACATTTACTTCATCCATTAGTTAAGATGTGCAGTAGTCGGGTATACCTCATGGTATACACGCATATGACATCTCATAAAAACAAGTAATACCAATCAAACAATTATAATCCTACTATCATATGTATATCACACTTATACTCATGCAGCTAATATATAACTACCTACACACAATATACCAATACCAACACACATACAACTTCATATGCACCATGAAATTTAATACACTACGACGACACATCAAATTACACTAATGGGGCCCACCAAACTATATTAAGGTTGACACGGCGACGACAAGCTCTATTGGCTAGACAAAAGGAAAGAAACTGAAATCAAAAGCGTAACGAATAGAAGGATCGAAAAGCATGAGAACGGTCGTGTAATGATGTAATGATGCTCCATTAGGATACATGGAAAATAGTGTGTAAAAGATATAAGTTAAAATGAAGAGTACAAGACTGGTCGATAAAATGAGTCGTTCGAAATAAGTTTGAGTCGTATATACATAATAAGAAGAATGGTTTATTTAGCTTATATAAAGCTATCACGAGTAAAAGTAAATCATTTACACGAACATTAAGGACATAGGTTAGAAAAATATTATGCGGCAGTAGTTTAAAAATTTTGGAAAAGTTTCGAGATTCAAGGAATAAAATCAGATCAAATATAGTGTAGAGGGTTTATGCTCATGCCAAATGTTTTTCCAAGTCTTAAAACTGAAGAGAAATTCCAATAAACCGTATTGAAAGTACTTTTAGAGAATCCGGATTCGCCAGCAGAAACTGATTTATACAAGGGTCTTAACGCACGAGCACAACGAACATAGTACTGATATATAAAAATAATTGTAGTTCTATTTTAGAAATCATTTTTAGAAATATGTATGATGAATGGAAAGATAATAGCATCTTAGTAGTATGGAAGTAAGTGGGAGGATATATATAGAATTATTAAATTGGTAATAAAGCTTTAAAACCGAATTATGGATGTCTAAATCAGGAAATGGTTTCGAAAAGTAATTTTACGAAAATCTGAACTAGGGAAAACGCTGAGCATAAAATCGACTTGCTGAAAGCTGAAGTCCCATGTGACTTGAAAGGTATATAAGAAGTAAGCACGATGCGGTATTCGAATAAGTTTTAATGGCATAAGTAAGAAAAGAAAATTATAATTCGGGTTAGGAAAAACAGAAGTACGGTTCAGAATAAAATTGGTTTATGAAAAGGGGCAAGACATTTATATCGATATGAAAATATAGGCTGAAAAATATTATAAACTAATAATCAAAAATCTCGACAAAAGTTTCAATATTTAGAAAAGAACAAATAAATTTAAGTCGGCAAAAGAGTATGAAATCTAATATATATATTAAAAGTTTTCGAACAAATTTAAACTTAGCAAAAGAGGAACATTGAAAATACTTTTAGGGGAAACTAGGATTTGCCACAAGAACGGGTTGGTATAAAGACTTGAAGTACGGGTACGACAAACTTATAATTAGTATATATTCATAAATTAATTGGAGTTCTATTTATCTTGAAAGAAGTATTTTAAAGAACGTATGGTAAATAGCTAAAATGAATTTCGCAATTTAGAAAAGTTGGTATATCGATTTATCGAAATAGTACTAAAGTTTAAAATCAAGTGCGGACGATATATGTTAGAAAAATAGTTACAAGATAAGAATTTAAAATTACGACCAAATAGTCTTCAAAATCTAAGAATGACCTTTAGCTCAATCGGAAGTAATGGAAATATACTGAAGGAAGGTTTAAAACAAAATTTAAATCGAGTGGAAACTTTTAATAAGGAAAATTTTGAAAACGACTTTGGAAGAATCAAGATTTGCAACGGAAAAGATTTGAAAGGTCAACGATAATAGTAAGGAGGGGGTCATGTGAATCGAGGGCAATGAATGTGGTTTGCGTGATGAATGCACCTAAATTACGATTCAAGAAAACTACGATGAAAACCTACGGTCAGTAACACTGAAGTGTAGTGACCAGGAAAAGATTGAATCAGAGGATCTTAATCATCTGTTGACTAAAGGTCAAGGGAAATTTAACACTAAGGCTTCCTAATGGCTAGAGTATATTAGAGGCCTCAGGGAAGGTTCTAAGAGAATCGAGATCATGTTCTGTTGGGCCCGAAATCGATGAACCCAAGCGAACGGCTAAAGAAATCCTAGGAATCTATCATGGTCAGAGCTAGACAGGAACCACTAAGGTAACTCTTAAGACTATCATATCAATCACTAGCATGGAGTCTAACAAACAATCAGGGATCCCTAACTAGCCAGCACAAAAGTCCAACTAAGTCTTACTATAGTCCTGACCTAATAGATTTCCTACCATGCTGGGACAGGTGCTCTAACACGTCTACCAGCCACCTAAGACATAGGAACGCTAAAAACCTAGACTCCGAGCTTATAATTTGGATGTTCTAATTTATTTAATGGACATTCTATAATTATTATCGTTGTTCCGATAGTTCGCATTTGCAAATGGACCTGCATGGGCCACCAATAAAACATGTCACGCCCCGCTTCCCTAAAATGGAAGGCGAGACGTGAGGATGTCCGCTCAGACGTGGAGCTGTGAAGCTGCAGTCTGATAAGCGTATAAAATTCAATTGGCAGGTCTTTGCAACGCAAAACGAAACAACGATAATAATAATAAAATGAGACAATAAGCAATTTATTAAATCTCAGAATATCCATAAAATAAATTACAATATCACATAAAAGCCACCAGGCTCAAAAGGAAAATCTAAGGCCCATACATGGCCAACAAAGTACAACATACAAGCAAAGGTGCCATGCACCAACAACTAACAGCAGGCCTAAACAAAGGAAGAGAACACAAGCGGTCTCTAAGACTGGTCACCAATGATCACAAACTCCTCCTCGGCAACCATTGGCTCAGCGCCAGCAAACACTACGTCCTCTGCAACGGCCTCTAGCTCGGGATCTAACATGTGTCACCCAAAAGAGCAAGGGGCACATGTCAGCAAGTCTACAAGAGACTTGGGCAAGAAAACTGAAAGGAAAGTAAACTAACAACCTAGCAGTTATAGTAAAATGCAATAACATGGCAGTTAAGTATGATGCAACAGTTTAAGGAAGAGACAAGCACGCACGATGTAGCAAAATCTACCAATTCACTAATTCACGAATCGCTTATCACGATTATCACTTATCACGATTATCACTTATCACGATTATCACTTCGTGCTCAGAGTTTCTGTCTTTTGGCTAAAGTGGCTGATCGGGCCAACTCTTACGCTCAAGCGACCGTTTAACCCTACCCCTCCACGTGTATCGCGCGTTGGGATTAGCAACACACTGTGCTCGCTTCTGGATCACGAGCCAGGAAGTGTATTTGGCATAGGGGTGCACCTAGCCTCAAGTCACGATGTAGGAGTCAAGATCCTACTCGCCGCAGCTTACATTTTAAAGTAGCGTGTGCTACACAAACACGATGAACAATCAAGTATGTAATGACATGAACAGATAGTCGCGTACCGTTAATTGAAATTAAACATGACATGCAAGCGTGATGAAGGTGACGGATCTAGCTTCGTTGTCAAGCTAGATCAAAGGGCGTCTAGGCAGCTATCCTTTCACTGCCTAGTCTCTTTTATGCTAAAACAAGTAAATGGCCTAAGGACATGGCCTAAAACCCTAAGTGGCAAGTTTCACTTGCCTGACACCAAGGATGACGATCAACGAGGCACATCACAAAATGGTAACCTATGGGGATGGGATCGCTGCCATGGCAAAACAACATCAGAACAATATCCAAACCAGTTTTATAATCGAATCCTACGACGTCTAATATCCATTTTTATTAGGGTTTCAATAAAATCACAATGAGGGTTATGAGAATATTAAAGGATCGAACACTACCGTATAGAAGCAGAAGATCGATGCCGAGCAAGCACGACGACGGAAGAACGATCCAGAGAACTATGGCTCAGATCTGGAAACGGTGAGAAAATCTGGAGAAGTGGGATTTGGGGGATTTTTGGGGTTTGCCGACGGCATAAAGGAGGTGGCCGGTGCAAATGGAGAGGGTGAGGGCTCTGGGAATGAAGGAGAAGAGCTAGAGAAAGGTTGGGGAAGATCAGAGGTCAAGGGGGAAAGAAAATGGCCAAGAGAAGAGAAAGAAAGAAAAGAAAACGATTGGGGGTTTAAATAGGAAACAACCCGGCTGCTGCCTGAAACCTAGGGTTTCGGGGGTGATTAGTCGGTCAAAGAAGAGTTGTTGACCGACTAGTTTAAGAACTAGTCGGTGGGTAGACCAACTGTGACCGACTAAAAGCAAACAGTAACACAGGTCGTCAAAATGGTCAAAGAACTAGTCGGTTAAAGAACAATGGCTGACCGACTAGTTTGCAACCTAGTCGATCGAAAAATGTTCTTAGACCGACTAACGATAAACAGTAACTTAGGTTAAAATTAATCGAAGGAACTAGTCGTTCTGAGAGCAAGTTCTGACCGACTAGTTTCACATCTAGTCGGTCGGTGGTTGTTCTTAGACCGACTAAGAGTAAACAGTAACTTCTGAATTTTTGATTTAATGAACTAGTCGGTTTGAGAAGAGTTCCTGACCGACTAGATTGGAATCTAGTCGGTTGGTTCCCCTTCTTGAACCAACTAACGTGCACGAAAAGTCTCGATATGGAGCGCGAAGCTCCGGGAAGGATTCCTATGGCTCCTAAGCTCAAACTAACTCTAAGATATGAGCGATATGAAGCTCGTCATGTGTGACTTACTCCAGGCTCAACGATCTAAGGAAGAAGCTAGAAAATCACAACGAAACGAACGAAAGCGAAAGCTACGGAGACGGAAATCACACGTAAGGAGAAAATCCACCAAGACATATATATTATATCGATAACACTAATATAGAAAACCAGTCGTTACACTTGATCTTTGAAGATTTTGCAAATTGTTGGAGAGGCCTTCGTGCGTAACCTTGTGTAATAGCCGGCCTCTTTTTTGATTGCCGCGCAATTTGCCCTTGTAGTTGATGGGCTTTATAGGAAGATGCTAGGGTGATGCGGTTGTGGAGAATCCTATTTTGAATAGGAGGTGGAGATTTGGTTCTATCACTTTGCACCACAAATAGAAGATATGATTTGATCAAGTTGGGATTTTATAGCAATTCAAATTGGATATGAAATTGGAAATAAATCTCTAATTGATTTGACCAAATCCCAAATAGATTTCATCTCTCTCCATATTGACTAAGTCAAATCGATTTGAGCACACACTTCCTTTCTCTCCTAGGATGCTATATGAATAGCGATTTCTCCAACACGTTGACTTAGTCAACTCCTCAAGATTTACCCCTTTGTCAATCCTGAAACACACGTAACACACACGTTAAATAGTTCGCACGTTTGTCATCATCAAACCAAGATCCTAGATCGTTGCTTCCAACAAGATTAACATTCACGCATGCTTTTTGACAGTTTCATTGTAACATTAACATGGTATGAAAAATAATTAACATCCACGCAATTAATGTATAAGCAATGAAAAAAGAAAATAATTTAGGACTACGGGGATCAGCCAGCCGACACCAAAATAAAAAGAAATACAGTCCGAAGTTACATCAAAAATTGCTTAAAAGAATAAAATACAACTCGGAAACTTCAGAGAGAAGCCCATATCTTCTTTGTGCATACGCCTTCAGCTCCTTCTTGGTGTCCTTCGGTCTTCTTTTTACATTTATATCCTCACTTACAAATTTCTCTCAAAAAAATTGCAGGAAATTAAAAGTATCGGAAACCTGGCTGATCCCTAAAAACATAGCCTAATCGCACATTCACGCAGATAATGTAATACCACATATCCCTATATACGTATATATCTACGTATTTTAGGGAGTAAATATGTACGTATATTTTTCGGGAATATGATTGTATTTTTCCTTTAATTATTTGGTGTAGTAATTATTTTTAAATGGTTTTAAACTCATTAATTGAATTTAGTAAATGAGAGTATTTGGAGGAATACTTGTATTTGAAGTGTATGTAGTATTTCTTCATGTATTTCTATTTTCTTAAAAATACAAAATCCCAATTTTCTTTACCATGACAACACAACACATTAGGTTGCATCTTATGAGCTAATAAGAGTACACATGGCTTAATTTTGACTAAGATTTGTGGAGGAGATGATTTTAGGGAAATACAATTTTCAAGGCATGAAACAAAAACCAAAATCTCTCTCTCTCCATCTCATTTTCAGCTATGGCTGAAAATTCTCCCCCTTTCTTCCCCATTTCTCCACCATCCCACCACCTACCTCCTCCTAAATCACCACCCACTCCTCCACCAAGAAATCATGGCTTTTCTTTATCATTCTAACACCTAAATTCCTCAAAATCCATCTTTTGGAGGCCAAAGTTGGAGAAGGAGACTAGGAGCCCAAGATTCATCAAGGATTAAGAAGGGCAAGAGAAAATTTTGGAGGACTTGTTAAGGTAGAAATTCCTTTCACCTAGGTAGAATTTAGTTTTAGGACAAGGAGAATTGAATTAACTTTCATGAAACACCTTTGTTCGTCATGCTGAAATTTGATCTAGAAAAACTGAAACTTTGACTAAGTGCTGGGTTTAATTGGCTAATGGGAATACTTTGGAAATTTTATATGTTGGGTATCTCATTGTTATGAACAACTTTCATTTAGATCATTGTTCCAAATTCTAGCCGTATGCTTTTATAAAAATTTGGATATGCAAACTGGTGTTTCAATCAAAACTGTTCTGAATTCCAGTATTTTTATGCTCTGTTAAACTGAGAATATCTCCCAACGTAGATGAAATAAAAATATGAAACAAATATATGTTACTCATATTGTAGTCCTTAATAACTTTCACGTTTACAAGTTTTGCAAATTCGAACTGAAAGCTAGGGTAAAAACTCAATTTCTAAAACTGGTCTGTTTTTAGACAGTTTTGACACCTTTTAGTAAAACGAGTAGAACTCCATGCACACTTTATAAAATATTATGATCTTGATGCCGTTGGAAAGCTGACTTCAAGATATTCAACCTATAATATTTTTAGTTTTAATTCTGTCTGTAACCTGTAGAAAAATGGACTTGAACTGAACTCAGTTTCTGGTTCAGAATGCTGAAATTATACCTGTTAGGAGAAAATCCACCATAAATCACATATGTCAACTGAGCTTATGAAAATTGGTCAGTGAAAGGAAAACACACATATCTACAACTTTTGTGAAGGGACTAGACACCAATTCTGACTGTAGATAGGCTAAAAGTGATATTCTCTCTGCTGTAACAGTTTTGACAGATTCATATGCTAATTTTGCTTAGTACTTATCATGGTGTAGTTTTGTTTGAAGTTAAGTTTTTTTGTGCTAATCATGTTCTCAATGACATGCTCTTGATACATGTAGCTATGCAGATGGTTCATGAAATATTCGTTATGTCAATAATATTTAAGTTCAATTTGTTTATGCTTTCACATTAGTATGTTCATAACGATGAGGTTGTGATGATATTCCATGCAACTCTTTAATGGAGATGATGATGATGATGATGATGATGATGATGATGATATTGTTAAAAGTTGGTTAAAGCGGTATTCAAGTCCGCTAGATGATTCGTTGACAAACGAAGTAATATCTTGAAAACTGAGAGTGAGAATGAGGAATGTATCAGTCCTCCTAAAGGAGGGTGACACGGGTTTGGGGGAAAACGGGTAAACTTTAGGAGTTAAGGAGCGGACATATGATATGAATTCTCACCCGCTGTATCACTCCCAGAAGGACGAGTTGAAAGGGTTGGAGAGGCCGCTGGTGTACTCGTGATGCATCATGACGGTAATTGATGGTTTGCTCCGTTTGTCCGACAGAAAAACCGAGTTTGTCTCACTCCCATACCTTGTTCCGTTCGGGTACGGAGAGTTACGAGAGGCCCCTCCAGTGCTCGTGTCGCTGGTTGTGGTACCACCTTTTCACCCACCCTGGGTGAAGTCCGCCTCCTTAGCGTCCTACGGTTTACACGGGTTCCAAATATGTGAATCAACAACTTATAGTAATTGTCTTTAATTTATAAATGTTGTTATCTCATGTCTCCTTATTTTTGTTAACTTTAATGCTATTGTCCCATGGTAACAGGTTCTTATGCTTCCTTTCAATATCTACATTTCATAATATGGTTTCATATGCATGTTTTGTATGTTCTCATAACTAGGTTCGCATGTTGGAATGTGATTACTTTTATGCACCATGAACCTTACTTGTTAGACTACCCTCCCTAGATAGACAGACCAGTTCTAAAACTGGGTCCTACTAGAGTGTTAGGAGTTTCTACTGGGTCACGCGTTGACGTGTCCCCGTTGACTTTCAGGTCATGTGAGTTGGAGGTTGGAGCTTCGGAGTTGGTGATCGGTTGTAGTATTGGGTGGTGAGGGGTATGATGAGAGACTTGTACTTTTGGTGTTTCTTTTCGGGTGGACCTTTGTACTTAGAGTTGTGAAAATGAAGATGTTGGTGTATGTATAAGATGTATCAATGTATCAATAAAATGGAATATTGTACTTTTGTTATTTTCTCAGTGTTTTTATCTGTGATCGAGTTTTACTTGTACTTCCCAGCACGTGCGTAGTACCTGCAGCATTCTTTTGTTCTCTTCCTTTCTCTCTTTCTACGTAACACTCGTTGATCTAGGAATACTTGGGACGGTTTCGTACTTCCCGGGTATCCTGGAGAGCGGGTCGTTACAGATAATATATGGAAAATATACAACCACGCAGATAATCATATCACATGCATGTAAAGATTAATTAAATAATCTAAATAGTGTGTGACGTGCTAAGAAATTATTTTTGAAAAACTGTTTACCTTTGATCCATATTTTTAATGTTTTGTTTACCGTTTTAAACCCTTTTCATAAAGTTTCTTTAATTATTTTGGGCTTTTTTAGGGCCAAAAATAAAAAAGGAAAAATTATTTGTGTAAATGGGCTAATTTTCAGGCTTTTTGGGCCATGAAAACAACCCATTAGGGTTAATTGGGCCTCCCCCGAAAAATTTGGCCGGTTTAGGGTTAGGGTTTCCGAAAAAACCCTAGGGGGCCCGCGGTGTGCCGCCGCGACGGCTAGTCGCGCAAGGCGCGGCCGCCGTGGCGGCTGCAGGCCGCGGCCGCCGCTGCGACAGGCCGCTGCCTGCAGGCCGCGGCACAGGGCCGCGGCACAGAATCCGCGGCCGTCGTGGCCTGCAGGCAGCGGCTGCAGGCCGCTGCAAAGAATCCGCGGCCGTCGCGGCCGGCTGCTGGCCGCGGCACAGGGCCGCGGCGATTTTGCCGCCGACGGTGCTTGCGAAGCGCCGCCATTTCTCCCTTCGGGCGTGCGGAGTTTTGGATCAAGGTCGGGTGTTAAAAACGGATTTTCAAGCATTTAGATCGCTAAAAACTGATTTTTATTGTTTTTAGACATGCGGATCTAAATAAAAATGTGATTTTTACCATGTTTTAAACTTTTTGATCCTAAAACATGCAGATCTAACGTGAAAAGCAAGTTTAGATCTAAAAAGTTTTCATTTTTTACCTCTAGATTCGACAAGGGAATCTAGTCGACGGTTAGTGATGGATGCCCTTTTCGCTCCCCGTTGAGAAGATTACGATCTTCTTGAATCTGAGCGATTGACGGATCTCCTTCCTCGCGAGCCGTCGTCTCCTCTAACGAGTGTGATCGTGCTGATAACGTGGTATGAAGGGAAAAGTAGGGAAATAGGTGTAGAGGGTTAAGAGCCCCCCTCCACTCATATTTATAGCTTTCAATAGTGGGCTGAATACCCAATGGGCCTCATGGGCCTAATCATAACAATTTCATTACTCTCATCTATGGTATTGAATATTGAATTCCATTAATGATTATTATTATTTCTATGCCCATGAATAGCTAAACTTGTTGTGTGTGTTGGGTATTGAATTTTCATTCATATATAGCACAAATTGTTGCTGAGATTGTTGGATTACTTCTTTTCTATATTTTTGTAATCAATTCACTACCCATCGAGGGGTCCAAGGAGGATGATGTGTCGCGAGGCACCGTCTACGTGCACAAACCTGTAGAGGGGCCCAAGGAGGGTGGTGAACCGCAAGGTTCTTCTAATTATGTTTTAATTTCGAAGAAAACGATTAACCCAATAATTAATTATGATTATATATTAATTGTGATTAAATGATATAACATCCGATCTCCATACCTTGGCCTGGATGTGATACGAGTTATCCAGAATGAATGATTGATTCAATACCATACAACCCTAATGAAAACACAACACACACATGATTCCCATCTCATTGAATTGATTGAACTCTACATTCATGTCACATATACGATAGTGACACTAGCTGCATATGAAGACTGCCTATTTTGAAATCGTCATTATCTAGTTGGTGTGAGATTAGACTCTCCTTTAAACCAAATCAAGGCCTATCAGCGATAGCTACCTTCTAGTCTAGTCTCTTCAGCATAACTATGTTGCTAAGATGTCTAGTGTATGAAAATATGCCAAACACTAATAACGTATTAGTATCATAAGTCTAATATGGGATACCATAGTCAAAAGATGCATAAAACTTATTACTCTAATAGTTTTAGCTATTCTACCATTGAAAAGGGTTTATTATGGATCCATACATACGTAATGTGACACTAACCTTCCATATCAGTGGAGACGAATCACAGCTTGACCACCACCTCCCTACACTTTGGACTAAGAGTAGCTTACAATGACTACATCGTCGTTGACCAGTAAAAGCCTAAGTGCAACTCTCCCACATGCAAGGTTCTTTAGTCCATCGCAGGTCTAAAGAATAACATGCATTAGCTACACCTTGAGGCTAATACCTTGAGAGCTTTTATTAACAATAAGAGTGTGTTTACTATATAAAAGCTTCTCAATGATTCATTTGGTGAACTTAATTCTTCAACAAGCACGTATGTACTATCTCATGATGTCTCCATATTGGATGGTTATGAAACCAGCCAATATCATCTCAATGGTAAAGATTAGTGCTCATTGATCTATATAGACAATCAATGTTCCATCTTGATATTCATATGACCAAAAATATTTTAGATGTATGCTTAAACAGATCGATTAGGTCTCATTATCATGATCTCATCATGATCTTAATGTCCTCACACAATTTAAGGACTAAATCCATGCAATTGCGTAACTATATACACGTATACTCAAAATGTATCATAAATTAACACAAATAAAGTTTGCTAAATAGCTTACAATTATTTTGAACGAGATGTATCAATTGTAATGATTGACATAAGGGCATACACATCCCAATAGTCTTCATTACTCAAAGATGTCGCTAGCCCGTCATCACTAGGTTTCTCAGGGTAGCACTTGTAAGAGCCTCAATGCCTCCCAATGCACTTGTATGCTTTGACAAGTCAATGTTGCTTACCTCGGTGGCCTTTCACATCTTGCACCGAGGAACCATGCACTTGTCATGGAGACCCTGACACTTGGAACTATGAAGTGAGTCTACCTGATGATCATGCGGGATTACGCATCCATCTCCATATGTAGAGCGTTGCTTGCTTCTACCATCCGTCATCTTCTATTCCAATGCTAATGTTTCTACAATATGTAAAGAAAAGAGGAGCTAAAAGGGCTTATTTATTATTGACAAAGACCATCATGAGCACGAATACTCCTCTTGCATGGAAAAGTACGGAGATTTTCTTGGAATATACATCTTTTAATTATGTGCTAAAATGTTAGGTCAAGTTTTCTAATAAGCACATGGTCAAAGACTCAAAGAGCATGTCTATAAGAAAATCCTAACCAATGAGGATCCATACTCAAATGTGGAGACATTAAAGAAGATTATTACTATCTAACCAAAGTTAATAGAAGTTCATATCCTATCACAAAAGGTTGTAAAGAGATATATATCAATGCGGAATACTAGATACATACAATCTCTCGCATTAATCCAATCCTATTTTAATTAAAATTGGACTTTAATTAAAATCTCTCTCATGAACTCTATAGATAGCCCTTCCATTTGGAAAGACACGAGCACATTCAAAGAGTTTCGCTCAAAAGAGTCGACACTGTACCTCTACCCGGGTCCGACTCGCCAGCGCTCTGTTATGATATGCACAAAAGCTTGACTACCCACATACAGGTGGATGAAGAGTGGTTCGGATCCAAATTCGGATCCAATTACGCACCACGAAATCACTCATCAAGAAGAGTTCTTGTTCCCAACTTGTCTTGAACAGAGACATACAACCACTCCTGTTTATTAATTATCAGTTGATCAAAACTTGTCAAAACCTCAGCATATTCAAGACAGCCAATTTCCATATACAAAAACGACATTGTTTGTTCAGGCGCTTAACGATTTACAGGAAACTGACTACTCCGAATGCCACATTGATGTTCGACGCAAATAAAAGAAACTTGAAAAATGAGCTAAAACCCAAAATAGAAAGTCCAACCACTGCTGCAGTTTTAGCACTTGCTCTATCAAAGGCTCAATAACCCAACCGCCATCAAGACTGTAAATCTTAAGAGGATCTCATTCACGCCCCTCCTCACCTTCTCCGCTACTGTCGCCTCCTCGTTAGGCCTCTTAGCTCTGCCTGATCTCTTACTGAAATTGTAGACGGTATTTTGAAGTCTGTTCACGGCCAGGGACAGCCAAAAGAGACCAAAGCCAAAAGTGACATTTAACAGCTTGGCAGGAGTGAGAAGCGCTATGTTTCCGTTCATTGCTTTGCATGTGATGGAGATGATAACGGCAAGGCCTGTTCCAACGATCCCAGCAGAGATCTGGGACAGAAGTTGGGTTAGCTCGGGAGCTGAATCCTTCAGTGCGAGGATCATCGTCCGGTTTCCACTCCTATCCAGATACACGTTGATGAGACAATCACAGGCATAGAAATAATTCTTGCTGAACCTCTTGCTGTTAGGGTCTCTGTTTTCTTTCTTCTTTTGTTGCAAGTTTCTCTTTTCAGCACTGAAACAATAGACACATAAAAACAGGAATGTTAGTCCGATAGAGAAGATTAAGCCAAATGGCAAGCGACATGGACATAAACTAGACTAGTAATCATTTCCATCATGAACATGTTGGTATGCCTTAACAAATGTATTTGGTTCCAAATTTAACAGTTTCAATGTCTGTGGCAAAACGTTTATTACATACTACGTATGAAAAGAAATGTCACCACCAAGGAAAGGTATTTAAGTGTAGAGACATTTTTGTTTGCTAAAGCTTCTAATATGTAGTGTACTGTGTGATATGCAGAAGTAGGATGCACTTCACTTTATTTATTGTGGAAAGAGACTCTCTATGCAGGACAATTGTAATCAAGGCATCAATGAATACCTCCTTGAAGGTTCAGCTGTCTGAGTCCCGAATGCTGAAGAAGGCGGTTGAGCATAAGCACGTGCATGTCCACCACGTCTCCTATTAAGAAATAGAGATTGTGTTACTAGAAATACTGAAATATATTAAATAAATAGAACAAAATGAAAGTCATGGAACAATGAAAGCTACAAAAATATTTTCACGTAGTAAAAGATTTGTGTGCGCCTAAGAGCAAAGAGAAGAAAGAAACAAAAGTAGTTGATGTTTCTAATATCAAGGTTTCTCAAATCCATCCCCATGCAGAAATATTTTGAAAAAAGAAATTAACATTCCTGACAAATGAGAAGAAAGGAACACAACAGCATACAAGAGAACAGCTAATGTTACCTCTATCATTTAAAGAGTGACGTCTAAGAAGCAAGGGAAGTCCAGGTATGCTCAAACCATTTTAAAAGGGTCGCATTACATGTAGGCCACGCTCAAATACCAATCAGCTATCATAAAATTTACTCAAAATAAAATAAAATAAAAAGATTTAAAAGAAACAAATAAGCTACCCAAATATTAGTCTCATTAGCCTTTTCAAATAGCGGTTGTTTAGATTATATTTGGACCAACTCTAGTCGTAAACCAGTTACATAACTCCTAAACATTTTGGCAGTCAGAGGAACAAAGCAAAAAAGAAAACAATGCCTACCTTCTGTGTTTAGTTGCTATAGTAATCAGTAACAAAAGGCTGGTTACGCATCTATTTAAGTAAGTGGGCATTATCTTTGTGGCTCTTAGCTCTTAAATGCCCAACGAACAACTTAAAACACCAAGATTTATGTAAAAGCCCATTTGGGCCCAAGGCCCTTTTTCCTCCCACTAAATATCTAATTCCCCCCGCGTGAGCCCCCCCCCCCCCCCCCCCATTCTCTCTCTCCCTCATTTATCTCTCCCCAGCTCTCTCTCTCTCTCTCTCAGCAGCCACCGGCGGAAAAAAAAGAAAAGAAAAGAAATTCGCCGCCGCCCTTCTCTCTTCTCACTCCCCCCCCCCCCCTCATTCCTTCATCTCGAAGGAACCTACGCGGCCCCCCTCTCCTCTCGCCACCTCGCTGACATGTGGCGTGGCCTTGCTTCTCCACCGAACCCTAAAATCAGAGGGTTTTGACACGATTTCACCTCGATTCTAGGCTGATTGTGTTCGTGTCATCCCTCTGAGCATCCCAGGTCTTCTTCCACCTTTATTTAAGCTCGATTTGAGCCCTGGGGTTTCGGTTTGTGCAAAAAAAAACGAAATTTTTCATGCAAAAATCTGGTTTTTCCTTGGAATCTGATTTCGATTTTGAGCTCTGTAATTGGATTTCTCTCTGATTCCTTCATCAGTCCATGATCTGAGGTAAAATCACTCTGATTCTCTGAATTTAGGATTTTTAAATTGTGGATTTTGTTCTCTTAGTTCCTGCGATGATGAATCTGAGCACCGGGTGAGGCGGCGAACTTAGTCGCGCCCTATAACCCTCGAAATAGTTTCTGTTAGACTTTTCCCCTTGACTGGGATGTGTAGAACCTGGTCCCCTTTGCCTGCAGGCTGTTTTGGGTGTTGTTCCCTTCGCTCGATATATCCGACTATCTCTTTTCGCTGCAGAAATATTTTGGGACAATATTGTAACTGAAAATAGTCTCCATGACCAGAAATATGTTATTGACCCTAGGGATTTTTCCCTTATCATATCAGTTGGGACTCTTCAGAATTGAATAATAATTTTTACTACATTTGATGCTTGGCAAAAGATGTATGTTGGCTTAGAAATTTCCCCTATGATTGAATATGAGGGCTTGGCCTCAAAGGCCGTTGGAAAGTACGGGAAACTTTGCCTGAATGATCTAAGTTTACTGCCCCTAGGATCATAAAACACTGCCTGAAGGATCAATTTTTGTCACCGTTAAATTGTTAACTGAGCTGCATGTTTGTCTTAAATGTCAATGCAATATTAACTAGTCTGTTATTGTTCTCAGTTACGGCTTTCTAGTTAGTGTTTTCACATGTTCACATATTTAAATTCCAAAATTTTTAGAATCATTGTGATTTACTGGTGGGCCTTCATTGTTGTTGTATCACCAGGTGGTGATCCAGAGATAGAGGAGACACCAGAGTTTGTGGACCCAGCTGACTTTTGATTAGAGGTAGAATATGTATTTTTGTGATAGTGACAGATGTATTATGCATGCTTATAGCATGATGTATAGCCTTTTGTAAGCGTGCTTCTGGCATGATGTACATCATTTTGTAAACTCGTCTATATATAAATGAAAGTTTTTGTTAAGCATTTTGATACATCTCTGCTTGTGTCTAGATTGGTTTCACTGGTTAACTGCAGAACCTGCTATCCTTTGCAAAACATGATGCGGCCCCGAGTTGCAGGGCGTGACATGTTTTTCTTGGTGGCTCATGCAGGTCCTCGCAACCAACCTCGTGAACAGTCTAGAAAGAGTAGAATGCGTCATGATAAAAATGATTAACTAGAAAATTGACATTACCATGTGTATACAGGCATATGCGAGTTTACAATCGTCGAAAGCGCACCGTGAAGATGGCTCAGAACGCTTCTGGCTCTGGTTCGAGCAACCCTACAGTCCATCAGATCTCAGATCAGGCCCTACGAGAGCTTGTTCAGGCTATTCGTGAGGAACCTAGGACTACTGGATGGGTGCAACAGTTTCGGGCGCTACGTCCGACTCCATTTACTGGTCGAGAGGATCCCTTACAGGCGGAGGAGTGGTTGCATGACACTGTAGCCAACCTGACTGCAGTAGAGATCCCCACAGAATCCTGGGTGAAGATTGCGAAGTTACAGTTGAAGGATGGAGCCCGGATCTGGTGGGACGCAGCAGAGGATCGGTTAGCAAAGCCTATTACCTAGGATACATTCAAGGAGCAATTCAATGCCCAGTTCTTTTCTCATGAGGCTCAGATGGAGTTGGAGACACGATTCACCAATCTGAAGCAGGGCCTAGGTCTATTAAGTATGATGCTAAGTTCTCTATGCTCAGCAGATTTGCAAAAGAGATGGTGTCCACTCCCGAAGCTCGAACTCGTCATTTTCAGCAAGGTCTGAATATAAAGTTTCGGGAGAAGATGGTTGGGTTGGGCCTTACGACTCATGCAGAGGTACTTGCGACAGCTCACGAGTACAAGTACATACAGAGGGAAGCTGATCGGGAGCGCCACATGTCTGTCCCTCCAAGACGACCACCACTACCTACAGCTGCTACCAAGGGAACGGATCGACGACCTTTGCCTCCTGCCAGATATGTACACCGACCAGTACATCAGCTTCAGTTCAAGAGGCCGGCTCCACAGCAGCAGCAGCCACGTCCAGTATGTCACTACTATGACAAGAGTGGTCATTATAAGGAGGAGTGTCGATGGCGTTTAGGCCTTTGTTTGGTTAGTGGGTCCAAAGAGCACGGTGTCAGAGATTGTCCGCAGAAAGGATCGGCAGCACCAGCTCCTGCTCCAGCTCCTGTCCGTGCTCTTGTTCTTGCTCCTGCTCCTCCAACAGGAAATACACCACGTAAACCACCGCTTCCTCCCAAAAAAGGTTTTTCAGCAAGCCAGAGCACAAGCACCACCTCCGAAGCGCCAGGCTTTTATTATGACCGCAGTGGAGGCTGAGTCTACTGATGAAGTGAATACTGGTAAGAATTTAATGCTTTCAGTGATTACTTCCATATTTAGTTACATGTTTACTTAGACATAGTATCTTTGACACTAGGTATTGTACTAGTCGCTGGTAGACCTGCCCTTACATTATTCGATTCAGGAGCCTCTCATTATTTTCTAGCCACTCGATTTGTTAGCACACACAATATTCCTTTTGAGTCCTTGACTACCCATTGGAATGTTAATACTGTTGGTGGTATATTGAAGACAACAAGTCAATACCCTCAGTGTCATGTGGTCGTTAGTGGGCGAGAACTATTTGCAGATTTTCTGGTGATTGAGATGCCTAGTTTTGATGTTGTCTTTGGAATGGATTGATTGGCGACATTTCATACTACCATTGACTATCGTCAAAGGATGGTAGTGTTTAAGATGCCTGATCATCCAAGGTTTGAGTTCATCAGTGGAGGTAGATCTGAGGGGCCAATACGATTTAGAGCCCGACCAGCAGAAGCTATTGTGAGTGCAATGGAGGTTGATGAACCAGATATACCAAAGATAGTACGGGAATTCATGGACGTGTTTTCGGACGATCTTAAAGAATTACCTCTGAAACGCGCTATTGAATTTTCCATTGATTTGGTACCAGGTGCCCAGCCAATATCCAAGAAACCATATCGTATGGCACCATCAGAATGAACTATTGAAGAAGGGATGGATACGGCCCGGAGTCTCTCCGTGGGGTGCTCCTATATTGTTGGTATCAAAGAAGGATGGGACTCGACGCATGTGTGTCGATTACATGGGATTGAACAAGGTGACAGTGAAGAAACAAATATCCTCTTCCCCGTATTGATGGTATCTTTGACCAACTCGGAGGATCGAGCATTTATTCAAAGTTTGATTTGAGAACAGGATTCCATCAGTTGAGAGTGAAGAAGGATGACATTCATAAGACTGCATTCAGAACCAAGTATGGGCATTATGAGTTCTTGGTGATGCCATTTGGCGTGACCAATGCTCCGACAGTATTCATGAGCCTAATGAACCTAGTGCTATATGAGTATTTGGATAACTTCGTAGTTGTCTATCTTGATGATATCCTGATATATTCGAAGGACGTCCAAGAGCATACCGAACATTTGAGAAAGGTCCTGGAAACTCTGAGACCACCAATTGTTCGCCAAACTTAGCAAATGTCAATTCTATCTGAACAAGGTGGCGTATTTAGGACACGTGTCTGGAGAAGGAATCTCTGTTGATCCTGGAAAAGTAGTAGTTGTTCAGAACTGGCCTATTCCACAGACCGTGACAGAGATTCGTAGCTTCTTGGGGATGGCTGGTTATTATCGAAGGTTTTAAAGATTTCTCGAAGATCGCGGAGCCTTTGACGCGATTAACAAGAAAGGATGTAGTGTATGTCTGATCCAAGGCATGTGATGATGCTTTTCAGGAGCTGAAGAAGAGATTGACATCCGCCCCAATTTTGATTATTCCTGATCGGACGAGAGGATTTGAAGTATTTTGTGATGCATCGGATAAAGGACTTGGATGTGTATTACACCAGCATGGCAGGGTTGTAGCTTATGCATCCAGACAGTTGAAGAACCATGAGAAGAATTATCATACCCATGACTTGGAGTTGGCGGCAATAATTTTTGCATTGAAGATGTGGAGACATGTCTTGTTAGGAGAGCATGTGAAGATATTCACAGATCATAAGAGTTTGAAGTATATCTTCACACAGAACGAGCTTAACATGAGAAAACGCCGATGGATAGAGTTGATGGCAGATTATGATATTGACCTTCAATATCATCCTGGAAAGGTTAATGTCGCACCTAATGCACTGAGTCGTTTTCCAATAGTAATGACACTTACGACTCAATGGAAGCTGCAACAAGAGATCAGAGAGATGGAGATAGATGTGGTTTTGCCTGGGTTGACTTCCTCGTTGAAGAATATGCAGATTCAGTCCACTTTGGTAGATAGGATCAAGGCGGCTCAGGTAAATGATGAAAAGTTGCAGAAGATTAGGAATCTGGTGTTGGCAGGTCAAAAACCAGAATTCCGAATTCATGAAGATGTGTCCTTGCGGTATGATATCAGGATTTGTGTGCCGTCTGAAGATATTCGAGAGGAATTGTTGAAAGAAGTACATAGTTCTCCATATTCCATTCATTCAGGCGGGACCAAAATGTATAAGGACCTAAGGCAACATTATTGGTGGCATGGCATGAAGAGAAGTGTTGCCAGGAGTATAGCGAAGTGTATGGTGTGCCAGCAGGTTAACGCTGAACATCATCGTGTTGCTGGTTTATTACAGCCTTTACCTATACCGAAATGAAAGTTGCAGCACATAACGATGGATTTCGTGACTAGACTACCTAGAAGTACGAAGCATAATGATGATGTCTGGGTAATTGTTGATTGACTAACTAAGTCAGCACATTTTAGTCCCTTCAGAGTTGTCCAGTCCACAGAAGTACTTGCCAAGAAGTACATGGAAGAGATTGTTAGACTTCATGGAGTTCCTATTAGTATCGTTTCAGATAGAGACACTCGTTTCACGTCGCATTTCTGGAAGAGCTTATAGGATCATCTGGGGACGCACCTGAGTTTTAATTCAGTTATCATCCGCAGACAAATGGTCAATCTGAACGCACTATTCAGATCTTAGAGGATATGCTGCGTGCATGTATTCTAGACGTCAAGGGATCGTGGGAAGATTACCTTCATCACGTGGAGTTTGCATATAACAGCTATCAGGCCAGTATCGGCATGGCTTCTTTTGCAACCTTATATGTAAGGAAGTGTCGTTCACCCTTGAGTTGGGATGATGTAGGTGATAGGGAGTTGATGGGACCAGAAACGATTATAAAGGGTGTGGATGTTGTGCGCACTATCAGAGAGAAGCTTCAAGTGGCACAAGATCGGTACAAGCATTGGGCAGATGCGAAGCGAATACACTTGAAATTCCAGCCTGGTAATCATGTTTTATTGACGATATCTCCTACTAGATGCATGATTCGATTTGGACGAAGAGGGAAGCTCGGTCCACGCTATATTAGACCTTTTGATGTCTTGGGCCGCAGAGGTGAAGTGGCATATAGACTTGCACTTCCTCCATCTTTGGAAGGAGTGCATGATGTATTCCACATATCCCAGTTGCGCAAGTATGTAGAGGACCCGACACATGTTGATCACTCTGAGATCACAGTGCGGCCTGATCTGACATATGAGCATCAACCAGTGTGTATCATTGATCGTCAACAGAAGGTCCTTCGAAACAGAGTTTTCAACCTGGTGAAAATGATGTGCCATCGAGACTCGCCTGGGGAGTCCACCTGGGAAAGAGATGACGAGATACGAGAGCGTTGTCCTCATTTGTTTGTTGTATCTTAGTTTTGTTTTTATTCCGAGTACAGAATTTTTGTAAGGATGGTAAAATGTAAAAGCCCATTTGGGCCCAAGGCCCTTTTTCCTTCCACTAAATATCTAATTCCCCCTCATGTGAGCCCCCCTCTCCCACTTATTCTCTCTCTCCCTCATTTATCTCTCCCCGACTCTCTCTCGCGAAGCAGCCACCGGCGGAAAAAAAGAAAGAAAGAAAAGAACTTCGCCGCCGCCCTCCTCTCTTCTCACTCTTGCCGACCCCCCCTCTCTCTCATTCCTTCATCTCGAAGGAACCCACGCGGCCACCATCTCCTCTCGCTACCTCGCTGACATGTGATGTGGCCTTACTCCTCCACCGAACCCTAAAATCTGAGGGTTTTGACACGATTTCACCTCGATTCGAGATTGATTGTGTTTGTGGCATCACTCTGAGCATCTCAGGTCTTCTTCCACCTTTATTTAAGCTCGATTTGAGCCCTGTGGTTTCGGTTTGTGCAAAAAACGAAATTTTTCATGCAAAAATCTGGTTTTTCCTTGGAATATCTGGTTTCGGTTTTAAGCTTTGTAATTGGATTTCTCTCTGATTCCTTCGTCAGTCCACGATCTGAGGTAAAATCACTCTGATTCTCTGAATTTTGGATTTTTAAATTGTGGATTTTGTTCTCTTAGTTCCTGCAAAGATGAATCTGAGCACCGGGCGAGGCGGCGAACTTCGCCGCAGCCCTATTGACCTTCGAAAGAGTTTCTGTTAGACTTTTCCCCTTGACTGGGATGTGTAGAACCTGGTCCCCTTTGCCTGCGGGCTGTTTTGGGTGTTTTTCCCATCGCTGGATTTATCCGACTATCTCTTTTCGTCGCAGCCCTATTACCCTCGAAATAGTTTCTGTTAGACTTTTCCCCCTGACTGGGATGTGTAGAACCTTGTCACCTTTGCCTGCGGGCTGTTTTAGGTGTTTTTGCCTTCGCTGGATTTATCCGACTATCTCTTTTCGCTGCAGAAATATTCTGGGACCATATTGTAACTGAAAATAGTCTCCATGACCAGAAATATGTTACTGACCCTAGGGATTTTTCCCTTATCATATCTATTGGGACTCTTCAGAAATGAATAATAATTTTTACTACATTTAATGCTTGGTAAATGATGTATGTTGGCTTAGAAATTTCCCCTATGATTGAATATGAGGGCTTGGCCTCAAAGGCCGTTGGAAAGTACGGTAAACTTTGCCTGAAGGATCTAAGTTTATTGCCCCTAGGATCATAAAACGCTGCCTGAAGGATCATATAAAATCATTAATAAATGGTTAAGTCCAGAAAACGATCAATGATGAAACCTTATCTGAGATCACCAAATTGTCCCTCCCCCAGCAGATTGTCCCTCCCCCATTTGACCATCTTCCCATAAATTCTAAGAGTATGACAATGGACGTTGCCTTACTTGCAGGTTCGCTCTTACTCCTATTTATATTCAAGTTTCAGTCTATGTGGCATGTTAGAATATCATTTTATTAATTGTCATATCTATGCTTAGATATCTAATTTATGCACTTTTAAATCATGTTAAATGTTATGATGTTTCTTCATCATTAATTCTTATGGAGTTAATTAGTGGCCCATGATATTGGACTAGTTGGTATATTAGGTGTGCTATGAAAATAATATTTGAAATTCAGTAGATTATTTATATGTTTAGAATGAATGAGAATGTGATTGGAACCACAATGTCATAGCACACTAATATACGAATTGAGATTAATGTGGCTTTAGGAATTTAATTCGACTTGGAAAATCATTCTTAAAGCAATGTGTAGAGCAACACTTGGACTACATCACTGAGGCACTGAGAGATGTAGATTATTATACACTTGGCACTTCAGACTCACGGGTTTTGGGGTAAATCATATTAAAGAGAGTGCGGAAGCAACTGGAGCCACGCTCCTATTGACTTGACCGCATCAGGTAGTTCCGACCTGGGTCACATCATTGAATCAGGATCTGACCCCTATTGTACCGTCGGACTTAATTACCGAGTTCCACACTCATGACCCCTACCGTCCCTGCTTTGGGCCTGGCCCAGGTGAGCGCCCCTGGGTACTGAGGTGGACTCCTTGGTTGTTTCTGTACTCTCCAATATGATTCACAGCTGAGGTTTGGCATAGAATAATGGAACTATGTTGTTGTCACCTTTAAATTGTTAACTGAGCTGCATGTTTGTCTTAAATGTCAATGTAATATTAACTAGTCTGTTATTGTTCTCAGTTACGGCTTCCTAGTTAGTGTTTTCACATGTTCACATATTTAAATTCCAAAAATTTTAGAATCATTGTGATTTACTGGAGGGCCTTCATTGTTGTTGTACCCCCAGGTGTTGATCCAGAGATAGAGGAGACACCAGAGTTTATGGACCCAGCTGACTTTTGATTAGAGATGGAATATGTATTTTTGTGATAGTGACAGATGTACTTTTATTATGCATGCTTATAGCATGATGTATAGCCTTTTGTAAGCATGCTTTTGGCATGATGTATATCATTTTGTAAACTCATCTATATATAAATGAAAGTTTTTGTTAAGCATTTTGATACATCCCTGCTTGTGTCTATATTGGTTTCACTGGTTAACTGCAGGACCTGCTATCCTTTGCAAAACATGATGCGACCCCGGGTTGCAGGGCGTGACAATTTACTAGAACATGAGGTTAAAAGAAGACAGACTAGATCAAATAACAATAGTTGCCTGGGAAAATGAAAATTCCCTCACTTTTCAGCATAAAACTGTGGCATTGTGCACAACTTCACAGAAGTAAGCATGTAACACCACCCAGATACCCTGATTTGACTAATGCTGGAATCGTATAGATGATGGGAAGTTATCATGCCAAATTTCACTAAAAAGCACACCTGTTACCATAACAGAAAGAGGCAAAGATTAAAGCAATGCAGACATATCTCTTAAAAGTTTTGAGGATATCTGGTATATGATTGGTAATTCTCTTCATTATAAGAGTTATATCCTCATTAAAATGAGGTAGGTTTCAGATCACTAGTTGAAAAGCTCCACACTGAATTGACAAGTTTTCATGGCTCATTGTCAACATCACATGATGATATTAACCATATATGATTCTATGCCAAATTACTTGCCAATGTAAAAATAAGCAAAGAAAGGGCCATGCCATAGAACAGTAAGTGACAGTGGATAGGTGGGTCTTCTTTTTTTAAGTGTCTTCCTTGCAGATTAAGCTCATGCAACCCAAGGATCACTGCATTAATGTTTCCTTGGACATGTGGAATCCAATACGGGGAGACAACTCATATGATTTCCTACAGTTCCATTCATTTCTAATGGGCAAGACTCAAATTGAATCACACTTCAAATGTTATGTGAAATCAGTAAAGCCTCTCACATTAAGTTTTTATTGTGCAACTAATTACACCAGGTGTTTTCCGTGCTTATTAGTCGGGCACCACATCATGACAACAGCCTCCTCAAGCATTATTTGTTGGAAAGATAAAAGAAATGTGTCTGCAAAGACTGTATCAGTTTACACTGTTTCACTTGATTCATATTACAAGGCTTCTTATTAGATGCAAATGTAACCCCCCAATAGAGACCATATCATTCACATAGATAGTGATTGCATTAAGAAATTTACCCATAGCTTCAAATTTATAACGCTTCAAATGATGCATTTAAAATATTCTGTCACTTCATAAAGTGTTAACATAAAATCACCGCACACATTCGAAAGACTGAATTGTGTTCTCATGACCCCCACCCCCCCCCCCCCCCCCCAAACTCGTCGTTAAAATTTTGACAAAAACTAATTCATTGAAAACCATAAAAAGGGAGAAACATGCATCATTTGACATAAAACCAACTTGAATAGACAGTTGAAAGTAGACAAGGGATAACCACAGTCACAAAGCTGAGATTGAGAAACTGCTTAAAGAAACTTCAGAACCCACTCTTAAAGTAGAATGATTGTGGCCTCTGTGGTTAAGACAACGCAATTCAAATCTTAGTACATGTTTTGTGTTTATTTTACTTAGATAAGTCCTTTTGGACATGTCTTATCCAAAAATGCTTTTCTTAAACTAGCTTTTATACAGTAAAGGTGTTTGGTAATTATAAAATTTTAGAGAGCTTCTAAATGTTAATATTTGAAATACATTTGTTGGAAGGAGAATAGATTACATGAAAAAATAGGTAAAGTTAATAGCAAGCATATATGGTATAAATCAGTTAAAGATTTTGATTATGTTGGAGATCATGGAAGAAAAAAAAGAAAAAGAGTGGAGATCACGGCCACGGGTGAGATTTTGGCTTCTACAGTTGAGAAGTTACAAAATCTAGCCCTGCAAAATAGGCGGATCTTTTTCTTTTCTTTTTTTCTCCCTAGAAAGTGCTCTTGTAAAATGATTGCGAAAGCCCAATCAAAAAAAGAAAAATCCCATCTATTTGCTTTAAAAGCAATGAAAGCACTTGTTATAAGCAATGTCAAATACACCCTTAGCACATAGAAACTCAAAAGGCCTCGTGAGAAAAGAACAAAGCCTTATTATATATGGTGGCGTCTTTTCGCAGTGACAGCAAGACTACTGGAGAAACAAGGCAGCTGTCTTATGACAAGCAGCAGAACCCAAATAAATGGAATGGTTAGACCGGACTATTGTGCAGTTCACTTTATAAGATAGAGTGGGTGACTATGCTCGCCCTTTTAATTTGTTCTCAAAAGGAGCATGTCACCAAACTCTGTTTGATTTTAACAAAGAATGTGTTTCTGGAACGGCTGTGCTTAAACCAGAATGAAAAGCAAAAAATTCAAATTCATACTTCAGATAGATTTTTAAAAGCCCGTTTTAACACAGTTTGACCTTTATTTTCTCTTTTTTGAAGATAACTATTTTGTATCTTATACATTAAACCATTAGTAGTACTTCTCATCAAATTTTAAATGTGATTAGTTATGTCTTTTCTAGTAAAGCCCATTTTATCCATCAATAAATTTGAAATAAGCTGAAATAGATAAGAGACATAACTATTACTCCTAATCACTTATTTAGTAAAACCTATTATCCATCAATAACTTTGAAAGAAGCTGAAATGGATACAAAACATAACTATTAATTGTAATCACTCTGATAGGATTTTTATAGGTTTTTGATGTAGAAAGTTAGGGTTTAGGTAGAAAAGTAGGAATTTTATAAGAAAGGTGTGATTTTTAGGGTTTTGAGGAGAAGAATTGGGAAAAAGAAGGGAATTTTATTGTTGATAATCTGAAAATAAAGAGGGATACTATTGATGGGATGAGTTCTTTCGATGGGAACTCTCTCTCCCAAGTCGTTAATTATAGAGTACGACCGCACTCTCCAATAGACGAGAATATTCTCAGCCTCACAAGTTTATTTTCTCCACAATCAAGCATGAGAATCCCTAATCCCCCTAGATCCCTATAAATAATAAACTAAAAATAACAAATTACAAAAGACCCTTAAAACTGAAAATTACGAAAAATCCCCTAGAAATCCAAAAATGATGAAAATCCCCTGATTGGCCAAAATTACATATCTGTCCTTTTTGTGCGATCTCATCACACTCACTATTAGATAATATTTGTTTTAAGTGAGAAAATGGTATATGCGCTAAACATGGCTGAAAATTTCATGCACTCCGGCATAAAAGAAACCCATGTGGATCCTCATGGATGATCGACTCAATTCATCTTAATATAAACTATATGGAGATTGGGGATCAAAGATCACGAGGGATGGGCCCCATTTGCCTATCCATCAAGAGCTTCAAAATGCATACTACTTTTAGAAAATAGTTGAATTCATAACAACTTGATCGATGGTCAAATGAGGTACAAATTCTGTCATTGGTATCCCCAAGCACCTAATTACATGTAGATCAAAATGAATGGAGCAAATCATTCTGGGGGTATGATCCGCATTTGATTGTACATGCTGCAATGCAGAAGCACATGTTCCATTTTCTCTTCTTAATAACAAATTATGTAAGTAGCATACAGAATTTGACACAACATTTTTTACATATAGTTTTGATAAGTTAATCGTTGGATTCATGACATAATAAATATACAATCTTGTATCTTTTGATGTTTCCAGTATTTTTGACATATGTTTAAATACATTCTTTTTCCCAGATCCCATACTAAACATGAAAATTTCTGGAACAGTTTTTTGTTTAGAAGTGATCCTTATCTAGGACTGTAAATGGTACTCAAGAACCTGAAGACCCTATTAACCGTATTATCATTTTCAGTTTCAAATCTAGAATTTTAACCCGAATCCTATTGGGTTGGACAGTATGACGGGCCTTTCCAAAGCCAAAATAATATTACGCTTAAGAAAATGAAGGGCGGAATGATAAATTTCATTATAATCTAGTTGTTGAAGTTATAACATACAAAGCTTTGTAATATTGATGAAAACCAAAGTATAAATTTATCAATTAATATTTAAGTAAAATAACACTCACACTTTAAAAAATAATTTCAATTAATACTTGAATAAGTTTAGGTCAACCCCAAATCCAAGCTGAACTCGATAAGAAAGAAAAGACTGCATCCCAACTCAGAGTCCGAATGCAAATTTCATAGTGTGTTCGGGTTCGGATCTTATGTGGATCCGATCCAAATCAAACTGTTTACAGTCCTTGTCTTATCTTATCCCGCTATGTTATTTAAAAAGTCGTATATGTTCAGATTTGAAAATCATGACCCGTTTACAGCCCTAGTATTATCCCATTATGTTATAAAAAGGGGTAAATGTTCAGATTTGAAATGGTATGCAATATCAATCCCGTTTCAAAAATCAAGTAGCAACAACCCTCCATGCCATGGCAAAGGCCCTTTTTTCCTCGTTTTCCATGCTCGTTGATATTCATTCTGTCCAATTTCCGTCATTTTTTTCATTCAGTTCTATTTTTCCCTCAGCTTAATCAAGAATAAACAGCAGAAAGTACTTAGGTCCCCCCCCCCCAACACACAAAAAGCTGTTCACAATGTTTGAGATAAACATCCAGTTGCACAAAAGCAGCATGAAGCAAGAAACAAATAGTCAAAAAACGACAAGTTGATCATAAATATCATGCAATGAAGTGTTTGTCTGCAGACAACTCTGAAGTTTGATAAGGCTCCAAGCACTTCTGATTGCACTTAAGGCAAAATGAAGCACATTGAATTCGATGGAAGTTTCAATTAAGGCGAACAATTTGATCGACATACCTGGTGAAGTACGGAACTACCATAGCTTTTCTGCTTCCATTTGGCAAACCCTTATCTAGATTAAACTCTGCAACAATTGCAAGTAAATTCTTCATCTCAACCACACTGCCTCGGAACAAGACATGGCCATTTGGATGTACTGTGATAGATGAAGTATGAGACAAGTTCCAGGCGAAGTCCAAAAGAGGCGGAGGAACATAAAGCTGCTTTTGAGGATGTATGATTTTTTGTGTATCGTCTGTTCCAATTCCATGAAGACAATATTCATCATCCATGGGAACCTGTGACTGTGGGCACATGTCAACAGCAACGGTTTGAAATCCCATGAGATCAGATATCAAGGAGATGTTTGGGTTATCTCCATCTGCTATGTTTGAACTGGATGTAAGAAACGTCTGGATCTTTTCATGCCTAGTACACTGTTCTGCAACCCCAGAGCTGAAAAGCACCAAGTCAGGGCAAGTATCTGTTTACAAAGAAGAACAAAACGTTAAACTTGCAAGCTTCCAATTCATATAAGTGGTAAATTTGCACACGTGGATTGCAGACTGTTAATAAGAATGCATTCATCATTTAGCATAAAGAAAAAGATTTCACAAGAGACGGAAAGTAGCAATAAAATGAATATGACATACTAGCACCATAAGAGCTCTACATTTGAAAAGTGACATAATCTAGTGACATGCATTTGAAATCAATCATATAGGATATCACAGCCACGGGAACTATCTATTATACATTTGAGGACCTTTTTTGAATCTTTGTCATGCGTGTCTATTTTTGGCACAGTCATATTTTCGCTTGATGACTAGGATATTGACTAGGATAAGATAATGTGTTAGAGAAAGTTTTAGGGGGAAATTGAATTCGAAATTTGAAAATTTAAAAACCATTTGTTGAAATTTGGGGTCCTCTCATTACTCATTTGAAAACCGAAATCATTAAACTACCTCTCTTTTCCCCCCAAAACGCAAGAGCCTCTTAGGGCTATCAATGTGAGGGTTGTCCCAATCACAAGTTGACCAGGGGTGATCCACCTCATCTCGGTGGGGCCCAATGGGGGTGGGTGTGGTTTTGGGCTTAGTTTGGGGTGGGTTTTGGGGAGTTGGTTTAGCTGGGTTTTTTTGCGATTCGATCCCTGCTTTTCTTCATTTGCCCCCCCCCCCCCCCCCCCCCCCCGACGCTCCTCTCTCTCTCATCCCGCGCTTTTTCGCTTTATCCTCCGCTTCTTTCCACATTTGCCCCCGGGACTGCCTCCATGCCCTCCGAGAACAGGTAATTTCTAGTTTATATATTAATTTAAGCATATCTTTTTTAGCTCACTCTTCTTTTCCATCATCTTATCACCCTCACTTCACTTTTTCCCTTATCATTGTTTGCACGAATTTAGAGAACAAAATTGAAGGAAATTTTTGCATGTTAATAATTGAACCAAATAACTTAAATAAATAAATCAGTTAATCTCAACTCTTAATCATAACTCTAATTCAGTCAATAGATTGGGCTCATATATGTTATTAATGAGGTAGCAACCTGCAGCCTAAACAACCACTTTAATCCAAACAAACTCCATCGTGAACAACCAAAACAGTTAAAATATTTCATCAACTTAAAAGTGTGTGACTTAGGTCGCGTTTGGCAAATGTAGTTGGGGTGGGAATATTTGAATTTTTGAGAAGAGAGTAGCAAAAAAGAGTTGGATACACTTTGGAGCAAAATAAGATGTCTCGGTTTTGGTTTCGGTTTCGGTTTTGGTCTTCAAAAAATTTTACGTTTCGTTCGGGTTTCATTGGTTTCGGGTGAATTCCAAGTTTTGTTTCAGTTCGTCCATATTGGTAGTTCAAATACTATTAGGTAATATTAGTAAGAAATTTACGATGGTGATCCACTTGAATTTCTATATACTCTGAAATTTAAGATGTTTACCATCCAATGGTCAAGATCATCAAAGGACCCATTTAAGGTTTTTACCGTCCAAAATTTCTATGTACGCTTAAATTATGTTGATTATCAAAGATCCCATAATATTCTTACATTTAAGATGTTAATTAGTTATAAATTTAATATTAGTTTAAAAAATTATACATAAGCGTCAAGAAGCGGACCCGAGTGCTATTAGTCACCTTACACATTTGCTAAACATATTTCATTTACTTACAAGTTCGTCATTCGCTTTATAACATAGTAAAAGTCAATGGCAAACTTGTAAATAAGTGTAATACGATGTGCAAACTGTGCATTGTGACAAGAGCTCTCATAACAAGTGATCAACATATTACACTAATTTATAAGTTTGCCATTCATTTTCTTAAGCAGTAGAAGCCAATGACGAACTTGTAAATAAATGAAATATTTTTGAGCAATCTGTAAATTTGAGCAACAGCTCTCATTAACGAAGACGACGCTCGTGACCATCTTCTTCGCATCTCAAAAAAGAGAAACTAGGGATGAGTCATCGTCGCCTCCCACTTGCCTTCACTGATGCCGTGCGTTAAGAAAATCAAACGAACTCTTTGCTTTTCTTTGCAAATCGACGGAGAATTTCGTCGCTTTGCTTTCATCGAAGATAACAGCTATCGACAAAGATCGTCGGAGATCTGGCTCGTTGAAAAGGTATGAAATTTTTTTCCTTTTCTAATCTATTATACAAATGAGGGAGGTTTTTGTATTTTGTCATACGTGGACATATTTGTCCTACGTGGACAAACAAAAGCTGACGGGGAGAAACAAAAGCTGCTAACTAAGACAAACAAAATGTTGCAGAAAAATATGGGGGAAACTTTGAATTTTGAATTATGGTGAGATATTCAAAAAAACACAGCCTTTTTAAAAATTTGGGGGGGAACTTTACTTTCATCGAAGATAACAGCTATCGACAAAGATCGGAGATCTGGCTCGTTGAAAATGTATGAAATTTTTTATTTTTTATTCCTTCTATAATCTATTATACAAACGAGGGAGGCTTTTGAATTTTGTCCTACGTGGACATGTTTGTCCTATGTGGACAAACAAAAGCTGACTGTAACAAATAAAAGCTGCTGACTAGGACAAACAAAATGTTGAGAAAAAATTTGGGGGAACTTTGAATTTTGAATTTTGGTGGGATATTTAAAACCCCCGGCCTTTTTAAAAATTCAAAAACCCCACCATTTGGGGGAAACCCCCACCATTATCTATTCAAAACCCCATCATTTTTCTCAAGCTCTCTCATGCATTTTTAAAAATTCAAAAACCCCACCATTCTTCAAGCTCCAGCACGGTCATCTACTGCCTTTCTCTCGGCCTCCCTAACGGCAGCGTCAGCCTTAAGTTCATAGCCTCGAGTTCACAGCCTCAAGTTCGACGGTACCCTAAGCCATCAGCCTCAAGCATTCCATTATTATTGCCTCAAGCATTCCATTATTATTGCCTCAATTTACTAACACAAACCTCAGCCCTCAGCCCTCTGTTTAGATTCCAAGTTGAGTCACAACTCATATTCATGCAATTTCTATCTCTCTCTCTCTTTGTTGATTGTGAGATCTGATCTGCATATGATCTAATAATTCTCTTTTCCATGCCGATCGGCAATCGAAAGGCGATGGCTTTGGTGAGGAGATCGACAGTCCTGGCACTGGTCGTAGCGATCGGTGTGTGCATCTTCAAATCTTTGTTTGCTGCTTCGAAGAAGTCGTTCGTTCTAAAACGGTGTCCACTCATGAAATCGTCATCTTCTCCAAATCATACTGCCCATGAGTTTCCTCAATGCTTGATTTGTTTTGCGAGCAGAATGTATCAGTTTTGGATCTCTGGGATTGTTATGAATTTAGTATCAATGCATTTATTTCTTCAATTGCTATCTGTTTGGTTTTAATTTTAAATCAAACATCGGCCCCACAGACTCATTGACTTATTTGAATTACTCGGCAATCAAATTCTTTCCATTTATAGTGTCGTTTGAATTAAGCATGTAATCAAATTCTTTCCAGAGATCTGAAGCTGACATATTTAAATTCTTTCCCGACAATGCATGTAAGTTTATATTCCTTCTTGAGACAATGCATGTAATCAAATTAATTCAAATGGTAATCAAATTCTTTCCCTCAATGCATTTTCCTGCAATTGCCAAGAATTTGATTACATGAATATATACAAATAATGGGAAAGAATTAAATTACATGAATATATACAAATAGCCATGCATTTTACTTTCACCGCCAAATAATTTCAAACGGAAAGAAAATGTTGTCGTAAATAAATGGAAAGAATTTGATTGCATGGCTCTTTGTATATAAATCAAAATGATCCCCAAATGTATCAGTTTCCCTCAATGATTGATCTGTTTTGCGAGCAGAATGTATCAGTTTCGAAAGGAAAATGCATGGCTCTTTGTATATATTCATGTGTACACGCCTTTTGATTACATGGATTATGATTTAATTGGATTTGACTGGATCGTATACTCACGGCTCACGTGTATACTCGCCTCACGGCTCACATGAATTAAGCATGTAATCAAATTCTTTCCAGAGATCCAAAACTGACATATACAAATTCTTTCCAGACAATGCACGTAAATTTATATTCCTTCTTGAGTCAATGCATGTAATCAAATTCATTCAAACGGCAATCAAATTCTTTCCACCAATGCATTTTCCGCATTTGCCAAGAATTTGATTACATGAATATATACAAATAATGGGAACGAATCAAATTACATGAATATATACAAGAGCCATGCATTTTCCTTTCACCACCAAATAATTTCAAAAGGAATGAAAATAATGCCCTAAATAAATGGAAAGAATTTGATTGTATGGCTCTTTATATATAAATGAAAATGATCCCAGAATGTATCAATTTCGCTCAATGCTTGATCTATTTTGCGAGGAGAATGTATCAATTTCGGAAGAAAAATGCATGGCTCTTTGTATATATTCATGTGTACACGACTTTTGATTACTTGGCTTATGATTTAATTAGATTGGATTGTATACTCATGGCTCACAGTCACGTGTATACTCACGACTCACGCATCACGCCTCACATGTATAATCATGTATACACGGCTCATGTATATAATCATGTGATTGATTTAATTGGATTACATGTCTCATGTATATAATTGTATACACGGCTCATGTATATAACCATGTGTACACGGCCCACGATTCTTTGATTTAAATGGATTACACGGCCCATGTATATAATCAAGTATACACAGCTCTTTGATTACACGGCTTAGGATTTAATTGGATTGTCTTGGATTGGATTGTATATATTCACAGCTCATGGCTCACGGCTCACTGCACATGTATATACTCATGGCCCCAAGAGATATAATTATGTAAATAATCATGTATATACTTACCGCTCACGTATCACTGCTCACGGCTCGGATTGGATTTTTATGATATAAACGGGGAATAATAAAAGAACTTGCTCTCAGCCCAAAGATTGTATGATTTAAATGATTGAAATTTTTTGTAACCATGTACATGATTATAATCATGTATGTAAAATTCAACAAAAAAGAATCCCTTTTATGATCATGTATATAATCAAAGAGATTTGATTTTTTTCTAAGATTTTTCACTTGAGTAAAACATCTTGACATGCCTCACTTGCGATATTTTCCCTTTATTTTGTGTGCATATTTTGTTGAGAAGACTAAAGGATGTCTATAAGGGCAGGTAATAGCAAACTAAAAGGCTAAAGGATGTGTGCATATTTTGTGATGTTGAGAGGTAAAGTAACATGGATTCATTATGAAAAAAGGATGAAATTTCCTATTAGTTTTGATATATATTTAGAAATTTTACATGAGCTTTGTTGCAAAGGGGTGGATCCTGCCATCATGGGGTTTGGCCCTGCTGTTGCAATTCTACAGGAGCTATGTTATATATTTAGAAATTCTACATGAGCTTTGTTATGTTGAGAGGTAACAGCAGAGGTGGATCCTGTCATCATAGGTGTTGGCATTGCAGCTGCAAATTTTTTACAGAAATTAGATAGATGTGAGTGTTTTACACTTTGCATTTGATATATTGTGAGTTTTTTTCAAGTTGAAAGAAAAAACTAAGCGTAAAAAAACTAGAGTATGTCATGTTTATAATGTAGACACTGGCTTCTACTAATATAATGTCAGTGTCAAGTTTAGCCGTTTATTATAATGCTAGAGTTTTGTTGTTTGTGTTTGAATTTATTTTTTGAAATGCTTAGGGTTTTTGTTGGGTTTGCAGAAGTTGAGCAAGGGGAAGCAGAAGGAATATGATCATAGGATATTGGGGTAGGATCAAGAATTGTTCTTTTTCACGGCCTCGGGTAAATATAGGATAAATTTTATTTCTACAACTTGCAATCTAAAGTCTTGGCTAGCAACTTGGTTTTTGGTTAAGCATGCAGCCCTAGAAATTGTTTCTTCCTACCATATGGAACTAATAACACATTAATAGAATTCATTCATGGACAGTATATAGACGGATGTTATCATGAGGGCATGCTTCCAATTACAATGAAAACATGTTTGTTTTCAAGGTATTGCTTTTATGATAGAATGCATAAAATGCAAATAGTTATGCCCATTGCATGCTTTACATCAATTTATGCATTATGAAGCATTGGCAAAATTTCCCAACAAAAAAGTGCTGGCAGAATTTACATGAGCCTTTTATTAGCTTATTGGTTCATCTAGCTTGATATTATTGATGTTGCCTCTAACGTTCTCTCTAACCATTGTCAGTTGGAGAATTAGAAGCAGTGGTTTGGACTCAAGACAATGAATTGTCCAAGATAATGCCTAATGTTTGAGCACGGAGTAAGGTCTTATAAAGGTGAGCTGCATTATATTTTTTGGATCTACTCCATAGTCACGGTAAAAATACATCATGATATGTTTTTTTTGGATCTACTCCTTTGGTTGAGTGAAAATGAATGATGATCACGGTAAAAATACATCAATATAATGGAAGACGAAGCTACTGAATCAAAAGATGTTGGAATCCCTAAAACTCAGGTAGAAAAGAACTCTAATTCCCTGAAACCCAAGCAGAACAAACCATGAATCATCATACGGAGGAAAACTCTATATGCTTTTTGAAATAATAGTCTGAATGCCAAACGTCATGGGTGCATATCTTTACCTTTAACCCAATGAAATCCCTTTGAACTATTATTAGCTGGATACTCCAACCGGTATACATTTGTCTTCTCTTAATGTCTTCCATAGATACAAACTATTTCATTTTGTTTTCTATTTAATGTTGCTTTTTAATATTCTTATATTCATCATATTCGGGATTTTGGACTCCTATGTGCTTTTATATCCATAGATAATTTTCTTCACCGTCTTCATTAGTCGTGATTATTTTTGTTCTCATGTTTTCTTATGGAAGTACTTTGTCATGAACATTTGATTATGTGGTGAAAATTTCAACCGGTTATTATTTTCAGCTTTAGTATAAGAGTGTGTGAGCAATATGCACTGTCAATGACCAATGCTTATGCTCGACTTCAACACCCATGAGGAAAAATAAATTCTTGATGAGGTTTCAGTGAAGCAATATTGTGCTTGGGAGAGGAAGATGGAACTTCACCTGCCATTTAGTTAATGCTCTCACTTCTTCAACAAAGTATTGGTGTGCATGATTCAGGACTTTGGACTTTTGTATTACTTTTGTATCTGTTTGATGCTATTGGTTTGACTAAGCTATTTAGTTACACCTTTTTTTCTAAATAAAACTTCAGGATAGAGAAATCATGAGAGTGCTTTTGGCTTGTTGCTTGCAAGAAAAAGTATTCACCAAGTATTACACAGTTTTGGCTTCTAAGTTGTGTAGCCATGACAAGAATCACAAGTTCACCTTGCAGTTGTGTAGCCTAAATTTTTCATCATGGTATATTAAGTTATTTTTAGTTTCAAAATTCTCACCTCTTGCACCAACAAATATGGTTGTCATGGCTCATAATTGTTTGCTTACAGTTGCTTATGTTTACAGACCCCTCAATTGTTTTCCCATGGCTTTGGACCTCGACTTAAGTTGCAATGTTGTTGAAAGCCTACTAAGCTATGGGTAGACTACGTCATGTGCAGATGCAAGCTGTAAAAGAAGCACTATATATAGCCACATCACCAACCAATATCTTGTAAATGTTCTTGAGTTACTGCTGATGGCAAAGCCGTAACATGCGACGAGAGGGACGACTCAGAGGTCAAGCAGGGAAGCGTAGACAAGCAGATCGGGTCGAGTTTTGTTCTGCTTTTTGGTTGAAATTGTGAAGTGGATTACTAAACAAAAATTGTATGGATTTAAATGTTAATTTTTTCTTTAAAGTGTATGAAATTTAATGTGTTGTATCTATGTTGAGTTGAGGCTAAGATTGGTTTTGTTTTGTAATGATTCATTTTGTGTAGCTGTGAGTTGTATATTTCATGTATTTTTCCAAAATTTGTAATATGGACTGCAAAGGATGCTTTATTTACTGGTATGCCTTTTTAAGAAAGTAAACTTAATTAAGAAAAGAAGAAATTCGCTCTGCTCTTTCCTGCAAAGGGAAACACATCATAATATTGGAGCGGACCATTTACCACATATGAGTATCATGCATTTTTTGAATGTCTTATTTTTGCTCAATATGTTATCATGTGTTTATTAAGGCATGTCTTCATTGAATTATAGTCTGATTTGACAGAGTTTATACATGCATATTGAATATAAGTTTCCATATACTTCAGACAGCACATCAAACATTAGTTGGAAATATCATAGAAACATGCATGGAGTAAGTGTAAAGTTGCAAATGATTATTCTTTAAAACACATTAACAAGCTACGTATCAATGTGAATATTCGATCGACTTTTGTTTTTTAGTCTATTTCATATTTTGCAGGAGGTGAAATACCAAACTCATGACAATATCTTATGTGTTATTGTAAAAATTATTAGTTGATTGCCACAACAATAAATTCAAAAAGAAAAAAGCTCGCATGCCTTAATACAATTCCACAACTCTCAAGTGATAGCTAATAGTAAACCTACATTTTAAGAGTGTTGTATGGGCATAGAAAACCAAGAACACAAACCAAGCTAAAAAGATGCTAAGATCATCAAGTTTAAAGACTCAAAACATTTCATAATGAAAAGAAAAGTAATTTCAATAAAATGCATGACGAATTCTGAAATAGAACCTGTAACGGGCCGTTCTCTTTTTAGCAGCCCAAGCCCACATCGGTCTTATTTTTTTCCATCCTGCCTTTTTCTTTTTCTCTCTCACGCCGGCCCACTCGACGAAAGCCCTGAGGGCTTCTTTTCGTTTGATCCACCCCCTCGCCCCCTCATTTCATTCGACGAAAGCCTTATGGCTTCAAATCGCGGTCGTCTCTCTCTCTCTCTCTCTCTCTCTCTCTCTCTCTCTCTCTCTCTCTCTCTCTCTCTCTCTCTCTCTCTCTCTCTCTCTCTCTCTCTCTCTCCTCTCTCTCCTCTCGCGTCTTGCAGCGGCAGCCCATTCTAAGGTTTCGACACAGCACGCCCTCACGTCGTCTCTCATGTACGACGAGCAGCACCCCCGGCCTCTCTCGTCCTCGTGCACCCCCCCTCGCCATCTGTCCTCGACGACGACATCGTCATGCTCCCTCGTCCTTCGTTGCGGGTCCTCCGACTGTATAAATCCCTTCTTCTCCCCCTTCTTGGTTAAGAAGCTCTGTAAGTATCTATCTATATTTTCGAAGCTATCAGCTAATTTCTTCGGACTTTTATGCGGGATCTTGCTGTGGATTTTTGGGTTCTTATTTTCTTGATTGTTCGGCTACGATTTTGATAGACTCTATCACATATTCCTTAGTTTTGATTTCTGATTTTTGCATGCCTTGAACTGAATTGATATCGTGGAGTTTTGTTGGGGGAATGGGATTTTTAATAAGCGGGAGAGGATGATTTAGGACTGTAGCTAGGGTTTGATTCCCTACGATTGTCTCGTGGTGTTGGATTCTCTCGCATACTTGTGTGGGGTCCTCGGGGTTCTTGTTTGTGTTTGTTTAGGTTCGGCTGATTTCCTTACTGTTGTTTTGGAGTTTGGTTGGTCCTCTCGGCTTGTTGTGTTGGGGTTTTTTTCTTCTCTTGCTTGCGGTTTAGGCTTCCTTGCTGTTTTGGGGATTTGGTGGCCCCCGTGGCTTGCTGCATTGTGGTTTGACCTTCCCTTACTTGCGGTTTGTCCCTTCCTTACTTGAGTTGGGTTCGGTGGATCCCCTTGCTTGCGGCTTTGGGCTCCTTGCTGGTTGTTGAGTTGTGGTTGGCGTTTTTTAATGCTTGTTTGGATTCGGCTGAATCCTTTTCTCGTTGTTTTTGGCTTTGATGTGGTTTACTTGGGATCTGGGCCACATTCCCCATTTATCTTGGTCGTTAGCCCATAGTTCCTTGCTAGACACCACGTAAACTTTGCCGTATGCACGGGTTCCTCCCACTACGTGATGAAAAAGACCCCAAATCTGATCACTCTGGCCTAAAACCTATAGCGTCATTATAAGTTTGACTTTCGGGTTTTTCTTTAAAAAATAATTATTGTGTTTCCATCGTTTATTGGTTCATTGCATAGAAGTTGGTGTTGTTTCTTTTAATATTGGTTCAACTCTGGAATATCATGATATGAGACATATCTCTGCTTTACTTTGGCACCATGCCAGTTTTATTATTATGACATTTAATTCTCTCTTGAGCTTGCTAGTACCATGAAATTTAATATTGTGTTAAATTACGTAGTCTTGGGATGTTACTTGTGATATCACTATTGAGGAATAACTGGTGGATTTGAGGTTGGCACTTGACATGACTGGATACTATTACATGTACGGCAGTAGACTGCCTGACTGCGTAGTTTAAATGATATTAAACTTAGACCACATCACGACATTAAAAATGTTAATTAATTAATTTAGCTTGACTCGTCGGGTTTTAGGAAAACTTATGATAGTGAGAGTGCGGGAGCGATTGGAGCATGTCCTTTGGCCCCTGTCTGGCAGGATTTCTATTCAACGATCTATCACGATCGTTCATGATACTATCACTTTTTTATGGACAAACATTTGAATGGATCCTGAGTAGTCTGTTACTCGGCCCGGTGTAGCACCCTTGCGGTCCTGAAGGTCTGTGGTTGCACATCACACTCTCCCTCATATGTCACGACCTAGTATTGGTTCACTTTAGTGAGTACCCCCTTACAGTAATTTGTAGACATTTAATAATCATAAGATGTTGTACCTTTATACCGTACCTTATAACTATTGCTGTCATATATCCTTTTGTACATCGTTATCATTTCTGTCTCTTGGTTAGATATTATCTACTCTATTAAGCAGTGGTGCGACTTCTGTTGCCCCACTAGGTGACGCACAGGATTGTACAGAGGCGCCTGAGCACGAGGAGTCAGAGCTTCCGGTGCAGGACATTGGAACGTAAGCTGGCTGCATGTGAGTATTATATTTACATTTCAGCTGTAGTGAAGATTGTATTATCTTTTTCATGTTTAGAACTATGATAACATATCATATTTTGAGTATTTCCTTTCTTTCTGCACTGCTCCACATTGACTTCACTGGCACCTGCAGGACCTGCATATAGTTATTTAAATTGTGACAGCACCGGGGGGAGCGGGACGTTACAGAACTTCCTCTATTTTTTGTTCAAGCAGTTGAAATGTGACTAGAAGCCCACAAATCTAGGCCAAATTTCATGGTGGTTAAATTAAGATGCAAACATAATAACGTACAGACAGTGTTCTTCGAGTCTATAGGTAGAGTTAATTATACAATTAATTATTATCTTCATCATAGAGAATTTGTTTAAACAATGGGGGTAAGAGGAACTAAATTTGTCTAAAATTTTCAGTGGGCATTAAATATTGGGGGCTAAATTTTTGTGTCGAACTAAATAAACAATGAGGGAAACAAAATTTTCTGAAGGAAACTAAATTTTGAGGGGAACTAAAAATATTAAATTTTTAAGGAGAACTAAATTCTCTGAAAACTAAATTTTGAGGGCATTAAGATGTTGGGGGTGGACCTAATAATTATTGTGCTTTAATTATTGTTCGATCCAAGATATTGATGGGAGAAATTTTAAATGAACAGTGCCATTGGGACACGGGTTATAACTAGTACTATACTAAGCGAGAAGATTATATATAGATTTTTTTGATCTTTTATGCTTGTATTCGTAATTTATAAAAAAAATTTCTTGCACTTTTTAATCACTTTTTAAAATTTTAATAAATTGCTCTGCTCAATCTTCTCCTTCCCTTTCGTTTCGATCGAAACAGTGCCATTCCAACCAGTTTCGATCGAAACGGATCGGTTTCGGTCAAAACTGACCGGAACGACATTGTTCCGGTTGAAACAAAGAAAAGCATACAATTTTGTATCGGTCTGCTCCAAAATCGATATGAAACTGTCGATACTCGCGGTTATCAGGCGATACCGTCCTCCTTGCTTGGGAGTCTGCAAACCCCCGCCAACCCAAGCCCATGAGCTGAGGTTGGAGTTAAACCATTTGCCCCTAAAAGCATGGGCAAAGTGAATAATTATTTTTTTTAAATGCCAACTTTCCCCTACATTCAATTTTCTCTAATCCTACGGCACCATGGATTGTTTGGCTAGGGTTGTGGATAATACCAATCTAACCCATTTGCCCAATGCGACCTTAAAATCCTAAATTATCCAAATTAATTAAACCCAAAGAAAATCTATTCAGAATTATATGGTCCATAAATTATCCAAATTAAGTAAAAAATTTAAAACCAAAGAAAATGTATTCAGAATTATATGGTCATTAAATAGGCCTAAGGTGGCTTTATGGACTTTAGAGATCAGTTGTATCACTCATCATAACATATAGGTTATGTTTGGCAACTAAGGTTAGGGTTGTGTTGTAAGGATTTTTGATCAAGAGTGTACATGTAAAAGATAGAGAATGATGCGTTATTGTAGCAACACCACAACCCCACACACAAGGCTGGGGTTTGTGTTGGCTACTTTGTCCCCCAAAGTAGGGGCAAAATGCAGATATATTCTAAAATGTCAGCCTTGCCCCTAACACTATTTCCTCTACACTCCCTTTTATTTGGTTGTTTTGCTAGGGTTAGCGCTAAACCCTACCCTACCCTTGTTGCCAAAACTTTCCCTATCACGTAACCCCTCTTCTTTTGATATGCTCCCTCTTTTTCTTCTCATCTTTTTTACTTCATTCATTTCGGTTTCAATCGATTTTGTTCACCTATTACTTTGTTTGCTCTCCCACGTCTTTAACCCTCTTCTCCTCTCTTAAATGCTTCGGCTTAATCTTATTCATTTTGTTCTCCAACAATTTTCTTCTTGCACTCTTGGGTGATATCTTGCTTCTTTCAAATTACATTTTCTTTTCTTCATATCCTCCATCTCCCCATATTACTTTTATCGACCCCAAGTTTGTCTCATTGCTTACTCTTTCCAAACCTACTGCTTTATGCTTCTTCATGTGTCATATTGCTTTTTCTTTGTTCTCTATTTTTCTCCTCCTTATCCTTTAAGCATCCCAACTTTTCTTCCCCTTGGTACTCTCTCATCTTTCATTTCCATGTATTTAGTCCAAATTGCTCCTGCAACTATAATCGCAATACTCTTGATTTCGGCATTGCAGTCTCCTGCACATATCTAGACCATCTTAAAGAGCATGAATAATCTCATACTCAAGTGAAGCTACACAAACTTCTCATTGGAGCATTCAACTAACTGTCATTGGGATCAAGATTTGTAAGACAACTCAGCAAGGTTTGCAATCTTGGCTGATATGAATAAGCATTGCAAGTATAGTATTGGATTGCATGCATGCTGATATAATTCATCCAAAACAACCAGATACCACCAACACTAACTAATGACAACTTGTAGAAGAGAAAAATAAGGTTTGAATTACTAAAATTTGATATTTCATTTTAATTGATATAATGGTCGAACAAATTTTCATCGCACAATGAATCAATGTTGAAAAAATTGGCTGATAGAGATAAATATTAGCAATGTTGGATTGAATTTGCATGAAGAATAAAACTAAAATCTTCTCAATTGGCACCAACAGAAACTCTTGAAGGTTCATGGACACATATAGTAATGGATCGTTTCAACTATATCATGAAGCTAAAACATTAAACTTTGAATCAAAAACAAATTGAAGCTGAACATATTAATTTAGCGTATGTGAGAAAATGACCCGGTTAATGAAATGGGTTAGAAAAAGAAACGGATAGTGTCTTGGATGATAAAGATGATATGTGGATAGATGAAACACTGACCAAAGATGAAGATCCACATCAACTAATAGCCATGTTGAACCAAGGCAACTGATACCTCTGCTATGTATATCCCAATAATTCAGATACAGCTGATAGCCGGGTATTGATACTAAAAATTGTCATGTGATACCCAGAACCGAACAGATATCTTATATTTACTATTTAGAAATTTGTTTCTTTTTTTCCCTTAAATGAGCAAAAGACCACTCTGTTGTGAATGAGGATTGTAGCCACGATAGTGGCAATTTTGTATTTATGGAGCCCGTAGGGCAATTTTGTAATTTGGTGTCCGATGGGCAATTTTGTAAATAGGTTCAAGCCAACCCTATAAATATATATGAAGGGTGTTAGTGTGAGATATGAAGAATATGGAGAAGAAAAATAGAGTTTAGAATTAGGAGTTTAGGAGTAGAGAAAATTAGTCTAAATCATGTGAGAGCGGTCCTCCTCTCTAATTGATGCCACTATATTTGTATTCCCTGTTATCTAATAGAAATCTCCATTCCTATCCCACCATCTTTCTCATCAAGTGGTATCAAAGCTCAAGATCCATGGCGCCGATTTGGAAAAATGTGAAGGAGATCATAGCCGCGATGAAGCAATCATTAGAGGAGATAGGCCGCCATATGTCGCAGGACCTAAGGTCCTCGATCCACCAAATATTTGACGAGACGCATCGTCAAATGGTGGAGGATCGTGCGGAAATCAAACGACTATCCCTCCGCGGCAAGCGCGAAGACAGATCTGAAGTCCGCAATCGTCGGTGACTCAGATTTGACTCCGACGAAGGACAACGAGCTTCCAGTAGGGGCGACGTCCTCCTCCTTGGCCGCACAAGCTCCGGCGAGCCCCTGGAGTGCCGCCGCGGCTGCGGAGAACCCCAGGAAGCCCGTCACAAGTCAGGCGAGCCCCCAAAGGGCCGCCCCAACTCCGGCGGCCCAACCAAAGGGCCGCCCCAACTCCGGCGACCCCCCTTGGGCCGCTCCGACTCAGGCGAGCCCCCAGAGGGCCGCCACTAGTCAAGCGAGCCCACCGTGGGCCTTGGTGCCACGATCGAACCTCGTAGTGTTGGGAATGAGTATTGTAGCCACGATAGTGGCAATTTTGTATTTATGGAGCCCATAGGACAATTTTGTAATTTGGTGCCCGAGTGGCAATTTTGTAAATAGGGTCAAACCAACCCTATAAATATGTGGGAAGAGGGTTAGTGTGAGATATGAAGAATATGGAGAAGAAAAATAGAGTTTAGAATTAGGAGTTTAGGAGTAGAGAAAAGTAGTATAGATCCTGGGAGAGTGGTCATCTCTAATTGATGCCCCTATCTTTGTATTCCCCATTATCTTATAGAAATCCCCTTTTCTATCCCACCATCTTTCATATCACACTCTTTACAAAACTATGTAAAGATGCAGCTTAGGTTAGAAGCAGATATAGCATATATATAATTGTAGTAAACATGCCAATAACTTCAAACAACAATAACAAGGCAAATCAATGACCATAAGAGAGATAAAATTATAGAATCAAGTGAAGATGACTGAAAACTAAAAACTGATATGATATAAAATTCTGAAACCCAACAATAACGTAAGTGAAGTAATATTAATTTTATGATGCAGATACTGTCATTACATTTGTTTTTTGCTTTTATGTAATGTTTTGGATTAACATTAGGATTGACATGTGTATATACAAGTATGTGTGTTTGTATACATGTTACATATATATGTATACATACGTATGTATATATGTACATGTACACATAGATGTACATGTATATATGTACATGATATATGTACATGTACACATAGATATGTGTGTGTGTATGCATGTGTATGTGTGTGTGTTATATATACATATACATTTATATGTACATATACATCTATACATACATATACATGTATGTACACGTATATGTATATATGTACATGTATATCCATATACATGTGCATATATGTTTGTGTATATGTGTGTATGTAGTATGTGATATGAGAAAAATGAGTCTTTCTTGCCATAGGAGGAAATTTTCTTCTATGATGGTAAAAAATCTACTCTCTAGTTCTTTTCTTGATGTTTGGCACAATTCATGTTGATCTACACATATTGGAACATAATTGCTTATTTGGACATACATCATGTTGTTGGAAATCTAAGGTGTTTCGGTAACATAACTTTTTCACCCTTAGATTAATCTGCTAAGCTCTGTGAACAGTACCGATAATCCAAAAATGCAAATGGTAAACTTTTTGATCATCATAGGATGAAATTTCCTCCTATGATAGCTGATACCCTGCACACATATATGCATACATATGTATACATAATTACATATGCATATATATACATATTCATACATATACATATAGGTATGCATACATGTGTATACATAATTACATATGCATATATATACATATAGGTCTGCATATGTATACATATATATACATATTCAGACATATGCATATATATCCAGACACACACATGCACATGCAGTAAAATAAGATTGTGACATGGGATCTTTATTGCGACATGCACACCTGATTAATCCAATTGATAATCAGTCAGTACATCTTGTTCTATATATCAAGATATCTATGTACGAAAATTTGGATTGTTTGGAGCCCTCTAACACATGCATCAAGTGTCTGAAAAATGAATGGCTTTAAGACTGCTAGGAAATGTACTAATATTGAAATAGGTTGATCCGTAGGTTTTTGAGGTTCAATATAATCAAATGTTTTGGGGGTATAGGTTTATTGACATGTTAATCAAAATGGAAATTGTCAATCATTGATTGGTTCAACTAATTGGGCCAACTCCCTATAAGGATCACATCCCACAAACTCATTTTATCATTATTATATATATATATATATAACCGGCAATACTATAACTGGCTTTTTATATATTCTTTTTCAAGTAAATTTTAAAAAATTGAACAAGGATACATCCGAGATGCTTGCAATGAACCCACCACTTGGTTTGTGTGGCCACTATCTTGTGCCTTATAGGACAGAAGAAAGTTTCAATAAGCTGTAATAATCTGGTGGAGACCAACGAGATTTTTTAAAAAAAACTCATGACCGAGATGGCTAAAAGGGTTCCTTATGGGAATCTGCCTATCATCTCCAGCAGGAGTAACCATGGAGCCTTCTCCCCACAAAATGTTGTATCAAACAAGAATTTTAGATAGATGAGATAGGTGTTAAAGGAAAAAAAATTTAAAAAGGAGTGTAAACATGTCGACTCCGAAAAAAGGTACCATGTCATTTCAAGATAGAGTTGTGAATAATAGGTTCAGTAAGTGGCAGACTGCCAGTGAGGAGCTGATATGCATCAACAATATAAATGGCTTTTGGAGGAAGCTCCATATGCTTCACACACACACATAGAAATAACCCGTGCACACGGTGCACGGCGCAAGAAAAATACCAACGAACAGGAGGCAATGAACGCGCGCAACCGAAAAGGAGCGAGAAGTGTGGGTGGGTGTCATCGTCGGAGATAAAAGGGTAAACCCAAAATCCATAGTCCAAAGATGCAATTATGTGAGTTTTTTGGATTTGTTGCAAAGTGTGATGAGGGGTATGGCAAACATACAAATATGTTAGAGTGGGGTTTTTTTTTTTGCAAAGTGGGATGATGTGAGTGGGTGGCTAACATGCAAATATGTGAGAGTGGGTGGGTTTTCTTGCAAAAAAATTAAAAATTTGATGTGACACTTGTCCCAGTCAGCTTGTGTCTGTGACAAAGGGTGCCAACTGGGACAAACCCAGTTGGACATCCCTCTTTTGTAATATATACTAGTCGTAAACCGTGCCCGCGGGCACGGTTCAATTAAGATTTTCCCCCGCAAAATATTTTTTCCCCAAAAAATTATTTTCATAGCCAAAATTGCGTGAAACAAATTAGCGTAAAAATATTTAACGGCACGGGCGCCTTCGGCGCGGAAAAATAAATTAGCGTAAAAAAATTAAACGGCCTTCGGCGCGAGAAATTATTCTCATCTTGTTGTCTCATACGTTAAAGAGACGATGGGCCCCGCGTTGAGGGAGAGACCATTCGATCTGCAGTATTAAGTGCAAGTTAAAAAAATTTCCCCAAATGCATTAATTGCGTGCACTCTGCTATTCCCCAGAAACTTTCATTCCCCAAAAACTTTCATTTTCCCAGAAACTTTCATTTCCCCATAAATGTTTTTCCCTCCAAAACTTTCCACAAAATCTCATCTCAACCATTCATTCCTCAAGATTAAATTTCAGTCGTTCTTCTATCAACCCTTTTGTTCTAGTCAGCTTGTCCTAGTCAGGCCTAGAATTCAAAAACAGTCATCAAAATTTGTGTAATCTGTTCATTTAAGATTTTTCCCCGTGAAATCTGTTCCCAAAAAATTATTTCCAAAGCCAAAATTGCGTGGAACAACAAATTAGCGTAAAAATATTTGCACGTGCGCCTTCGGTGCGGAACAACAAATTCGGTGCAGGCGCTTTCGACACGGAACAACAAATTCGGCGCGAACGCCTTAGGCACGGAACAACAAATTTGGTATAGAACAACAAATTCGGAGCGGGTACCTTCGACGCGGAACAACAAATTAGCGTTAAAAATTTAGTTGACGCCTTCGACGCGGAACAACAAATTAGCGTAAAAATTTATTCATCGTGGGTGCCTTCGGCGCAGGAAATTATTCTCATCTTGTTGCCACATGCGTCGAAGAGACTGTGGGCCCGCGTTGAGGGAGAGATCATTCCATCTGCAGTAGCATTCGATCTGCAACATTAAGTACAAGTTAAAGTTTTTTCCCCAAATGCATTAATTACGTGCACTCTGCATTCCCCATAAACTTTCAGTCCCCAAAAAGTTTCATTTCCTCAGAAACTTTCATTTCACAGAAATGTTTTTCCCTCCAAAACTTTCCACAAAATCTCATCTCAACCCTTCATTCCTCAATATCAAATCTCAGTCATTCTTCTATCAACCCTTTTGTCCTAGTCAGCTTGTCCTAGTCAGCCCTAGAATTCAAAAATAGTCATTAAATGTTTTATATATATATATATATGTTTAGGTTTATACTTCTTATTATTAAATAAACCCTTTTTATTAAGGACATGTTCTAGCAGGTGCAACCAATGTTCGAACCCTGCAACTCTTTGTTAGCTGAAAAGATGCTTTCCTTATAGGACAATTTTTTGAAAAAAAGCCAAAAAAAATACGAAAATATTTATCAAAATCGATCAAATTTTGTCACTTCAGCGACCAATGGATGATTCGGTGCTTACTGGACAGAGTTGGATTTAGTCAGGGTTGCTAACTCTGACCAAATTGAAATCACAAGTGTTTTTTGAAACAACGGGTCCGAACAAAGTGCAACTTTTTGAATTGGCCGGGGTTTGCCAATCCTGGCCAATTGTTATGGGTTTGAGCATGGGACTTTGTTTTATTTTTATTTTTTAGATTTTGCTCCAGAAAAAAGTTTTCTAAAAATTCTTTTAAAATTACCATAAATCTCAAAATATCGAAAAATTAATGAAAATAATTTTTGTCAAATTTTTTGAACCACAGAATAGCATGTTTTAATGCTAGAGTTGTTTAAAATTATTTTAATAATATTTACCCCCATTAACAACTTTAGCCTCAAAACAGGTTATTCTGTGGTTTAAAATTGACAAAAATTATTTTCATTAGTTTTCTAATATTTCAAGATTTATGGTAATTTTTAAAGAATTTTTAGGAAACTTTTTTCTGGAACGGAAACCTAAACAATAAAAATAAAACAAAATGTCAATGGAGATAATAATTGGCTGTGGTTGGCAACACTGGCCAATTCAAAACGTTGCCAATTTGGTCGGGGTTGCCAACCCTGACCATTTCAAAAAGTAACCAATTTGGTCAAGGTTGGCAACCCGGCCAAATCCACTCCGCCCAGTCAGCACCAAATCACCCCATTGACAGTTAACATGGCAAAAGTTGGTAAATTTTGGTAAATATTTTTAAATTTGATCGATTTTCAGAATTATTTAATTGACTTTCGGAATTATTTATAATTTTTGGCTTTTTTTCAAAAATTTGTTCTTACCTATATGATCTGGTATCACTTGATTTACTATTTAAAAAGCACATCTTCCTTTAAATTGCAAAAGGGTTGTAGTAAGCATATAACCTGACATACTCTAAGATACCCATGCAGATCCCCCATTTGGAATGTAGGTTATGCAGTCAGCAATTCTGCTATGTGAAAATGTATGGGTTCCACTTATCACATATTTCAGGCCCTGAACTTATGAAAGTAGAGATCCTGATGTCATTTATCCTAGTATTAGCAGTTATCTCATCCTAGTACTTCTAACAAACCCTGCTTTCCATCAGTCACCCTGCTTCCACACTTGAAATTCCTACATTCAACAACAACCATTTTGAGACATTCTCAGCCGATCGCAACTTTTTCTTTTTTTTTCGGGTGGGTGGGCAGGATTTTGGTGAAGGAAGTTGATGGAACAGCCAGTCATTGGAAAACATTTTATGTTTTTGTTGTAATATCCACCACCATTCCATTGCATGGTAACAGCAGCTGTCATAGATGGTGAAAACTGTGGTGTGACTTTTGGTGCAGCATTTACAATATAACAGAACAAATTAAAATATAAATTTAACATTGTCAATTTTTTATAATTTGATTGTTATAATCAACAGCATAATATTGGTTATATCGGACCTAGAACTTCTTAGCATGCTTCCTTTCAAGATATCATACCAATATAATTTCTGTAAACGACAGATAGTGGCCTAATAATATGCTTAGCCAGTCACAATGGAAATATCATAATATTTTTCAAGACCAAGGTCATTAGAGCTCAGCTGATATTTTTGGTAACAGTTAAGGGTTCGAAAAAATAATATAGACCAAAGCACTCATATGGAACTAAAGCTGCCAACATCTTTAGAATACATTACGGGACCGACAGGAATATTAAGGAACTCAAGTAAGCGGAAAAAAGGTATGCATCTTGTCTATAACTGCTTTTTTAGTCTATTTTGATCTGTGAATCTCAAAATTCATAATGTGTGATGATAATAGTATCTACTTCAACTATGATACAAGCAATTTAAATAAGATAGAGCGGTTAAGTCCAGTAAAAGCATTCAACATTTTCTGCTGAATGTTGCTTATATGAAAGTAAAATTAACATGGGGAGGAAACAAACCTTGCACATCATTAAGCATCGGTATATTTATAACTGGCATATGGCTAAACAGTTGACTATCTGATATCAGACATGGAAATTCGCCTGATTGCTCTGGATGAGGTGTTCTAAACTGCATGCCAGCGGAGCTGGAGTAAAACACATTTTGTCTTTTGCCAGAGCTTGGCAAGAATCCTAGAACATCCTGCATCATGTATCACAAATCACAGGTTAAGGAGGGAAAAAGGGACAAGAAAAGAATAAAAAATTCCATAAAAAGAGAGTCCATGCACATGAAAGAGACCAAAAATTAGGACACTTAAGATTTGTTAGTTTGTTGCAGCCCAAAGTGGTTCTGAAATCATGTGAAAGTCTTGATAAATGTGGAAACCAACTGACTAATTAAGATTATGGCAACTCCTTTCGTCTATAGTTTTCTTGGCCATGATGTTCGCACTAACTATGACTTATGTGAATTGAAACATCAGTTAACAGACAGTACTAAAACATTGGTCAAGTTCTTTGGAAAGTTCGTGCTGACTATGAGAGGATTGCCATAATGCTGATAGGCACTATTAAACCTTGGTCTAGTTCTTCTACAGTATTGCTCCATAACCATCCTGAAATGGGAAAATACAATGTTGGTGGTGGTGGTGGTGGTGAAAGGGAGGAGAACATGATGTTTACAACTAAACAAACATGCAAGACAAAACAATATACAGTTAAAGGAAGCCTTTCTTAAAAACTTGACGGTATTTGTTATAGCACTTAGCGGTATCTATTATAGTAAGCCTCTTACGGCCCGAATACATATGCATATGCCTTGGCACTCACACGCACGCACGCACACACATGCATACATATGACATATGACATACATAAACATATATGCATACATGTACATATATACATACATACATACATATACCGACATATGTGTGTGTACATATATATATTTACACACACGTCACACACACACACATACATATACAAATATACACATATGTGTATATATAATATATGTATGTATGTATCAAGAAGGAATGTATCGTCCGATACCTGCACGTATCAGCAGTTTCATATTAGTTTCGGAGCAGACCGATACGAAACTGTATGCTTTTTTTAGTTTCAACCAGAACGACACTGTTCCGGCTGAAACAAAGGGGAAATTGAAGATTGAGCCGAGCAAGTTATTAAAATTTTAAAAAGGTGTAAGAAAATTATCATATAAATTATGAACACAGGCATCAAAGTCATCAAAAAAATTTATATGTACTCTTCTCGCTCAGTAGTATAAGAAAAGAAAAAATCAAAAAAAATCGTACCTTTTCAATGAGCCGGATCTCCGACGATCTCTGTCGATAGCCGTTGATCTCTAATAAAAGAAGTGCGATGAAATTCTACATCGATTTGCAAAAAAAGTGAAGAGTTTGCCTGATGTTTTTAGCTCGCAGCATCGGCGAAGGCGAGAGGGATGCGGCGACGACTCAGCCCTAATTTCTCCTTTTTGAGATACAAAGAAAATGGTCACGAGCGTCGCCCTAGTTTTTAACGAGGGATGATGCTCAAATTTATAGATTGCTCAAAATATTACGCTTATTTGCACGTTTGACATTGGCTTCTACCGCTTAAGAAAACGAATGGAAAACATGTAAATTAGTGTAATATGTTGAGCAATTGTTACGAGAGCTCTTATCACAGTACACAGTTTGCACAACATATTACACTTATTTACAAGTTTGCCATTGACTTTTCCCGTGTAATAAAGCGAATGATGAACTTGTAAATAAATGACATGTTGAGCAAATGAGTAAGGCGACTACCAGCGCTCGAGTCCGCTCCTTGATGCGCATGTATAGAAATTTTAACTAATATTAAATTTATAACTAATTAACATCTTAAATTTAAGAATATTATAGGATATTTTATTATCATCATCCTATAATTTAAGAGTATATAGAAATTTTGGACGGTAAACATCTTAAATGTGTCTTTTGATGATCTTGACCATTCGACAGTAAGCATCTTAAATGTAAGAGAATATAGAAATTCAAGATCTTAAATGGATCAACATCTTAAATTTCTAACTAATATTAACTAATAGAATTTGAACGACCGATACGAACGAAACGAAACGAAACTCTGAAATCATCGAAACGAACGAAACCCAACTCAACTGAAACCTAAAATTTCCATAAGGACGAAACTGATACCGATACCTTTAAGCTTGGTATGTATATTTATGTATGAGTGTACGAGTTGGATTACAAATTTTTCATTTATTTTATGAACGAAAACTTAACGGTCCAAATAAAAAAATTTGAACCCAAATTACAAATCTGTTCGATTAGATGTGAGCTACCCCATCTAAACCATCTACAAAAAAAAGTTATGATTTTACTATTTATTACTCGTGCACCACTAAGGCGACAAATTGATAACATTTAACATTCTAAAATATTGATTTGTCATCACTCGATGCATTAGTAAATCATAACCAAACATTTGAAATTTTGTTTCTATGTCTATATGAATTAGATCTCATCCCACAAAAGCTTTTTGTGATTTGAATTCAAATTTTTTATTTAGACTGTTATTTTTTTGTTCAAAAAATAACCAAAAATTTTGTACTCCAACTCTCTCTAGAGCTTTTGTACTTTTGTACTTTTGTACTTCAAACAGAGCATTTTAATATAAGAGTCAATGTACTCTCTATTTATTCTATAATATACAGATGAATATGGAATATACATTCCCTTTACATGAAATTTAGTATAGATGAATTTGAAATTTTCTTCGAGCAGAGACTGTGATGATAAAGTATGTACTTGTTTGAAAGCATGACAAGGACATTGGAGGAGACAACCCTGCAGCACCAATTACAGAACAAGGAGGTGTTGAAGAAGGGTGTCTACAAATAAAATATGGTAACTGTTCTTCATTTTTTTTAAAACCTGGTAAATTTACATAATCATACAATTAGTCAAACATTTTAATATAAGAGTCAATGTAACTCTCTTTTGATTCTATAATATACATATGAATATGGAATATACATTCCATTCACATGAAATTTACTATAGAACAGATGATGTAAGTCTGTAACAACAAAAAAGAACACGAAGGAAAAGTCATAGACTAAGAGTCCATGTCGCTTGGCATTTGCTTTATTAGAGATTAAGGGGAACAAAAGAAAGTTTTCGTTAAGCATTGTAGATGAGGTTTTCTTTTTGAGAAATGTTAAGCATTGTAGATGAGGTTTTCTTTCTGAGAAATATAAGCGTCTGCTATCCACGGAGGAATTCACTCATATGCAATCCTCAAAAGTACTCATCACTATTTTATAAGAAGATCGGTACCATTTATTTTGATCTCTATATTCTAATCCCCCAATACACCAGAGGCTTAGTGAACCCAAGCGTTTTGCTCATTTATCCAGCCGTAATTTGGATTACTACGAAACTATTAAAATTAAAATGACTAGATCAACAAGTGAAACACTTTACATTCACTAGATATATGGTGTATAGGGTTTTGAACTATGATAATCAAAATGTACAGCGCCAATCATTTAAAAAATAGTGGAGAGCAAACTTTAAACGAGTGCATAATAGAAAATTCATTGGGTAGTTTGATGCCCATATTTCTTTTGTTTTTAAGTGTTGTTTTGCTTGTTTGATTCAGAAGTACGGATGATATCTCTTCTCATGTGACAATATGTGAAGGGGCTTTAATAAAGATAGCGTACTCTATCAACATATCACCTTCAAAACAACACTCCACAGTTTCCGAACCACTTGCAATACCGGATAAGACTTCCCATAGAGAATGCTGGAATACTATTCCCACCATTGCTTGCTTTCAATCAAACAAACTTGGTATTACCACAGAATTCTCTGAGATGACAAGAGACATTTGCCAATGGAGAAAATGATATCTTGCATCACTGACTGACAACTTGCTGAAATGTAGGAATATTCTCATCTGTAACATGATATCTTTGGAATACATCAAATGTTCTTTGACAGTCAGGTGTATTTATCGGTGACTTCTAATGCCCCATCCCATTCATGAACCAGATATCATTGACAATAAAAGAGTTATATGTGCCATCTCTTCAACACTCCGTTTTGCATCTGCAACTGCCCACTCTCCATAGAGTAGTAGTTAGTGAGCCTATCACCCTATGGTATCCACCAAAATATGAATAAATAAATAAATAAGATAATTAAAATAAAGATACAATAGATGACAATGAAAAACATCCTGGAATTTCCCACATATCTTATTGTCATGCTAGGCAAGCCTGCAAATGCCCCCCCCCCAAAAAAAAAAAAAAAAAAAAACAAAAACAAAAACAAAAACAAAAAAACAAAAAAATGAAAATGAAAAGAGAGAAAAGATACAACAAAAAACAAAGCCATCGGCGATGCATCCCTGCTGCTTCTCTTAATCTGGTTCCCCACTCCTGAACACCAATGTCAATGGGATATGTTGGTGATACGATCTCGATGGAAATTGAGAGTAAAAAGTAAGATTTTTAGGGTGGAAAGGATGAAAATGTGGGATATTTATATATATTCGGGTAAGAAAATACAAGATAGTGGACCTCTTAAGGAGAGGAGACCGCTTTCCGAGCTTTACCTTCGAGATGAAAGCCTAAATCTCCCAATATATGGTTCTTGGACTCATAGAGCAATCTTTCTTCTCACAATAAACATGCCCCCAAGCCTAGCCGGCCCCAATAAGAAAAGCTAGAAAATGACCAAAATACATCTAGGGCTGAAAATGACTGAAAATGACCAAAATGCCCTCTTAATCAATTTGTGTGCCTCCTCCGTCGCTGATATGTGATGACTGCGTCATTACCCCTCCCCCTCCCCCCCCCCCCCGCGAAATCCACCTTGTCATTAAGGTTGAAATCAGGAAGTTGTCGCCGAATAGCCTAAAAAGACCCCAAGTCACATCATAGTCCGGTAACCCATGCCAATGGATAAGCACCTCCTTAGCTTCCACAGTAGTCTGACGGACCACCTTGACCTCCAGCGGCTCCAGTAGCACATCCATGTCATCTGTCAAAGTAGGTGGTAAGGTCGGTAAAAGGGTGGTATCCAATCGCATGTCGCGGCTGGGACACATGGAAGATAGGGTGTATGGTAGACAATGGTGGTTACCTCAACATGTATGCCAACTGCCCAATCTTAGGATCGATCTCAAACAGACCGTAATAACGAGCAGCTAGCTTCTCGTTGTGTTGTTGTGCCAAAGACTTCTCCCATGTCTACCACAGCGAACTGCACATCCCGACGATGCCCATCTGCCTTGGCCTTCATGATCTGTTGCACTCAGGTCAGATGCCCATTTAACTCCTCCAGGACTCTATCCCTCTCTTCAAGATACTACTCTACCTGGAACACCGGTGTCGAAATGCGGCTGTAATGGATAATGTGTGTAGGATTTCACCCATATAAGACTCTGAATGGAGTAGCTTGCGATGCCGAATGATATGATGAATTGTATCAGTACTCCGCCAACGCCAACCACTTGACCCACTGCTTGGACGTCTCAGATGCAAAACAACACAGGTACGTCTCCCCACTCTATGCTCCTTTTATAGAACTGTCTCATGCTCATTGAATAGCTCCTTCCAAACATTACTCATGAATATTGTGCCCCTATCTAAAACAATAGATGCAGGGAAGGTATCGTACCACCTCCTTCATAAATGATGTCGCCACTGTCACCATTGTATAGGGATGTCGTAGTGTCACAAAATAGGCATACTTACTGAGACGGTCTACCACAACAAATATGACCGAAAATCCCCCCTCCGACCTCGGAAGTCGCTCGATGAAATCCATGAAAATCTCCTCATAGGCCCTGTCAAGAAGAGATAACAGCTGTAGTAGTCTGGCAAGAGCCATCGATGAATACTTATGACGCTAGCAAACGTCACAATTTGTCACAATTTGCCTCCATCCAGGCAATGTCTCTCCGCGTCCCCTTCCAATAGAGTTCCTTAGCCTCCCTCATATAAGTCTGTTGCACTCCGAAGTGACCTCCCACTGCACTGTTATGGAACTTCTTAAAATGAATGAAATGTGTGGTGAAGTTTGGGGTATTACCAGCCATCACGGATACATCAATCGATGCCCCTCCAATGTGTATCTTGAGTACTCCGCAGAACCCAACAACAATGCGGCTCGTATCTAGCACAACCCCTCGTCGACCTCTATCTCCCTCTACAAGGGATCTCAATCCAACAATACCGGTACTGAGACGTATGTTTGCTGCCTTGTTCTCCAAGTCAAGTCTGTACTGTATTTCAAACGTGTACCCAACTAGTTTAGAAAGCCACCGCTGGTGCTCCTCCATCATCATGCGCTGCTCCAGTAGGTACTTAAGATCTCTCTAATCAGTGAGCACTATGAACTTCCTAGCAAGTAGGGTCGTCACTTTTGTATTGCCAGCACAATAGCCAGTAATTTCCGCTCGTACACTAACTTAAGTCGCACCCATATTATCAGGACCTAATTGAAGTATACCACTAGCCTCTGCTCCCTGCATCAACACCGGTCCTAACCTGTACCCTGAAGCATCGGCATCCACCATAAAGGGCCTGTTGAAGTCCATAGGGCTAGCACTTGCAATGTCAACATGGCCCGTTTGAGGGCCTCAAACGCTTTGATCGCTTCCTCTCCCCACGGAAAGCTAATATTCTTGATTTGCTCCGCAAGAGGCCAAGCAATAGTGTTGTATTATTTGACAAATTTTCAGTAGTATCCCGTCAGCCTCAAAATCACCGTATGGCCAGCAAAGTAATGGGTCGTGGCCAATCCACCATGGCTATGATTTTCGACATGTCTGTCGCCACCCTCTTTACCAATACCACGTGGCCCAAGTACTCCACCCTCTGCTGTCAAAAAAGACACTTCTTCATGTTCGCATATAGCTGATGGTCGTGCAGCTCCTGCATCATTATCTCCAGGTGCCCCTACATGCTCCACTATATAATTGATGTAAATCAAGATGTCATTAAAAAATACTAGGGCAAACCTCCTTAGATATGGCCGAAAAACCTTATTCGTGAGGGCCTGAAATGTGGCTGGTGCATTAGTCAAGTCAAAAGGCATGACCAAGTACTCGTAGTCGCCCTCGTGCGTCCTGAAAGCGGTTTTTGGAATGTCGACAGCTCGCATCCGGATCTGATGGTATCACGACTTCAGTTCCATCTTCAAGAAAACCGATACTCCGTGTAACTCCAATAGCTCGTTGATCACATGGATTGGAAACTTATCTGGCACCATCTCTTTATTCAGTGCCATGTAGTCGACGCAAAACCGTCAGCTGTCATTCTTCTTCTTCACCAACAGAATCAGGCTGGAAAAGAGGCTAACACTGAGTTGGATCACTCCTGCCTGTAACATCTCACCCATGATCTTCTTGATCTTATCTTTCTGCACTGGGGGGTAACAATAAGTGCACACACTGATGGGGAACACCCATCTGTAGGATGACAGCGTGCATGTGGCCTCGTGAGGGCAGAAGGTCACGATGCGTCTGAAATACCCCCTCAAACTGACTCAGAATCTGCTCTAACTCCTCTAGAATGATATGCCTCTCTTCAACCCCAGCCACTGTCAACCCCTAAAACGCTACTAAGAACCCTCCTCCCTCCATCTAAAGGGCCATTGCCATGGTTTTGAATGAGACCATGGAACGGCACAAGCTAGGGTCGCCCCATAGGATGACCGTCCTCCCCTTCTCCTAGAAGTCCAGCATCAGCAGCTACCGGTTAATTCTAGTATCCCTTAGCGTCTACAGCCATCACATACCCATAATAACGTCTGTGATCCCCGGCTCCAAGGGCAAGAAATCCTTCATAATATGTACACCTTGTATGGTCAGTAACAATGCCTAGCACACCCACTCACTCTGCTCTATCATGCACGTCTCCAGTACAACTCCAAAGCTTCCCGTGTCACTGAGTTGTATCCCATGCTGCTCCACCACTCTGTGAGAGATGAAGTTGTGGGTGGCCCCACTATCATTCAGGTCGGTGACATCATGATCTGTTACCACTCCCCGTCAACTTCATGGTGTGGTTCGGTGTGAACTCCAGCACGGAGTTAAGCGAACCTCCGCCATATCCAGTTGTAGGTGATCTTGGTCCTCCTCGCCTGCCTCAATCTCCACCACTGCTTCCTCGTCCTCGTCATTCACTATCAATATCTGAAGAGTTCGGTCGTCACATAGGTGTCCTGGTGAGAACTTCTGGTCGCATTTGAAGTAGAGTCCTTAGCGCGCTTGTCCCTCATCTCGGCCTCAGTCATGCGCTTGAACTACCCAACTGGTCGTGCCTCGCCACGTCTCCCTAATGGTTGTGGTACTCTATCCTGCATGTGCCTGACCCCGAAAAGAAAATCCACTCCATGCTCTCCTGGCACGCCGCTCCTCGACAAGTATGCCATTTATCCTCATGGCCAGACGCATCCTGTCAAGTAGCTCTCTCGGGCTCTGTATGTTGAACTCTGTACATATGTTGGGTTTGAGTCCCTTCATAAAGCACCCCTCCAAGTATTCTCCTGACACTCCCTGGACTCGGTCTGCCAATGTCTAAAACTTCTTGATATAATCCCTGACCGATCCTTCCTGCCTCAATACGTAAAGTTGCGCATACAAGTATCCCACTGGGTCTCCTGGACTCCTCCCTCGAGTAAACAAGCCGCAGCCGATGTCTCCATCGATACCAAGACAATGACCCCTTCCAAACAAACTCTTATTGCCTTCAGCCTCTCCTCGAAAAGACGTGTCACCTCAAAATATCTTTCCGACATGTAGATCCATCCATCCGGATCCTCTCCATCAAAGATTGACATTTTCAGCTTCTTGATCCTGATGTCGGTGTTTGAAATCTTCAGGCACTCCTCTCCCTCAAAATCGATCGTATTGGAACGGCTAGTACAGGTCACATGGTGCAAAATAGTTCCTGAATCGGTCGCGTCGTCTCCTGCATCCTCTTCACTGCCGGCATCCCGCCAGTCGAAGCCTCCTCAAATCCCCACCTTACTAGGAACATCATCATGGTATCGATCATACTCCTCGCACTCCAGATCGTGCAAGTGGGGTCTGTCTCTACCGAAATCAGCACATTGATCCTCTCGTGCACCTTCATATTCCTTGCCAAAGTCTCAACGAGGTCGCAGACGGTCTCCAACCCTTTAATTGGCCGTCAAGGAGTCTAGCAACCCCTGACGGCATGTCTGCTGTTGACCAGAGCCCTGGCGGGCCGCCAGGGGGCCCGCAAGAGCCCTGGCAGGTCGCCAAGGACCAGCAAGGGCCGTGGCGATCCAGCTGGGGCTTGGCTAAGCCCTGGCAAGCCGCCAGGAGGCCGCGAGTCACTTGGCGTGGCCACCTGGGCTCGGTGACATCCTGGCATCCAAGGCTCTATCGAGCCCCTGGCGGGTCGCTAAGGAACCACGAGGCTCCTAGCGGCCACCGGGCCTTACCGGCCTCTGGTGCCCCTCCCCAGAGGTCGACAATGCTCTGGCAGCCCGCCAAGGGCTCGACAGAGCCCTGGCGAACCGCCAAGGGTTCGATGATAACCTGACGAGGCTCCTGGTCGCCTTGCCGGACTTCACCGGCCTCCAGTGCCCCTCCCAAGACGTCGTGGAGTCTCGTTCCTCGCTGAAGTAAGCTTCCGCCTTCCGGATCGACGTCGTCTTCTTCTCCAGACCCAGATCTGCGTCGGATAAGAGCCACTCGTGCAGATCTTCGATCGTCTCCTTCCCCTTCACCGAAATCTTCATCTTTGGCCCTAGATCTGGGTTTTCACCCGGATCTGACTTCCCCACCTTCAACAACGCCATGCTTTGTTGGGTCAATCGTAGGTTTTGGTGCACGAGTTGTTGAGTCACTTAAGCAAGGCCATCGAGGACGTGTCAGTGTTGTTGCGTTGACTTTTCTCCTGTCGCCTACAGGTCAGATCTGAGCTCCTCTACCGCCTTCCTCCAAGCCGCACCCTCGCTCTCTACTTTCTCCTCCAAAGACCCGTGTTTCTCCTTCGATCTGGTGATCTCCATGGGGATCGTAGTGCTCGGATACCAATTTGATAAGATCTCGATGGAAATTCAGAGTAAAAGTAGGATTTTTATGGTGGAAAAGATGAAATGGTGGGATTTTTTATATATTGAGGAAAGAAAATACAAGATAGTGGATCTCTTAAGAAGAGAATGTCGATCTCCAAGCTTTACCTTCGAGACAAGAGCCTAAATCTCCCAATCTAGGGTTCTTGGACTCCTATACCAATCTTTTATACCAATCTTTCTTCGCAAAATAGACATGCCCCTGGCTTAACATGCTCTAATAAGAACAGCTACAACTTTCAGAAAATGACCAAAATGTCCCTATGGTTGAAAATGACCAAAATGATGCCTCCTCCGTCGTTGTTATGTGATGACCGCATCAGTCGGATCCATGTAATTGCTATCATAGGCAACGGTTCTTGGAACATATCAAACCCCCTTAGGATTGGCTCATGAAATAGCATAATGGTATGCCTCATACCCATCCCATATTAACTCCCATATTGCTAGACCTTATACCATGTCACGCTTCTAAAAAATCCACTATCATGATGCATATATTAAATGATGCTATGTGTTTCTGCTCTCAAAATACATAAACCTTGTCAGCATACCACAATTATGACCCATTGCCACAATACCTCACCATTAAACGGAATTTTGTGGATCTCCATTAACAATCAGATTTTGATGACACACTTCATAATTGACAAATACATACCAAAATCAATATATGGTACTACATTACCCATCAGATCCACATCTCTCCAACGACCTAAATCACAAGTCGCCAAAGTAGTCTGACTTCCTCGGTTAACACTACCACTCATTGGGCTAAGAACACCAAATAATTAACTCCCTAAAAAAATTAAACTTCTGAAATTATTTGTTACAGCAAGTTTCCTCCCCCTTCCCACTAACGGCCACGCACCATGTCCCGAAAAGAAATTCTACACATCTTTTGCTCTGTAGTCATTTGTGACATAATTTTTGCTAAAATAAACAGAACCATTGGTGCGTATATGATTCCAGACTACTTTGTGGGAGTGGTAGTCTCACAGAAGGACCAGCCACCAAACTGGAAAGGATGTGACTAACGGGCTTGAAACTCATATTTACGGAAAAAAACCTAATCCAATTTGAGCAATGAATCAAAACATATTTAATAGGATAACCATCTATTACTTTATTTGATGTAGCACACTTTAGCTCTTTTTACCACTTAAAGGATACGAGACACCGTGTCCGAGGAAATTTCCATCTTGGTTCATATTTGATCGAGCCCAACAGACACGGAATAAAGATAGGGTCTCAACTAAAATTCAAATACAAATCACTCAAAGGCAAAGTGGGACACATTCAACATAAGGCAAGGACTGAAGCTTCACCTCAAGTCTAAACATTTATGCGCCAAGAGTCTCAAAAAAACCACACATGAATCATTGAGAACAGCTTATTTGTACAATGAAATATGGTCTCAATATATAGAAGCATAAGGCCTAACAGAAGAAACTAGGCCCACAAACAAACTGAAATGCATATGATTAAAGGCTATTTTAGCATAAAGTGCAAACATATTTAACCGCACATCCATCTATTAATTTACTCAATGTGCAACCAATCACACTGTCAAATTCCTTTTAACAACGGAAAGAAAATGTGCAAGATTCCAAACCTAATATGCTTCCCCTACCTAGATAAATTATCTCCACATTGACATCATTATGCAATCTACGTGTGTCACGCTGCACAACCAAACATTGGATCACAACTACAATGACAAAAGAAAAGGTAATGGCTTCCATATGGAACACTTAACTAGATCCTTATTTCTTCTTTCGGCAAAAACTAAAAACAATTGATGGTCCATTTCTAACTCATCTCAATGACTCAACTCAATACGTAACCGTGCAAAGATCCACATTAACATATTGATCTCTAGTCTTGCTGGCAAAGCTAGTAAATTCTCCTCCTTAGCTATTTCTCACAATTCTCTGTTGTTATGATACCTCACCACTTAAGCCCTTTAATAGTTACAAAATATCATATCCATAACCACAGCTTTTGGCAAACCACTGGAGGTTGACACCCCCTTAAACAAGATTGCATCAAGTACGCATTTCTTCTAGCACTCCTTTGAAGATTCCACCAGTCTCACCCACACAAGTGTCTTCTCCAGAGCCTCCTAAAAAGGCCTATGGTCCTCTTTCATTATTGTGATGCCAAGAACTAGTGTTTTAACTGTCTAGGCAACCGACCAAAACCTGTTTAAATCCTCCAGAATAGAAACATAGATCTAATAACAACCCGGCAGAGGTTGGACTCAAATCCATATCCCCATTTAGCCACATGACTTTGACAACAGCGGCCGAAGAAATTGGATTGATGATCCTTCTTCCCTAGAACTTACATTCTTTGTTTGCTCGGTATTGGTATGCGAGATCATCAACAAGCCTACCAGAAGAAGCAATTATCTTCAACAATGAGATTTGGGCTGGGAAATGATACAGATTTATAACAGTATGGATTTCCACGTAAAAATTCATACAAATAAAGAAATCCAAACAATCAAAAGACAGAAATATAAAGAGCAAAGATACCAACTCTAAATAAGAACACAGTGCTAAACTTGTCAACAAAGGCAAAGAATCCAATTCGACAATCAAAACTTACCAAAATCAATAAAACCTTAGAGCCCAAATTATTCTAACTCAAATTCATAGCAATAAGCTAAAACCCTAAACACATAAAACCGAAAAAAAAACTATTGGTTCTAATTTTGTTCTCTAACCTTGGGCGGCCGGATGAGGGGCTGTTCCTGACAGATAATCGCAGGAGAGAACGCAGCAGAAGCCATTAGAGAGAGCTCCACCATAGAGAGAGCAAACGGGTAAAAATCTCAAACAGCACCAAACGAAATCAGCGGCTGGTGTGTTTTTCTGGAAAGCTCACCGGCGTCAAATCAAGTTGGCCCGGCAAAAATTGATCTCGGTTTCTGTTTCTGGCGGAGAATTGGGTAAGATTTTTGAGTGGCAGCCGATAAAAACACAAAATTGGGAAGGAAAAAAATAGCCTTCTACTTATTTTTTGTGGCCTTTGTGAAATTCATGGGGCTCTCCGTTGATTAGATAAGACAAAAGATGAATTTGTCTTCTATTTGGAATCTTTTACCGATTCAAAAGCTCCCCATTCGTACTGGGATTAGTTTGTTGGGGTGTAGATCCACACCCCGGATTCTCGAGTGTATCTTTGTCAATCCAGCTGCGGGAGTCGTACATAAAGTGAATTCAAAGCTTAAAAAGGTCTAATTATTTCGTTAATTATATATGTAGCCCGTGCATACAGTGCACATGCAAAAAAACATCACGAACAATTAGCGATACACACGCACAATCGAAAAGGTATGAGAAACATAGATATACGTATAGTTATCGTCGGGTGTAAAAGGGGAAAATGTGTGGGTTAAAACGCATAAACCCAATAGCATGCTTGAAATTCATGGGAATGGTGGACTAAAGCACATAAAACAAAGCCTAATGGCAAACACTAAAAAGAAAAGAGTGAAGGCGTTTTGGCAAAAATGAAAGAGTAATGGTACTCAGAAGAAGAGTGTCATTTGTGGGTGGAGCCATGTGGCGCCCTCTTCCCTTACCACAAGAGACAAATGGTGCCACATGAGACAAACCCTTTGTCCCAATGGCGGGGCCCACACCTTTGTCACCCTCCCTCATTTGTAAAATAGACTAGAAATAACCTGTGCATATAGTGCACAATGACCGAAGAAAAAAACCTACACACTGGATGAGGTGCATGCGCGCAACCGACAAAAGAGCGAGAAGAGTGGGTGTGTGGTTGTGTATGATCGGGAGGAGTCGGAATATGAGTGCAACCGAAAAAGAGAAAAAAAGTGTGGGTGTGTTTGTGTGTATCGTCATGTGTAAAACAGGTTAGATTACCTAAAAAACTTTTGGGTGGGCAAAGTACACAATTCACATTCCAACCCGTTGGGGGGTAAAAGGGGGGAAGCAGGCGTTAAAGTCCAAAAAACACAGGGGGCTGATGGCAAACCTATAAATAAGTGAAAAGGAGGGGCATTTGGGTCTGATGAAAAAGCAAAGGCATGCTTGCAATTAATGAGAATGAGGGGGCTATTGTTGGGGTTCTCCACCACCACACCCCACACCCAAGCCATCAACCATCCACCAAAGGGGCCCACCATGCCCATGTGGCACAACTGAGGCCACCCATGTGTCCTAGTGGGACAACGGTGGGGCCCACTTTTTGTCACATGTGGCTATGGATGTTTGTCAACATCCCTCATTTGTATGATAGGCTATTCTTAAGGTATTCCACCACCTCACCCCAACCCCACAAAGCCCTCACCACCCACCAGACGCCTGGCGTATCCGTTCTGTGATGGCCTAAACCCCTAGGAAGACTAGACGCATGAAGCTCTATGACCATGCACCTAAACAGTGCATCAGACGTCTGGTCAATGAACTCTAGGCGCTTGATCAGTTGAGCCAGAAATTTTGTGCTCTCTATTTTCATTAATCTGTTTTTCTACATTCTGCCAGCATTCAAACATTTGTCAGTTTTTATGTGGTTGGAATTTCTTATCCTTTCTAAGTCCATCAGATTTCATTTTTTTGTTAGTTTTCTAAAGCAACTTGAATTGCCTCAATCGGAGTCCAATTGTGAAAGTTATGCCTGTTTTGGTGATCGAGTGTTTTCTAGACAAATTCTATCAGGCGTTGTACAACGCTGAACCAGGTATCTGATCCTTGTCAATCAAGCACTTGGTCACCCTTCATCAGGCGCCTGGTCGATAGAAATTCTATCTGTTTATAGCAATTGGACAGTTTTTCAAGGAGCCATTTTCTTGGTTTTTAGGATCGAGAGAGTGGGTATTTATACCCATTTGTGAGACTGTTTTGGCACCAATACACATCAAAAAAGAGATCATTCTTGAGCCAAAAACTAAGTGATAAAGCTTCATCTATTCAACACTCTCTTCCTCCATTGGAGCTTCTTGTATGTTGAATTAAAAATTCAAAGCTCAAAGGAAGTCCATAGGTGCATCAAGCTTTCATCTAGCACTTGGACATCGCACTTCATTACCATTACACTTAATTTTGTAAGTTCATTTAACCAATGCAATAGGAACTGTGCATTTCTATTTTTGTTTCATTTGTGGAAATCTAGCTTCTGGTTTATGGAAGTGTTCTCTCTGGAAAGAGAGGTGTGATTCCATTGGAATATGTTGGCAATCTTAGAAAAGATTGTGTGCTATCTTGGAAAAGATAAGCTCTTGAAAAAGAGTGACTCTTGGAATAGAGCGGCACTTGGAAAAATGTAAGTTGTATTGGGTTGGCTTGAAAAAACCTTATAGTAGAAATACACGATACTCCGAAAAGAGTATGGGACTGGAGTAAGCTTAGCCGAACCAGGATAATTCATTGTGTTTGCAATTGTGGCTCTTGAATTTTGCTAATTATCTTGTGTTTTAATTCTGCATTTGCAAATATTCTTTAATTGGCTCATTATTGTGACATTACACTATTCACCACCTGGTGTGTGTTGTCTAGTAGTGCAGATATTTTAGCGATCATATATGGTCAAAATGAAAAAAGACATATGGCAACCCCATAAATATGTGGAAGGGAATGGGCATTTTGGTTAGATGAAGAATCAATGGCAAGCTTGCAAATAAAGAGAATCGGGGGGCATTAAACCCAACTCCCCAAACCCACCCCCCAAAGCAAGCACACTCCCCCTCCCACCCCCAAGTGGGGCCCACCATTCCAATGTGGCAAACCATAGGCCAATGGTTTGTCTTACTGGGCTTGTCCTAGCAAGAGTAACATGAGACCTGCATCCCTCATTTGTAATATAGATGTGTGTGTGGGGATATATGTTATAACCATAGGAAATTTTCTATGGGCACAAAATCACAATCTGACATTTTTAAAAAAAAACTTATCTAGATTATTATATACATTCTAAACCCTCAAATATGGGTGAACCCTATGACATTTAACAAATTCACTTGTTACAAAAAGTTTTGTTGTTCTGAACCCGTTGAATTTGCAACACGTGGCTCGAGTGTCAAATAGTGTTGGATTCACTTGATTTTTTGGTATGTTAATCATCTATAATCTGCAGAACACTTCTTAAAATAATTTTAAAACTAAACATAAAATGTATATATGTGTGTCAACGCGAGAAAATTTCCATCGCAAATAGCACATACACATTACACACACACACACACATACATATACATATACATATACACATACATACATACATATAGTCATGATCATGTGCGAATTTTTCCAACATGATCATGGTATGCAATTTATTTAATGTTTTCAAAAAAAATTTATGTTTTATTCCACACAATTATATAACCCGGAGAAAATAATGGTGAACCCTAAAGGATTTAACCATTGATCCACCAGTTACAAGATTTAACGATTTCAAAACAATAAAACTTTTTGTAATACCTCGATCGAGGGTCAAATCACATTATTTTTCACCCATTATTTTTCTAGATGTGTATAAATGTATTGAAAGAAGGATGAAAAATTCAAAAAAAAAACACTTTTGAAAAGAAATTTCCATGTGCAATGTTTACAAATGAATATTTGCACACACATGGTTTTCCCTTATTTTGTTGAAAAAAAATTTCTATGATTGTTGTACACATCCTGTATGATCACCATAACAAAAATCAAGTGAATTCAATACTATTTGACACTCATTACTGGTTACAAATTAAACGGGCTCTGAAAAGATAAGCTCTTGAAAAATAGTGACTCTTGGAATAGAGCGGCACTTGGAAAAATGTAAGTTGTATTGGGTTGGCTTGAAAAAACCTTATAGTAGAAATACACGATACTCCGAAAAGAGTATGGGACTGGAGTAAGCTTAGCTGAACCAGGATAATTCATTGTGTTTGCAATTGTGGCTCTTGAATTTTGCTAATTATCTTGTGTTTTAATTCTGCATTTGCAAATATTCTTTAATTGGCTCATTATTGTGACATTACACTATTCACCACCTGGTGTGTGTTGTCTAGTAGTGCAGATATTTTAGCGATCATATATGGTCAAAATGAAAAAAGACATATGGCAACCCCATAAATACGTGGAAGGGGATGGGCATTTTGGTTAGATGAAGAATCAATGGCAAGCTTGCAAATAAAGAGAATGGGGGGGGCATTAAGCCCAACTCCCCAAACCCACCCCCCAAAGCAAGCACACTCCCCCTCCCACCCCCAAGTGGGGCCCACCATTCCAATGTGGCAAACCATAGGCCAATGGTTTGTCTTACTGGGCTTGTCCTAGCAAGAGTAACATGAGACCTGCATCCCTCATTTGTAATATAGATTTGTGTGTGGGGGGGGATATATGTTATAACCATAGGAAATTTTCTATGGGCACAAAATCACAATCTGACATTTTTAAAAAAAAACTTATCTAGATTATTATATACATTCTAAACCCTCAAATATGGGTGAACCCTATGACATTTAACAAATTCACTTGTTACAAAAAGTTTTGTTGTTCTGAACCCGTTGAATTTGCAACACGTGGCTCGAGTGTCAAATAGTGTTGGATTCACTTGATTTTTTGGTATGTCAATCATCTATAATCTGCAGAACACTTCTTAAAATAATTTTAAAAATAAACATAAAATGTATATATGTGTGTCAACACGAGAAAATTTCCATCGCAAATAGCACATACACATTACGCACACACACATATACATATACATATACATATACATATACATATACATACATATAGTCATGATCATGTGCGAAATTTTCCAACATGATCATGGTATGCAATTTATTTAATGTTTTCAAAAAAATTTATGTTTTATTCCACACAATTATATAACCCGGAGAAAATAATGGTGAACCCTAAAGGATTTAACCATTGATCCACCAGTTACAAGATTTAACGATTTCAAAACAATAAAACTTTTTGTAATACCTCGATCGAGTGTCAAATCACATTATTTTTCACCCATTATTTTTCTAGATGTGTATAAATGTATTGAAAGAAGGATGAAAAATTCAAAAAACACACTTTTGAAAAGAAATTTCCATGTGAAATGTTAACAAATGAATATTTGCACACACACGGTTTTCCCTTATTTTGTTGAAAAAAAATTTCTATGATTGTTGTACACATCATGTATGATCACCATACCAAAAATCAAGTGAATTCAATACTATTTGACACTCATTACTGGTTACAAATTAAACGGGCTCTGAAAAGATAAGCTCTTGAAAAAGAGTGACTCTTGGAATAGAGCGGCACTTGGAAAAATGTAAGTTGTATTGGGTTGGCTTGAAAAAACATTATAGTAGAAATACACGATACTCCGAAAAGAGTATGGGACTGGAGTAAGCTTAGCCGAACCAGGATAATTCATTGTGTTTGCAATTGTGGCTCTTGAATTTTGCTAATTATCTTGTGTTTTAATTCTGCATTTGCAAATATTCTTTAATTGGCTCATTATTGTGACATTACACTATTCACCACCTGGTGTGTGTTGTCTAGTAGTGCAGATATTTTAGCGATCATATATGGTCAAAATGAAAAAAGACATATGGCAACCCCATAAATATGTGGAAGGGAATGGGCATTTTGGTTAGATGAAGAATCAATGGCAAGCTTGCAAATAAAGAGAATCGGGGGGGCATTAAACCCAACTCCCCAAACCCACCCCTCAAAGCAAGCACACTCCCCCTCCCACCCCCAAGTGGGGCCCACCATTCCAATGTGGCAAACCATAGGCCAATGGTTTGTCTTACTGGGCTTGTCCTAGCAAGAGTAACATGAGACCTGCATCCCTCATTTGTAATATAGATGTGTGTGTGTGGGGATATATGTTATAACCATAGGAAATTTTCTATGGGCACAAAATCACAATCTGACATTTTTTAAAAAAAACTTCTAGATTATTATATACATTCTAAACCCTCAAATATGGGTGAACCCTATGGAATTTAACAAATTCACTTGTTACAAAAAGTTTTGTTGTTCTGAACCCGTTGAATTTGCAACACGTGGCTCGAGTGTCAAATAGTGTTGGATTCACTTGATTTTTTGGTATGTTAATCATCTATAATCTGCAGAACACTTCTTAAAATAATTTTAAAAATAAACATAAAATGTATATATGTGTGTCAACACGAGAAAATTTCCATCGCAAATAGCACATACACATTACACACACACACATATACATATACATATACATATACATATACATATACATACATATAGTCATGATCATGTGCGAAATTTTCCAACATGATCATGGTATGCAATTTATTTAATGTTTTCAAAAAAAATTTATGTTTTATTCCACACAATTATATAACCCGGAGAAAATAATGGTGAACCCTAAAGGATTTAACCATTGATCCACCAGTTACAAGATTTAACGATTTCAAAACAATAAAATTTTTTGTAATACCTCGATCGAGGGTCAAATCACATTATTTTTCACCCATTATTTTTCTAGATGTGTATAAATGTATTGAAAGAAGGATGAAAAATTCAAAAAAAAAACACTTTTGAAAAGAAATTTCCATGTGAAATGTTTACAAATGAATATTTGCACACACACGGTTTTCCCTTATTTTGTTGAAAAAAAATTTCTATGATTATTGTACACATCATGTATGATCACCATACCAAAAATCAAGTGAATTCAATACTATTTGACACTCATTACTGGTTACAAATTAAACGGGCTCTGAAAAGATAAGCTCTTGAAAAATAGTGACTCTTGGAATAGAGCGGCACTTGGAAAAATGTAAGTTGTATTGGGTTGGCTTGAAAAAACCTTATAGTAGAAATACACGATACTCCGAAAAGAGTATGGGACTGGAGTAAGCTTAGCCGAACCAGGATAATTCATTGTGTTTGCAATTGTGGCTCTTGAATTTTGCTAATTATCTTGTGTTTTAATTCTGCATTTGCAAATATTCTTTAATTGGCTCATTATTGTGACATTACACTATTCACCACCTGGTGTGTGTTGTCTAGTAGTGCAGATATTTTAGCGATCATATATGGTCAAAATGAAAAAAGACATATGGCAACCCCATAAATATGTGGAAGGGAATGGGCATTTTGGTTAGATGAAGAATCAATGGCAAGCTTGCAAATAAAGAGAATCGGGGGGCATTAAACCCAACTCCCCAAACCCACCCCCCAAAGCAAGCACACTCCCCCTCCCACCCCCAAGTGGGGCCCACCATTCCAATGTGGCAAACCATAGGCCAATGGTTTGTCTTACTGGGCTTGTCCTAGCAAGAGTAACATGAGACCTGCATCCCTCATTTGTAATATAGATGTGTGTGTGGGGGGGATATATGTTATAACCATAGGAAATTTTCTATGGGCACAAAATCACAATCTGACATTTTTTAAAAAAAACTTCTAGATTATTATATACATTCTAAACCCTCAAATATGGGTGAACCCTATGGCATTTAACAAATTCACTTGTTACAAAAAGTTTTGTTGTTCTGAACCCGTTGAATTTGCAACACGTGGCTCGAGTGTCAAATAGTGTTGGATTCACTTGATTTTTTGGTATGTTAATCATCTATAATCTGCAGAACACTTCTTAAAATAATTTTAAAAATAAACATAAAATGTATATATGTGTGTCAACACGAGAAAATTTCCATCGCAAATAGCACATACACATTACACACACACACATATACATATACATATACATATACATACATACATATAGTCATGATCATGTGCGAAATTTTCCAACATGATCATGGTATGCAATTTATTTAATGTTTTCAAAAAAAAATTTATGTTTTATTCCACACAATTATATAACCCGGAGAAAATAATGGTGAACCCTAAAGGATTTAACCATTGATCCACCAGTTACAAGATTTAACGATTTCAAAACAATAAAACTTTTTGTAATACCTCGATCGAGGGTCAAATCACATTATTTTTCACCCATTATTTTTCTAGATGTGTATAAATGTATTGAAAGAAGGATGAAAAATTCAAAAAAAAACACTTTTGAAAAGAAATTTCCATGTGAAATGTTTACAAATGAATATTTGCACACACACGGTTTTCCCTTATTTTGTTGAAAAAAATTTCTATGATTGTTGTACACATCATGTATGATCACCATACCAAAAATCAAGTGAATTCAATACTATTTGACACTCATTACTGGTTACAAATTAAACGGGCTCTGAATAATAGAACCTTTTACAATGAGTGGATCGAGAGTCGAATACCAATAGAATTCACACATATTTGGGAGTTTGTGCTTTTAGAATGTGTACACTCCTACAAAAAATTTAAACATAAAAGAAATGTGTATTTTTGGGTGTGCACTGCTAACTAAGTTGTGCACGTCCACATGCACATGTTGCCGCGCGTGCGTGTGTGTGTGCGCGTAAAGGTATGTTACTTGTGCACTCCCATAAAAAATGGGGTTTCCCATGGTTTTTTGAAATTTTTTCTATAGGATTGTTATACACATTCTAAAACCCTAAATATGGGTGAACCCTATATGTATTCATTCCTCGATACACCCGTTACAAAATTTTCTATTATTGTCAAAAAGGTGAATTTGCAACAGTTAGATCGAGTGTCAAACAACACTGGATTCACATGATTATTAGTATGTCGATCATTCAGGAGTTGCATCACAATCCTTTGTTTTTGATGTTCTCTTTACCATCCCATTGTTGTTCTCCGTGCTTCTTGATGTTATATGAGTGGTTTTAATCTAGGGCATGGTGGATTTCTATTTGTGGGGTTGGGTATTGTTACGACCTGATGGCCGGCCCAGAAAATAAAGGTCCACGTAGTCAAGGCCCAAGCAAATAAGCTCACCGACCAGCCTATACAAGAGCGAGCTCAGGCGAGGAGATCGACCCAACGAGAAGAAGCTCACCCAACCGAGCGGGGGAGCAAGTTCGATGAATCAAGAGAGAGGCACGCCCAACTAGTCGGGCGGAAGCTCGCCGTCAAGCTTAGAGGCGAACCCTGGCTAACAGCGTAGCTCGCCTACTGACCAAACGAGAAGGACGGACTGAGAAAGACTTGGGACTCCAAGCTCAGACGCCAATCTCGGCGTTCTCTAAAAGTGGACATCGGCGACCTAGCGAGCATAAGTATCTCTGACATGGTGACGTAGTGTCACCTACGCCTCCAATTAATGCCAGAGGTTAAAGACGAGAACTGACGATCGACCATCGCGTCTCCATTAATACGCGAATATCTCTGACACTATGTCATGACCTGCTTCCCATTATACTATTGAGCGAGGATGCGAGCGGGTCCGCTTGGGCTGAAGCGGTGAAGCTTCAAAACCCAATAAGCGTCTGTGAATAAAACCATATGCAGGAACTTGCATGCATTTCAGAACAACAGAAATAACTAAGAATTTAAAGCCAACATCCAAATAGAGTGCACAAAAGTAATAAGGGCCCCAAACATGGTCTACAACAACATAGTTCTGCAAAGGTGGGTACACACCCTCAAAAATGCAGTAAATGAAATCCTAAGCAGCAGTAGGTAAAGCTCAGCAACAGCTAGTCCTCCGTGGGAAGAACTTTTGGATCAGCGTACTCCTGGTCCAGTGGGTCAGTTCCATTAATAAGCTCGTCCTCAATATAACATGTCTCGTGTCCTGACATACATTCCAAACAACATAGAAATGTATGTCAGCAAGGTCCTTGGCAAGCAATAATATGATTAGGATCATTGGCAAGGTTTTTAAACTAGTTTACATGGCAATTAAGCATTTATAAATAAACAAACAAATGCAATTTCTAAGCAGTTCAAACAGAGATTACATTAGCATGTCAGTTCTATTTCTAAGAGTAAGAACAGATTTCTACATTAGCATGGCAGTCCTATTTTAAATGGAAGCAGTAGCGGTTCTATACGTTATACATGTTCAATATAGCATTTTCAAGATGTTCAAGAGTGTATTCAATTTAGTTGTAACGCCCCGCTTTCCATTATATGGGTACGGTAACGAGACGAATGTCCACATGGGCTGGAGCTGTGAAGCTCGAGCCTACCAAGCGTCCGTAGGGATACACCAATCAAAGTACATGTTCTGCATTACAGTTCAGAATAATAAGTGTACTCAAAAGAATAACATTCATTCATCAAGATAATAATCCAGCAGTACAAAAGAAGTATAATAAAAGAGCCTCGGGCATGGCTACAACGGAAAGGAAAACTACTGGTGCTACACATCCAACCTAGACAAGAATGTAAATGGTGCTACGCACCCAAAGTAGAAAGCTAGAAACTCCAAGTCAGCAACAGGAAAGAAACTCTAAGACTGGTCCTCGTCCGGATCGTACTCCTGAGCGGTGTCCTCCCGCTCCAAGTCTGCAGGTACTGTCTCCTCGTCTGCGTACTCTGTCTCAGTACCTGACGTACAAATACCCAAGAGAAAAGGAGTTGTACGTTAGGCAGAGTCTACAACTGAAATGTAAGAAAGACTCTACTGCAAGGTATATAGAATTTAAAGACAGTTATTAAATGTTGTTTACATAGCAAGTTATGATATGCAAAAGCATGGCAATTTATGTAAACATGGCAGGAAGGTAACAGACGGTGCAAGAAAAACATGGCATGGCAATGGCCCTAGCGTGTGTTACCGGCTATAAGACAATACAAGACTGTGTGTGTGTCTAGGGTTCATGCCTTAAGGTTAGAGGGCGGCCAAACCCTCTAAACCTTGCGACCGCTCAACCCAAGCCCACCCTAAGTGCACAAGACAATTCGGTACAAATGATCACTCTCTCTGTCTTAGAGAGTGCCTTATTCCTCGCAGGTTATCCGTACAAAGGATCACTCTCTCTGCTAGGAGAGTGCTTTATTCCCCGCAGGTTATCCGTACAAAGGATCACTCTCTCTGCTAGGAGAGTGCCTTATTCCCCGCAGGTTCAATACAATTCATGCATACAGTTACATGCAAGGCAAGAATGATGCATGTCCGTTTTAAGATATTTATCACATGGCAGTTATTGCATATCGGGCTAAGACGCCGTCATCAAGTCTAGGCTATCGTGCGGGTGTCCTAGACGCTATCATTTCACGTTTAGGTCTCTTGTTCATATTTTCACAAATTAAGGAAAGTAATGGCCTAAACGTGGCCGTATCAACGCAAGTGAGCACACTTGCCTGAAGTGGCGAGAAGTGCGTCCGTAGGGGACGTCTCGTCACGGCAGTGCGTCGGTTATGGTTCGCTGTAACAAGTTAAACGGTACGATGTCAGGACTGGTTTTTAGAAGACCTATTATGGCATGTCTCTAGATTAATCGTGGCTATCCTAACGGTTCCAAATCAAGTTGTTCACACGTTCAGATCTATTCTATAGTTCTCTACGTTGATTCTACCCTATGTGCACAGTCAAAAAAGTCCAATCGACGGTGTAGGTTGTCACAAAATTTTAAAGCATAACATAAATTTAGTGGTTATTTTGCCAGTTTTAATCAGGTTTTCAAGTGGCGTAACGTATGGGTTACTACGAGTAGGGGATACTAACCTAGTACGACGATCACGCGTAGATTTGACGCCGGTTCTGGAAGCAGTAACGGATCGTGCCGCGACTTCGGTTCCTCGTCTGCGGGTAGCACAGTGAGGAGAGGTCGTCGGGGTCGCCTCGGCTGTGGGTAGTGCAGTGAAGCGGTGATGACGTCGGTTCTCGACAAGCTGGGAGAAAGGAGGCTAGGCAAGGAACTAGGGTTTTGGATCTGAAGGTGGCGGGGCTCAGCAAATGGAGGTGGTGGCCGACAACGGGTTGAGGGTTGGCCGGAGTTCAGGTGCGAGGGAGGCTGAGCTTCGAAGAGGGGAGAGGGATCGGGCGCCTGGTGTTTGGGTTGTGCACGGAGGAGGAAGGAGATGGGGACGCGGTTCGTGCGGGTGTCTCGGAGGCGACAAGGTGGCTGGGCAGCCTAGAGTTAGGGTGTCAGGTTGAGGGGGATGATGGCCGGGCACGGGCTGAGTTGCGCGTGGAGGAGAGATAGGGAGAGTGCAGGCGGGGGTTTCGACGGCTTGGAGAGATGGCCGACGGCCTCTTCCAGGTCGAAAGGGAGGAGGATATTGGCCCCTTGACATCCAAGAATTACAAAGAAAATGCAGGGGCGATCGTGCCTCCGATAGGTTGTGGAAACAAGGTTCGGTCGTGCGTCAGAGCTATGGAAATAAATAATAAAAACGAAACACGAAAATACACAAATCATAACAAGATACGCACTAGATACACACGACCGAAAAGTGGTCCTTACAGCCTACCCACCTTACAGAAAATTCCGCCCTCAGAATTTCTAGCATCTACTGGTCAGGAAATAAATGCGGGGTAGCACTCTCTCATCTCTTCTTCTCTCCCCCATGTGGACTCTCCAGGTGACCCGTGACACCACATCACTCTCACCAGATCGACTACCTTGTTCCTCAATTGCTTCTGTCGACGGTCTAAAATCTACACTGGCTGCTGCTCATACGTAATGTCTGGTCGGACCGTGATCTCTGAAAATCCACAGCGTGCGATGGGTCACTGATGTATCGACATAGTTGAGATACGTGAAAAACGTCGAGAACTCCCTCCAAAGATGGTGGTAGAGCAAGGCAATATGCCACTGCTCCCACACGCTCCAGCACGTTAAACGGTCCAATATACCTCGGACTCAGCTTTCCCTTCTTCCCGAAACGAATGACTCCGCGGTTCGAAGAAATCTTCAAGAAGACATGATCTCCTGGCTGAAACTCTAAAGGTCGTTTATTGGCATCTGCCCAATGCTTGTAGCGATCTTGAGCAATTCGGAGCTTATCCCTGATGTCTCCCACAACATCCACAGCCTCTACAATCATCTCCGGACCCAACAGCTCTATGTCTCCGATGTCATCCCAGCTTAGTGGCGATCGACCCTTCCTTCCATATAGAGCAGCAAATGGCGTCATGCCAATGCTCGCCTGATAGCTGTTATTGTAGGAGAATTCCACTCGATGGATATGATCCTCCCACAAACCCTTCAGATCGAGCGTACAAGCTCTCAGCATATCCTCCAGAATTCGAATCGTCCTTTCCAACTGGCCATCGGTCTGCGGGTGGTACGTCGTGCTGAAGCTCGGACTCGTACCAAGGTTCTCCTGTAGACTCTTCCAGAGCTGAGACATGAATCTCGAGTCTCTATCAGATATGATGCTCACCGAAACTCCATGCAAGCGCACAATCTCCTGCACTTACATTGTCTACATCACAAACTAACCTTAAGGAGGAACTATAAATAGAGAAGTAAAATATGTTTACCTCTAGATACTTCCTCGCCAAGATGTCCGTGCACTGTCCCACTCGGAATGGGATGAAGTGCGCAGACTTGGTCAATCGGTCAACGATCGCCCAGACTGCGTCGTTCTGCTTAGGACTCCGAGGTAGGCCAGTCACAAAATCCATCGTGATGTGCTGCCACTTTCAGTCTGGGATAGGAAGCGGTTGTAGCAACCCTGCTGTCTGATGGTGCTCTGCCTTTACTTGCTGGCATACAAGACACTTGACAATGCTCTATGCTACACTCCTCTTCATGTCAATCCACCAATAGTTCAGACAGAGACCCTTGTACATCTTCGTTCCTCCAGGATGTATGGAATAAGGCGAGCTATGTGCATCATTCAACAGCTCATCTCTAATGTCTCCTGCAGGTACGCAGAGTCTACTGTCGTATCCCAGGGATCCATCCTCGTGAATGACAAACCCCGTCCGAAGTCCTGCTTTGACCTGCCTTCTGATCCTCTGCAGCTTCGGATCTCCCGCCTGAGCTGCCTTGATACGATCCACAATCGTTGACTGAATCTGCATGTTCATCAACAAAGCGATCACTCAAGGTATGACAACCTCAATGTCCATCCCTCTCAGCTCCTGCTGTAAACTCCAATGGGCAGTATGCATCATCACTACGGGGAGTCTGCTCAAAGCACCTGGTACTACATTCACTTTTCTTAGGTGATACTGCAGATCTATCTCATAATCCGCCATCAGCTCCTATCATCGTCTCTGACGCATGTTGAGCTCCTTCTGAGTAAATATATACTTCAAGCTTTTGTGATCGGATGAATATTTTCATGCTCTCACTCAGCAGAAAGTGTCTCCAGATATTCAACGCAAATATCACAGCTGCCAACTCCAGATCAAACGTCGGGTAGTTCTTCTCACGATTCTTCAACTGTCAAGAAGCGTACGCGACCACATGACCATGCTGATATAGGACGCATCCGAGGCCTTTGCCTGATGCATCACAGAAAATCTCGAAGCCCCCGCTCCGATCTGGTACCTCCAAAACTGGTGATGTGGTCAATCTTGCCTTCAAAATACTGAAAGCCTCCTCACAATCCTCTGACCAACAGAACTCCATGTTCTTCCTCGTCAACTTCGTCATTGACTCTGCAATCTTCGAGAAATCCTTGATGAACCTACGGTGGTAGCCAGCTAATCCAAGGAAACTCCTGATATCCGATGCTGACTGTGGGGTCGGTCACTCGCTGACTGCTCTAACCTTCTCCGGATCTACCGATATGCCATCACCAGATACCACGTGTCCCAGGAATGCGACTCTGTCCAACCAGAACTCGCACTTACTATACTTGGCATAAAGCTGATAACGCCTCAGTGTCTCCAACACTATCCTCAGATGTTGGCTATGCTCCTCCTCAGACTTTGAGTAACTAAGAATGTCGTCGATGAAGATGACGACGAACTTATCCAGAAAGTCGTAGAAGATCAAATTCATCAAATTCATGAACACCGCAGGAGCGTTGGTCACACTAAAAGGCATGACCACGAACTCATAGTGTCCGTACTTTGTCCTGAATGCCATCTTCGAAATGTCATCCTTCATCACCTTCAGTTGATGGTATCCGCTCCTCAAATCCAGCTTCGAGAAAACTCTCGAACATCTGAGCTGGTCAAATATGTCATCAATGAGGGACATCGGATACTTGTTCTTTACTGTTACTGCATTCAGCCGTCTGTAATCTACACACATCCAGTGGGATCCATCCTTCTAATTCATCGATATGACTGGTGCACAACAAGGTGATACACTAGGATGTATGAATCCCTTCTGCAACAATTCATCCAACTGCTTCCTCAGCTCCTCAAGCTCCGCATGAGCCATACGATACGACGCCTTCGAAATAGGTTGCGCTCCCGGTATAAGGTCTATGCTGAACTCCACATTTTTGTCGGGTGGCAACCCTGAAATATCGTCCAAAAAGACATCGTCGAAGTATTCGACGACTGCTGGTCTCCTGATCTCCATCTGTATGGCGACAACGATCGACTCCTCCAGCTTGGCCCAAAATCTGATGGGCCTAATCGATAGCTCTCTGCTGTGAAACTCGAACCTCGGGTGGCCTGGTATCCTGAACACCACCTTCTTACTGTGGCATTCGATCGATGCATGGAAATCTCCCTGCCAATCGATGCCAAGGACATCATCGAAATGCGGTAGATCATGGACAATGAAGTCGGCATCGAGCTCATGTCCACTGATCACCACCGGGATCGATCGACATCCCAAATTAACCGTCACCACTCTGTTCCCTGTAGTGATATCCCAACACTTTGGAAGTGTATGTGTGGGAATGGAATGCTCTGTTACGAATCTCCTGGTTATGAAGCACATAGATGCACCAGAGTCGAACAAAGTTAATGCCGGATAAGAAGACACTAAGATGGTCCCTAAGATATAAAAGATAATAACCCAGGTCAACAAGGAAAACCCAAATTAGACTTTGCACATGTTTAAGTGGATATTAAATGAATGCGAGTACTTTTATCGTTCGAAACTTTTTGCACGACCTTCATAGGCCACCATAAAAACTTGTCACGACCCGCTTCCCATTATACGTGTGCGGGACCGAGACGAAGGTCCGCATGGGCTGGAGCTGTGAAGCTCGAGCCCACTAAGTGTCTGTAGGGATACACCAATCAAAGTACAGGTTCTTGCATTATAGTTCAGAATAATAAGAGTACTCAAAAGAACAACAACATTCATTCATCAAGATAATAATCCAGCAGTACAAAAGAAGTCTAATAAAAGAAAGCCTCGGGCATGGCTATAACGAAAAGAGAAACTACTGGTACTACGAACCCAACCTAGACAAGAATCTAAATGGTGCTACGCACCCAAATAGAAAGCTGGAAACTCCAAGTTTGCAACAGGAAAGAAACTCTACGACTGGTCCTCGTCCGGATCGTACACCTGAGCGGTGTCCTCTTGCTCCAAGTCCCCAGGTACTGTCTCCTCGTCTGCATACTCTGTCTCAGTACCTGACGTACAAACACCCAAGAGAAAAGGAGTTGTACGTCAGGCAGTGTAATAACCCTAATTTTCGTATACGCGTATTTATACGTAATTTTGATGTAAATACGTCCGTATATTTTTGGGAAGTATGCCTATATTTTTCTTTTAATTATTTGGTGTAGGATTTTATTTTAAAAGATTGTAAACTCATTGCTTGAATTTAGTAAAAGAGAGTATTTGGAGGAAATACTTGTATTTGGAATGTATGAAGTATTTCTTCATGTATTCTTATTTTCTTAAAATACAAAATCCAAATTTTTATTACCATGACAACACACTTGTTATGTGTCATGTTGTTAATTAGTATGAGACACATGGCTTATTAGGTGTAAGGAGGAGAGGGTTTTAAGGGATTCAAAAATCTAGGCAATGAAAAAACAAAACCAAGAAAGAAAGAAAAAAAATCTCATTTTCACTCTCTCCCTCGCTCCCCATTTCTGGTCAAAAATTAGCATGCCCCCTTTCTTTCATTTTTCTTCATCTCCTTCCTTCAAAAATCCTTCCAAATGATTCCTCTCTTCAACCTCTAAGAACCCACAAAATTCCCTTTCATTCCAACACCAAATGAGCCCAAAAATAGCCCAAAAATCAACCATTTAGAGGCAAGATTGGAGCTTGGAGAAGGATGCCTAGGGAGCTTTTCATCAAGGAGAAGAAGGGCCCAAGATTCTATTGGGAGGATTTTTTGTAAGGTAGGAATCTTAACTCCTTAGGTAGAATTTAGTTTAGAATGGTTTCCTAATTAAAATAGTAAGATACATAAAAAAAATTTTGTATTGGAAGCTAAGTATGAATTTCATGATAGGATTTCTATGTTAGTAAGTTTAGTTTTCCCCATGATGATGGCTTTAATTAGTAATATAAAATTTTAAGATTCAATTAAACATGATTTGTTAGTATGATAGTTGTATGAAAATAATTTTGGGATCAAAATTCTTACTTTTGAATAAGATTGCCTTTTCATGGTTAAAGATAGCGTTTTTATCACTTTGCTATGTTAGAATTAGTAATTTGTTTCATGTTGAAAAATTGGGAGTAGAATTTTCATGCTATCATGCTAAATTTTGTTTGATTTCTGTTTAGGAAGTTAGTCTTAATGTTGGTTTCAATTAGTGAATATGTTGTTTATATCATAGTCTTAATTAAGTAGATATATATTGATGGCTTGAAAATGGAGTAAACTTAGTATCATGATAGTTTTGTTATGTTAATTATGGCACCCAATATGTTAGAAAACAAGTTTAGTTGGAAATGTTAGTTGCTGGAATTTTTGTTGCTGCAGAACAGTAACTTGTAAAATTCGTAGAAAATGGTAGAAAAATCAGAAAAATAAAATTAAGGACACTACGAAAAATTAGAGAAAATTTCCTACAACGTTGAAAAGAGGCCGAGAGCCAATTCTAACTGCAATTAGGGAAACAGAGCCATTCTTTCTGGACTGTCGTTTTTGACAGAATTGTGTTGTAATTTTGAGTATGATTTTTTCATAATTGTGCTCTTGCTTAAGTTAATTTTGAATATGCTAATTTGTGCTTGATTAACATGCTCTTAAGATGTCTTTATGATGATGTTTAATTATGTTGTGATTCATGTGGAAAAGTTATTGAAAATGAAATTACATGTATGTTGGAACATGAGTGGTATTTGAGACTACTAAATGATGCCATGATTAATGAAGTAATGCTTATCAAAGAAAAACTTGTGAGTAAGAATGAGAATTTGACATCGGTGATCTCAGTCCATTCTTGAAATGGGTGAGACTCCAGATGTGGGTTTAGGAGAACCACGGATAAATTGTAGGTGTTAAGGAGCGGACGTAGAATGATTTCTCACTCGCTTCATCACTCCCGGAAGGGGGAGTTGACTAGAGTTAGAGAGGCCGCCGGTGCGCTCGTGACGCACCAGGACGGTAATTGATGGTTGTCTCCGTTTGTCCGACAGAAAAACCGAGAAGATTCTCACTCCGGTACCTTGTCCAGTCAGGTACGGAGTTACGAGAGGCCCCTCCAGTGCTCGTGTCGCTGGAGTGGTACCACTTTTCACCCACACTGGGTGAAGTCCGCTCTCTTAACAGCCTATGGTTTATCCGGGTTCCAAATACAGAACAACAATTTAATTTACGTAATTTAATCATTTGTTACTTCAGTTCTGTTCACTGTTGTTTACTTTCAGCACTTATACTCTGTTTTTAATTTCTGCATAAAATGTGATGATGTGACACATGTGGTTAGTTAGTTAGTTAGGGAGACCAGTTCTAAACTGGGTTCTACTAGGGAGATTAGGAGTACCTACTGGGTCACGCGTTGACGTGTCCCATCCCGTGGTTTACAGGTGCGAGTCCCGAGCAGTCTTCGGGTGTTCCAGAGCCGGAGGTCGATGCCAGTGCTACCGAGGTAGTGACTTCAGGAGACTTTGTACAGTTAGATTTCCCGGGGTTAGATTAGTGGGTGCGTTGTACCGGGTGTGTACTTTTGTACTTTTGGGCTGGGATTTCTTTTGTTGTACCGCTTTTTGTACCCCGTTGTACAGATGATGTATGTATGTATGTATATGGACTTATGTGATGTAATGTAACTTCAGTGTTAATGTATTTACCTTTCAGTACTGCGTTTTACTTTTTGTTGGAGCACTTTTCTTTTTCTTCTGTGTACTATTCTAGTGTTATTGCAGTGGTCTGCTCGTATTTAATATCAACCACAAAAAAAATGCCTAGTAGTATTTAGATACGAGGGCTCGAAGCCCGAGTCTGAATACTACGGCGACCTCGTCAGCTACGCCGCGTATTTGGGTGAGCGGGGCGTGACAGGCAGAGTCTACAACTGAAATGTAAGAAAGAATTTACTAAACACCACCTTCTTACTATGGCATTCGATCGATGCATGGAAATCTCCCAGCTAATCAATGCCAAGGACAGTATCGAAATGCGGTAGATCATGAACAATGAAGTCGGCATCGAGCTCGTGTCCACTGATCACCATCGGGATCGATCGATATCCCAAATTAACCGTCACCACTCTGTTCCCTGTAGTGATATCCCAACACTTTGGAAGTTTATGTGTGGGAATGGAGTGCTCTGTTACGAATCTCTGGGTTATGATGCACATAGATGCACCGGGAGTCGAACAAAGTTAATGACGGATAAGATTGTTGAGTATTTGTGTTTGATACCAATCTTATTTTGATGATGATCACAACATTATGTTGTTGCTAATGAATCTCATGTTTTAGTCTCTCAGTTTATTTCAAGAATATCTTTCTTGGAGACTAATCACTTGGTGTAAGGATGGACATCATGTGAAGAAGGACCAAAGCTTGGACTCAAGGAGTGCCAAAGCTCAGACTTGAAGGTCCGCTTCCCAAAAATGTGGAGGCGAGACGTGAGAGGGTCCGCTCAGACTTGAAGCTGCAAAGCTCCAAGCCCGATAAGCGTCAATCAACAATAAATTGGCATGTCCTTGCAACGCAATACGAAACAACGATAAGAATAATAAAATGAGACAATAAGCAATTTATTCAATCTCAGAATATCCATAAAATAAATTACAATATCACAGAAAATCCACCAGGCTCAAAAGGAAAAGCTAAGGCCCAAACATGGCCAACAAGGTACAACATACAAGCAAGGGTGCCCCGCACCAACAACTAACAGCAAACCTAAACAAGGAAGAGAACACAAGCGACCTCTAAGACTGGTCACCAATGACCAGAAACTCCTCCTCAGCAACCACTGGCTCAGCGCCAACAAACACTACGTCCTCAGCGACAAACTCAGGCTCGGGATCTAACATGTGTCACCCAAAAGAGAAAAGAGGCACATGTCAGCAAGTCGAAAGACTTGTGCAAGGAAACTGAAAGAAAGGTAAACTAACAACCTAGCAGTTATAGTATGGTGCATGACATGGCAAGTATAGTATGGAAGTAACAAGTAAAGGGAAGTACAAGTAGCAAGTAGCAAGTGGTAGGTGTGACATATATTGTCAAGTAACAAGTACAAGGGGTCACCCACACACATGTGAGCGCCCCATTGCCCGCAGGCTGTATTCAAGTACAAGGGATCACTCACACACAGGCGAGTGCCCTATTGCCCGCAGGCTGTATTCAAGTACAAGGGATCACTCACACACAGGCGAGTGCCCTATTGCCCGCAGGCTGTATTGAGCTCGTTTTCTGGAACACGAGCCAGATTTGTAATTGGCCTAGGGTTGTGCCCGCAAAACGGGTGCCTAGCCGGAACAAGTAGCACTAGTATGTAGCGATGCTACGCAATCACGATGAGTGTTCAAGCATGCAATGACATGAGCAGTTATTCGCGTACCGTTAATTTAAATTAAACATGACAGGCAGAATGCAATGGCATGAACAGATATTCGCGTACCGTTGATTTAAATTAAACATGACAGACAGAATGCAATGGCATGAACAGATATTCGCGTACCGTTAATTTAAATTAAACATGGCAGTTAAAGATGCATGGATGACATGAACAGTTAATACGTGTACCGTTAAGTGAAATTAAACGTGACATACAAGCATGATGAAGGTGACAGACCAAGCTTCGTTGTCAAGCTAGGTCAATGACGTCTAGACGTCTATCCTTTCACCGTCTAGTCTCTTTTACGCTAAAGCAAGGTAATGACCTAAGACATGGCCCAAATCAAGAGATGCAAGTTTCACTTGCCTCACGCCAAGGAAGATGATCAACGAGGCATGCCACAAAAGTTATCTACGGAGAGGAAATCGCTGCCACGGAGAAACAATCATCAAACAACATCCAACCTAGTTTATTATTAGGGTTTCAATAAAATCACAAGGAGAGTTATGAGAAAACCAAAGGATCGAACCCTACCGTATAGAAGCGGAAGATCGATGCCGAGTAAGCACGGCAACGGAAGAACGATCCGGGGAAACCTAGGGTTCAGATTTGGAATGGAGAGAAAATCTGGAGAAATGGGGTTTTGGGGATTTTTGGGGGTTTTCCGGCGACCTAGAGGTGGTGGCCGGCCAAAATGGAGAGGGGGAAGGGCTCTTGATAAAGGAGGAAGGCTAGGGGAAGATGGAGAAGGATTTGGGGAAGAAGGAGGCTCAGGAGAAAATGAAAGAAGAAAAGAAAACGTTTGAGGGGTTTAAATAGGAAGAGCTGGCGGCTGCCCAGAAATTAGGGTTTCGACACTGATTAGTCGGTCAAAGAAGAGTTACTAACCGACTAGTTTAGCAACTAGTCGGTCGGTCGACCAACTGTGACCGACTAGAATCAAACAGCGAAAGAAGGGGAAAATCTGGGAAGTGAATTAGTCGGTCTGTGAAGGCCCGTCGACCGACTAGTTCGAAATCTAGTCGGTCGGTGAGTGTTCATGAACCGACTAATGAGGAACAGTAGCTTAGGTAAAATTAATCAAAGGAACTAGTCAGTCTGAGAGCAAGTTCTGACCGACTAGTTTCACATCCAGTCGGTCGGTGGTTGTTCTTAGACCGACTAAGAGTAAACAGTAACTCCTGTACAGTAAATTTAAAGAACTAGTCGGTTGGAGAAGAGTTCGTGACCGACTAGATTGAATTCTAGTCGGTTGGTCCGCCTTCTCGAACCAAGATGCACAAAAAGTGCCGATTCGAATCGCGGAGCTTCGGGAAGATTCATATGGCTTCTAAGATCACTCTAACTCTAAGATATGAGCGATTTGAAGCTCGTCACAAATGACTTACTCTGAAATCGACGATCGAAGGAAGAAGCTAGAAAATCACGACGAAACGATCGAAAGTGAAAGCTACGGCGACGAAAACCACACATCCAAGGAGAAAATCCACCAAGCATATATTTTAATATAGATAATCCAATTGCACAAAAACCAGTCGTTACATTGGGAATAACTCTCTTTGTGGGAGTAACTCTCTTTGTGGGAGTTTAGTGTCCTAGTGTAGGGCTAACCCTAATTCTCTGAGTGGGAGTTAGTGATTCTCTGTATGGGAGTCTTGATCCTCGTGTAGGATTGGTTGGGTCCTTGTGTATGACATAAATTCTCTTTGTGTGGTATCTCCTTGTGAGATTTGTATTCACTTCTCTGTGTGGGAATATAGTGAATATTGGTGTGGCTGGATGTACCCAAGTTTGGGAAACCAGAGTAAAACTTTGTGTTTGCGTTTGGATTGATTGTGCCTTTTAATTCCTCTTGCATTTATAATTCCGCATTTGCAAGTTAAATTTTAATTGGACAATTTTATTGCCATTACACTATTTCACCCCCCCTCTAGTGTGTGTTGTTAGTATTGCAAGGGTTAGACGATCCCTACAATTGGTATCAGAGCGAGGTTAAAGCATACTGCAACGATGGCATTCAATGCCTCATCCGCGTCTTATGCAGAAGGTCACTCAACTGTTCGACCCCCGCACTTCAACGGAACCAACTACCCAAGTTGGAAGATTAGAATGATGATCTACATGGAGGGTCAAGACCTATGGGACATTACGGAGGTGCCATTTGAGAAGCACACTACTCCTGCAGCTTCAAGGACAAAGGCGGAAAAGGACTCGATTAAGTTCAATGCGAGAGCTATGAATGCATTACATTGTGCTCTCTCAGCAAATGAGTTCAACCGCATCTCCATGTGCAAAACGACAAACGATATTTGGCACACCTTGGAGATTTGTCATGAAGGGACAACGAAGGTAAAGAAATCTAAACAAACTGTGTTTAGATCTAAATATGAAATGTTTAAGATGCAGGAAGGCGAAAGCATTTCAGAGATGTCACAAGGTTCACCGATATCGTGAACGCTTTGGAGGGACTCGGGAAGACGATTTCCCAAGAGGATCGTGTAGAGAAGATCCTTGACTCTCTCACACCTCGTTGGGAGTCAAAGGCCAACGGAATTTTAGAGTCATATGACACGTTCGAATATACCGTTGAGGAGTGCATTGGTAATCTCATGGCGTATGAAGTGAAGCTTCAACACAAGAAGGAGATTTAACCAACAAAGCCCGAGAAGCTAGAGAAGCAAAAGGGGGTTGCATTCCATGCCAAGGAGGAGCCAATCAAGTGGAGGAGGAAATTCCATCGAGAAGCTCCTAGTGAAGAAGATGAGCAAGAAGATGCAAGTGGAGAAGAAATTGAGGAGCTTGCCGAGCAATTCAAAGCATTCATCAAATGCAAGCAAGGTAAGTCTTTGTCAAAGTTTGCCTCCAATTCTAACAAGGTTCCTACTTGTTACACTTGCAGTGGAAAAGGTCACTTGTCCACCGAATGCCCTTCCAAACCCAACAAAGAAACTTACAAGGGTAAAGGGAAGAAGCATTGGAAAGAAAAGTCCAAGTTCAAAAATCTCAAGAAGGGACTTGTCGGGACCTTTGATGATTCGAGTGAGGACACTTCGAGAAACGAAGAAGAGGATACAAAGGAGGATGCTCACACATGCTTTGTAGCTATTGATGGTCCTAAACCAATCCCCTCCGGACTAAATGAAGAAGAGTTGGATGCTTGGCTCGACGCCTACAACTCCTATGAGGATACGTGCCTCATGGCTATGGAGGAGAAGTCATCATCAAGCTCTAGCAAGGATGATGATAAGGTTGAGATCGAGGAAGAAAAGATCTCATACGAGGAGTTCAAGATCAATTTTGACTTGGTCTCCGAAAAGGCTAGTAAGTGCATCAACTCTTAAAATAGATTAAAAGCAAAATATAAGATTGCTAAGAGTAGATTGCATGAACTAGATATCACTAGTGTAATTCATGATGAGATGCATGCTTATGACACTAGTGAGAGAGACACACTTCTCTCTCAAGTTAAGGAATTAAGCCTTTCTAATGAAAATCTTGGTGCTCAAAACCTTAGCTTAGATGCTCACATTCAATAACTTACGTTGAAATGTGAAGAGGAATCATGGAAGCTCATAAGCTTTGTGTATTCTAGGGATTCACTCCACGATTTATTGGAAAAACAACATCCAGCAAATCATAGAGGAGGTTTGGGTTATATTCAAAATGTGGTTCCCAAATCCACCTCTAATTCCTCTTATGGTGCAAGTTCAAGAAATATTGCTAAAGCACCTAAGAAGAATCACCATGCTTTCTTGTACAACAAGAACACCAACAAGAAGCATGTAGATCACAAGGTGATGAGGAAGAATGAAAAATCTTCATTTTTTGCTAAGAAGCAAAATCCTCATTCTTTGCATGCTAAGAAATTCGTTTCTACACCTAAGCATGCCACATCCATCCCTCTTGCAAAGGCAAAACCATTGCCTAGGAAATCCTTGAGATTATGGATTCCCACTAAGGTTAGTGTGCAATAGAGGGATAGTTACATCAACTCTTTAGTTAGGGATGTGATCACCTCGTGTGATTACGTTAGGAAGTCAAACTCCTCTTGGGTTTGGTTCCCTAATGTTTCGGTTCCCCACACACATTTGCATATTGCATGGGTATTGTGCTTATTGCTATATTTTTGCATACCCATTGGTTGTGTATGTGTTTCATGTTTTTGAAAATACTTTCAATTGTATGTATTTTTCATGAAAATGGGAATCTTGGGGTTTATTGACATGCATGCATTTTGATCCATGTGTATGTCAATGGGGGAGTTAATATGTTATATGTTTAAATTATTTTAAGACATATTTTAACTCTCATTTCGGGGTTGTTTGAGATCATTATTTACATTTGGTTATTTTGGGTCTCAAACCAAACCTCTTGTTTATTGCCAACTTGTTTCATGGTATAACTCTTTTGGCATTATCATTGTGTATCATTGAAGCTTGATTTTTTCATATCAATTGCTTTGATACATTTAGGCCCATGGCTCCATTTATTGTATAATTGGTATTAGATCCTAGAAGTCAAAAGTTGACCATTTCTGTGATCTAAGGGGAGCATGGGATAGTGAATTGATACCCACTAAAATTTTCAATTTGGTATCATACATCTCTTTCGTTCTTGCATATTGTCTCATCTTGGTTAAGATGACAAAGGGGGATATATTTGATGTCCACCTTTTTTACGATGTCAAGGGGGAGAGATATATGCTTTATGTAAATATATATCATATAGGGGAGAGATATATACATATGCATATGGGGAGAGTTTTCAGGGATTGTTTAAACCATTCATGTTTGCATGACATTGTATATTACTATTGGTTTATATAATCATGCCTATTATATGTCACCTTGATTTCAGTTGGTATAATGAGTATTTACCTTTGTGTAGCTCATTGCTTATTTGGTGCATATAAGTAGGGGGAGATCATTAACATTGTGCTTTATTTCTTTATGATTTACATAATGTGTGTCATCATCAAAAAGGGGGAGATTGTTGAGTATTGGTGTTTCATACCAATCTTATTTTGATGATGATCACAACATTATGTTGTTGCTAATGAATCTCATATTTTAGGCTCTCAGTTTATTTCAAGAATATCTTTCTTGGTGACTGGTCACTTGGTGTAAGGATGGACATCATGTGAAGAAGGACCAAAGCTTAAACTCAAGGAGTGCCAAAGCTTGGAGATGGTGGAGAGCATTCAAGGCATCAAGATTGAAGACTTAGACTTTAAGGAAAGCATTGTAATCCATGTAATTTACTTTATTGCTTTCTCTCTCTTTTGAGTCTAGTTTATTATAATGCCTTGTTAGATGGTTTACTTATTATGCATATGCATTTAACCATCTTAGTGAACCTTACGATTATCATAGAATTCAACCCAATAGGTTCACTCTGTCCAAAGACTCATTTGGAGTCTCTGGCTTTCCTTCAGTCGCCTGATGAGGGAAACACAGTCGACTGGGTGATTTCCAGTCGCCTGTAGATCCTTCTACAGTCGCCTGATATGCACAGCTCAAGTCAACATTTCAATTGACTCAAACTTGAGCTTTACACACAGTCGTCTGTCATTCAGTTTACAGACGCCTGTATACTCACAGTCGCCTGTATACTTACAGTCGCCTGGAAATTGGCCAACAGTCGCCTGTCTAGCGTAAGTGCAATCTCTGCATCTCTCTGTCTTCTCTCCATTATATACAGCAGACGATTGATGAAGAATGTACAGTCGCCTGACTATTTGTCAGTTGACTGTAGTATTAACATCAGTCGCCTGTGCGAATAATTGGAGAAAGAGTTCAGCTCTCTGTTTCAATCCATCCCCTGCAGCAGTCGTCTGCTGAAGGATTAACAGGCGCATGTCCTGTTTGTCAGTCGACTGTATTGTCTTCATCAGTCGACTGTCCTGGCTCAGATTATAGCCGTTGGATATTTTCTAGCCGTTGATCAGTCGACTGTCTTTTGATCATCAGTCGACTGTTCATGTCGTTTTTCACCCAGTTTCTAGCCGTTGCAGAATTCTTTCGTTGGCTGTTTCATTGGGGTTTTGGGCTTGATATAGGGTTCATATATATATGAGTGTGCTGCCATCTCTTGCTTCTTCTTGATTCTTCTTGATACAATTGAAAATCTCAAGAGATTAATAAGCAACTCTCAAGCTCCCTCATTTCCCTCTATTGAGCATTCATTCCTCTTCTTGCATTGAAGTCCAGTTCAAGGGAAATCATCCAAGTGCTCTCAAGCATATCTCAACACTTGGAGATCCTCTTCCATGCCTTGCATCCATTCATGAGTAAACATCTCAAGGCATAGGTAAGAGTATTTATTTTACTTGGTGTAATTTATGTCTCTAATTCTCTTTGTGGGAATTAGATCTTTCTCTCTTTGTGGGAGGTTGTCTCTTTGTGGGACTTAGGATATTCTCTTTGTGGGAATAACTCTCTTTGTGAGAGTTTAGTGTCCTAGTGTAGGGCTAACCCTAATTCTCTGAGTGGGAGTTAGTGATTCTCTGTGTGGGAGTCGTGATCCTCGTGTAGGATTGGTTGGGTCCTTGTGTAGGGCATAAATCCTCTTTGTGGGGTATCTCCTTGTGAGATTTGTATTCACTTCTCTGTGTGGGAATATAGTGAATATTGGTGTGGCTGGATGTACCCAAGTTTGGGGAACCAGGGTAAAACTTTGTGTTTGCGTTTGGATTGATTGTGACTTTTAATTCCTCTTGCATTTATAATTCCGCATTTGCAAGTTAAATTTTAATTGGACAATTTTATTGCCATTACACTATTCACCCCCCGCTAGTGTGTGTTGTTAGTATTGCAAGGGTTAGACGATCCCTACAAAGATGACACTAAGATGGTCCTTGAGATATAAAAGATAATAACCCAGGTCAACAAGGAAAACCCAAATTAGACTTTGCACATGAAGTTGGGGCTTGTCAACAGAAAGCATTTACTAGGTTGATAGTGTTTTGCACTCGGGGAGTGTGGTACGAACTAGGTGAGAGTTGAATTGTGGATCATAGTTCATTGTAGTTGTACAAAGAAACATATTAATGCTAGTATCTGCTATGGGGCTGGAGTAGTTTGTTGGGGCGACCGAACCAGGATAAATCTGTTGCGTACTCTGTGATTGCTTATTATTTACTATGCTATGCTATATCTGCCTGTGATTGCTCGTGGGTTGCATGAGAATTTTTATTAGCCTATTCACCCCCCTCTAGACTTAGATCCAGATCCAACAGTAATAGTTTTTTCTTCTCCTTCTTCTTCGCTCTAGTAAATCATGGAAGGCGGTTCAAGTTATTGGAGGGCTCACAGATTGTGGAGATGTTCTACATCTCGTGATTCATCTAAGTTGCTGGTTGGAGAAAGGAGATCTAAGGTGTTACTTGGAGGAGGTGAACACGATGCTTCTGGTCTTCACCGAAAGAGAATAATGATACATAAGTATTGCTTGAGCATACTCACACGAATGTACGACTTTTATGGTTTTGTTATTCGGCGATATAATTTCTAGATTAGCAATAGATACTTGGTATGATTGCTAGTTAGAATTTTTTTGAATTTTCTAGCTTCCACTGAATGATCTAAATAGTTTAGATTATTATCATCATAACCTTATACTCTCTAATGATCATAACTTTAGAGATCGATCCATTGTATCACATATACAGAAAGTATATTTCTTTAATTTTCGTGATGATCCAACATCTAAGTGAGACTTGAAAAACACCCTAGAAGTGGTAAATAGGGTGTATGGCATAATTTAAAAATGCATCACACAGCGGAATATATCAAAGTGCACATAATCACAAATTTTAACGGAGCTGGCTCTCCGCCTACTCTTTGACCTCAACCCATAGGATTTACCCTTTCTGAAAACCCTCAAAAAGAAACCCGATCACACTTACGGGTGGTGATCTTATCGGCACAACATGATCACACTTCCGGGTGGTGATCTTACCATACAAAATATCAAACTCAAGGAATATCCAACGATAACTTCTGGGTAAAGTTATTCGACCATACAATCTCACAAAGATATACATCAAACCTATCTAAAACTGAAGTAATAAATCAGAGAGGTATCACCGTGGCGTAATATGTGAGATCGTGATTGTGTCAGTGCAAACAGTTTGTCAATCAGAGCTCTGGATCAAAATGTATGGCACTTTGCAGTTCCGGGGTTGAAATTGTTCTGCACAACTACCGAATCTAGATTTGTACTTACTGGCTGAGCAGAATATAAATATCACCATTGCATATTATTCGAGATCATGATCGTGATAGCACAAACGGTTCTTCAATCGAAGCTCTGGATCAAACATTATCCCTCTTTGAAGATCAGTAGTTGAAATTACAATTCTGAAATCTACATGGGCTGTTCTGCATAACTACCAAATATGGATATGTGATTGCTGGTTAAGTAGAATATAAATATCACCGTTTCATAGAGCATGAAGTTGTGGTCGTACAGGCACAAACGATTTGTCAATCCGAGCACTGTGGAGAAAGTTATGCACTTTTCAGCGTCGTCCGTCGAGCTTCTTCTTCTTCATGCGAATTTGATGATCTCTTTGAAACTTGGAAGATAGAAATTCGGCCTTGGGAGGAGAATGGCTAATCTTCGAATATTTTGGCTCAATGTGATGCAATGAGATGATTCTCCAAGGGAGAGGTCTTCTCATTTTATAGAGATATGAGTTTCTCTTTAATTAGAACACATGGTCTTCAATCTTCAATCTTCAATCAAATCTTCATGTATAATTATTAAAGTAGAAATCATTTGAATTTCTTTTGCACTAGGACTTTAGTGGTCACCCCAATCTCCTTGGAGAATTCAAATTCTCCTTTGACATGAACTCTTAGCCAATTTCAATCATAAGTCCTAGTTGAAATTAAACTCGTAGCCCCGGTCCATTACAACATGGATCCACCCTCAGGTCACAGCCTGGGTCCATTATAACTTGGAGCCGCCCCTTGAGAAGGGGAGTTGGGGAACATGTAAGCTCGGACAAGGGGACACTGGGCATGGCGGTATGTGAAGGCGGGGAGAGCTTGGCACAGAGAGATGGGAAACACATCGCATCACCTTAGCAAGGAGCCAAGAGAGGGCTTGCACGGCGAGGTACACAGTGGGGGAGTTGGGGCTCACGGCGACGACTAGGGGGTCTGGCAGGGGAGCGGAGCACGTGGAAGGGAGGGTTAGCATGGGTCTGGGCATCTTGGGTAGCAGGGGAAGAGGGACACAGCGAGTACCGTGAGGCTCTAAGGACATGCTTGGCACAAGGATGGGCTCGGGCAGCATGGAGTGGAGAAATGGGCAGGGGCGCGAGGCTGAGCATGTGGAAGGGAGCTCGGGGGAGCTCTGGCAGGGGATATGGCACACGGGGGTGCCATACGTGGGGGGAAGCTGGGCGCAGGTGCTCAGGTGAGTAAGGGAGATTAAGAGAAAGGGGATTAATGGAGGGGTTTTATAGTTAAAATTAATTAATATATTGTTTACTAATTGATTAATTTACTCAAAATTGTTTTAATGGGGATTAATTGGGGATGACATGGATATCACATGGTTGTGTTTAATTTATTTTTTATATTGTTTTATTATTTTACGGATCCGATAACTGTTTTTGAAATTTTTTAAAAGAAAATTCATAAATTTTGAAATATCGAAAAAGTAGTGAAAATAATTTTTATCAAAATTTTGACATTACAGAAGAGTCAGTTTTTGGTCTAAAACTACTTTTATGCTGATCGGTCGTAGTTTAGAAATTTTAACAGTTAATGTTTTAATTAAATACTTTCTTGATAATTTTATTCAATCGTAATATACTTTTTTACACCTAATATGTATTTTAAACATTTATGTATCCATTTTAAATAATTTCTAATTTAATAATAATTTAATAATAAATAAAATTAGGATGTTAAATTTAATATCTAGAAATATACACGTCAGATTCTGAGGCTCAAGGTATTGATATATTTCTGTTGGTGATTAGAATCACATCATATATTTGTGCTTCAATTGCGCCGAAAATAATTTTTTATAAATTAAAAATAGACAACAATGATAAAGAAAATTAAATATTTAGCTAAATACGGAGCTAATTTTGATGCACAAAGTGTCTAAATATTATTATGACTAATATAATATTATCAAGTTTTTATAATTTAATATTCATTATTTTCGACAAGAATGATTTATTTTTTCTTGATTTGAAATAATTAACAATAATTGTATAAAATTTATTTACTAAAAATACTTAAATAATTTTTGTCGCATGAAATACCAATAATTTCTTTATGTAATGACGGGTTCAGATCATGACATATTAGTCGAATAATTAACATGAAAAAGTACTAATTGACTTAGGAAAATTTGTTTTTGGTTCTCGAATATATGAAAAAGAAATATAAAACTTTTGAAATAGTGGAAGATTCTTTGGGATGGTTAGGGGCGTTACAAGAAAGTATGATAGGAGGAGGCAGCAGAGAGGAGGAGGAGGCAGCCGCAGTAACAAATGGAAGAGCAAATAGATACGCTATGAAAAAGACAAAAAAGGTAAAAATGAAATTTTATTTAAGGAAAGGCTAGGTCTTATGATAATGACAAATTTGTAAATAAAAATGTTATCTTTTAGTGCCGCTGTTCACATTACACATTTTGCTAAACATATTACACTTTATTTACAAGTTAGCCATTATCTTTACCAAGTTTACCAAAAAGGTAATATGTTTAGCAAAATGTGTAGTATGACTAGCAACCCTAAATATCTAGGGCATTTTGTGCAATGTGAATAGCAGCACTCCCAGAACTCCTCGTATTTTAGGAAATTCTATAAATACATACTGTTAAGGTGAAAATTGACCGAGACAGTTGTCAGGCTGACGTAGGTCCCTCGGGCTGAGTTAGAGCCTCATCAACAAATGAAGTGGGACCCTAGATTGGAAGAATCTGGGTCGAGTGATGGAGGTAGATGATGATGTTGTGCTTGATCGACCCTTAGACATCCGATTCGTCGATCGTTCGAGGCTGGGAAGCTCGGTAACGACCTTCACGATAGATGGTGTACGTCGATCTACACCATAGAGACCGTTAGGGGGGTCGGATCTGGGTTCCGACCTAAATCCCCTCCGATGCTTAAGTTAGTTTGGGAACTTAAGGATGAGAGGGAGCTAGGAGCAGCTGAGATCGACCCAAGGAGGTTCGCCTCAGAACTGACGTTGCTAGCTCTATAGTGTAAGAAATATCATTTGAGAAAGTAGATTTCTATGTCTTAGATCTCGTACCTTGGTATTGGAACACCTTTACCTTTGTCCTTTCGTCCATTTATAGGTTGTTCCTTCTTTAATTGTACGTAACCGTCCCTTATTGATTCGGGAACGATCTCCTCCGGGATTCGAGATACCGACTGCCCATTTACTCGGCCCCATTAACCTCCCCCCCAAGTATTAGCGCAAGCCTAACGGTCGAACTATCCATTCGTCTAACTCGGCAACACCCCGCTTTGAGCGACGGGTATCGGGTTACGAGTGCCAAATGGGTCGGGTACGTGGATACTCCAACAGGATCTGTACCCGTGCACTAACAATGGCCCCCATCATTCCCGCCTCAGAAACTGCGCTGATTGAGACCAAATGATGTGTAATCTCCTTAAATGTGCACGGTTTTTGAAACATTTAATTTGATTTGTGCCGCTAAAACCCTTTCATCTTTAAATTGATCTCCGTCGCTTCTTGTGGCTGGCTTCGGACACATATCGTTCATCGACTGTCAATCGGTTGAATTCCTTCGTATTAAAAGAAAGGCGTGGAAGAAGAAGAGATCTTTCCATTTCGCTTTCTTCCTTGTTTCAAAAGCTTGCTTCTAGCGTCGCCTTCTCGAAGATCACTTGCTCTTCCTAAGGTATTCCCCTGCCCGACTTTAACACTCTTTAGATCCGTCAGGTATGTTCGCTCCAGTCATAATGAAGGAGCCGACTTACGAGGAGCTCATGGCACGCCTTCGGCCCCCCTCGATGCGAGGAAGTTACTAGAAAGGGAAAAAGAGCTTGGATTGAACCAGACCTTCCCATTCGCCGGAGGGATCTGAGCTTGAAGGTTCCTGGAGTTATCTTAGAGATGGCCCCTATGTTTTCCCTCGATCTGACTGCTGAGGTTTGGCGAGGTTGTTTCTGTCATCCTTTTAGGGTTAGAGTGCCTAATTCGGATGAGAGCGTGTGTTTTCCACGGAAGAGTGAGGTCGGGGTGTATCTTAAAGATTTTCACCTAGGACTCCGGGTTCCTCTTCATCCCTTCATCGTAGAGGTTCTGTGCTCTTCGAAGCTTTCCATTTGTTGACTCGCTCTTCCCCCTAGTTGGCTTCATCATGTTGTGTGAGCTCTGTGGGGTTCGACCATCCCTTGGAGTATTCAAGAATTTCTTTCGGATAATACCTGACCCTCGCCAAGTGTGGTACCATATTGTTGCTCGTCCGGCAGTGAGGCTTATATACGACCTTCCGATTTCCGACCCTGTGTGGAAAGACACCATTGTGTTTGTCGTCATTCTCGACCTGGGACAGATACTCCACAGTTGGAGTTCTCCGTATCTTGAGCTTGCTAGAGAGTCCCAGTTACCATCAGATGAGGTCAAAGCTAGGTTGTCGTCGGGCGAGGTTGAGACAGCAAAGCTTCTTCTGGGTCGACCGAGGCGAGAGAGGTCGACTCAGTATCTGTTGGATGATCACACGTTGAAGATCCTTTTATGGAGCCCGAGTAATGTATTATGACTATGTGTGTTCATTACAGCCACTCACGATAATTATGTCCGCTGCATGTAGATATGACGAACGAAAATTGCCGAAGCGGTGACTTTGGAATGGATCGGGTTTGGAGGAAACAACGAAAGAAAAAGAGGAGCAGCGAAAGGTCGAGCGTTCGGGCTGAAAGGTCGAGCGCTCGTGTTGAGGGGTCGAGCTCTCGATCTTCCCTCCCAATCAACTAAAGCTCTTCTTCCGAGGGGGTGAGGTTAGGCAGACCTCGAGGCCTTCTTCCCGTGCCCCCTCAAGAGAGGCCTCGAGTTAGGCCCCCGTGTGGACTGTTGTGCCCCTCGCCTCCGTTGTGGTCTCGGAGCCGCTGGTGGTGGTCGACGTCGATGCTGCCGACGTCTCTGAGTCGACCGAAGCTGTCGGCCAGAAGCAGGAGATGCCCTCCCATGGGGAGGAGGAGCCAGAAAAAAGGAGGCGAGTGGAAGAGGAGGATCCTCTCCCTTCGCCCTGGGTCGCCCCTCTCGGGTCTCAGGGGCGATCGAGACTTTTTCAGCGTCTCAGGCTCCCGTGATGCCCCTTCTGGATCAGTGGCTCTGGGGCGGTATCGTGTCGCCCGTTCCTTTGGTCGGCCCACTCCCTGTGAAGTTTGATCGAGCGTTACTACTCAATCAACTTTTGTCTCGCTCCTCTGGGCCGGTTCGGAGTGACCTTCACCAACCTCCCTTCTCCGTTGGAATGGAGGAGTCGGCCATGCTGTACTTTGGGACGACTGCTTGGTTGGTGGAGAACTCAATTCTCCCCATGGACCTAGAGCTTCTTTAGAGGTTGGACCTCGAAAGAGTGGCCAACTTCTTCGTGGGGAGCAGATACCAGGTACGTCATCTGCCTTCTGTCCATTGACGTCCGAGTTAGCCGTCCCTGACTAATCTTTTCTGCAGATGTCTGTTCTCGGCGCCATGTTGCGTCGTCAAGCCGTGGACTTGATCGAAGGATGTCGTCGGGTGGCAGACACAGAGGACAAGGCATTCGAGCTCAAGGATCGGACGAAGGAGGTGGTGGAGGGCCTGGAGAAAGCCCTCGCGGCTATGGTGGCGGCCGGGTGGGCTGCTATAGAGGCTAAGAATAGTCTCTCGTCCCTGTCAGACCTCTGCAAGTCCGCCGAGCTCCAGTGGAGGACGGAGAAGGCTCAGCTCGAGATGTAGCTTAACGCTTTTAAGAAGGAAGCGATCGAGCTCTGAGCCAAATCTTCCGACTCCGAGAGTTGGGCGAAGGCTTGTAAGGCGGAGGCCGCTGAATTTCAGGCCAAAGTCGTCGAGCTCGAGGAGGCTACTCCGAAGGAGAAGGTGGAGCTCACGGCAAGGTTTACAAAGGCAATGGAAGCTTTCACCAGCATCTTTGCATCCGGGGGGCGCTCATCCTCCCTCTTAGGCAGCAGGCCGTAGTTTAGGTCTCTTATAATTTTCCTGTTTTCACAACTTTTCCATTATGAAATAAAATAAATGAAAAACTTTTTGTTATTTTGGCGTACTTTGGCATTTTCCTTTACTTGAATATATGCGTGTGCATAATAAAATAAAAATAAATGAAAAACCTTTCGTAACTTTGGCGTACTTTGACATTTTCCTTTACTTGAATATATGTGTGTGTATGGCCCCTCAACGACTCAACTTCCAGTTTCGTAGAGATCAATGGTAAGTTAGGTCGTTGACAAGTTAGTTTCGTAGAGATCAATGGTAAGTTAAGTCGCACTTTGTTTAGTAGCAAGGGGCAATGCCTCATAGAGTCGATGAAAGTCGGGGATCGTTCGGTGGTGAGGGACGAGGCCCTTTCGACTTACGGTCAACGACTAGGGTCGTTCGGTGGCAAGGGGCAAGGCCCCTTCGACTTATGGCCGACGACAAGGGTCGTTTGGTGGTGAGGGGTGAGGCCCCTTCGACTTATGGCCGACGACTAGGGTCGTTCAGTGGCAAGGGGCGATCCCTCGGCTTATGGCTAACAATTTGGGCTGTTCGGTGGCAGGGGGCAAGGCCCCTTCGACTTATGGCCGATGGCTAGGGTCGTTCGGTAGCGAGGGACAAGGCCCCTTCGACTTATGGCCGACGACCGTCATAGGTCGTTTGGAGGCAATGGGCGAGGCCCCTTCGACTTATGGCCGACGACTAGGGTCGTTCGGTGGCGAGGGGCGAGCCCCCTTCGACATATGGTCGACGACCGTCGTAGGTCGTTTAGTGGCGAGGGGAGATCCCTTGGCTTACGGCTGACAACTAAGGTCATTCGGTGGCGAGGGACAAGGCCCATTTGACTTACGGCTGACGACCGTTATAGGTCGTTCAGTGGCGAGGGGCGATTCCTCGACTTATGGTTGACGACTAGGATTAGATATCAACGAAAAAATTTAACTTTGCATTTATCGTGAATCAGCATAAGGTAAAAGACAAAGATAGATTTCAATCAATTACCCTTGCTGGTACAATCATTGATAATACTTCCACAAGTGCTCATCGTTCCAAGGATGAGATAGTTCTCTCTCATCCAATGCGGCGAGCCGGTAGGTGGCAGGACCGAGTACCTCGATCATCGTGTAAGGTCCTTTCCATTTTGCAGGGAGCTTTCCTTGCTTGAGAATCTCAGAAGTGAAAGCAACTTTCGTATGACCAGGTCGCCCACACGGAAGCTATCAAGCTACGTCCGCGAACCTTTGAGTTGAAATATCGAGCCATGCATCCTTTCTGTTCGATGAGGGTCACCAAAGCCCGTTCGCGGACCTCGTCAACCAGTTGTAGGTTGAGTTCGAGTCCTTCCGAGTTTCTTTCCTCGTCATAGTATTGGAGGTAAAGAGGACGTTCATTAACTTCCATTAGGACAACAGCTTCACATCCGTAAGCCAGCATGAACGGTGTTTCTCCCGTCGAGGTTTTGTGGGTCGTTCTGTACGACCATAATATGCCGGAGATTTCTTCTGGTCATGTTCCCTTGAGCCCTGTTATTCTCTTTCGAAGAGGTCCAAGAATGCATTTTTGAGCAGCATCGGCCAACCCATTAGACTGGGGATGGGTGACAGAGGAGAAATGCAGCTTGATCTTCAGCTCGGAGCCGAAGTCTCTGAATCCAGTATTGTCGATTGCGTCCCATTGTCCATTACACTGGATTGTGGGATGCCAAAACGACAGACAATGGATCTCCAGACGAAGATTTGAGCCTCCTTCCAGGTGATTCAGGACAGAGGCTCTGCCTCGATCCACTTCGTGAAGTAGTCGATTGCCACCATTAGGAATTTCTGTTGCTCGCTCGCTTGTTTGAACGGACCGAGGAGGTCCAAACCCCATTTGGTGAAAGGCACTGGACCGAGATGGGGATCAGGTCAGATGGTAGGGCCGAGCTGATCCTTGAGAATTATTGGCAAGTCGAGCACCTTCGTACGTACTCGACGGCATCCTTGAACATCGTTGGCTAAAAATAGTCTTGTCTCACGGCCTTCAAAGCTATAGCTTTCCCTTGAAATGGTTCCCGCAATCGCCCTCGTGGATCTCTTGGATCACATAGTGTGCTTCCTACATGGCTAAACATTTGAGGTAGGGGAAAACGTCATACCTGGTCCATCGCCTTTTGTATAATAAACCATCTAGCAGAACGAATTGGTATGCCTTCCGTTCTAGCTTTCATGCATCCACTAGGTCGATCGCCTTCTCCTCCGTGTTCAAGTAACGGATTATGGGATCCATCAAAGTGATTCCTTGGTCGAGGCTTAGCAGTTCATGCTCCAACCTGCTGGGGTGTGATAGATGTTGTACTTACACAGTCTGATCGAGCCTCGCAGGGGAGGATGATACGAGCTTCGACAGGGCGTCGGCTCAGTGATTCTTTGACCTTGGTATATGATGGATTTCCACGCGTCTGAACTTGGCGAGCTCCGCCTTAGAGCCTTGCATGTAACTCTGCATTGAGTCTTCGCGGGCCTCGAAGGTTTCATTTAGTTGGTGGACGACGAGTCTGGAATCGCGGAGTAGTTGGACCAATTTTGCTCATAGGGCTCAAGCCAATCAGAGTCTGTTGATGGCCGCTTCGTACTCAGCTCCATCATTTGTGGTCTGGAAATCGAAACGGAGAGCGTACTCGAATATATTGTCCGCTGTTGGACAATTAATCCGGCCCCACTCCCGGCTTGAGTGACCGAACCGTCAACTTGTACGATCCAGGTTCCCTCATCTTCAATTGTATCATTTCGTGAATTGATACCTGTCGAGGGTGAGGGGGTTGCCTCAGGTAGCACGTTAGTAACACGTACCTCCTCTTTTGGGCATTCGTCGTAAGTGAGTTCGACAATTACGTCGGCGAGAGCCTGCCCTTTGATGGCGGTCCTCGGCCTGAACTGGATGTCAAACTCGCTTAGTTCGACTCCCCTTTTATTCATTCTCCCTGATTGATCGAGCCTATTTAGGGTCTGTTCTAAGGGAGTGTTGGTGAGGATCATGATGGTGTGCGCTTGGAAGTATGGTCGCAACCTCCTCGCAGATTGGATCAGCGCAAGAGCCATCTTCCCTATCCTCGAATAGTTGATCTCCATGCCTTGGAGAACCTGACTGACGTAATAGATGGGCTGTTGTATCCCCGAGTCTTCTTTGACGAGAGCAGAACTTACGGCCTCCATTGTGGCGGCCAAATAGATGATGAGTTGGTCATCTTTATCAGGCTTGGTCAAGAGTGGTGGGCTGCGAAGGTACTCCTTTAACTTGGAGAAAGCCTTCGTGTAGTCTGCATCCCACTCGATGACTCTTTTGCCACTCGATGTGGAGGCTATCGCCTTCCCTAGCACTTTAGAGAAAGTTAACGACCTCTCGACTGTTTTAGATAAGAAGCGGCCCAAAGCTGCTATTCTTTCGTTCAGCCTTTGGAGTTCTCTGAGGGTTGAAGGCTCCTTCATCATAACGATCACATTGATCTTGTCTGGGTTGGCCTCAATCCCTCGATTCGCCAGCATGAAACCAAGGAACTTCCTCGACCGAACCCCAAAGGTATATTTGGCAGGGTACAGCCAAAGGTTGTATCACCGGATCTGTGAAAATATCTCTCGGAGATCTGTAATGTGATCCGTCGGCTTTTTTGACTTGACCAACATGTCGTCGACGTAGACTTCTAAGTTCCAACCGATTTGAGCCTCGAAGACTCCATTCATCATGTGTTGGTAAGTAGCCTCTGCATTCTTCAAACCAAATGGCATTTTGGTGTAACAGAAAATACCTCGATCAGTGATGAAAGAAGTCTTCGCTTTGTCCTCTGGTGCCATCTGGATCTGGTTGTATCCTGAGAATGCATCCATGAAGATGTAGCTCGAAGCACTGTCGACCAGATGGTCGATTCGTGGCAGAGGGTAACTATCCTTCGGGCACACTTTGTTGCGATCGGTGAAGTCGACGCACATCCACCATTTGATGTACCCTTCTTCACCATCACGACGTTCCAGATCCAGTCGGGATATCTGACTTCTCGGATGAAGCCTGTTTCCAGAGGTCGATTCACTTCCACTATTGCAGCCTTCATCTTTTCTCCTCCAATATTTCTATTTGTTTGCTTCATGGGCCTAGAAGTCGGGTCGACTTCTAGTTTGTGGCATGCCATCTCAGGGTCAATGGCGGGCATATCTTTCAGGGACCAGGCGAAAATGTCTGCGTGCTCTTTCAAAAGAGCGATTAATTGTTCCCTTAGGTCAAGGGGGAGCATTGATCCAATAGAGACAGTTTTCCCTTCCTCTTCAGAGATCTGGATGTTCTCTGTCGCTTCGATTGTTGTGTGTCATCGATCTTCGCCTCTGGGATCGATTGGGTCTGCCTGCCCAATCCTCCTTAAAGCGGTGGACAATGTATAACACGACCGTGCCTGCTTCTGATTCCCTCTTACCTTTCCAACTCCCTAGGGGGTCTGAAATTTGATCATCTGATGGAAAGCTGAGACCACCACTTCTATAGCATTCAATAGTGGTCTTCCGATGAGCCTGTTGTACGCCGAGTTGATCTTCACTACCATGAAACTGGACAGGCGAGTGATTTGTCGAGGATACATGCCGGTGGTCACCGGTAGGGTGATGATGCTGATATTGGGGCGGATTGTCTAGTGAATCCCACCAGGGGCCCTGAACATGTCGTCAACTCCGCGGAGGACAACCTCATCCTCTCTAACGCAGTGAAGAAGAGTATATTGCACGAGCTTTCGGTGTTGACAAGTAACCTCTTTACGGCGATCTCGTTGATGGTGGCCGTGATGACGACGACATCATCATGCGGCAGTTCCACACCCTCCATATCTTCAACCTAGAGGGAGATAGTAGGTGAAGAATCCCTGGGATGCTTTCGCCCAACAGATACTGTCATCAACCTTCCGGCGTAGGAGCTTTGGAGAGAGGTTGGTAGCTCCAGGTGAGGGGGACCTCCCATTATCATGTTGATGAGGCCGACGTTGGGAGGTGCCGAGGTATACCCGGAGGATGTTGATGGGTGAGTCAACATGGTCGAGCGGTTTGTCGATCGGGATGTCGACTCGTGGTTTCCCACAGACGGCGCCAAACTGTTAAGGCCAAAATTAACCGAGATAGTTGTTAGGTTGACGTAGGTCCCTCGGGCTGAGTTGGAGCCTTGTCAACAAATGAAGTCGGACCCTAGGTTGGAAAAACCTAGGTCGAGTGATGGAGGTAGATGATGATGCGGTGCTTAATTGACCCTTAAATAGCCGATGCGTCCATCGTTCGAGGCTGTGAAGCTCGGTAACGACCTTCACGGTAGATGGCGATTCATCGATCTACACCACAGTGACACGTTAGGGGTGTCAGATCTGGGTTCCGATCCAAAGCCCCTCCGTGCTTAAGTTAGTCTGGCAATTTAAGGATGAGAGGGAGCTAGGAGTAGCTGAGATCGACCCACGGAGGTTTGCCTCCGATCTGACGTCGCTAGCTCTATAGTGTAAGAAATATCAGCTGAGAAAGTAGAGTTCTATGTCTTAGATCTCGTACCTTGTAATTGGAACCCATTTACCTTTGTCCTTTCGTCCATTTATATGATGTTCCTTCTTTGATTATTTGTAACCGTCCCTCATTGATTCGGGCACGATCTCTTCCGAGATTCGAGATAATGGCTACCCATTTACTCGGTCCAATTAACATCCCACGAGTATTAGCGCAAGCCTAACAGTCGAACGATCGGTTCGTCTGACTCGGTAACACCCCGCTTTGAGCGATGGGTATCGGGTTGTGGGTGCCAAATGGGTCGGGCACGTGGATACTCCAGCAGGATCCGTACCCGTGCACTAACACATACCTAGTTGCTTCACACATAGAACACCTTGCACACATACCTAACTTACTTTACATACACACACATCTTTAAATCAACATCTCATTTTCATCCCCCATCCTCATCCTCATCATCCTCTTTCACAAATGTCGCTTCGCCTTTGCCTATCCTCCCCCTCTCCATCTCCTTCTCCATTTCTCCATCCATCTATCTCCTCATTTGATCTTCCTTCTATTTCATATACATGTATGGAGCTCTTCAGGGCTGAAGCTTGGGAAGAGCAGAGGCGGAGATCGTCGAGACGGATGCAGATGGGAGGAAAAGGAGACCATCGGAGAAGAAGAGTAAGAGGTGAGGTGAGGGCTGGTGGAGGAATGGATGAGGATAGTAAAAGAGCAAAATTTTGAATGGCAAATTTGTAAATTTCAAATGGCAAACTTGTAAATAAGTGTTCTATGCAATAAGGTCTGTATGTATAGCAGCCACTCCCCGGTATTTCATCGGGCTCATGATATTTAGCCTTTTCCACTTTAATATTTACAGACAGCGGCATCGGTGGATCGATCCGGACCTTGATCCCGCAAATATTTCACTTGACCCCTCAGTTCTCCCCGCCTCTTTCCCGAAGCCACCGCAGCGATGTCCGAATTCAGCCCGAGCCCAGCCCCAAAGGAGACTCCGAGGGAGTTCCGGCGATCCAATTCACCGACGACGATAGCCTCCACCGATGATCTCCCAACTCAATTCTCTCAAAATACAAACATTCAAATACAATTACAAGCACAAACCCCACCATCAGAAGAAGATGACGAACCAGAAGAAGAAAGAGATCAATTTTGGCCGAGCAGTTTCCTGGCCAGATCATTTTCCTCGTCCACTCCAAGAAGCAGGCCGCCGTCTCCATCGTCCTCGCCAAGGGTATTTGGGTCTTTTCAGCAGCAACACAGGCGTCTGCCGCAGAGATCCAAGAGCAAGAGGAGCGCTGTGAGGAGACGGACTCGGAGTTGGAGCTTTGTTGTTTGGATTGGGGTTGTCGGCCTTTTCATCCTTGTAAACTGGTGGATGTTTTCGCGGCTCCAAGATTCCAGTGTTCGTCCCCAGCCCAAGATTTCAACCACAGTTGCTGCCAACAATACGTCTTCAGAAATTATGCAGGTACTATCTCTATACTCAAGGATGTTCGGATATCATTTCCGAAATTAATTGCAAACTCTTGCTTAGTGCGCGATCTCCAACTGAAACCCACAAGGTCGTTGTAAGATTTATCAGTTTGTTGCGAAGTCCAATCCACATTAGAGTTCGTTTCTTCAGCGACTCCAATGTACCGAGTAGCAATAGGGCCTTTCAGATTGTATCAAAGAAATCGTATTTAAATCCCACAGGCTCCCTATTTCTGTATAGCGTATTAAAAATAAAAATACCACATCACAAAAGCCTAGCTATTGCCACATAAAAAAGGCTCTTCACATGCAAGGGCGATTAGACTGTAAAATATTACTTTCCAAACATCATCATTCCTTTGGTGTAGTGGTAGGCAGGGGCGGAACCAGGATTAGATCACGGGGGGCCAAGCGGCATTGCAAGAATGCATACAAATTCCATTCGTAAAGTGCATAAATGTGATGATGCTCAAGTCAAGAAGTCCAAAGAGATAAAGGAGTTGTTTTTCCATTACGTTTAAGTATATTTTAGGTGACGAAGTAAACAACAAAGTAGATATGAAAAATATTTGTCAAGACACATGCAACGTGTTTTGAGGTCACGTGATTGTTTAAGAAAGCTGAAAACAAAAACAATTTTTAATTGCATAAAAACGAAAATAAGTTATGAAGATTCAAACCAGAATTAAATTTAAATCGGTAGCAAATTTTTCCATGCATTTATTAAATACAAAATCATTCACATATGAACAAAGATATGAACAAGAAACGAAGGCTGATTACATCGTTAATTTGACAAAAAGCAAAATTTTAAATTATAATCATTGGAACTAGCTAAGAATTAATTACTCTTAAATTTAAGGGAATGAGAGAAGCGTGTTTAGTAACTAAACATTTTAGGTATATTAAGTTAATCATGACAATTTAAAAATGCTAATTAGAAATCACAATATTTACTTGTGTGATCAAACAATTTGATGGGTTACAATGACTTGTGTGAGAATTTAAACTTAAGCTAAGACGTATTTATGTTTAGACGTTTTTTCCTCAATTAGATTCTGATTCCGCTATGTTATAATTTAAAACATGAAAAAAATTAAAGGAAAATACAAATTTTTTTCGAACCAAGCAAGAATTGAAACAATGACCTCTTAGGTGCGGAGGGAACACAGTACCACCAAGCTAACAATACACCATTAAGCTTGGAGATTTAATTATTAAGTTAACCTTATATTATTTAAATATAAAAAAATTAGTTCCAAGCGGGAATTGAACCCGTGACCTCGAGCTTGAGAAGGGAACACACTAACCACCAATCTACAGAAGCTATTGTAAGGGTAAGGATTAAATTATTTACTTAACATTTTTCCCTGCTGCCATATACATATAGGCAAGTAAAATTTGAAGGGGGGCCCACCTCCTATGTGGGTCCGTCCCTGATGGTCGGGATTTTACGATATTATGACCGTAGGACCTTTAAGATGGTATGATGGCATCAATTCATGGAGCAGATGCACCAAGCAAAGCTACTATCAACATCTTCGACAAAAATGAGGAAGATTGACAAGTTGGGAGAACAACATGGTAGGAGAGATTCTCAACACACTGAATTGATTGTTTGTGGAAGAAAAATAGCCCACAAGAGCGGCATCATGGGTCATATGGTGGTGGATAGATTGGTGTTTGTCATGGGATGACTATGACATATTTAAGATGAAGTTATGGCCTGAAACAGTCAAAGATCCCGGTATCCGACCCGATACTCGGCTGAGGATTTTCCTCAACCGAAAGACCGAGACTCACGTGTCCGTTGAGAGAATCGAGGGTCGGTTGAGGAAATCTCGGGGTGGTTATGTGATAAAGGATATGTCGGTGGTCTTATAAATAGAGAAGGTGGTTTCTCTTCTATATTATCAAAAAGCATTCAGCTTTCAGTCATATCCAGAATCCCCAAAAATCATTCTCTCTTCTCTCTCTCATTGGTATCTGAGCCATCTCAATCCGCATCCCAAATTTCGCAACATCTTCCTCATTCTCATCCTCTGTTTCCGAAGCAATCCAGATAACGTCTGCGGCTGCTTTCTCAAAGTAGTTTACGCTACATTGCAGTAGGCCCCTTCTCTATCTACTTTCTCCTTCTCAAGGCACCGAGTGACCTTTTGTTCACGCTGCAGTCTATTCACCAACAATTTTAACCCATTTCCTTGACTTCTGCACTTTTTGTGCCCATCAATTTTCTGTCAATTCATCCACCAAATATTTTTATTCTCATAAAATTGCTTCATCTGACCGCTCATTTTTGTTTTCTTCATTGTTTTTGATAAAACAATTTTTTTCTCACCCCAGCATCCAGCACAGAATCGGCTTCTTTTTGAGGCAATAGAACAAATTTTTGTCTTTTTTCCCGAGCGGTGAAAGCAACAGGCACACGCGCGTCACATTAACTTCAATCCAAACGACGCAAGCTTCCACGCGTCCGTGCTCTTCGTGCCAGAGAACTGATCGATTAAACGACGCACTAATTCAACCAGTGGGCCCCCACGACGTTGCATTTTTTCACAGTGCCTACACTTCTGCATCGTATCGCGGACCGATCAGGAATCAACAGTCAATTTTAGCCTTGTTCAGCACGAGGTTGTTGCCTTTTCGCACGATTTTCGGCGCATCGAGAAAGCTTGCATAGCTTGTCCCCCCTGCAACTTAAACATAATATAAAATTTTAGCTTACACATTAATTAAAAAAGTGTAGATACGATTTTTTCACATCATAATATATTGTAATTTATTTTGTGCATAGTTAGACTCCTTATAACCTAATTAAAATTTGTCACTCATTAAATGTAAAATTGGATTTTTAGGCTAGGTTATTAGATATTAATTTTAGTTGTTTTGATCACATCTATTTTGACACCTTATACCTGAACCAATATTATCTCATCGAACAGTCACGGACAATGACTTGTAAATTGATTGCTTCTGAACTGGCCATGAATTGGCCAAGATAGAATACCTTGACGGTTCCAACTATGACACATGGCACCGGAAAATCAAATATGGACTTATACATCACAATTTAGATAGTGTCATTGAGTCCACTGCACCTGCTCTTCCTGAAAATCCCACCGATGCTCAGAAGAGAGAGCTAGATTATTGGACAATAAATGACAAGAATGCTAGAAGTCTCATGCTTATGTTCATGAACGATAGCCTGATAAAAGTGTTCGAAAATTATAGTACTGCCAAGGACATGTGACATACTATTAAGGAGAAGTATGACATCACATCAGACGAGAATATACAACTCATACTGCATAGGTATAATTCATGCCGTATGCAGAAAGGTGACAATGTCACCGAACACGTGAAGAAGATGAATGTCATGGCTAAGGACCTATCCACTGCAGGAACTGAAATTCCTGAGAAGCTACAGGTGACAACTATTCTGAGTAGTCTGCCACCATCGCTTGATATGGCTGCCACTACGATTAGGCTAAATGGAACCGTTAACGTGTCACTGACTTGCCAGCTCAGCTAGCAATGTAACAAGACCATCTGGCTAGGAGAAAGGGCTCGGACGTCAACCTTGTGCAGGAGGAAGAGGTGAATGCTGCTCAATACCGGAAGGCACAAGGGAACCTGCGTCTTGGACCTGTGAAGCCCTCCTTCAAGGGATTCGGCCAGCAATCATCCCGTGGGAAGAAAAGACCTCCTGGATCTTGCTACTTCTGCAGGAAGTATGGTCATTTCAAGGCCAACTGTCCTCAGGCAAGGAATAAGGGCAACTCTAAACGCCTATAACAAGGAGGATCCGGGAAGCGAGAGTTCATTGGCGTTATTGAATGTAACACTGCAACAACAGATGCTGAATGCTGGTGGAATGACTCGGGTGCAACCCGACATATAGCAAAGACGAAGGAAGGAATAGTCGACTTCCAGGAACTGAAGAAGGGAAACCAAAGAGTATACATGTGGAACAATACTATCTGGATGTAGAAAGTATTGGTTCATACAGATTGGATCTTGGGGACATTATCATGATTCTCAAAGATGTGTTTTATGCAACTGGCATAAGACGTAATCTGATATCTGTTTCGGTTATGCTGAAGAAGGGTCTTGAAGTGAGATTTTACAGTAATATGGTATATACTGGGAAAGACACGAAGGTTTTGCTATGGGCAAGTTTGTGCCCGGTCATGATTTATTCTGCCTTTCTGTTGTAAAATCTGATATTGGAAATAAAGATTATGATTTGAATTATTTCTCGTGTCTTTTGTCTGACTATGATATTTGGCATATTAGATTAGGTCATCCTGGTAACAATAAGATGGACCAGTTAATCAAAATGGATTTATTACCGGAACTGACAGGTGTAAGGACATTACCCTGTGAACATTATTTAACTGGGAAGATGACCAGGAAACCATTCTCGGAAGGTCAAAGGGCTAATGAATTGTTTGAATTAGTTCATTTTGACATTTGTGGGCACTCGAGTATAAAGACACGTGTGAATAAGTTATATTTCATAACCTTTATAGATGATTATTCCAAGTATACTTTCATGTAACTTTCAAGCAGAAAGTCGGAAGCCTTTGAAAGTTTTAAAAGATACAAATCAGAAGTAGAAAGAAAACTTGGAAGGAATATAAAGGTGTTAAGAATTGCTAGAGGTGAGGAATTCAACTCAAAAGAATTTGAGAAATATTGTATCCAATACGGTATAAAGAAGCGTACTACTATGCCATATACGCCACAACAGAATGATGTGGCTGAAAGAAAGAATAGAACATTAATGAATGCAATGAGATGTATGTTATCGCATCCTGGTCTCTCTAAGGATTTTTGGGGAGAAGATATATTGATGCAAATTATGTTCTGAACAGAATTCCCACAAAATCAGTCGAGACAACACCGTATGAGATATGGAATGGATGCAAACCCAATTTAAGTCATTTGAGAAAATGGGGTTGTGTGGCACATGTTCTCATTCCTTATCAGGTTAGAGATAAGCTGGATCTCAAAATTGTAAGATGTGTATTCATAGGATATTCTGAAAAGTCTAAAGGATACTGGTTCTTATATGAAAATAAAGGAATTATTGAAAGTAGAGATACTACTTTTTTAGAGAACTAGAAGAAAAGAAACAAGTCCAAGAAAATGTGCTACCCTTGCTGGACTTAGATGATGTTCTGAATGCTGACTTGGATATAGTGGATGTTGTACACCATCCAACTATGGAAGATGAACTTGTAAATGAGAATATACCTATGGTAAATCAACCAGCTGAACCTATCCAACCTGCAACCTATAGTGGCAACAAAAGACCCAGAACAACACTCGCATGGATGGATGATTATTATATATATTCATGTGAACCATCTTGTTTCTCAGTGGATATTGATATAGATGAGCAAGTCGATCCTTTGAATTATACAGATGTAATGAAATCATCTGATTCAAATCAATGGCTCGAGGCCATGAAAAGAGCTTGACTCAATTGAGAGAAACAATGTATGCGAGCTATGTGACTTACCAGAAGAGAGGAAGTCCATAAGATGCAAGTGTGTGTTAAAGAAGAAATATCGGGTTGATGGGTCTATTGTTACATTCAAGGCCCGGTTAGTTGCAAAGTGATTTACTCAGAAAGTTAGGATTGATTATCAGGAGACTTATTCTTCGGTGGCTAAGTTTGCATCCACAAGGATAATCTTAGCGATTGTTGTGCATCTTGACTTGGAACTCTACCAAATGAATGTCAAGACTGCATTCCTCAATGGAGAGTTGAAGGAAGTTATATATATATGTATCAACCTGAGGGATTTCAGGTTAAGGGACATGAAGACAAAGTTTATAAATTGATGAAATCTTTGTATGGTTTAAAACAATCATATATATACAGTGGTAGCTCAAATTTCACAACACTATTATCTAACTTGGTTTCGTTGCAAACAAAACTGTGTGTATGTCTTGAAAAGTGTGATCAAATTTACGATATTATCCCTGTATGTGGATGATATTTATGTGGATGATATTTTGCTCGATGGAAATAACTTTGAAGTGTTGAAAATGATTAAATCAGCACTTTGTAGTGAATTTGAGATGAAGGACATGGACGATGCATCCTATGTTCTTGGAATACAGATCCTTAGAGATCGGAAGTCTAGAATGTTAAGTTTAAACCAAGAAAAGTATTTGCATACAATATTGAGGAGACTTAGAATGTACAATTCCAATCCGGCCCCTACACCATTGGTTATGAGGAAGCCGTTAAGTAAAGAACAATGTACTGGAGAGGGACAAAAACGGGTAGATGTTCCAAATGCTCTGGCTATTGGAAGTTTGATGTATTCAATGCTATGTATTAAACCAGACTTACCGTACCCAGTTAGTTTGGTTAGTAGATATCAAAGTAATACTGGTCCAGCTCATTGGGAAACTGTTAAGAGGATTATGAAATATATAAAGGGTACGATGCACCACAAGTTAGTTTATCTAGCAAATTCGTTTGAGGTTCTTGGTTACTCCGATGCAGATTTCGGAGTAGTCAAAGATGACAGGAAATCAACATGTGTTCATCTTTGGTGGTGCAGCTGTTTCTTGGGGTGGCAAGAAACAGGGTTATGTAGCGAGATACACACAAGAAGCTGAGTATATATCCTGTAGTATGGCGGCCACTCATGCGGTCTGGATCAGACGGTTCCTATTGGACTTGGATCTCAATTTGGTGGATGGACCAATTGAGATGTACTGTGATAATAAGCAACCATCAGCTTGATCCACAGTGGTGCAAACAGTTTCAAAGGAAGGCATATTTAAATACAATATCATTATATATATGATATGATGGAAAGGATAGAAGTCAATGTGACTTATATTCCAACAAGTGATATGAATACGGATCCCTTGACAAAGGTTATTCCAACAGGTACATTCATCAAATATGTTGGTTTGCTGGGACTTAGAAATATCCAAGTCAAGGAAACTTTCTTGAATAATGAAAGGAGACAATCATGAATAATGATTGTACTCGCTGAATAAAATGTGCATCTCTCACGGATAATGGGAGCATGTGAAATTATATTATGTGTTATATCTCACTGATAGTGGGAGTATGACCGGAATGCACTTGGTCATTTTAGGCCTAGTGGAAGATGTAAGTTGTTATGGCCTGAAACAGTCAAAGATCCCGGTATCCTACCCGATACTCGGTTGAGGATTTTCCTCAACCGAAAGACCGAGACTCATGTGTCCGTTGAGAGAATCGAGGGTCGGTTGAGGAAATCTCGGGGTGGTTGCATGTGCAGAGGATGTCGGTGGCCCTATAAATAGAGAAGATTGTTTCTCTTCTAAAGTATCTGAAACTTCAGCCATACTCCGGAACCACACAAAATATATTTCTTTCTTCTCTTTCTTTTAAAATCCACGCAGGAGAAATCCTCGATTGGATGTCCAAAGCCGAAAGGTTCTTTCCAAATACCAAGCACTAAAACACAAGTAAACCTAGTATTAGTGCTGAGCATTTCCTAATCTGAACCAGCCAAATCGAGCCGAACTGGGTGGTTCGCTCTGGGTTCATGAATAACCATGGTTAGGTCTAGTTCGAAAGCTTAGACAACTCCGGCTCAATGGTTTGGTTCAGTTAATCCAGAGTATTCTAAATCGGATTGAACCATTGAACCATTTTATTTTTTTAAATGTATTTTACTGCCCAAGAAACCAAGCCCAATAACCCCAAACCTACTTCTCTAATGTTATAATTTACTTTATAATTTTGGATGGTTTGGCAAAAAATTAGAGATGGTGTGATTTACTTTATAATTTTATGATTTACTTCCATAATTTCCTATCACCTACGTGCCCTGATTTGAGCTATTTAATGGCCAAAATTTTAATTTTCAACAATAATCTAGTAATCCATTCCTTGCATGTAATTACATAATTGATTTTATTTAACCTTAGGAGGTGAGATGTGTAAGGACCGTCCACCTTTAAATACTAAACAACAAACATTGTAGAGGGGTGTGTGGGTGAATCGAGTAATGACAATAATTGTGCAATTAAAAATTAAACCTGCAAAGACGGAATTATAAATGCAAGAGGAGTATAATTCTCACAATTAAGCAAACATAAATACAGAAAATTTTACACTGGTTCTCCAACTTGGGTACATCCAGCCACACCAATATCCACTATGATCATACACAAGGTAGTGAATACAATTCCTACACAAGGGATACCATACACAAGTGATTTGTCCTACACAAGGACTTAACCAATCCTACATAAGGGTTAAACTCACATACAGAGAGTAACGAACTCTCACAAAGAGAATTAGGGTTACAACACAACCAATCCTACACAAGGGTTAAACTCCCACAAAGAGAGTAACTCCCACAAAGAGAGTTACGGTTTCAATCACAAAGATGAAATAAATAGACTCTTACCTATGCCTTGATGAGATGAACTTACTCAATGTTGAGTGCACGGCATGGAAGAGGATCTCCAAGTGTTGAGATGATCATTGATTGCATTTGGAGGATTTCCCTTGAGCTAGCTTCAATGCATGAAGAGGATTAGAGCTCTAAAGAGGAAAATGAGAAATATGAGTGGCTTTTAAGATTCTTAATGATCTTCAATATTAACCAAGAGTTTTAACAGAACTAGGCCATCTCCTATATATAGGAAGCCAATAAAACCACTCAAACCCAAGCAAAAAGTCCAAAGGAACAAATCTACAACGCTAGAATTTGGGCTGAAACGTTATGGACAGGCGCCTGTAAAACAAAGGTCAGGCGCCTGATCAACGACTATAAAATTCCAACGGCTATAATTTAAGACAGAACAGGCGACTGTAGAAACTACACATGCGCATGTACAACTGTGCAGTCGCCGGTAAAGACTTCGTCAGGCGACTATCACATGAGATGGAATGAAGCGGAGGAATGTCAACTTACACACTTGTGCATTCAGGCGACTGATGAACAAAGTTTAGGCGCATGAGGATTGACATGCGACTGTAAACTCTATATCAGTCGACTGATACCCAAGATAGAGTGATACACACAATTGACAAGTTACGCACTTTGGCACATAGGCGACTGATGAACAATGTTCAGGCGCTTGTCTTTTGTACTTCAGTCGCCTGCATCAAAAGCTCAAGTAAGAGTCAAAAAAATTGACTTGAGCTATGCAGATCAGCCGCCTGTAGGAGGCTGGCCACGTGCCTGGTGAACCACCAGTTGCCTGTCCTGCCTTCAGCAGGCACCTGAAGGAAGGCCAGAGACTCCAATAAGAGTTCATGGCATGGGGAACCTATTGGGTTGGATTCTATGATGATCCTAAGGTTCTCTTAGATGGTTGATGCGTATGCGTGAATGAATGAGACCATCTAGCAAGACATTACAAATTCCTAGACTCAAAAAGAGAAAAGCAAGTAATATGAATTGCATGGATTACAATTTGCATCTCCCATAGTCTTAAGTCCTCAAGCTAGAGTAGCCTTGATCTCCCCAGCATCTTCCAAGCTTTAGCACCACTTGATGAGCTTCCTTTCATCAAGTTACAAGCTTTGATAATACTCCTCTTGATGTCCATCCTTGCACCAAACTTTTAGTCTCCACAATGCTACTCTTCAATTGTTAAACATGAGACTAAAACATTGAGAGTCATTAGTAACAATATAATGTTGTGATTATCATCAAAACAATATTGGTCTAAAACACCAATACCTAACATTTCCACCCTTTTGATGATGACACACATTATGTAAAACATAAACAAATAAAGCACAATGCTAATGAGCTCCCCTACTTATATGCACCAACTGAAAATAAATAAACCAATAAAGCTTCAAATCAATTGTGACAAATAATAGGTAAGGATTATATAAACCATATATCTCTCATAACTCTCTGCCCATATATGTATATGAATGATTTACATAATCCATATCTCTCTCCCTCTTGTCATTGTCAAAAAGGTATACACAGCTTACAAGAAATAATTCTTGTCATTGATTCCCTTTAGAAATGTGACAAAAAACCAAGAGTTTAAGAGATGTTTGATACCTAAGTGAAAACTTAAGTGAGTATCAATCACTATCCCATACACCCTAGATCATTGAAAGGGTCAAAATGTTGACTCCTATGATCTAATACCAATTGTAAAATTCTTTACCAATTGTAAGTACTAAGTATCAAGCATCATTGATACAAATGATATTGACAAGAGAAAATATAGCATGAAAAAATGGCAACATCAATGGGTTGAGTTTGAGACCACAATAACCAATTGTAAATAATGTAAGAATGATCTCAAAAGTAACCCAAAATGAAAGTTAAAATATGTTTTAAAATACTTTTAAACATACACAACATACTAACTCCCCTATTGTCATACATATGGATCAACAAATGCATGCATGGCAATGAAATCCCCAAGGTCACATTTTCATGAAAAATAATTTGAAAATAATACCAACATCATGAAATATTACACACAATCAATGCGTATGCTAAGATATAGAAATGAAACCAAAATACCCATGCAATATGCATATGTGAGAGACCTAAACATTAGGGAACCAAACCCAAGATGAGTTTGATTTCCTAATGTAATCACATGAGGTGATCACATCCATAACTAAAGAGTTGATATAACTATCACACTCTTGCACACTAACTTTAATGGGAATCCAAAGACTTAAGGATTTCTTAGGCAAAGGTTTTGCCTTTGCAAGAGGGGTGGATGTGGCATGCTTATGTATAGAAAAATATTTCTTGGCATGCAAAGAATGAGGGGTTTGCTTTTTAGCAAAAAAATAAAGAATTTTCATTTTTCCTCGTCACCTTGTGATTTACCTGCTTCTTGTAAATGTTATTGTTATACAAGAAAGCATGTTGATTCTTCTTAGGTGCTTTAGCAATGTCTTGATTTTGCACCAAAAGAAATAAAGGTGGGTTTGTGTACAACATTTTGAATATAACCCAATCATCCTCTATGATTTGCCGGATGTTGTTTTTCCAATAAATCGTGGAGTGAATCCCTAGAATGAACAAAGCTTATGAACTTTTGAGATTCCTCTTCGCATTTCAACGTAAGTTATTGAATGCGAGATTCTAAGCTAAGATTTTGAGATATTAATTTTTCATTTGCAATGCTCATATCCTTAACTTAAGAGAGAAGTCTCTCTCTCTTACTAGTGTCACAAATATGCAAAGCATTATTATTTACACTAGTAGATTCTAATTCATGCGACCTACTCTTTTCATCAACAAATTTTGCCTTTAATTTATAGTAAGCGTTGATGCACTTACTAGCCCCGTTGAAAATCATATTATAGCGATATTCAAGATCCTCATAAGATAGCTTTGGCTCCACATTATCTTCATCATCACATTCCTCCTCGCTAGAGTTTGATGAAGAACCTTCCCCTTTTGCCATGAAGCGCACTTCTTCATTGGGGTTGAGCCAAGCATTCACCTCTTCATCACTTGAGCTTGAAGAGATATTGTCGAATGCCGTGAAGCACTTGAGGGCTTCCTCCTTGTCATCTTCTTCTTCGTCATTTGATGAGTCCTCACTTGAGTCATCAAAAGTACCAACAAGACCATTCTTCTTGTTCTTGTACTTGGAGTTGCCTTTCCAATATTTCCTCCCTTTCCCTTTGTAGGAATCTTTGGAGGGCTTGGAAGGGCAATCGATATAGAGATGACCTTTACCACTGCAATTGAAACAAGTATGATTCTTGTTAGATTTAGAGGCAAACTTTGACAAAGACTTACCTTCTTTGTCCTTTAGGAATGCTCTTAGTTGCTTGGCAAGCTCCATGATTTTATCATCACTAGCCTCATCCTCTCCATCTTCTTCACTTGAGGCTTCTTGATGAAATTTCTTTCTCCATTTGATTGGCTTCTTCTTGGCATGGAATGCTATCCCCCTTTTCTTCTCTAGCTTCTCGGGCTTGGATGGTTGAATCTCCTTTTTATGTTGAAGCTTTACTTCATACGCCATGAGATTCTCAATGCACTCCTCAACGGTGTATTTGGACATGTCATTTGACTCCAAAATACCGTTGGCTTTTGACTTCCATTGAGGTGTAAGAGAGTCAAGGATCTTCTCCACTCGATCCTCTTGAGAAATCACCTTCCCAAGTCATTCCAAAGCGTTCACAATATTCGTGAACCTTATGAACATTTCCGAGATGATCTCACTCCTTCATGCATCTTAAACAATTTATATTTAGATCTATACACATTTTGTTTAGAGTTCTTTACCTTTGACGTCCCTTCATGAGAAATCTCCAAGGTATGCCAAATCTTGTTGGCCGATTTGCGCATGGAGATGCTGTTAACCTCATTGTGCGTGATGGCACAATGAAATGCGTTCATTGCCCTTGCATTGGATTTGATTGAATCCTTCTCCGCCTTTGTCCTTATAACCACGGGTGTAGTAGGCTTCACAAAAGGACACTCCGTGATGTCTCATAGGTCTTGACCCTCCAAGTAGATCATCATCTTGATCTTCCAACTTGGATAATTTGTTCCGTTGAAAAGCGGGGGTCGAATGGTTGATAGACTTTCTTCTTGATACATGGATGAAGCGTTGAATGACATCGTTGTTTGTATGCTACAACCTCGCTCTGATACCAATTGTAAGGACTGTCTACCTTTCAATACTAAACAACAAACACTCTAGAGGGGGGTGAATAAAGTAATGACAATAATTGTGCAATTAAAAATTAAACTTGCAAATGCGGAATTATAAATGCAAGAGGAGGATAATTCATACAATTAAGCAAACACAAACACAGAGAATTTTACAGTGGTTCCCCAACTTGGGTACATCCAGCCACACCAATATTCACTATGATCCTACACAAGGTAGTGAATACAATTTCTACACAAAGGATACCATACACAAGGGATTTGTCCTACATAAAGACTCAACCAACTCTACACACGGGTTAAACTCCCATACAGAGAGTAACTAACTCGTACAAAGAGAATTAGGGTTACAACATAACCAACCATACACACGGGTTAAACTCCCACAAAGAGAGTAACTAACTCCCACAAAGAGAGTTAGAGTTCAATCACAAAGATGAAATAAATAGACTCTTACCTATGCCTTGATGAGATGAACTTACTCAATGTTGAATGCAAGGCATGGAAGAGGATCTCCAAGTGTTGAGATAATCGTTGATTGCACTTGGAGGATTTTCCTTGAGCTAGATTCAATGCATGAAGATGATTAGAGTCCAAAGAGGGAAATGAGAAATAGGAGTGGCTTTTAAGATTCTTAATGATCTTTAATATTAACCAAGAGTTCTAATAGAACTAGGCCATCTCATATATATAGGAAGCCAAGAAAACCATTTAAACCCAAGCAAAAAGTCCAAAGGAGCAAATATGCAACGGCTAGAATTTAGGCTGAAATGTCATGGACAGACGCCTGTAGAACAAAGGTCAGGCGCCTGATCAACGGCTATAAAAATCCTAACGGCTATAATTTGAGCCAAGACATGCGACTAGAGAAGTCTACGCAGGCGCCTGTACAACTGTGCAGGCGCCTGTAAATACTTTGTCAGGCAACTGTCACATGGGATGGAATGGAGATGAGGAATGTCAACTTACACACTTGTGCATTCAGGCGACTGTTGACCAAAGTTCAGGCGCCTGAGGATTGATAGGCGACTGTAAACTCTTCATCAGTCGACTGACACACAAAATGTAGTAATGCACAAAATTGACAAGTTATGTACTTTGGCATATATGCGACTGATGAACAATGTCCATGCGCCTGATGGTTGGCAGGCGCCTGTCTTTTGTACTTCAGTCGCCTGCACCAAAAGCTCAAGTAAGAGTCAAGAAAACATTGACATGAGTTGTGCAGATCAGCCGCCAGTAGAAGGCTGGCCATGTGTCTAGTGAACCACCAGTCACCTATCCTGCCTTCAACAGGCATCTGAAGGAAGGCCAGAGACTTCAATAAGAGTTCATGGCACGTGAGACCTATTGGGTTGGATTCTATGATGATCCTAATGTTCTCTAAAATGGTTGATGCATATGCATGAACGAATGAGACCTAATCAATGCATTACAAATTTCTAGACTCAAAAAGAGAAAAGCAAGTAATAGGAATTATATGGATTACAATTTGCTTCTCCTAGAGTCCAAGTCCTCAAGCAAGAGTAGTCTTGATCTCCCCATCATCGTCCAAGTTTTGGCACCATCTAATGTGTTTCCTTTCATCAAGTTCCAAACTTTGGTAATGATCCTCTTGATGTCAATCCTTGCACCAAGCTTTTAGTCTCCAAAATGCTATTCATCAATTGTTAAACATGAGACTAAAACATTGAGAGTCATTAGCAACAACATAATGTTTAGATCATCATCAAAACAATATTGTTTTAATACACCAATACCTAACAAGATGTTTATGTAAAGATGAATTTTATAATTCAAGATGACAGTAGCACGTAAGACATTCAACGAAATAATAGTTATAATAATCAAACGATTCAACCCTAAAAATATACTAACAAGCAACCAATTATTTGGAAGGAAAAACAAATTAGTGTTCAAATTTTGTACCTGAGAGAATTTCTCGCGTGCAATCAAAGAAGTTCTAAACTTCAGAATTCTTTTAACGTGATTGTTCGAAGTAATTTTGTACGAGTTTTCACTCCTTAACCAAATCCGATGGCCCCATTCCATCACCAAACCGATCTCTTTCGTAGAGAAAATACTAGAAAAATTTAATTCAATAGTAAAAATCACCAAGAATTATAATTTTAGGTAGCCAAATCCTTCTTCTTTATTAGATAAAAACCTTAATTACACACACACACCCCATGATCATAATATCCTTCATCTTAAAAAAATTTGGGTCAATTTCATGAACTTGATAGAAAGGATACTAGATCCTGATCACATCAATCGTGATGTCATATACTTATTTTCTACGCATATGATCCAAAGCTATCTCTTTTGTCAAATCAAGATCCTTCATATCCATTCTTATCACTTCCATCCCATCTTCTCTTCGGTCTACTTCTCTTTCTTTTGACCTCAACATTCATATATTCCATCTTTTTAACAAGCACATCCATATATCTTTAGCGCTTATGACCAAACCATCTCAAGCAATCTCTCATCTTCTTACCTTCGGTCAGATATGCTTATAATGACCACATCTACTTTCTCTCGAATTCTCGTTTCTTATCTTATTTTTTTATATCGTAACATTCACATCTCTGCCACACCTAAGCTCTATTCATTCTTCATGGTGATAGCTCAATACTCTGTATTATATAACAAAGTTGGTTTAATCACTGTTTTATAAAATTTACCTTTTAACCATAATGGTATATTTCGATCGCATAATACTCTTGTTATAGCTTTTCACTTTAACTATCCTGTTTTAATTTTATTTTATGAGCAACATTTTCCTTAATCCATTAATCTTTTGTACAACCGATTCAAGATACTCAAAGTACTTATTTATCGATATATTTTTCCTATACAGCTCATCATGCTATGATCTTTATGTCTTACTTTCCTGAATTTATATGTCATATACTCGGTCTTGTTCTTGTTAAGTCTAAAATCTCAAGTATCCAATATATGCCTTAACAATTGTAACTTTGCATTTACATCATTTTTGATCTCATCTATCAAATAATGTTATCTGTAAATAACATACATGAAGATACCTCATCTGGAATATGCATAGGGAGTTGATCATTACTTTAACAAAGAGGATGTGACTCAAAAGGGAGCCTTGACTTAATCCAATTGTAATGGAAAAGTTATCAATTATTCACTCATAAATTTTTACATTAGACGATTCCTTGATACATATCTTGAATCAGAGTAACATAATTTGAAGGGACCCCTTTTTTCATTAAGACCAACCACATCACATATCTAGGGATTCTATCATAGGCCCTCTTACTTTATATTGTAACATAATTAATCTGATGAGATGGATTGCTTTTATTGTCAAATGTTTTATCATGAAATAAAATTAATTTTATGATATGGTGATATTCTTTCTCAACCTAAATTCAATCACACACTCTTCCAGTTTCATGATATGATATAATAACTTGATTCTACGTAGTTAACACAATTTTGTATATCATCTTTATTTTTATATAAAGGTACTAAGTGCTAGTCCTATGCTCCTTTGGTATTTTATTTGATTTCTAAATTTTGTTAAACAATTGTATCAGACATATAACAACTACATCTTATATGCATGTCCACACATTAATAGGAATCTCATCCAGTTCACATACTTTTCTTGGTTTCATTCTCTTTAAGATTTCTTATCTCTCATACTCCGATTCTTCGCTTAAAATTATGATTCAGCTCTTTCGAAGGAACCTTATTATCTCCTATATTTTTGTTTGACTTTCATTAAAACATTTGTTAAAGTATACTCTTCATCCACATCTAATTTACTCATCTTTGATCAATTTTTTTAATCTTTATCTTTAATGCACTTAATTACGCACACGTCCTTTAGCTTTTTCTTATTCATGTTAGTTGGTATCGGTAGATGTTCGTCTTTCCCTCAAATGCATCAAACTTCTTATAATCATTGGCATATACCTTGTATATAGCCTCTTGTGTATCTCTTTTGGCATGTGTATCATATGACAATGTATGCATCTTCTTATATATCAAGACACAAAAAGTGGGGTGGTACAACAAATACAAGCCCATGTGGGCTTGTACCATCTCACTTTTTGTGTCTTGTATATGCGGAGATGCCTCACATGTCATATGATACACATTATATATATATATAAGGAGTATCATATGACAATAGATGCATCTCCTCATATACAAGACACAAAAAGTGGGGTGGTACAACAAGTATAAGCCCATGTGGGCTTGTACCATCCCACTTTTTGTGTCTTGTATATGAGGAGATGCCTCCCATGTCATATGATACCCATTATTATTATTATATATATATATAGAATAATGAGTATATATATAAAATAATTGGTATCATATGACATGGGAGGCATCTCCTCATATACCAAGACACAAAAAGTGGGGTGATACAACAAGTACAAGCCCAGCGGGCTTGTACCAACCCACCTTTTGTGAGGAGATGCCTCCTATGTCATATGATACCCATTATTCTCATATATATATATATGTATATATCTATTCTATAAAATATGGATGTTATCAAGAGAAATTGGATAAGAGAAATTGGACAAGAGAAATTGGACAAGTGATGAGATTTTGAGAGATAAGAGAAGAGGTGTGGAATTTTGTGATGAGATTTTAAGAGATAAGAGAAGAGGTGTGGAATTTTGCACATACAACTCCGGGTTTTGCATTTTTGCCCATGGACACTTCCCACACACACACCCACACTTTTTATTCTTCCCCCCTTCCCGAACATTTTTTTCCAGTCCACGTGCACGTGTGCACGGGTTATTTGCTAGTGTATATATATATATATATATATATATATATATATATATATATATATATATATATATATATGAATAAAATGGGTATCAGCTACCCATCGGGTGGCATCAAACCACAACCACCCTTTTTTTCCTTCGATCCGAATCGTTCATTTTGATCTTCATATTTTAAAACCTCAAACACCTAATTTTATCCACGTTCATCAATCCACCATAAGTTTAATAGTTTTGCCGTAACATAACTTTTTGCAATGATTAGATAAACGATCAAACCTCTAAGGTTCACCTGAAAATTGGTAGTTTGAGGTTTTAAAACATCAACAAACTGAAACAAACTGAACGGATCCGATCATCGGAAAAAAGGGAATGTGATGGGTTGCATGAATTTCTTTCTTGGGTTGCTGCTATCCATATTGCTCTACATATATGATCAGATTTCAGTAAAATTATACACACACCAGACATAAAAAAGGCTCTAAATAACCTAAAAAAGTTTTTATAAAATCCCAAAAATTCAAATATAATACCTACTGTAAAATTTAACCCCAAACTCAAAATACTAAAGATCAGTCATTATTCAAACATACCTACTCAAAAAGGGATCCAATTCACAAGAATAAAAATGCATATTTTTTCTTCCTCGATGTGCCTCTAGAATGAACTCAATTTCCATCAATGAAGGCCTCAAAATGTATCATGGCAAACCACTAGAAAGGTTAATGTTGTTTTACCATGATCAATGTTTGTGGTCATCATCAAAAACTTCCGTTATCCTTTGCACACTACCAGTTCGGCTCTCTGACTATCAAACTGTAATTGGCTGGTCCTTACACCATCAAAATATGGGTTGGAGTTTATGACATTGCAGCGGCTCTCTAAATATGTATCTCTAATTGACTGGGCCATACACTGGCATTATCGGTTAGAGTTTATGACAGTAAAGCACACGCTTGTATGATTGGAATTTTCTGTGGACCTTTTCTAGACTAATTTTTTGATGTGGATTTGGATGTTTGTTGTATTAACTGAGTTACTATGTTTATATTGGACAGAGCTAGCAGGTATCTTTTTCTATATGTTTACTTAATGCTTGAAGTATATACAGGGAGATTGGATTAACTACAAAAAAAATAGAAGGCCTCGTGGACTCATGTATACAAGGCTGCTGGCATTGTCAGCCCATGCGTTGGCGGAAGTAAGGGTTTCCCATACTGGAATGTTTTCCTTTGACATTTTTACACCAGATTATATAAACTGAAAACTTTCTTTGTGGATAACATATAGACAGATGGCAGACCGGAGCCTCGTGATACATGGAAGGAGGCCTTAACCTCTGCATCTTCATGGGTGCCTTGTGCTGATCGGCGTAGTTGGAAAATGTGTGGTAACATACTTACACAACTTAAAAAATTTCTATTGCCATGACATGGAACGATATTCATGTCAATCTCCTTTCTTTATGCCATTATGAATTTTCTTATTTCCCTTGTTCTTTTCATTTTTCTTTTTACAAGAGTTTTATTTTTCTAATACTGGTTTCTGTCTGCATGTTTGTGTCATGCCAATGCAGAAGGAAACAATGGATACATTCTGGTCAGTGCAAATGGAGGCATAAGCCAGCAAAGAGTGGCTGTAGGGTCTCATCTTGAAATGGATTTATTTAAAATACATATAAAATTTCCATCTGCAGATTTTTTAATAATTTTTTGTGCGTAGATGTTTTCCAATTTTCCAATTTAAGTTTAATAAGAAATTAGCTTTGTTATTAGTAATTGCAATTGCCATGACTTATATTAATATGGAAGTGATTAAAAATGAAACTTCACCAGTGTCTTCTTTTCCATTTCTACAGTTTGTGTTTAGTGCTAGCAAGTCAGCAATGTAAACCGTTGTCCATTAAGATTTCTCTGGCTAGCATTAAAAATATCTGTCAATGTTGTCACTTAATTTTAACGTAAAAGACTTTGTTCATGGTCATGGTGTCTTGGCGTCTCTTGATGACTTGGTGTAAAGTAAGAATGAGTACTCATGAGAATTGGTGCTGTGCAATAGAGTCCCCCCCCCCCCCCCCCCCCCCCCCTCCAAAAAAAAAAAATCCCCCCCAAAAAAAACGAACTCACACAGACACCCTTGCCCTCACACAAGACAAACTCATGTAACAGCACCGTCCCCCAAACCCATGCATCCACACACACTATCAATCTTTTTGTACACACAACCCATTTGTAGAACTTTCTTAAACTTCTAATTACCACATAATGTCCAGTTAAAAAACATAAAACTTATATTTTTGTTTGAAACTGATATTACCAAGTGTAATTGTGGTTCAGAATATAGGTTTTGTTTTGCTGCCCCAGCTTTGAATCCATCATGTCTCAATTTTTTATTTTTAAATTTTTTTAACTTCTCAAGGTAAAAGTAAATTCCTATGAAACAAAAAAGTAATTTTTTTAACCTCAATTTTTGGTTTGAATTTCAAACCTACAATTTTCTATGAAACAAAAACCTCTATTTTCCTGAAGCCTATGTGGGTTACTTGGGTCGGGTCGAGTTGACCCAATCATAAATGAATCTGGTATGGTCGAGAGTATTTACTCATCTCTTACACGGATCGGGTATGTGCCAGCTACAATTGGGTTGATCCGATATTGACTTGACCCATAAGCAACCTGACACAACCACATCTTTTCTTTCTTTTTATTGTTTTGGGAGGGATATCTATGGCATCAGATCTTATGTGGTTTAGGTATTTGGATATCTGGGTTTTGGATTATAACTTTGTACCCGTTATCTTGACTATATGATGATAACAATAGGCAGAGAGAGGAAATTAGTTCTTTCTTTTACCAAATCTTCTTACTTTATTTTACATGGTATTAGAGCTATAATCCCTCTTCAAATCCTAATCCTAATTCAAACTTACCTTTTCTAATTACAAACCCTGCCTAAAATTAATCCATTGCCACCTATCATCACCTACACAATCTGACCCAAAAACCAATGTTGACTTTAAATCCACAAAGTCGCATACCCTTCGACCTTCTTGCTTGCCCCCCATTCTCGCTACGAATTTCTACCAAGTCATCTTCATCTACCAGATCTCACCATCCCATGACAATATTTTAACCTTGTACACCCTTGCTTTCAGCTTTGCATTCTCTAGCTTCCATTGACATCCTTGCACTCATGAATCTATTTGTCTTTGTTAGTCACATCTCATGTTGCCGCGTCATCTTGTGCTCCACCCCAACAAATTGCGACTACAGCTAGCCTACTTCCTTATCCAGGATCCGATCCGACCCAACCCAACCCCACTATCCGACTCAACCCGACTCCACTATCTAACGATGCAGTTGATTTGTTCTTCGTTTTATGCTGCTGTGAAATCTGTTATTAAATCTGATAGGTTAGATCTGTAATCCCTAAAAACCTGCAACCAATTCTGTTGTAGTAAAGAATATTTGATTCATGTTCGAACCTATTTATTGTCTAATATCTAGCTATCCATTTGGATGTCTGTTACTTCATGCCTGTTTGTTGATATCACTGGCTATTGTGGCCTCCGCTGAAGATGAAAATCATTGCATTGCCTTTTGATTCTTGTCTTAAAGACCTGCTTTTCTACCAGCATGAAACTTGATAATACAAATTTTCTTCTTTGGGCATATTCTTTTTCACCTTCTTTTGGATCACAAAAGAAGCTCACTCCGGACTAAAAATTCTACTTATGATGATTGGGTAGCCAACTATGGTTGTATGATGACTTTGCTATTGAACAATATAAAAGAGAGAGTGAGTACAAATATTATTGTTTTGAAGATTGCAAAGGAGATATGAGACATGTTGAAGGAATGTACTCAAATAAGAAGAATATTTTTTGGGTTGCTGATTTGTATAAATCATTCCCTTAAAATAGAAGGATAAGCATTTTATCTGAGTATAATTCAAAGTTGAAGTGTATTCTTGATGAATTGGATTTTTACCAGCTAATTTTATTAGATCTGAAGGCTCGTCAGCTTTATCATGCGGAGTTTGGGGGTCCAAGTTTCTATATAGATTGGATTTTCTTGATGGCTGACCAAATACGTAACAGATTTTTGGTGACGATTTAGTTCTGTCTCTGCACATAACTTTTTCACGAGTTTAATGTGACTTTGGGTAACGAGTCTACAAAAGCATCTTCATCTGGTGTTGCGAGTTCTACCATGATTGGTGGAGGGTGAGATAGAGATCAATGATGTAGGTATGAAAGTGGCTCTGGAGGAGGATATAGATTTATTAGTGGTAGACAGTTAGCATTTAGTTTGACAAGAGACGACTTCATTGCATTCATTATGGGTAGAACGATGATGCTTATGAGATATCTTGGATGAAGTTTGGAAACCCTGAATAGGTGCAAATAGTTGATACTAAGACTGTTTCAGTGTTTCCTCAACTATAGCTTCCACTTTCACTCCTACTTCGATAATACAAATCTCCTAGTTGGAATATGAGAGATTCATACGGTTTCAACTTTCCAACCCTCTTTGTGTAAGTGCACATATATAGAAATAATGTGTACGAGCAATTTCCTATGCCGTTACCAAAGAATCCACTTTGTTACTTTTTTCGATGATCGTCACCATTCATAATGATTTTATATTCTAAACCACATACTCTCAAAATTAGTGAATCTCATCCTTTTTGCTTATTGATCTATTGGTGCAAAAAAATCTATTACTGTAATAGTTTATTTTGTAACGATCTGATGAATGTGTAAACAACATTAAAACAGCAAAGGTGTTGATGTATTTATGTTGCATGATATGTAGATCAAAAGTTACCGATGATCAAAGAAAGAAGCGGGGAGGATTTGTTGGAACTTGGTGTAGGAATTTCCTACATCAGCTGCTTAGCTGCTCATCTAAAGCGTGTGAGCTGTCATGTAGTAAAATTTCCTATTAAGCATAAAAAAATCACTTTTCACTTATTTTTTATCGACACTATTTTTGTTGACACACACACAGACACACACACCAAAATTCGATTAAAGCATGTGAGTTGTCGTACATGAAAATTTCCTACCCTGACACAAAAAAATATACTTCCAACTCAATTTCATGATCGGTACTATTCATGTTGATATGCATATATCAAAACATATATACACCAAAATTCATAAGATTTCCATATTGTTTCCTTATGCATCGGGTTGAAAATCTTACGGTTTCATTATAAATAGTACCTTATTCCATCCTTACAAAAAGCAAAAACTTAGGGTTCATTATGTCTTCAGCGTACTTGGGTTTTAGAATCTGAACTTCAATGGGAATACCATTAATTATTGAAGAAATAAGTAAAAAGTGGGGCAACGATGTAGGACTCCTACACAATTACTCATCCCATATATATAGAGGGGGAATCATGTATATGAGCTGCCATCTCATTTTAGCAAAATGAGCTTGTGAGAGGGGAGAGTGGTAAGGCCAACACTAGTAAAATCTTAAAGGAAAAGTTCGTGGGCCTCGTCGTTCTCTCTCTCTCACATGCTCTGTTTTTGCAATAATAAGCTGCCGGCTGCCTCATATACATTATTTTCAGTTATATATTGATGAACTTTATTTTTGTATATATATGTGTGTACATGCTTTTTTTTGATGTATGTCCCCAAATCTTATGCCCCTTACAATATTACCACACATGTTAACAATAGTTAGATTTTGAATGCTAAAAATCCCCTTATTCCCCTGCCGTTTTCTTCTCCATCAAACCCTAACCCAAGCACCTATTTCTTCCCTGTTCTTTCTTACATATTCTCTCAGTCCAAACTAGCAACAAATTTCTTCATTAAAAAAAAACCATTGTTCTCCTTGACACCTGACAAACCGATTCCTTATTTTCCCCTGAATTGTTTACACATTTTCTTCAATTGTTCTCCTTGACACCTGACAAACCGATTCCTTATTTTCCCCTGAATTGTTTACACATTTACTTCAATTGAGTAAAGGAGTAAGGTGAAAAAAAGAGAGTCGGCAATTGCTGGTGATGAGATGGGCATCTCTAAGTTGCTTAAAGACAGATAATATTTTTCAAATTGACCATCTAAAAATTTATTTTTATCTGTTGATAGGATCATAAGCTCTGCTATTGATGCTCCTATAGTGGAGAGAGAGAGAGTGAATGTAGAGAAAAGAGCGGCAAAAATGGTCTTTTTAAGAATTTATCATCGTAATTCATATAGAAGAGAAGAAAATTCCTTATTTATTAACAAAGTTGTTACGCCTATTTGACCGAGACCCAAAAGACACGAGCCCAGGAGCCGACTACTGGTCGAGAGCCCATCTGCATCCTCAAGCCCATTCTACAAAGGCCCTATAAGGGATCTTCTTGAATGTCGATCCCAGCTGGCCCCGATAACCCGCTGGTCACTCGCCCACTCCTGCGAAAACCGCTCCCCCGGACGCGCGACCACTAAATGGCGGTAATGGGGAGGTGCTGGCATGGCGAAGAGAGCGGCGGCGAGGGGGCGGATTGATGGGGCACGATCGAGGGCGGGCATGGGACGTGGGCCAGAGGCAATCACGCGGGGAGCTCTACAAAAGGGCTAGGAAAACGACGAAGAACGGGACCGCATCTCAGGTATCTAAAACCTAAGGTACTCCATCAACGACCTAGCTCCCCCATCCTATCTCCTTCCTCCCCCGCTCGCGCTGTGAGACGCCGTTCCGATCTCCTCACGAGTCGAACCGTCTCCGCCGGGCCTCCTCTTTCAGATCTCTATCTGACTTAGGCATCGGAGGGGATTTGGCCGGAACCTAGGTCCGGCCCCCTGACGAGCGTTCTCGTCTACGCAGGTGGACAGCTGATCAACGGGCCGAGGCTCCCCCTCGCCCCTCTCCAACCTCACAGTCAACTGGACGAGTGAGACTTACCCTCACCGTCCGTCAGGCGAGGCCGAGCGCATCTTACCGAGGCCGAGCGTCTCGACCCGGGCCGAGGCTTCCCCTCGCCCTTCGCCGAACACGCATCTAGCTGGGCGACTGAGGCTACCCCTCGTCGTCCTACCTCCGAGGCCGTGCTCGTCTGTCCGAGGCCGAGCGTCTCAACCAGGGCCGATGCTTCCCCTCGCCCCATCTGAACCGATTCGAAGCCCCCGAGGGACCCAAGCGGGCCCCTTGACCACGTTGACCGGGTTCTCCACGGTCAACGCTTTGTAGTGAGAAAACATTCTGAAACATCTGGCGCCGTCTGTGGGAACCGAAAACCGTCCCACGAAGCAGCAAACCACACCAACAATGGCACGAGCCAGCAACGGAAGGAAGCGCATGCCCCCCATCCCGGAGGAGGGGAATGGCGCATCAAACGGCAACCCCGAGGACACGCCCGTCGGCGGCCACCCCGCCCTCTCACCCGAAGAGACCGGCGGCTCAGAACTGGCCACGCAGGGACAGCTCCGCGCCCTGGATCAGGAGACCAACGCGAGCCTCCGGACGTTGGTCGCGACGGTTCAGCAGCTCGTCGGCCCTGCGCCGTCCAACGGAGGCACGTTGGACGATAGCCATCGATGGGCGGGGGGTCCCCCGCACTTGCGGTCCGCCGTGGTCGACGACCATGGGACCCAGAAACCGAACACGGAGCGTCGGTTCACGCTGTCCGGCTCTCGTCATGCGAGGTCACGCGCCTCCTCCCCTTATCGTGAAAGGAGCCGAAGAGAAACCGAAGGGACGAAGGGCGAATCGATGACGGCATCATCTCGTCGGTCACGGTCGTCCCGCCACAGGAGAAGCGAACGACACCACTCGAGAGACCGATCACGGCGGAGCAGGAGCTCCCGCAGGAGGAGTCGGGAGCGTCGGGTCAGCCCGACCCCCAGCGTGGCGAGGGCCGCGGAGCCAGCCCCGCCGGCGCCCGTGCTTCCTCCACCCCCGATCGAGCCAGAGGCAGGCGACTGCCGCATCCCCGGGGGCATCCACGGAGACCGGTGCCCCTTATCACGGAGAATAACCGACGCACGGGTCCCCTCTCGATTCAGGATCCCGGTGCTGGGAAAGTACGACGGGATAGGGGACCCGGGACACCACGTGATGGACTACGAGGGGGACATGTTCTTCCAGGGAGCTGACGATGACCTGCTTTGCCGGGGCTTCTATTCTACTCTCAGGGGAGCGGCGAGGACCTGGTACCACAGCCTGCCCGGCCGCTCCATCGACAGCTTCGAGGAACTCACCCAGTTGTTCTACAAACAGTTCATGGCGGGGAGGCAGATCAAGCCTGGTGCTGAACATCTGTTCAACATAGTGCAAGGCCCGGCCGAGCCGCTCCGACAGTTCATGCGCCGCTTCAATGCGGAAAGGCTGAACGTGAACAGCCCTCCTGACCTGGTGGTCCAGACGGCCCTTAAGAAAGGGCTTCGCCACAGAGGCCTCAAGAAGTCCCTGCACAACGATCCCCCGAAGGACCTCCCCGGGATCATGGCGAGGGCCGAACGCTTCATGCTGACCGAGGAGGCCTTGGCCGAGGATGCAGGAAAAGCTACTCGAGGGACCAAGCGCGGCGACGGCGGACGAGTCAGCCCCGAAGGGTACCGGACCGAGAAGAGGCTGAGGAACAGACAGCGGGGAGAAAGCGCGAGGGACACCACCCCAGACGCCGTCCTCGCCCAAGTACAGAAGGAAGAGCGAGCTGATCGCCCCCCACCGAAGGCTAAAAGAGGTGGGAGGAACATGGAGAAGTACTGCAAGTACCATAAGGACGATGGCCATGACACTGAAGACTGCTGGCATTTGAAGAAGGACATTGAGAAGCTGATGAGCCGAGGGCACGCCAGGAACCAGGCCGACGAGCCGGCCCACGGAGAAGGGACTTCCACGCAACCAGACAAGGGGAAGAAGATCAACACCGTCCAAGGTCCCCTCCGCATCATAGAGTGAGCGGGCGATGACTCTCCCCCCAGTTGCAGCCTAGTAAGAGGGAGTTATCTAGGTTTACATCCCTCTGTCTAGCTTCATTTCCTTTTCCTCCAAATGTACCGGTCCGACAGGACTCTTGAGGGTACAAAATGCATTCCCTTTTTGTCTTTTCTTAAATCCCCGACGGAGTTGACATTTCACTAATAGTGCAAAAGAATGAAGGCCACTGTCTCACTGGAGGAGGAAGGGGGACACTGCCCTCGCCGACCGACTCCTGCGCTTGGAAGCCTGAGGGCAGTTCCCCCGACAGGCACGCCGACCGGTCCTAAGCCGAGGAGCCTCGCCCTCGCCGACCGACTCCTGCGCTCATAAGCCTGGGGGCAATCCCCCCAGCCAGCGCGAGCGCCGACCGGTTCTAAGTCGAGGGACTTTGCCCTCGCCGACCGACTCCCGCGCTCATAAGTCTGGGGCAGTTCCCCCAGCAGGCACGGACGCCAACCGGTCCTAAGCCGAGGAGCTTTGCCCTCGCCGACCGACTCCTGCGCTCATAAGTCTGGGGCAGTTCCCCCAGCGGGCACGGACGCCGACCGGTCCTAAGCCGAGGAGCTTTGCCCTCGCCGACCGACTCCTGCGCTCGTAAACCCGGGGGCAGTTCCCCCAGCAGGCACGGATGCCGACCGGTCCTAAGCCGAGGAGCTTTGCCCTCGCCGACCGACTCCTGCGCTCATAAGCCTGGGGCAGTTCCCCCAGCAGACACGGACGCCGACCGGTCCTAAGCCGAGGAGCTTTGCCCTCGCCGACCAACTCCTGCGCTCATAAGTCTGGGGGCAATTCCCCCAGCCAGCGCGAACGACGACCGGTTCTAAGTCGAGGGACTTTGCCCTCGCAGACCGACTCCTGTGCTCGTAAGTCTGGGGCAGTTCCCCCAGCAGAGGCGAACGTCATCCAATCCTAGGCCAAGAACGAGGCAGCAACGCAAAATACACGAGAAGTCCGAGTAAGTCAATTTCGTTTATAATAGTTAACCGGGGTACAAAAACGTGTCATATTTACAGGGAATCAAGGCGAAGGAAACACTCTACAAATAATCCACTCACGACGAATGACAGAGTTCTTCACCTACAGAAGCTAGACCGACACCGACAGAGCAAAATTGGTTGACAAAAGACCCAAAGTAGTTAACCCAAGCTAGCGGCCATGCAACCAGCAATTATTGGCCACGGAGCCGATAACGATGCCGAAGGAGATAGCGGGGGCCAGGGATCCATTTCAAGTAGACTGGCCCAAAGCGAAGCGGATGCTTAAAAATTTGAGGATAAGGCCGGGAGGGACGGCTTAGGGAGCCCGAGCTCGGGAGGACACATCCTCGGGCACTTCGCCCTGCTCGGAGCGAGGGGGATCGACCGGCGGAGGGGCTTGCCGAACACGCTCCGCACACTCCCGGAAGGAAGACTGGACGACTTCGACGATCCGAGGGGCGATGAGGTCTTCATACTTACCGAAGGCCTCCCTGAGAACCTCGAAGATCCTCTTCCCCAGGGTCTCGACGACGCCCTTCTCCACCTCCTCGGCAAGCCGCATCACCTGGCGCCGATCCGACAGTTCCCTCTGAAGCTCCTCCCTCTCCAGGCGGAACGACTCCGCCGCTTCCTCAGTCGACTGCAGGGCGTCCTCCAACTTTCCCCGGAGATCACCCACTCGTCCCTCCAGCTCGGTCACGCGAAGTTGGAGATGCCGGGACTCCATCTGGGCCTTCACCATCGCTACCTCCGCCGCCCCGGCTCGCTCTTGGGCCCTCATGGAGGACTCCTCCAGCTTCCTCAAGTGGACGACTCGCCGCTGCAACTCCACGGCGAGCGTGGAACCCTGGAAGACGGGACATGAGCTAAGAGGAGAGTGAAGGAAAAGAAAGGACTGCAAGACAGCCGAACCTGTTGAAGGGCCCAAACCAAAGAATCCGACACCTTGTCGGCGGGAATCTTTTCGAGGGTGCTGCGGTCCCAGGGAAAGACGGAGCTCTCGGCCACCTGCTGGGACATGGCCCGGTCGACGAACACCGAACTCCCGGGAGCGACATCGAGGGAAGCCATATGGCCCGCCAAAAGAGCTCCGATTCCTGGAGACGGAAGCGGGGATGCGGCGACGAGGGTGGTTGTCAGGGCTACCTGAAGGTCCCCGGTGGTGGCTGCAGGGGGCACGGAATAGGCCGGGCTGGAAGGCTCCACGTCCTCCTTCCTCTTCTTCCCTCCATGAGGCTCCACGGGCGACGAAGGGGAGCGCTTCCGCCTTGCCTCGTCTCCACTCTCGAGGACAGAAGGGGACGCCCCAGGGGCAGGAGGGACTGCACCGGACCTGTCATTACCCCCCTCCTCTCGGGCTGAGGGGGCGGGTCCGGCCCTTACGACGCCCCCGGGGAGGAGATCGCCAGAAGAAGAGGCGGGAGGCGCGGCCACTGCCCGGCCCACGGAGGGCTCGGCTCGACGCACCTCCTCCTCAACAGTCCGTCGAGGCGCCTTTCCGGAGGTACTGCCTCGGCTCCGAGCGGCTCCACGACGGATCAGCTCATCAACATCACGGACGAACTCGCGGCCAGCCATCCCTGCAAAGGAAACCGAAATCAGGATGAGTCACAGGGTGATTCGAAGATGAAACAGCGACCTACCCGGAGACCACAAGACGGCCTTCAGGAGTAGGTCGTCCAACAAAGGCCAGATGGACTTCGATTCCAAAGGAAGAGCCGACAGCAGCGCGGCGGATGCCTGATCAGCGTCGGAAAGGGCTAACGGCAGGCGAGGCTGGACGGACGCGCCCCAGCTTGTCAGAATCTGGGCATCACCCAAAAAGACCACAAAGACATAATCCGAGCTCCAATCCCCCGACCAGCGGGGTAGCCCGATCAGACATTCCCTCCTCGAACGGGCTCGGAGGTGCAGCCATGACCCCGGCCCGACCGTCTGGGCCTGGTAAAAGTGGAAGAGAAGGGGGAGAGACGGCTCCAGACCGCAGGTGCAGCAAAGCGTTACGAAGCCCGTCAGTACCGCGATCGAGCAAGGGGTGAACTGGCAAAGGGGCACCATGAGGTACTCCATGACCTGGACAAGGAAGGGATTGAGCGGGAAACGAAGACCCAGGCGAAACATTTCGACATAGACGCCGACTTCATTGCACCTCGGAAGGCAAATCCGCTCGTCGACGAATGGAACTCGGACATCGTACGGGAAGCAGAGATACCTTTCCCGGATCTCCGTGACCGCCGAAGGAACGGTCCTCGACGGCGTACGGAGGATGGCCGGGGGCACGTTAAGACGCACTGCAGCCGACGCCACGTCATCACAGGCGAAGTCTGGGAATAGCTTCCCCTTCCCCTTATCCTGGAGGGGACGGCTCCCGGAAGAGGAACCTGATCCCACTAGCCGGGGCCTGCCCCGCCTGGACTCTGGAGAATCCCTCGCCCCTCGGCCAGAACCGCCTATCCTAAGAGCAGCCATAATACGAGAGCGAGAAAGGAAATTACCTTCTAACTAGTTTGAAGGAGGCGAAGAAGTGAGGGCGACGGGAGACTCCGAGTTATAGAAAGCCTAGAGCAATGGGAAGAGCAAGAAAGGAGAGGAGATCAACACAGCTGGGGATCTTATATATCGAACGCAGGGACGAATTCGAAGCGCCTGACAATATCGCGTGGCAGGACTCGAAGAACCGGCGGCGTTTCGAAATCGGCGCCAGGGGAAGTCCAATCGATCCGCCTCATCATGACCTACATTTATGACCACGCCTCGATTGAAGCGCCATTCGGAGTCCCAGGAGGCACAGCGGTCGATCCGAGCAAGCCAAGGCTGATCGACCCCACCAAGGGCGGCTCACGAACCCCTCAGCTTTTCAACTGAAGACAACCCCACGAATGGTGGGGATAGGCTTGCAGCCACACGTGGCAGCATCAGAAGAACGGCGGCGCTTCGGAGCCCGCGCTTTAAAAATATCGAGCGGGCCAACTCATGACGACGACTAATAAATGAGTCGGCATCGACTGGCGAGCTTGTCAAAATCGGCAGAAGTCACATCGGCCGAGCCGAACCGGCCGAGGCCGATCAACCCGACCGATGGGGGCAATTGTTACGCCTATTTGACCGAGACCCAAAAGACACGAGCCCAGGAGCCCGACTACTGGTCGAGAGCCCATCTGCATCCTCAAGCCCATTCTACAAAGGCCCTATAAGGGATCTTCTTGAATGTCGATCCCAGCTGGCCCCGATAACCCGCTGGTCACTCGCCCACTCCTGCGAAAACCGCCCCCCCGGACGCGCGACCACTAAATGGCGGTAATGGGGAGGTGCTGGCATGGCGAAGAGAGCGGCGGCGAGGGGGCGGATTGATGGGGCACGATCGAGGGCGGGCATGGGACGTGGGCCAGAGGCAATCACGCGGGGAGCTCTACAAAAGGGCTAGGAAAACGACGAAGAACGGGACCGCATTTCAGGTATCTAAAACCTAAGGTACTCCATCAACGACCTAGCTCCCCCATCCTATCTCCTTCCTCCCCCGCTCGCGCTGTGAGACGCCGTTCCGATCTCCTCACGAGTCGAACCGTCTCCGCAGGGCCTCCTCTTTCAGATCTCTATCTGACTTAGGCATCGGAGGGGATTTGGCCGGAACCTAGGTCCGGCCCCCTGACGAGCGTTCTCGTCTACGCAGGTGGACAGCTGATCAACGGGCCGAGGCTCCCCCTTGCCCCTCTCCAACCTCACAGTCAACTGGACGAGTGAGACTTACCCTCACCGTCCGTCAGGCGAGGCCGAGCGTCTCGACCCGGGCCGAGGCTTCCCCTCGCCCTTCGCCGAACACGCATCTAGCTGGGCGACTGAGGCTACCCCTCGTCGTCCTACCTCCGAGGCCGTGCTCGTCTGTCCGAGGCCGAGCGTCTCAACCAGGGCCGAGGCTTCCCCTCGCCCCATCTGAACCGATTCGAAGCCCCCGAGGGACCCAAGCGGGCCCCTTGACCACGTTGACCGGGTTCTTCACGGTCAACGCTTTGTAGTGAGAAAACACTCTGAAACAAAAGTGAAACAGAAGTATTTTTTTTCCAAAGACACTACATGTTTAGGGATAAATTTGCAATATGAGAGATTTGGGGGTATTTTCAAAATAGGGAAGACTTGGATAGTATATATGTCAGAAACCCTATGTGCTTTCTAATAACATTCCATGAACATGTCTGGGTTCCTAGTTTTATACTAAGTTGTCTTATTAGCTGTAAGATTGTTTCCATATCCAGGTAGTTATGGAACTATATTTTAATATAGTTTCAATCGAAGAAGCCATTACTTGATTTATGGTCCCCATATTAAGAGCATTTCGCTTGTATTATAAGTTAATGCTTCAATTTTTCCATTTATTTTGGTTCAACCACCTAACTCTTCAAAATTTTGGATTCTTCTATATCATGTCTCTGCAGATTTGTAATGCTGTTGCTATTTCTAGACTACTCAATTCGACTCTCGTTCTTCCAAGATTTTTGCATAGTAGTGTTTGGAAGGATGCAAGGTGATTTTCTTCCATTGTCATTAAAATATCGTTTCCTTGCAACAAGAGATATTTGATTAGGAATTTATTATAGCCTTGGACATTGACATCCCAATATTGGCTGTAGTTGTGGCTAATTTCATGTTGGCATTTCAATAGCTACTATAGAGAAGATAACTCACATTGACTATGGACTGCAGTCAGCAGCAACATTTGAACGACACCGTCACTCAAATTTTACTCAAAATGGAAATGAACATGGAATATTTCTCTAGACTTCTTATCACGTGTCTTGATTTTGTTGTGCTGTTTGTTATCTCTATGTTGCTTGAGATTCTTCCACCAGATTGATGCGCAATATTTTAACCTGATTGCAACTTTTTTTTGGAAGGTAACAATATTATATATATATTACTCAAAATAATACATTTTGGATACCATCGGAATTTAGACTAAAGTCTTGGTCGGAGAGCGGACACAAGCGTCGTCATCCAACACAAGCCCTAATTAGAAATGACCATGGGTCCAATCAAGTTAAACTAAAAATTACAAAAACTCAAAATCAGATACAACCAAACCACACTCTAACAAAAGTATATCAGCCCAATGATGGACTGAATAAATTCAAATGCAGCATCACCAGCAGTGAAAATGCAGCATCATCCAGATCTAACCAAAAGAATCGAGGAAGATATCCCAATTGGCCAATATTTTTTATCTCCACAATCCTCAAAGCTATGTGCATTTGAAGAGGTAACACAAAAAACATCATTGCTCACCTCCTCAAAGATCTTCGCATACTCAGACTTCTTAGCATTAAAAATCCGATTATTTCGTTCCCTCCATATATGCCATACAACCGCTGAGAAAATGTACTTTGCAAGATATGAAACCAAGGATTTTGATTTAAACTTACTCTTGAATAAATCCGCTGCATTAAGGATGGACATATTATTACCATTTGTCAAGCCTAGCTTCAATAGACATCGTCGACAAATATAACTCGAATAATGGCATTCAAAAAACAAATGACCAACAGTTTCATCACTATCCTCACACATCACACATCTTTGATTGACCTGGATAGTTCGTGCAAGAAAAATATCCTTGGTAGGCAACTTATTCTGTAAAGCTCTCAACACTACAATTGCAAACTTAGAAACATGATGTCCAAACCACACAACATTGAATACTGAAATGCCGGCCCCAACTCTCTAACAGCATTCCAAGCAGAGGCAAAAGAAAATGATGTCGCAGGAAGCCATGCATAGGAACCATCATCACATGATTGAATAAATTCAGAAGCAATGAATTTATTACTCAACAAAAATTTCCAATTACCAGAATCGGTAATTCTTGTGGAATGCAATAAGATATTGCTATTAGAAGAATAAGTGTACCGCATAAAAATCGCCCAAATAAAATTCTCAGTAGCATATCTCCATAATAACCTGATACTACCAGCCAAATTGACATCTTGGAGACGCCTAATTCCAATACCCCCATCCATTCTAGGCTTGCACATATCAAACCAACTCCAAACAGAAAACCCAGATGGCCATGTAATTTTTTTGTATCAGAGCCTCTAAGGAATTAATGACCGACCTCAGAAACTTGTAGGATAGAAACCAATAAGATAGAGTGCCATAGATGATTGAACACACCAACTCAATTTTACCAGCAGTTGAAAGGAATTTGGAAACCCAACCAGATAATTTTTCTTTGCATTTATCAATCAAAGGAGCAAACATCCTAGCTTTAGGATAGCAAGACGAAAGAGGAATGCCCAAATATCTCATAGATAGATTACCTTGCTGAATATGTAGCATTTGCCTGTCTCTGCAACCTTTACTATAAATCACACTGCTCTTTTGCAAATTGATTGGAAGTCCAGTATTATGCTAAAAAACTTTTATCTACTCTACGACGCCCGCAAAAGCTCCTCATATTTGCCTTACAAAAACCTGAATATCATCCACAAATAGAAGATGGGAAATTTGTGCCACATCATTATTCTTCGTAGGCTGAATTCTACCACTAAGCATTGCTCTTTCCATCGTAATGGAAAAAAAACTCCATAACCATCACAAAAAGGCAAGGAGATAGGGGATCTCTCTGTCGAATACCTCTATTACTACTGAAGAAACCTGCTGGAGAGCCATTAATAAGCACAGAAAAAGATGGAAAACCAATGCACTCCTTGATCCACTTATGAAGTTATGAGGAAACCCAAATCAATTTAATATAAAATAGATGAATTTCCTATTAACACTGTCAAAAGCTTTCCTCAGATCTAATTTAATACATGCTTTGGCCCCCATCTGATTTGAAAAATCCTGCAACAACTCATTTGCCAATAAGGAACAATCAGATATCAACCTCCCCTCAAGGAATGCAGATTGATTAGATGAAATCAAAAAGGGCACCACCTTTCTCATTCTATTACTCAAGACTTTACTTGTGATTTTATAAAGCACATTACAACAAGATATATGGCGATAATCATCTAATGAAGATGCATTTGAGGATTTAGGCACCAAAGTTAAAAAAGTGTGATTAGCTTGCCTAAGGAGAGTACCTGACTTGAAGAAATGTTGCACATCATTAAGAATGTCTTTTCCTACAATATGCCAATTTTTTTGAAATAAAAACGTATTAAAACCATCAGGCCCAGGTACTTTATCTCACCCATATCAAAAAGAGCTTGCTTAATCTCCACATCCTTCATAGGTTCGCCAAGCTCCAAAGCAGCAGATTTCTTGAGTATGCGCTTAGTATTAAGACCTGGAAAGACATTACAATAATGATCCTGATTGTAAAGCCTGGCATTATAAACTGGACCTTCCTTTTTCAATTGATCAACTTGTACCATTGGAGACCCATCAGATTTAATAAAATGCATAAGGTTATTCTGAGATTGACGAATGGCATTGTAGAAAAATTTTGAGTTGTGATCCCCCAAACATAACCAGCTTTGCCTACTCTTCTGACGATACTCATCCACCTCCATTTTCAACATTGAGTTAAGCATAGAAATAAGCTCATTCTCTTTTGCATGCAAATCTGGATTAGAAGCATAATCACTGTGACTACAAATAGCCTCAAGCTTAAGCTTAATAAATTCAGAAGATTTCTTATCATAGAATTCCATCCGTCAAACTTTTAACTTCATTTTCAGGGCCTTGAGTTTATGCACCACTTGAAACATATGGTTACCCATAAAAATAGTGCTCCAGACATCAATCAACAATCTAGGGAAACCTGGCATATCCAAATAATGATTAAAAAATTTAAAAGGCTTAGGACCAGAATTCACCATAGGAAGGAGAGATAAATTCATAGCTACATGATCACTACTTGAGGGAGGTAAATATGAATAATAACTCATGGGAAGTGCATGCAGCCATAGATCATTACAAAGAACCCTATCAAGTCTAGCTATGATACGACCACTCCCACTCCCTTGACGTCGATTAGTCCAACTCATTTGTGGGCCTTTACTTTTAAGATCAAATAAGGCACAGTTGGAAATGAAATTATTGAAATCCACAAGAGTTTCATACCTCAAATGTTGGCCACCCACCTTCTCCTGAGAAAATCTGACAGTATTGAAATCTCCCATAACTGTCCAAGGAGAATTAGGAATAGATGAAGAGATACCAGAAAGTTTCTCCCAGAGGTGCTTCCTATCCGTTTGAAGATTAAAAGCATAGATAATAGAGAGATAACCAGTGAAGCCTCCACGATTAGAGATAGTAATAGTGATCTACTGAGTTGACATAGACACCATATTGCAAGACCATACTTTAGGATTATACAAAATCCATATCCGACCCACACCATCTCCAGAGCAGTTATGAGAAACCTCCCAATGCCTAGAAGCCAATTGAGTAATGCGCTTAATGTTCCGCAAAGAGACTTTGGACTCCAAAATACCAAACAAAGAGGGATTGAATTTTCTTATACAAGCTTTGACATCCTGCCTACAAACTGCATTATTGAGACCCCTCACATTCCAAGATAGAATAGACATTAATGATACTTATGATGAGAGCCCTTACATTGCCATGTACTCTTCCTAATCGGAGAATTAGGTGCACTCTTTGTATTCTTCTTAATAATAGTCATTTTCTCATTTTCCCACTCCACATTCTCCATAGTTGGATCAATGCTCTCCACTACATCAACATCAGAATTTAAGCTCTGCTCTTCCGAATCAAGCTCCACATGATTATTCGAACTACTAGGGCCTCCCAACACTTGCAAACCTCCCAAAGGTAAGGGGAGGTTTGTTGAATTTCTACGCACATCCACACAAGGTAGGAAAGGATTGTCATAGTCTGAAATAACCTTTTCCGCTACCACACAATTCAAAACCTCTCCAACAGACTCAGGAGCACAACCCTGCACATCAGTCTCAAATATATGATTACTACTTAACCTGACACCTTCATTTGAATTCATATTAACATGCCCTTCATGCTCAACACTCACCTCCACATCACGGACAACAGGCACAATTAACTCAGGTAAATCCAAACGATCAGGAGTAGGAGCTTTTTCAGCAACCGCTTCAGCCACGAAACATCCTCCACCTTGAGGAATCAATGAATTAACATTAGACATAGCAGTATAGACAGAATCATCCAGATTAGTAAAGGTTTGAGCATTAGCAGGAACATCTGTAGAAGTAGGAGCTTCCAAGATAGGCTTCTCCAGAGAAGTGGACAAAGTAGCATGAGCATTAACAGCTTCAGGAACTTTCTTAGCCACCCATACTTTAGTGAAAGGACACTGACTAACGAAATGTCTAAAACATTTACATGAAGTACATTTTGGGAGAATATTCTCACACTCAACCCGAATTTCGGCTTTAGCACCACCTTCAATGAAAACTTCAATCGATGGGGTCAACCCCCTATCAACATCTATTTCAATAAAACTTCGGGCAAAAGAATATCTATCACTAGACGCCGTTGATTTATCAATGTATAAAGGCCTACCAATAAAACTAGCAATACGACCAATGCATTCCGCAGACCAAAGCTTAAGGGGTAAGTTAGGGAATCTCACCCACACAGGCACAAAAGAAAGCAAGTCTCTATCCATTGTCAAGTCCACAGTCCACTGCCTCAGGACAATAACACGCTTATCAAAAAGCCACGGACCAAACTCTAGCACAATCCTCTTCCAATTCGAAAACTAAAAAGAAGAATCCATTTTCTCGAGAATGAATTTGCATTTTGCCTTTATGTCGCCGTAAGCGTTGAACACAAGCCTTCAGATGAGCGTAAAACGGCCTGTTGCCCACCACGTACCCACTAAAGTACTTGCCCATTTAGCAGCATTAATATCAATAGCAGTTTTTGGAATCTTACACCTATCGATTTACCATTAGCATCCAATACATGGGGAAAATAAGTGCATTTACTAGAATCATCCACAGTACGACCACAATAGAAAAAAAGGAGCTCTAAGAAGCCTTACCAGTGTTGCTGAAACTCACATGTTTAGGCGCCATAGCTTGCACTTCCCCAACTCTTGAGGATCTACGATTTATCCTCACTTCATTCCATCCATCCACAACAGCCGACGTATGCCTAGCAGGAGCAATATTCACATTCAAAATATTAGAGTCTATAGTTGCAATCAAATCTGATGCCCCATCAACAGCAACAGCCTTGACTTTTACGTTGGAAATATCATATGTGGGAAATTTAGCCATATCAGAAACTACCCTGTCCCTTCCTTCTCCAATAACTATCCCTGGCTGAACTGGAGTCGACGAACTGCCAACCTGAGAGCCCAAGGCCCTCGCCGAAGCAGCAAGAGACTTCATAGCCGAAAAAGAGGGAATCACAGCGCCAGATCTAACCGCCTCCTTCGTCGATATCACAACTACATCATCAGCCACACCCTGTTCCCGTGGAACCCTACCTGCAGGTAGGGCAATATCGCCGGCAAGTGCATCACCCTGAACTCGAGAAACCCTACCTGCATCACCGGCAGGTGCAACATCGTCCACACCTAGATCACAAGAAACCCTAACTGCAGCCAGAGCTGCATTCAAAGATGAACCAGATACTGTCGATTGATGAACCCCCAATGACGGGACGACTTTTGATGACGCCGGGATCCTAGACGACGGACCAGCCGACGTATGATCACTCGGAGGACTCCCCATCCACCGTTCATCGCGCTTTATCGCTGGGATACCAACTACATTGGAAACCCTAGAAGTCTTCAATGGCCGCGGATGACCTCCAAGATGACCTGGGGTCATAGATGACATGCCCACAAGCCACCGAGATGCGGCCAAAAGGCCGGAGGCCAGACGTAAAAACGAGAAAACCTAGATCGCCATATCACCTTACCCTCAATTTGAGTTGTATATAGTCCAGCTTGCATGTTTTGAGCTGTTGAACGTGAAATTACTCTCAAACTGCATTTGAGACTGTAGACAAAGCGTAGAGTGCCATCTACAACCTGATTGCAACTTGCTTGATTTGATATTATATGGACATTCCTCAAGATCATAAAGCCACTAGGAAGTGCTTTGCCACTCAATAAATTATGAGGATCCATATATCCTTCAAATATAGAGATGTCAATTTTGATTCCTAAATCACCTTTCTTGCATTGGTCTCTTCGTTAGTGACCATGACGGGCTTCTTCTGTTGACGGTGAAATTTTTTCTTTATGTAGATGGAAATCTTAGTTGCCATATTGATCCTTTTCAGATTTAATTTAATATCCTCTCTGAAGTCTGAACTATAAATTCACGAGCTCAGATGGAAATCTTATAGTTGCCATATTGATCTTTTTCAGATTTAACTTAATTCCCTCTCTGATGTCTGAACTATAAATTTGAATCACGAGCTCACCAACACCATTGTTCTTCCAGACATATATGTGGTTGTTGAATCCATTGCCAGAACTGTGCCATGTCAAGATCATGCAAGTTCTCATGGGGGTTATAAGAATGACATCATTACATGACCTAAACTTGCTTCGTTGACTCCAAATTTTAAGGAAACAGTATGGAACAAAAGAAACCAACTTTGGTGAGATCCACATAACAAAATTTTAAAGATTGAGCCAAACCAGCACCATGGCAACCTATTCCAAGGACACAGAATACCTCAACGTTGAATCAACCCGTTAATGAACAAATAGGGGAAAGAGAGAGGATGGAGAAGCCATATGAGACAAAATGTACCAATGAATTCTTATTAAACCAAACTCACATCTGTTTACAATTAAAAAGAGCCTTTTATAATAGTATTATACTTAATGCCCTAAACTTTCTGTTCTAGTAGAATTCTAACTACAAAACAAAAGCAAAAAAAGATGCAAATTCTAACATGGTGATGAAATCAACATAAAGAAAGGTCCAAATCTAAGCCAATGAGGAACCTCAATGACCATAAATTGGTTATATCTGAAGTCCGGACTGTTAAGTTTTTTATTTGTCTATTGTGGCACAACGGCTCTGATGAAATGTTAAACAGAATGTTAAGTGAAATGTCTAACGTGGTGGAATGTTAAACATTATGTTAAGAAAAATGTTGAACGTGTTTGTTCAACATTTGGTTCTACATCACCTGTTCTTATCATCAAAGTTTTCTTAATTATAGCTAAAGGATTTGCAGTTATGCTTTTGGCGCTATTAGAGATTCTCTCTTATCTTGGGAACGGTTGCAGATCGTCGTTCTTCGGTTCACTCTTGGTTTAAGGATTTTTTGCAGATCCTGTCGGTTGTGGATGTTGTAACCGAGTGATGGGTTGTTGAGATTGTTCGGGTTGGCTTCATGATCTCTTGGCTGCGGAAGTTTCACTTGGTTTGGTTGAGAAAAATCTGAGCGGTTTTTATTTGTGCTTCTGCTGTTGCTAACAGTTCTTCTATCTTGAAGAAGGACTCTTAAATAAAGCAGCAAGGTGACGGGAACATATAACGTCTACGGCGATAGCGTTGATCATCTTTGGTGAAAGAGGATCTAAAATAAAGCTCCGGGAGGAGGCTCACATCTATACTGTAGAGGATCAAGGGAGTTGATCTTGGTGAGTACTGCTAGGGGATCTTGCTCGCAAGGGGAGCTTGCGCAAATTACTCCAATGAGTTGATTGCGATCAACTCGTGTAGCATGTATTGAGGGGGAGTGTTTTTCCTCTAATATCTTTCAGTTTTGATGTCTGTGTTTTACATACTATATAATGGAGTAATTTGATTTTCTGGGCGGGGCCCCGCAGATGTAGGTGTGCGCACCGAACTGCGTTACCAACGACCTTGTGTTATGATGTGTTGCTTGATATTATTTTCATGTGCCCTATAATTAGGATTGCGTACTAATTTCAGTTGGTATCAGAGCAGGTCATCCGCATTCTTTGCTAGTCAAAGAGGGTGTGATTCTGCTGTCTTAGTACGTCAATCATGAACACGAAGGAAGGAGCTTCTGTGACTTGGCCTCCGCTTCTTACTGGCACCAATTATACATATTGGAAGTCACGGATGCGCGCGTTTATCAAATCTCTTGATGAGAAGGCATGGGTGGCCACTGTTGAAGGCTGGACTCCTCCTACAGTTGACGACAAGAAGGGAAATGAATCTCTCAAGCCTGTCTAAGATTGGAGTATTGAAGAAGAACGCGCAGCTCTGGGAAATTCAAAAGCCTTGAATGCTATTTTCACTGCTGTTGATGAAGAACAGTTCAAGTTGATCTCTACCTGCGAAGTTGCTAAAGAAGCATGTGATATCCTTCAAAACATACATGAAGGGACTAGCACTGTAAGAGCCTCTAAACTTCAAATTTTGGCTTCTCAGTTTGAAAACCTTAGGATGAATGATGACGAATCTGTGGCTGAATTCAATGGAAGACTTCGTGACATAGCTAATCAAGCTTTTCAATTAGGAAAGAAGTACTCCCAAAAGAAATTAGTTGAGAAAACCCTTAGATCTCTTCCTGAAAAATTTTCGACCAAAATAGCTGCTATAGAAGAAGTTAGGAATACTTCTAATATGAGATTGGATGAATTGATGGGATCTCTTCAAACTTTTGAGATGAACTTGAAGCAAAATAAAAGGGAGAAAGGAGTGGCTTTAAAAGTGGAAACTACTGATGTTTCACATGAAGGAGAGAGTACTGAGATTGAAGATGACATAGCTCTTTTAACCAAGAATTTTAGTAAAATGATGAGGAAAATAGGAAATAGAGGTCAGAATTTCAGAAACATTAACAAAGAAGCTCGAACAAATTTTTCTTCTGCTGTTAGAGGCAACAATCGACCCATACAGAAGTTTGATACCAAAGGTAAAGGCAAGGGAATTCAATGCAGAGAATGTGAAGGCTTTGGACACATATAGGCAGAATGTGCTAACACCATAAAGAAACAAAAAGGAAAATCTCTAGCAAGCTCTTGGAGTGATGATGAGTCTGAAGAATACACTGGTGACGAGGACATTATCAGCAACTATGTTGCTTTTATGACCACCATGGGTGATCAAAGTACTGATGATACAACTAGCAATGTTGGACATAGTGTGGATTCTATTTGCACCATGTTGAAAGAAAAAAATAAGAATGTCAAGAGAAATGTTATAACATTTAGTGCAACATCTGACAGTGATTCTATATCTGATACGGGTGATGAAAAGGAAGTTGACGAAGCTGATATTCGGTCCGCATATCAAACCATGTTTGTTAATTGGTTAAAGATATGTGAGATAAACAAACTCTTGAAGTATGAGAACATTAAACTAAAAGGTGAAAGAGAAGAGGTTGTAACTCAACTTGACAAGATCAAGCAAGATGTCAGAAATCTGGAAGGGCAACTCAGGAGAACTCTTCTTAGAGCCGAAAAGGCTGAAAGTGTTCTTGACAAATGGAACACTGGCAAATCCAAGCTTGATGATATTCTAAGCATGGGGAAAGTCTCCGGAGATCGTACAGGAGTAGGGTTCAACAGAGGAGGCTATCTTTAGATAAGCAAGGAAGCTCATTGTCAACCTGTCAGAAATCAGATTAGCAACAAACAGTCCAAGCAAGGAAGTCAAAAAGGTAAACAAACAAAAGGCACTACTATCAGATCCTTGATTTTTCATTACTGCCAATGCAGAGGTCACACTGAGAGCAGGTGTTTCAGAAGGATGAGGCATCAACATGAAGGAAGGAACGAGGGACATTCAGATAAAAGGATCATTAAGACATGGATAAGAAAGACAAAAGTTCACAGCCTTGTTGCTTACACGTCCATGAGTGCTTTTTCAGAAAACACATGGTACTTCGACAGCGGCTATTCTCGGCATATGACAGGAAACCGGGGTCTCCTAATACAGGAAATAAAGGTCACGTCACTTTTGGTGACGGCCAGAGAAGCAAAGTCATTGGTAAGGGAGAGCTGAAGATGACTGAGTCCATTACCTTGAAGGATGTCATGCATGTCGAGGACTTAAAGGCTAACTTGATCAGTATAAGCCAATTGTGTGATCAAGGATTGTTTGTTCAGTTTACTAAGGATAAGTGTGTTGTGCTAAACAAAGCTGGGATCAATATTCTTACTGGAAATCGATCAACTGACAATTGTTATATGTTGCAGGAAGCAAATAGATGTCTCACAGCTAGTGTTGAAGTTGCCGAACAATGGCACCAAAAACTTGGTCATGTGAACTATAAGACGTTATTTGAAATTATCAAAGTAGGAGCCGTTCGTGGAATACCATCTCTTACCAAGAAAGTTGAAGGGGTCTGCGGCTCGTGTCAGCTAGGAAAACAGAAGAGAACAAATCATAAACAACTTCAGATCATCACCACCTCAAAGAATATGGAGTTGCTGCACATGGACCTGATAGGACCCACAACGGAAGTCAGCATGGGAGGTAAGAAATATATTTTTGTTTGTGTTGATGACTTTTCTCGTTTCACGTGGGTGGATTTTCTCAAAGAAAAGTCAGATGCCTTCAATGCTTTCAAAAAGCTTTGCATTCGCCTTCAGACTGAGAGGGGAGCAACTATTGGAAAGATTACTCGTATTCGCAGTGATCATGGTAAGGAGTTCGAAAACCACTTGTTTGCTGACTTCTGTGAGGCAGAGGGAATACGACATGAGTTTTCTGCACCAAAAACTCCTCAACAGAATGGCATTGTTGAGAGGAAGAATCGGACTCTACAGGAGATGGCTCGCGTGATGTTAAATGCCAGAAGGATCAGTACAAAATGGTGGGCCGAAGCAATAAACACTGCCTGCTACACCATAAATAGAGTTTATCTGAGACCCAGAACGGATAAAACTCCCTACGAGATCTGGAGAGGTAGGAAACCTAATGTCTCTTATTTTCATGTTTTTGGCAGCAAATGTTACATCCTGCAGGATCGGACTTCTAAAGGAAAATTCGATGCTAAAAGTGATGAAGGGACATTTCTCGGATATTCTACTACGAGTCGTGCTTTTCGTGTTCTAAATCATCGTACTGATGTCTTGATGGAGTCCATCAATGTCGTCGTTGATGACTTCGAGCAAGGTAGTGTGGAGGCTGGGCCTCAAGAAGAGATTAATGAGGAAGATGAAAATGTTGAACAAAATGTTGAACAAAATGTTACAACATTTGATTCAACATCTGATAACACTAATTAGAATGGTGTCACTCATGGATCGGCTTCTGCTGAAGAATCGCTGTCTGATGAGAATGAAGCTCATCCCTCACGAGGAATAACTAAAGTTATCCGAAATCATCCTCCTGAGCTCGTCATTGGGAATGTTGAAGATGGTCTTCGCACCAGAGGCACCAGTCAGGTAAACTATCGTGATCTTGCTGGTTATAATTGTTTTTTGTCTAGTCTTGAACCCAAGAATGTTAAAGAGGCATTGTTAGATGAGTTCTGGGTGATGGCTATGCAAGAGGAGCTGAATCAATTTCAGCGTAATGACGTGTGGAGTCTTGTTGAGAGACCGAAAGGGGTGAACGTTATAGGCACCAAGTGGATTTTCAAGAATAAAACAGACGAAAGAGGAAATGTCACACGTAACAAAGCTCGACTGGTTGCTCAGGGATACACTCAAATTGAAGGAGTTGACTTCGATGAAACCTTTGCTCCGGTGGCTCGTTTGGAATCTATTAGGCTTCTTCTTGCTGTCGCATGCAGTTTTAACTTCAAGCTTCATCAAATGGACGTGAAAAGCGCCTTCTTAAATGGGATTTTAAATGAGGAAGTTTATGTCGAGCAGCCTAAGGGATTTGAAGATCCTTTCTTACCTGGTCATGTTTATCGGCTGAAGAAAGCTCTTTATGGTCTCAAGCAAGCTCCCAGAGCTTGGTATGAGCGTCTGACTAGATATCTTCTTAAAAAGGGGTATGAACGAGGTGGAGCTGACAAGACGCTGTTTGTTCAGAGAACCAGACCTGCTATCATTATTGCTCAGATTTATGTTGATGACATAGTGTTTGGTTCTACGTCTTCTCAGCTAGTAAGTGAGTTTATAGATCTTATGCAAAAAGAATTTGAAATGAGTATGGTTGGTGAGTTACATATGTTTCTTGGTCTCCAAGTGAAACAGACTAGTGATGGGCTGTTCATATCACAGAGTAAATATGCTAAGAATCTAGTCAAAAGATTCGGTCTTGAGAAAGCTCGTCAAGTCCGCACTCCTATGGGTTCGACAGAGAAACTCTCTAAAGATGATGGTGGAAAACAGGTAGAGGTTACCTTGTACAGGAGCATGATAGGTAGCTTGTTGTACTTGACAGCAAGTAGACCTGATATTTGTTTCAGTGTAGGAGTGTGTGCTCGTTATCAGGCATGTCCTAAGGAATCACACATCACGGCTGTTAAGCGTATAATCAGATACATAAGTGGAACAGCTGACTATGGGATCTGGTACTCCAAAGATACCAATACTCTCTTATCTGGATATAGTGATGCAGACTGGGCAGGTAATGCTGATGACAGGAAGAGTACCACTGGAGGATGCTTTTATGTTGGAAATAACTTAGTCTCATGGTATAGTAAAAAACAAAATTCGATTTCATTGTCTACAGCTGAAGCAGAATACATTGCAGCAGGGAGTTGTTGTACTCAACTCTTGTGGATGAAACAAATGTTGACAGACTATGGTGTTGATCAAGATATTTTGACTGTTCTATGTGACAATCAAAGTGCAATAAACATTTCAAAGAATCATGTTCAACATTCAAGGACTAAACACATTGACATTCGACATCATTTCATCCGTGAGCTTGTTGAAAAGAAGATTCTCATTTTAGAGTATATCGATACTACTAGTCAGTTGGCTGATATTTTTACTAAACCCTTGGATTCTAACAGATTTGAGGAGTTACGACAAGCTCTTGGGCTGTGTCGTATCTGAATGTTAAACTCTTTGTTGCACATAATGTTAAACAAAATGTCAAACATTATGTCGCAACTCTTAAAAGTGCTCTGGTTACTTTTTTCTTTTCTGTCTGAGCGTTATTACCTCTGCATTTATTTCCCTTTATTGGTTTTCGGAGCTCTCTTCATCTCCTTAGAGTTCTTCGAAGTTATTTGTTAAGGAGGGGCTGTGCTCTTCTAGGGTTCTTGGTTCTTGATTCATTGTCCAAGAAATCCCTGCTGTTTCTGCGATGGGTCGATCTCAGAATGAAAGATCCTCTTCAAATCCTCGTCGGTCTGCTCGCCAAGCTGCTTCATCTCGTCAGAATCCTCCATCTTCTGCTTTCCCTCCTTTCAAACGGAAAGGTTGTGTTCCATGATCTTCAAGGGCCTCGTCCGATGGAATCTTGTCCCCTTCATCATCTTCAGTGTCTTCTGACCACATGCATTCTGGAACTGCATCAAATTTGGCTATGGTACCTTTTTCCCCAATCTCTGTTGATTCTTGTTATCGCGGTTCTTCTCAAATGTCTTTCGCCGAAGAAGATGAATCATTTCCTCATCCTATCTCTGTGGAAGATTGGTTTTGGTATCTTCGTCGTACAGATCGCAAGCTGGACATTTCTTGGATGGATCTATCCAATACTCGTTTTGGTTTTGTTCATCTTAAGGATCTTGAAGGAAAGTTGCTAAGTGTGAGGGTGCCCTTCGATGATCTAATTGTTCTGAAATCTTGGAACCCCCCTGAGCCCTCTGTTAAACTTTCTGAAATTGTTGTACTGGATGACTCTGACTCAGCGTCCTCGTCAGCTGCTGATGATGGTATGAAGAATGGTGAAGGGTCTTCATATCAAGACACTTCTGATACGGCTAATGCAGGTGTTTCGGATGCTCATGCTGATGCTCATAATGGTTGTTTCTCTATGGATGAGAGTGCTAATAAGTTGGGTTCTGAAAATGTGACGGTTGAGGTTGATAAAGAACTTTCCACTACTGCACCTACAGCTGATGTTGATCCTGCCACAGTTCTGAATCCCTCTGCACCTACAGAAGAGAGTTGTGATCCTCCTGAACATGTCATCTCTTTGGATGAAAATGTTACACCTTCGCCTAATGTTGAATCTTATGTCAGATCTGATGATTGTGCTCATAAAGAAGCTTCCCAGGTGTCTGTTGACCCCTGTGTGGATCCTTTTGTTATTCATCCTCGCAAGACTAGATCGGGCTCTCTCAAGCGCAAAGTATCTTCCACATCCTGCAGGGTCTCTCCATCTAAGTCTTCCAAGCAATCAAAAGGGTCAGGTTCCTTCTCTCCCTCTGATGGTCTTGCCTCTGAAGCTATTTCTATTCAATTTTTTGATAAGTCCTGCAAGGATAGATGGGTTGTTTACTCTGAGAGATCCATTTTTGGAGAAAAGTCTATTGCAGTATCATCTTTCAAACATACACACTTTCTTACTTTTCTCAAAGATATTGACTTGTTTCAAGCTGCCAGTTGTTTTAAGACCTATTATCCTGTTATGGTTCGAGAGTTTTACTGCAACCTATTCAAATCTACAGCTGATTCCTCTTCTAAATGGGGCTTTAGAACTTTTGTTCGTGGGAAAATTGTTCCATTCTCCCCTGATATCATAAACAATCTGCTCAAATGGCCGTGTGGTCAATGTCTTCCTCCTTATGGTGCTACTGTTGGTGTCGACTTTGACTTGTTCATTCAGACTGTCACTGGTGGGCAGTTTTCATGTTGGCCTAAGTCCGTTTCTTTTCCTTCATCTGCTCTGACAGCTAAGTTCTATCTGCTGTATTGAATTGCTACTCGTAACTGGTTGCCTACTTCCAACATGTCTATTGTTACGAAGTCTATGTGCAAATTGCTGTTTGCTGCTGGGACTAAAAAGTCTTTCAACTTGGGTCGCCTTATCTTCGATTCCATCCTGTCTTTATCAGAATCTTCAGCTCCTCATACTGCCCTGTCACATGCGTCCCTTATTTCTATGATTCTCTTCTCTCATGGAATTATTCCAGCATCCACTGAGCTTCCTGTCTCCTGTGATTTGATTAGCTTCACAACCAAATCTATTGCCAGCAAAATTGATGACCTGACAGTTCTTCCTTCTGTGTCCTCTATGCCGTCCTCTCCTTCTCCATCTGTTTCTAAATCTGCTATGAAAAGGCCTTCTCCTCCTCATGCTTCTGTTCAAGATCTCCAGGAGGATTTGTTGGTGTTTCAGCGTGCTGTCAAGGCTGTTGATGATCAGCTCGTTATGCTTGAGAGTCAGAAAGTTCTTCTTCACGCTCAGAGGATTTTTCTTCAAGACAGGATTGCTGCACTTCAAGCCAAGGTGTCTTCGTCTGATGATGCTTAATCTTTGGCTTTTTCTGTCACAAAGGGGGAGTATAAAAAGGCATGTCTGTATATGAATGTTGATCTGAACATGTGGGTGATCTAAATGTCTGAACTTGGGAGTTGTTGATTTTTGATCGACTGACTGGTATGTCTTCTATCTGACTGTATGGCTTCCGTTCAAAAGCATTTCTACTGCTTGTTTTGTTGCCTTGATGATATAGGATCACTTGCTGCCTGTTTGTGCCACTAAAAGCCAAAGGGGGAGATTGTTAAGTTTTTTATTTGTCTATTGTGGCACAACGGCTCTGATGAAATGTTAAACAGAATGTTAAGTGAAATGTCTAACGTGGTGGAATGTTAAACATTATGTTAAGAAAAATGTTGAACGTGTTTGTTCAACATTTGGTTCTACATCACCTGTTCTTATCATCAAAGTTTTCTTAATTATAGCTAAAGGATTTGCAGTTATGCTTTTGGCGCTATTAGAGATTCTCTCTTATCTTGGGAACGGTTGCAGATCGTCGTTCTTCGGTTCACTCTTGGTTTAAGGATTTTTTGCAGATCCTGTCGGTTGTGGATGTTGTAACCGAGTGATGGGTTGTTGAGATTGTTCGGGTTGGCTTCATGATCTCTTGGCTGCGGAAGTTTCACTTGGTTTGGTTGAGAAAAATCTGAGCGGTTTTTATTTGTGCTTCTGCTGTTGCTAACAGTTCTTCTATCTTGAAGAAGGACTCTTAAATAAAGCAGCAAGGTGACGGGAACATATAACGTCTACGGCGATAGCGTTGATCATCTTTGGTGAAAGGGGATCTAAAATAAAGCTCCGGGAGGAGGCTCACATCTATACTGTAGAGGATCAAGGGAGTTGATCTTGGTGAGTACTGCAAGGGGATCTTGCTCGCAAGGGGATCTTGCGCAAATTACTCCAATGAGTTGATTGCGATCAACTCGTGTAGCATGTATTGAGGGGGAGTGTTTTTCCTCTAATATCTTTCAGTTTTGATGTCTGTGTTTTACATACTATATAATGGAGTAATTTGATTTTCTGGGCGGGGCCCCGCAGATGTAGGTGTGCGCACCGAACTGCGTTACCAACGACCTTGTGTTATGATGTGTTGCTTGATATTATTTTCATGTGCCCTATAATTAGGATTGCGTACTAATTTCAGTCTATGAGGGCAACTGCATGCTCCATCTCTTCATAACACATTTCCATCTCTTGTGTATTGCTTCTGTCATTTCTTATCTAAATATTTTTGTTGTTTCACTTCCTTAGTAACATTAACAAGCGTCCTAATATTAATTGAGGATTCATATATGTTTTTATTTGGGACTCTATTAGAATAATTTTTACTGTTTGTGTAAGTAATGGATGTGAGTTTGTTAGACATAATCAAGATGAAATCTCAGATGTATTTCATTTTAGTCTTTTGATGGTATTGCGTAAGGTGATGAGACTGGATGTGGATAACGTATACCCCAAATATGCAGAGAAGCTAATATAATATGCAATATTTAGATTCACAGGCCTAAATCAGAATGTGAGAAATTAAGTTCAGCAAGGTCAGTAGAAGAATCAAGGTGCAGTTCATCTTCAAAGTCAACAGACACCTATTGCTATGGTATGATCATATTGGCCCAAATCTTGCCTGCAAGCTAAGCCCATGCTCCAGAAAAAGAAATTCCTGAATCTATTTATTTACCGAACAAACAATGCATCAGTTACAAGACAGGATCATCATATTAGCTATTGTACAGTTGTACTACTGTCCCAATATGACGGTATCTCCCTGACAAAATGACCAAAACACCTGGCATCAATACCAATAAATAGCATTATTTTCCTAGAACTCAGATACGTCCCTGGTACCCAAATAATACCATATGATACCTTGCCTATTGATTGATTTGGGCGTCGGAGGGTTTTAGATTTAGGAGCTGTCCTGACATCCTTGATCCTTCTTTGCTCGGTGGGTTACTGTACCAGCATTGCCTATCCATCTCGACAGATCCAGATCATTTGTTGGTCGGTTAAGTACGAGAGAGAATTGGTGCCCACCTTTGATGGCGTTTATGTGATGATTAGATCACAAAATTGCGAAAGAAATTGATCGATACATACCTCCTGTCATTGCTTCTTTGTTTTGATGTTTTGATTTCTGGAATTTAATCTTCTGAGTCTCAAACTCTTTGTTTGATGGTGTATTATCCTGAAATGAGAGTGAGAATTGCAGGGACCAAAAAACACATTTATCTTCATTTGGACCGTTCCATCAATGGTTATCAAAAACTGATTTTCAGTTTTTTGGAGAGGGAATTGGCTGTGGATCAGAAACAGTTGGAGCCAGAAAAAACCAACATTTTCCCACTTGTTCCACATATACCATCATTTCCAACAACAAGAACCAAAATACACGAATCATGACGATGAGTACTTTCTTAAAACCAAGTATTATCTTCAATGTATCACAATGCACCATGTTTCTTCATCAATAGCCTATATAACTTAATGAATAAACCCTATGTTTATTCTTGGTCCAAACTTAATGATCTTTCTCACAATTACAACAAAATATCCAAATGTGCACACGACCATATATGAGAAAACATCACAATAAAAATTTCATTAATTAACATTGTTCTCACAACGAAAAATTACAATGAGGAACTATGTCCCATTCTATCCACATAATCCTTAAATTTCATTGGTGGCATGCCTTTAGTTAAAGGATCAGCAATCATTAAATCAGTACTAATATGCTCAGTGATGACTGATTTGTTTTTAATATGATGTTTTATGGATAAATACTTGATGTCGATGCGCCTACTTCGACTATTACTTTTGTTGTATTAGCCATGAAGACATCAACTGCTATGTCAGGTCTAGCGCATACCTAATCACACATCAGGCTTCCAACAATAGAAGCATAAGGAATGTTTTTCATCTGTTCCCGCTCAAAGTCATTCTTCGGGCATTGATTCAAATTGAACCTGTCACCCTTCACAATGGGAGCTACACTTGATGAACAATCCTTCTTCTAAAACCTCTTTAAAAATTTGTTAATATTCATATCTTGAACCTCTCGAAAACTTTGTTAACATTCACAGAGTACAACACATTCTGTCTCGATATATCTTAATTCCAATAACATAAGATGCATCGCCCAGATCTTTCATATCAAAGTTTCTAGAGATAAATTCTTTCACCTCATATAGCATGCCCTTATCATTGCTTGCAAGCAAAATGTCATCCACATATAGGATTAAGAAACACATCTTGCTCTCACCGACCTTCTGGTATATACACTGATTTACAATGTTTTTAAAATCCGAATGAAGATATAACATTATGAAACTTCAAATACTATTGCCATGAGGCTTGTTTCAATCCATATATGGCTTTCTTGAGCTTGCAAACCAAGTGCTCACCGTTACTAAAGGAGAATCCTTCAACTTGGTTCATATATACCTCTTATTCTAGTTCTCTATTAAGAAAAACCATTTTCACATCTATTTGTTGCAACTCCATGTCAATATATGCAACTAATGCCACGATTATGCAAAGAGAATCTTTCTTTGACACATGAGAGAAAGTCTCATTGTAATCGAAAACTTCCTTCTGAGTGAATCCTTTGGCAACAAGTCTGGCCTTGTATCTCTCAATAATGAGTCTTTCTTTGTTTTAAAGACCCACTTACATCCAACTGCTTTCGCCCCTTCAGATAACTCAACAAAGTCCTATACTCCGTTTGACGCCATCGAATTCATCTCATCTTTCGTAGCATCTACCATAAGTTTAATTCATTTGAACTCATGGCTTGTGAAAGCGTCTCAGGGTCATTTTTGGCTCCAACATTAAAGTCCGACTCCTACAGATACACAACAGTCACTGGATATTGCTGATTTTCTTATCCTAGTAGATCTTCTTAATGTTGCATCAACATTCTCTTGAGGATCGTGTTGATCAACTGGTTGCTCATTCATCAGTGGTTTTTCTTGAATAATTGGTTGCTCATCCACTTTTGTAGTTTTTGAAACAACTTGATCTACTGGATCAATATCAACATGTGGAATTTCAATTTGTCGATCAATGCTTGTTTGAACTTGAGGGACACTACTAACGACAATTATTCGATCAGTTGACGTGGAAGGCCGAGTACCAGTATAATCCCTTTTAAGAATAGTGTCCCGAAAATGATCGTTTCCACTGATCATGTCATTCTCAAGAAATTTCGCATTTCTTGACTCCACAATTCTAGTGATATGAGATGGACAATAGAATCTGTATCATTTGGTCCGTTCGGCATATCTAATGAAATACCCAATAATCGTCCTAGGATCCAGTTTCTTCTCTTGTAGATTATATACTCTTACTTCAGAAGGGCATCCCCAAACGCGTAGATGGCACAAACTTGATTTCCAACCTTTCCATAACTCAAACAACGTCTTTAGAACAGTCTTAGTTAGAACTCGGTTTAATATGTACGCTGCTGTTTTAAGAGCTTCAGTCCACAAGGATATATGAAGTTTGGCATTACTGCGCATACTCGTAACCATCTCCATCAAAGTCCCGTTTCTTCTTTCAGCTACATCATTCTCACTAGGAGATCCGAGATTGGTGTCTTGAGCAACTATCCCATGCTGTTGAAGAAACATAACAAATGGACCAGGTGCTTGACCACTGGTGTATCTACCATAATACTCTCATCCTCTATCTGTTATCACATCTGTTTTCACAATTTCAATTTGTTTTCCTCATTGTTTCTTACTTTTACCCTGAAAACCTTAAAGGCATCTAATGTTTCGCTTTTATTATGAAGCTGGTAGACATACATGAAACATGAAAAAATCATCAATAAAGGAGATAATGTATTTTGGACCACTTTGTATGCCCATTTCTGAACAACAAATATCTAAATGGATGATTTCAAGCAATTCGGAATTTCTGTGCCCACCCTTTTTAAGATATCTTGGTCTGCTTTTACCTTTATGCAGTCCACACAAATCTCGATGTCAGCAAAATCTAAAGTACTAAGTACTAACTCCTTGATTCTATCTTTGGAGATATGTTCCAATCTCCCGTGCCACAACATTGAAAAGTCCTCATTTGTAACACTTCTTTTTATACCGGCATTAACATGCATAGCAAAATCTAAAGTGTGGGTTTGCAAATTAAACATAAAGAGACCATTACACAACATGTCATTTCCAACATCTGAATTATAACTTAAACTGAATGAGTTTTATGGAAATTAAAAGCAAAACCCAAAGGCAACCATTTAGAAACTGAAATCAAATTCCTGGAAAACCCAGTTACATAAAAAACATTCTGCAAAAGCAAAACGAAGACACTTGATAAAATAATCTGGCATGTTCCAACAAATTCGAAAATTGAGCGCATTTTGTTCCCTGAGAAAATGGCTCGTTCATTTCCCGCTGGTTTCCGCAGGTTTGTCATATATTGTAAAGTTGTTGAAACATGGATTGATGAATTAGAGTCAATCCATCACGTGTCACAATGAACATCAGCCATATTAGATTCAAAACAAATAACGGAGATTGAATTAACTTTATTCTTGCGCCTTCCCCTTTCCTTTTGCTTTAGAGCGTTTGTCATCATTCTTGTTGGTTGCCATCAACACACTCTCTCCATGTTTCATGATCAACCGACATTCCTCCTAAACACACATTGTCAGAAGTTCATTCATCGACCACTTATCCTTATGTGTGTTATATGATATCTTGAGAGGCCCGTATTGATGTGGGAGAGTGGTCAAAAATGTAATGGACTAAAAAGCTGTCAGACATCTCAACCACCAATGTCTTCAGTTGAGCCACAATGTCCCTCATCTGCATAATGTACTCACACACACCTCAGAGACTAGTAAGCCATAATGACGAAAACTTCCCAATGAGGATACTCGCAAGTGCCTTATCAGAGCTCTCGAACTGCTCGTTAATGGCCTTTAATAGTAATCGGACCTTGTCATATTTCTCCCTTGAGCCCTTATGCTAGTCGATATATTAGTCTTTATGAACATTACACAGAGACGGTTAGATCTCTCCCACTTTTCATAAAGATCTAAAGCTTCTGGAAGGCTAGTATCCGTAATGGCTGGCGGCTCATCCTTGCGGATGACATAATCAATGTCCGCCACACCCAAATGAAGGAGTACACTCTCCCTCCAAATTCTGTAGTATTCGCCATTCAGTTCAAGAACTTCATACTTAAGATCATTAACTGTCACAGACTGTGATGCTGCAAAAATTTAACATACATACTTAATTCATTATTTTTGAGACTTAACAAACCAAAATATGTATTATCAATGTAAAACATAGAAAATATGAATCAATGACATAAAACTGGACTGTGTGTCAAAGTTCTAATTCAATTAGATTCATTTTAACCAAATAATAAAATTATCAAAATTATTTTCCTTTTTTGAATTCATGTGGGCAGATTAAGAAATATAATTTTGATATTTTATTCTAATTAATTATATAAGAATCAACAAAATTTCTTGTGGGATAAATCTTGTTCTAACTCATATAATTAAATATAATTAATGTTCTAAGTGATTTTTACTCCTAAATTATGATTTTAAATAATTAAGGATGTTGTGGCTACTCCTTAACTAAATAAAATCATATAGATCACTTACCATTAAAATACTTAATTATCATGCTTAATAATAATTTAAAATGCATGAGAAATCAAATGCAAGTAATGTGAATGTGATTTTTAAGTATTGTGTTAGTCCTTAGAAATTCATCCACTTATTGCTACTTGCAAATTTCTCCATTTACTGTTTGTACCATTCACGGTTTTTCATAATAATTATGAATGCTTGCAAGGGATGCTGTTGACGGTGGCAATTGTACAAACAAAAAATGCGCATATAGAAGTGCAGTGGAACAAAAAAGTTCTTGCATTCAGGGCCATTGTACAAACAACAAAAAATTGTGCATATAGAAGTGCATGACCTGCATGTGAATAGTACGAACAACAATTGCACTTTTTTTAATTTGTATAGGTCATATAAACAAGCAAGCATTATGAATGCTAGTCGTACCGTTCACAAAAAAATGATAAGAGTCCGCTTTTCATTTTACAATGCATTAGGAAAAGACCGAAATACACTTAAGGATCATCTTCAACCTTTAGCTGGGTTTACACCCTTTAACAATTCAAATTCTAAACCGAATAGAAATGAACTGAATCTCTTGATTCCGATGACCAAAATCAGCGAATTTTAAACCTAAATTCTCAGAATCAAAAATCCCAAAGATCTATATAGAGATATGGAATAAAAACATCTCTATTCAAATTGAAATCTAACAAAACAGCAAGATTGAACCCAAAATAAAGCAACACAGAGACAATTAGCGGATCTGATACCAATTGATGGCGTTTATATGATGATTAGATCACGAAATTGCAGAAGAAATTGATCGATACACACATCTTGCCATTGCTTCTTCTCTGTTTTGATTTGATTTCTGGAATTTGATCTTCAGAGTCACAAACTCTCTGTTTGATGTTGTATTATTTTGAAATGAGAGTGAGGACGTCAGGGACAAAAAAACCCATATTTATCTTCATTTGAACCATTCCATTAGCAGTTATCAAAAACTAATTTTCAGTTTTTTGAGAGGGAATTGGCTGTTGATCAGAAACGGTTGGAGCTAGAAAAAACCAACAACCTTCTTATCTTCTACTCCATCAAGCCGCCAAAAGCCAGCGCAACATATATGGGATGCCATTTTGGCTGTTTATGACCAAGCATTGGTTCTGATGGTGAGATCGAGGAGGATGTTGCTTATTAAATTAATGTAGGATAGTTTCATTGATGAATTCCTTCCGGAGTGGTGTCACATTACTATGAAGTACCATGAAACTAATAAACATAGTTTTTACTGGATATTATATGGTCAGCCATGATTATTGGGTTAGAATGTTTGCAAAGAGGGATCGACTTCTAGATGTTGCCAAATCAAGAATGTTCAGATGGATGAATGCCATTAAATGAAGAGATACAATAAGAAATGAGAGTGCAAAAGAAATTTGAGATAGGATACAATGAACAAGAATCATTGAGATGATTTTGGCATACACCATTAATGAGGGTTATGAATGTAATTGAAGAACGACACGGACAAAAATCATAATAGTATAAATGATAGTGATGCGATCAGGATTGTATTTTTATTTTAGTCTTTAGTTCATTTTGAGTCTATCAGCTAAGTCTTTTGGGTGAGTTTAGTACCACATTGGATGGTTTAGGAGAAATGTTGGGTTGTAAGCCTATATAAAGGCTCTAGAGTTATATCTTTGAAGACAAGCAATGAATGAAAGAAATCAGAGGAAATTTTTCTTAAACCTTGGTGTGAAGCCTTGTAATCCTTGGTGCGAAGCCAAGAAATCTAGTTATCTACTTTTTTCTCTAAATCTCCCAATTTGTCCTCAAATCCTCCACCAAATCCCTAAATCCCACCACGTCTTATATCAATTTGGTAACAGAGTCGAAAATCCTCTCTATTTCGATTTCGGATCTTTACCAAAAAACAAACAAACCCTAGTCTCCATAGCCGCCCAAACACTAGCCTCAATCAAGCCGCCTCTCCCAAATTTCATTCGGAAAAATACCTAGATCAACTAAGCCACCACCTTTCCAAACCCTAGCTATATCCTCAATCAAGCCGCCACCCCCAAATCTCATTCCGCATGCCTCACTGATCATCGCTGGTGTCCAACTCATCAGCGGTGACTTCACGTGAAGCTTCCACGCCGTCGACGCCTCCTCCGCGTCTCCCAACACTGTCGATTATCACTCAAATCCTTTGAAAATTGTTGCCTCCTGCCGTGAAAGCTCATCTTTACCACCACCGGCACCGACCAGGACAATCGACCCTATGATAGGGTGCACTTCACTCAGACGAGGCCACATGAACAAGCGGTGTAGCAAACGATCACCAGAATTGTCAGAAAAAACGACGGCGTCGACCAAGCCGCTGGCCTGGTTGAACTGAACCCGTGCTCGAGCCGAGGCGGTACTGTTCATTGGCTTGGTCGAGCCAACCCTGAGCCGACCGAGAGCCGGCTCGAGTTGCTCAGCCGAGCCGATTGACCCGGTCAACGGCTCAGCCCAAGCCCTTCACCCGGTCAACGGCTCAACAGTGAGCCGTTTGAATTTCTGGGGGGTTTTGCTGAATTTTCTAGGAATTTCTGCGCAGATTCTGTATTTTGACGATTCCAGGTCCGTTTGGAGTCCAAATTCAGTGCCGTTCACGCTTGTGGATAGCCGACTCAGCCAACTACGCATCGATATCATCCTTACAAGACGATCTGCTCAAGATTATGGGATACCACACTGACTACGATGAAGACTATAATGGTCATTCTCCTAAGGCAATGTTTGATCGGGTCCCATACTTTTATGACTTCGAAGACCGATATGGATATGATGATTGAGAATCATATCTAGAATATTTCTTCTCCAAGTTTTATTTTGCAGAAGAACAGACGTATACATATGCATATTACACATTCAATGGAGAAGCGTGATCTTGGTATATGCATCTTCTACACGTTATAGTCGTCGATGGTCAGTATTCAAGTTCCGTCTTCTAGATTGCTATTCTTTCAAGCATTGATATATTCCACAGACATACCAAAAATATTCAATCCCGAAAGAAAATTAGGATCCTATAGAAATGATAAGTGAGATGCACAACATTCTTCTTCAAGCATACAAACTTAAGCCAAAGCCCACGATAGAGGTTGATCCAAATCCCGAGGCAAAGTGTGTGCTTGAATTTGAATTGGAGCCTGATCCTGAATTGGAGCCTGTGCCTAATTGGAGCATAAATCAGAGTTGGAGCCCGAGCCCGAATTGGAACTTATGCCCGAAGTAAAGTCTGACAATGACTTGTAACTTGAACCAGTATTGGGGCCACAATGAGAGCTTGAACATGAGCCCGAACAGAATTAGAGACTGAATCAGAGATTGACCATGTATCACAATCAGAATTTGAACCATAATTTGATCTTGTGCCGCATTTCGAACTTGAGTCAGAGCCTTATTCAGAGCCATCAGTTGAGCCTGCGCCAGAAGAAGAACATTTGATTCTGATCAATCATATAGAGTTTGTTATCCCAGATCATCCTACCCTGACCAACAAACATATACAGAATGTTTTTCTATTTTTCATGAGTTGGGAGAAATTTTTAAAAGACGTCCATCAGCAAGTTTGTATCCATCTATACTTCAGAATTCATGGACGCGTCTTTTCCAACTGCAAAAGACTACTGATTTCTGTACAGTTGTGCTATTTTTGCCTACATTCATCAGGAGGTGAAGTTCTCAATCATGGAAGAATGATAGGGATACGATCATGATTGTATTTGTATTTTAGTATTTAGTTCATTTTGAGTCTTTTATGAGTTTAACTTTTTTTGGGTGAGTTTAGTACCACGTTGGATGAGTTTGTTGGAGTGTTGGGTTGTAAGCCTATATGCAGGCTCTAGAATTGTATCTTTGAAGGCAAGCAATGGATGAAAGAAATCAAACGAAATTTTCCTTAATCTGTGAAAGGTTTAAGGAAATGTTTAAATCTGCGAAGCCTTGGAATCCTTGGTTCGAAGCCAAGAAATCCTAATTATCTAGTTTTCCCCAAATCTCCCAAATCGTCCCCTAATCATCCACCAAATCCCCAAATCCCATCATGTCCTATGTCAATAAACCAATATCAACACTGGTTGAGGCAGTGAAAAGAATGTTGTACTAGCTAAGATAACTGAGTGGTGGCACATATAAAAGTTATGCAGAAAAAAGGGACTAGTCTCAATGGACACCAATAATTTGGGAAAAGTTCGTTCTTGTACTTGTCATTTTATTTGTAGCAGGAAAAGCTGTTTTTTTCCCTTTTCAAACAATCAAACTGACCCTAACATGACTATATGAGCCAACACATGCACTACATTTTTAAAATAATAATTTTTTTATTAATTATTACTTCAAATTCCAGTAGCAGTTCTTATGTTCATTTTCCCCAAGTATAATGCATTTCAGATGCATTAATTAGTAATTTCATAGTATTCTCATGATAATGCTGTTTTAACGAGATGAAAAAAATATGACATTATCAAATTCTATATCTTAGCCAGTTCAGCGAAATATATAAGGAGGATCACTTCATCCGTGTACTGGAAGCTGATATTCAGATTGTTAAGGAGCTCCCCGTGGAACTAAAATCATTAGACCTGGAGGCAATTGGCAGTCTTGTTAGTATTTGTTACCAGTTTTTTAATTAATAATAACAAATGATATTCTATTGGGTTCTCTAATAATTGATAAATCTAATCCGTGGATTTTTTGTTTGATTTTTAGGTTACTGATGCCGAGGTCATGAAAGAGTCAAAGCCAAGCTTTTACCTTAAAAAAATTCTGCCAATTCTACTAAAGAACAGGGTTGTGCATTTTGTTGGATTTGGGAATCGATTAGCTTTTGACCCCATACCATATGAGCTGCAGGTATGCAATATTTCTTAGGAAAAGCCAAGCTTCGTCTAATAAAAGACATCCATCATTTGATTTGTTAGGGTTGTGTCTTGCATCTTTCGAGTAATTAAAGCGATGGTATGGTAAATAAATCAGTGTGTGTTTATTCCATAGCAGTTAAAATAAAGAATGAACATGTGATTAAATATGATATGACGTTGTTCAAAAAGTGTTAATCCTTTCGAGTCAATATAGGTTTCAAGTATATTAGCAACATCCAGAGTCCATACACATAATTCCTTTTGATGAGCTTACACGATCCTATACATTACAGTGAACATGTGGTTAAATATGATATGACTTTGTTCAAAAAATGTTAATCCTCTTCAGTCAATATGGGTTTCAAGTATATTAGCAACATCCAACGTCCATATGCATAATTCCTTTTGATGAGCTTACACGATCCTATACATTGGTATCATAGTTCATGGTTTGATGTACCTTTGTTAAGAATGCTTATTTGATTGCTTCAGAATTTTGTGCTTGTGATAGTTTGGATTTGAGGTGGAATTTCAATACATTACCGTTTACTTCGAGACTCCGTTGCTACGTGGGTTTGTTTAGGCTTAAAGTGGAGTTCGCATAACTCGCCTGTTTGGTACACATGTTATCACACTTTGGTAGATGGTACGATCTGATCCGTTACATTGTGGTATGATTTTGTTTGTATGTGAAGTTCACGTGTTGTTACGCTTTGGCCCTTTGGCTCTGGGTATGACCTGGTTCGTCTACAAAGCTATGCAGTTAAGTCGGTTAGTTGGCAGCGAGTCGGCCAAGTACCGACTCATGACTAGTTGAACGAGTCGGCAACTAGTCGACGACAAGTCACACCCAAATGTTAACATATTTTATTTCATGTATCACATGTTGCTTCTTTTTTAGGTTTGTACTGGGCATATAATTTTCTAGCTCAGATAAATTCTATGAAAATTCGCTATTTTTTAATCTTTTGCCTGCATATTATTGCAGATACTGTCATGTTAGAGTTCAATAGTATACACCTAATTCGCGATGAAGGCGAACAACCATCAGTCGGAAGGATCATAAGTATCATAGGGAAGCAGGCAATGAGACAGTTGGATTCTATGGCGGAATAAAAATATATACGCCAAGGATGAGATCGCTACATGGAAACGGATGTGGCCAGTCGCAGTTTTCGAGTGAACATTTTCTATAGTTCATTACTGATGGTCATCTGCTGAAAATCTCTTGGTGGAGGAGAGTTTTAAGGCCTTCTTGGCTTCTTCTTGGAATTCAACTCGATCCATTGTGAATGTTTTGATTACAACGAAGTTACAACGGGAGACAAACAATTTTTCCTCTTGTATTTTGATTGTAGAAGTATGCTGAAAAAGTCGGACCAACTCGGACCAAAAGTCGGACCAAATCGGTCAAAAAGTTGGACCAAGTCGACGCCTAGTTGGTGTCCTACTCACATCCCGACTTTTGAAAAATTTCAAGTCAGTCCTCCACCGACTCTCGACTAGTCGGCGACTAGTCGACGACTAGTCAGCGCCTCGATAGCATATCTACGAAGTTCTGATGACATATTACCTTCTTTCAGTTGGTCTTGAGTGGATATGAGCTAAAATGGGGTTTTCAAGCATGCAGGATGGGTGCTAAGAGATGTTAAATACAGATGATCATCGGGATGATGTTACGTGGTATGTGCATTGTCGCTGTCGAGGTGTCAAAAGATCAAGGTTGGTGCGGTAAACAAGTCCTGAAAAGGTTGGGATCATTGATGGATGGATTTCAATGAAGGTAGGTTGGATCATCCTGTAAATGGCCAATCCATCAAAACTGAGATAGTCAACATAGCGGTGGATCTCAGAAACATCGATGTAACTAGTGATAGATTGTCAAAAGTCGACGAAAGGTCATGTCTGTGTTTGTTGGAAAGCACTTACAGATCGTGACAATTTTCTGATGGTGGATAGCCACACATGATGGTGGATAGCCACACAGGCTGATGGTGCTAGCTTGGTGGTAGGAGATTTAGTCAAAGAAGCAGATTTAGTGGATGCCAACATAAGTGGAAAAATAAATGCGAACTTTAGGCCTACGACAATGTGGAAGTTGGCTTGATTTCGGCGCCGATGAGTCATTGGTTATTCAGTCGAGCTATCTTGTGCCAAGATGGCTCGTTTGTGCTCGGATACGACCCATCTGACTTGGCATAAGTCAGATATGTCGAATGCTGAGCTATGAGACTTCAGGACTATATTGGACTCTCGGTCGTGAGGGTCGGTGGCTCAAATGGATCGACAGCTCTACGGTTCGACCTACCCAGTGGGTCGAACAGCTTGGGTCAGCACTTCGGGTTACTCGGTCTTCATGAGGAAGCTCGGTCGTGCGGAGCGGGACCCACTTGGCTGTGACAGAGGCCAGTAGGGTGCAGCGCACACCTACTAGGGTTCAGCGCATTAAATGCGTAGAGTTGTGACGGGATATGAATTCTGTTAAAGTCAGGATTCATATCTTTTGGGGACTCCTTAGTGATGGCACCTATTGTACCCTAGGGGTATATATAGGTAGTTTTAGAGGAGGGTTTCGGTGTGAAACACATTGTAGAGTTCTTGAGCCGTCATTTGTGAGAGCAAATTTTGAGAGATATTGTTGTGAGTTTTTGGAGAGATTATTATGTGCTTTTTCTTCGTTTGTGAAGAGAAAATTTGTTTTCTTTCTTTCTTTTCGTAATAAAGCTCATTGGTGTTTTCTTGACCGGCTGACGACCTAAATGTGTTATCTTTCTTAGTGCTCCTCGTTTGTTTGGTTGCTTGTCCTTGTCCTCGGTCATTGACAATCATGTGTATTCTGCTGTGCTGTACGTCATCGCTGCACACAACAATTTGGTATCAGAGCTGTATGGTGTCGAAGATCAACATAGTAGGCAAAGATGAGTAGAGGTGGCGATGACAGTTTCCCAAAGGCCTCGACTTCCGGCGCACATGCTCCAGTTGGTCAGACTATCGTGTCCAACACGAATATCGAAATTGATAAGTTTGATGAGAAAATCAACTTTAGTATGTGGAGATGCGAAGTCTTGGATGTCTTAAACCAGTTTGGTCAAGACATTGCATTGGACGAGAAACCGAGAAACATGTTTGATCTGAAATGGAGAATTCTGAATCAGAATGCATGTGGTACCATTCGACTGTATCTGTCGAAGGGGAAGAAATACCCATACATGGAGGAGACAAGTGCAAGTAAGTTCTGGAAGGAGCCCGACAACAAGTACATGAAGAAAAACATCCAGAACCGGTTACACTTGAAGAAGAAGCTTTTGGGTTTGAAGTTAATCGAGTGGGTTTCTATGGAGGAACACCTTAACTATTACAACAAGCTTCTTACCGACCTGAGGAACGTCGACGTGAAGGTTGATGATGAAGACACGACGATGATTCTCCTCAACTCTCTACCCATTGAATATGAATACTTGGTGTCGGTTCTTACTTCTGGCAAGAAATCGATCACATTTGAAGATGTGTCAAACGCTCTGACGAGTAACGAGTTCAGGAAGAACGATGTAGACACCGAAAGCCGGGCTATCGATGCTCTTACGTTCGTAAGAGATCGTAGTGGACAAAAGGGTGGAGCGAGGAATGAGTATTTCAGATCCAAGTCCAAAGACGAGCAGAGGCCCTCAGCGCAAGGACTTAGCGAAGGATCAATGCACTTTCTGTAGATAAAGAGGACATTGGGTCAGAGACTGTCCAAAGGCGAAGAAGACGCACGACACAACAGTTAACGACACGAAGGGTGTTGAGGCCGAGGAATGGGTTCTGGTCGGTGCTTCAGAGGGCGTGATGTCAGATGGTTGGGTGCTTGACTCTGAGTGCTTGTTTTATATGACGCCACATCGAGAGTGCTTTTCCTCTTTTCGCGAAGGGGTAAGCGTACAGTCTTGCTGGGCGATGACCGAGTTTGCAGCACTGCAGGCGTTGGGACAGTGCAGATGAGGATGAGCGATGGTGTTACACAAGACATCGATGAGATACACGTCGTTTCCGACCTAAAGCGTAACCTCATATCGCTCGGTTCGCTCGAAGCCAATGGCTGTCGAGTGACGATGGCGAATGGATCTCTAAGGGTGACCCGAGGAGCGATGATCGTGATGAAGGGGATGCGACGAGGCAACCTCTATTACTTGGATGGTTCGGTCGTAGCTGGCACATCAGCTTTAACTCGTGAGGCCAATTGAGACGACTCATTGTTATGGCACATGCGCCTCGGGCATATGTGCGAGAAAGCTTTACAGAAGCTGATCGTCGGAGATCGTCTGGAGGGCGCTAAGCCCGGGAAAATCGAGTTCTGTAAGCATTGTGTGTTTGGAAAACAGACACGTGCTTCATTTGGGACGGCAATCCAAAGTATGAAGAGAGCGCCTGCCTATGTACACACCGACGTATGGGGGTCGAGTAGGTCGGTCTCATTGGGAGGGAAGCACTACTTTGTGTCGTTCATCGACGATTTTTCACGCATGGTGTGGATGTTTCCTCTGAAGTCAAAAGATCAAGTTCTTAGCACTTTTATCGAGTGGAAGAAGCTGATTGAGACATAGATAGGTCGAAAGGTCAGGCGTCTCCGAAGTGACAATGGTGGAGAGTATAGGTTGGATCTCTTCGAGAAGTTCTGCAGATCAGAAGGGATTCAGAGGCACTTCACCATGAGTGGTATACCGCATCAGAATGGTGTAGCTGAAAGGATGAATCGGTCTTTGCTGGAGAAAGTTTGATGCGACCTATCGAAGGAGTTTTGGGCAAAGACCCTGGCGTATACGACCTACTTGGTTAATCGGCTACCGTCTGCTGCATTGAAAGGACGACCTTCATTGGAGGTCTGGTCTGGAAAGCCAGTTTTCGACTATGGGTCACTGCGAGTTTGGGGTTGTCCGAGCTATTATGCCGTGAAGGAAGACAAACTCAATGCTCGAGCCAAGAAAGCCATTTTCTTGGGCTTTAGCAATGGTGTCAAGTGATATCGACTGTGGTGTCCGACAAAGAAGAAAGTGATCGTGAGCAGAGATGTAACGTTTGATGAGTCGGCGTTATTGAATGAGCATGAACCAAAAGTGAAGACCGAACAGACACAGCTGAAGAAGGTCTACTACGACAACATGTCTGAGGTTCCAGATCGGTCGGTCACTGACTCATACCAAACCGCACCAGAGGCTGCAGATGATGTCCTCCAGACGGATGCTGATGAAGTTGGTGGTTCAAGCTTAGATGGTGGAGTTAGCTCAGCTCCACAGATAACTCAACCAAAAAATTCCATAGTAACTTCGAGACCGAAGCGTGAGATACGATGACTTGCACGATATACAGAGATGGTCTCGTTCGTATTTCCCGCTGTAAGTATATACATTCCCACTTCTTTCGTAGAGGTGGAGCAATCTGAAGATCCCGAGCGGTGGAGGAAGGAGATGAACGAAGAGATAGAGTCACTAAAGAAGAATGAGACATGTGATTCGTGGAGCTTTCGAGAGGCAAGAAGGCAATTGGGTGTAAGTGGGTCTATACCAAGAAGGATGGAGCCGAAGCAGGAGATGTTCGCTACAAAGCTCTCCTTGTAGCGAAGGGCTATGCACAGAGAGAAGGGTCGATTACAATAAGGTCCTCTCCGGTGGTAAAGCATTGCTCGATTCGGATCCTGTTGGTATTAATTGCTCAATTCGATCTTGAACTTGTGCAACTAGATGTCAAGACGGGGTTCTTGCATGGAGAGCTCGAGGAGATCTATATGGCTCAGCCTGATGGCTATGAGAGCGGTCATGGTCTTGCATGTGGGTTGAAGAAGTCGCTCTACGGGCTGAAGCAGTCGTCGAGACAATGATATAAGAGTTTCAAACGCTTTATGACGAAGGATCAAGGGTATGTTCGCAACCCCTATGATCATTGCGTAGTCTATTGGGAATTAGATGACGGGTCTTTCATCTATCTTTTGCTTTATGTTGATGAAATGCCCATTGCTTCATCGAATAAAGAGAAAACTCGAAGATTGAAGTCTCAGCTCAGTTGTGCATTTGAGATAAAGGATCTAGGCGAAGCACGAAGGATTCTTGGGATGTAGATTACAAGAGATCTAAGTGGAGGTAAAGTTCATCTTTCACGGAGTCGCTATTTGAAGTCGTTATACAGAGATTTGGCTATGAGAAGATGAAGTTCGTAGCTACTCCACTTGCACCTCACTTCAAGCTCTTTGCTGAGTATTGCCTGAAGAATGAAGAAGAGAAGAGGCTCATGGAGAGCATACCATATGCTAATGCGGTTGTAGCCTTGATGTATGCTATGGTATGTGCCCGACCCGACCTATCACATGTGGTCAGCATGGGGAGTAGGTACATGCACAATCCGTGGAAGGAGCACTGGCGAGCAATGCAATGGATATTGAGGTACATCAATGGCATGGTCGATGTCGGATTGACTTATAGTCGAAGAGTCTATGGTCTGTACACTGTTGGCAATGTCAATTCTGACTATGCAGGCGACTTGGATGGGAGGTGATCGATGACATGCTACGTCTTCACCCTGTCAGGCGCTCCTATTTGTTGGCGGAGTATCCTTTAGTCTACGGTGGTTTTTTTATTACGGATGCAGAGTATACGGTATTGACTGAAGCGGTAAAGGAGGCGATATGGCTCATGAGCTTGATGGATGATATATGAGTCTACCAGAAGAAGTATGACGTCTATTGTGATTGTCAGAGTGCAGTGCACTTGATTAAGAATCAGGTCTTTCATGCTCGCACCAAGCATATCTATGTGAGATTTCACTTTGTCTGTGACTATGTGGGAGAAGAAGAAGACGACATCTGTAACGGCCCGTTTATATCTCCCATCTCTTTATTTTGGCCCGGCCCACTCACGAAGCCCAGCCGGGCTTCTCATTTTTCGATTGTGATCCTTTTTTCGCTTCACTCTTTCAGCGACGAGCCCATTCTAGGGCTTCGACGTGTTTGCCTCTCCTTCTCTCTCTCACTCTCGCAGCAACACAAGCCCACAAGGGCTTTCGATGGCACGACCTTCGTCCTATCCTCTTGTACGACGCACATGGGCGTCACCCCCTCCCCTTGTCCTGTCCTGCGACCCTTTCGTCGCCCCACTTCCCTCGTACATCCCTGCAGAGGCCACCCCTTTGCTGCGAGGACGCACATCCTTCTCTGGGGTTCCTCCGACTCTATAAGTCCACTCTTCTCCCCTTTTTCATGTTACGAAAGCTCTGTAAGTTATTTTATATTTTTCTGGGGCTTTCTCAACTGCTTTCGCGGCTTTCTCTGAGTTGATTTCTGCGGGATTTGTTGTTGTGGCTTCGGTTCTTTAATTTTCTTGGTTCTTCGGCTACGATTTTGGTAGACTCTATCTCATATACTTAAGTTTTTAATTTCAATTTTGCACAGGAGAGGATGATTTGGGATAATAGCTAGTATTCCCTACGATTATCTCGTGTGGTTGGTTCCCTTGCCTGCTTGTTGTGGGGTCTTAGGGTTCTTGCTTGGGGTTGTTTTGGGTTCGCTGACTTCCTTGCTGCTGTTTTGGGGTTTCGGCTTGGGGATTGGCATGTTTTTTGCTTACTGCCTGTGGTTCCTTGCTTGCTGTTCGGTCGGTTGGCTTCTTGCTTGCTGTTTGAGGGTTCCTTTCTTGCGGGTTGGGCTGCCTTGCGGGTTGTTGGATAGTGGCTGGCTCTTTTGCTTGCTGTTTGGTTGCGGCTGGCTTTTTCTGCTGCTTCTTGGGTTCTGTTGGTTCCCTTGCTCGCTGTTTTGGGTTTCGGTGTGGTTTACTTGGGATCTGAGCCCCATTCACCTGCTGTCTTGGTCTTTAGCCCCTGGTTCCTTGCTGAAAACTCCGTGGACTTTGCCGTAGGCACGGGTTCCCACCACTATGTGATGAAGACCACAAATCTGATCCCTCTGGCCTAGAACTTCTAAAGCCATTATGAGTTTGACTTTTGGTTTTTTTTCTTTATCAAGCAATTATTATGTTTCCTTCGTTTCTTGGCTCATTGCATGAAACAATTGATGTGTTGTTTCCTTAAATATTGGTTCACTCTGAAATATCATGATATGAGAGATATCTCTGCTTCACTTTATTATAGTGCCAGCTTTATTGATATGCCATTTACCGATCTCTTTGAGCATGCTAGCACCAGGAAGTTTAATAATGTGTTAAATTGCGTAGTCCAAGGGATGCTACTTGTGATATCACTGTTGAGAAATGACTGGTGGAATTGAGATTGGCTCCGACAAGTCTGGTTGCTACATCCAATTATTGACTATGGATCCCCCATTGACTACGTAGTTTAAATAATATTGAACTTGGACCACTTCACGACACTAAAACTGTTAATTAATTAATTTAGCTTCAATCGTCGAGTTTTGAGAAAACTTATGATTGCGAGAGTGCGGGAGCGATTGGAACATGTCTTTTGGCCCATGACTGGGAGGATTTTCATTCCACGATCTATCACTTATTCCATGCACTAACATTTGAATGGATTCTAAATAGTCTGTTACTCGGCCCGGGGTAGCACCCTTGCACATCGCATTCTCTCTCATAAGTCACTACCTAGGATTGGTTAACTTTAGTGAGTACCACCTTACAGTAATTTGTGGACTTTTAATAATCATAACATGTTACATATTTGTATATACCGTACCATTATAACTGTTGCTTATATCTTCTTTTTGTTCATCGTTACTTTTCGTGTCATGTGTTTAGATATTGTTTATTCTATTGAGCTATGGTGCGACTTCTGTTGCCCCACTATGTGACACACATGATTATACGGAGGCGCCTGATCACGAGTAGTCAGATCTTTCGGTGCAGGACTTTGAGCCTTGAGCTGGCTGCAGGTGAGTGTTGTATTTATGTTTCAGTGATAGCGTAGATTGTATTGTTTTTCCATGTTCAGAACTGTGTTAACATGTTATGTTATGATTATCTTATTTCTTTCTGCTCTGATCCACATTCATTTCACTGGCACCTGCAGGACATGCATATATCTGTTTTAAATTGTGACGGCACCCGGGGAACGGGGCGTTACAACATCAACTTGCTGAAGATCGGAACAGAGGACAACCCGGCAGACATGCTGACGAAGGTTGTATCGGGAGTCAAGTTCAGGCACCGTTTGGACTTGCTCAATGTGGTTCCTCGATGAAGCTAGTGTCGACCCCGGGATGGGGCATTGGGCTCGATGGAGCTAGTTGTAGCTCTTAGGGGCATTATGCTCTTCAGAGCAAAATGGCGGGAACACCAGATGATGCTCGACCAAGGCGATGTGTGGATGGTCGTTCGTGTGACAGAGGCTTAAATCTCGTCAAGGTGGAGATTTGTGGAAGTTGGCTAGATTTCGATGCTGATGAGTCATTGGTTATTCAGTCAAGCTATCTTGTCTCGAGATAGCTCGTCTGTGCTCGGATACGACCCATCTAACTTGGCACAAGTCAGATAGGTTGAATGCCGAGCTATGGGACTTCAGCAGCGTATTGGACTCTCGATCGTGATGGTCATAAGGGTCAGTGGCTCAGATGGATCGACAGCTCTATGGTTCGACCTACCCAGTGGGTCGAACAGCTTCAGTCAGCACTTCGGGGTCGCTCGGTCTTCAGGAGAAAGCTCGGTCGTGCGGAGAGGGGCCCACTTAGATGTGACAGAGGCCAGTAGGGTGCAGTACACGCCTACTAGGGTTCGACGCATTAAATGCGTAGAGTTGTGATGAGATAGGAATTCTGTTAAAGTTAGGATTCATATCTTTTGGGGACTCCTCCTCATGATGGCACCTATTGTACCCAAGGGATATATATAGGTAGTTTTAGAGGAGGGTTTCGGTGTGAAACACATTGTAGAGTTCTTGCACCGCCATTTGTGAGAGCCAACTTTGAGAGATACTGTTGTGAGTTTTTGGAGAGAGTGTTGTGTGCTTCTTCTTCGTTTGTGAAGAAAAGATTTGTATTCTTTCGTTCCTTTCGTAATAAAGCTCATTGGTGTTTCCTTGGCCAGTCGACGACCTAAAGTTGTTATCTTTCTTAGTGCTCCTCGTTTGTTTGGTTGCTTGTCCTTGTCCTCGGTCATCGACGTTCCTATGTATTTCACCGTGCTGTGCGTCATCGGCGCCCACAACACACAAATGGATTCAGTAATAATGCATGACAGCCACTATATGCATGGAGTGGCATGGTGATTTATGCGAAAGTTGATCCTTTGTGGCTCAAAAAAGTTATGGGAGCCTCTGGATAGGTGTTACCTTATGGCATACAATCTCTGATTTTCATAATGCTAGATTTTGGCTTAAGGTTGATATATTATTAACGATGTCACTTAGGTTACTCCAAGATTCAGATAGTAATGTAGGGAAACTTTATAGGTCTCTGTTCAACCCTAATCCTAGAGAGGGGTTGCACCAAGATATTCCTTCATCCTGATGGGCTGATAGCTCCCCAAAAACCTTAGGCTTGGGCGTGTTGAGTTTGCTGCTTTTGGGTGCAAGCAACAGGTGGGACGAATTGCCCCTAATGGTACCCAACTGCATATAATATTGAACTTTTAGTTTGGATCAAGCTCCCATATGCACTTAAGCTCCTGCACCTCTCTAATTATCCCTATCTAAAATTATCATCAATTGACGTCTTCATCAAGTTTTCTTAATTATTTTGTTTCTTTGTATATGCCAACCCTCAGATTTCTATTTCTTAAAGTTCTCTTGTTGCCAACTTTCATGATGCACCAGTTGACATGCATGGTTGTATAACGGGATTTCATTGTAGGTTGATATTGCACATTACTCATTGTCGCATGGGAACTTTATCGCTGAAGGTACATGGTTAACAAGAAGGGTTGCTTGGACATTGGAGGAAGCATTTATGGAAATTTCTAGCCAAAAAACCAAGTTTAATTATTTTCATCTTAATTTTGCACCCAACTGGCATACATGCCCTAGGCATTGTAAATGAACTTTATCAAAATCTCAAGTTGATGATATTGATGTTTCTTACATGAGTCGTAGCTGGTGTCCTCCTAGTTATTGCTTCTTTAGCTTCTTTTATTTCTGTTTCTTATGGAAACAATATTCAGAAGCTCCGATGCAGATGCAACTTTCATGCTTTACAATTCGTTGACAAAATACAAAAAACTGGTGCCTTGCTTGTGCAAAGGATGCGCCGTCATAGTTCACATTGGGGACCCTTGGAGCATAATCTACTAGGTCTATTTACAGAAGAATTAAATGTGAAGGGAGAAACTGATCATCCAAAAACAGTTTCCAGATATTTAGCTGTGCACGTCAGGTTTGAAATTGACATGGCTGCATACTCCATGTGTTATTTTGGTGGTGGCAAAGAAGAAGAAGCAGAGCTAGAAGCTTACCGGGCAGTTCATTTTCCCGCATTGTCACTACTAAAAAAGACATCCAAGTAAGCATTATGGCTCTTCGTACTGTTATTAAACATGCATATTTGGTAGCTTCATTGAAAATGCCCATGACAATTATCTAGTTATCTGTTCCATGACTTGCGTTAATTATATCTATCATTCACTGACCATAACTTCTAGAATTCTGTTTTGGTTGGCATGCCCACATCTCTTACTTATAATAGGATACCTTCTGCTTCTGCCTTGCGGTCTGGAGGAAAATGCCCTCTCACACCTGAAGAAACAGTGATTATGCTTGCTGCTCTTGGGTTCAAACGGACTACACGAATCTACATAGCCGGTGCCGAAATTTATGGAGGGAAATCAAGAATGGCTGCTATGAGAAGCTTATATCCTAATTTGGCAACTAAAGAAGGTCTTCTCTCTTCTTCAGAAATTGAGCCATTCTGTAACTTTTCATCTCAGGTAATGACACTTTATTAAATTAAAGTTTGTTAATTAGTGCTCGCAGACTTTTACAAGGAAACCCAAGTTATTGGAGCAAATCTTGCCTTTTTATTCAATTGTGCATTTTTAATAAAATTGAATTTATTTATTTTTCTACGTGTGCCTCTCATTTCCATATTCAACAAAACCTTATACAAGAAAAGTAGGATAAAAGGACAGGAAACCAAGTGAACCTTTGATTACTGTTGTATTTTTCAAACTTACCCATTTGCATACAAGATAGACAAAGAAGCTTGACTATCAAAATACATGTTATAATGCTAAATTATAAATTATTATTTCCTTGTTGTTTAGTGACTTTGAACGGAATTAAATGGTGTTCCCAGTACTAATGAATTTGTTTCCTTTTTCATCTTGCTTTTTGGCCTAGTGTTCTGGAGATAGACACTGTATTTCCAATAACAATTCTTATTGTTTTCTCCCCTTCTATAATCTTTTGTGGACCAGAACAAATTTTTAGGGTTTATCATTGGTTGCAGTATAATCAGTTAGGTATAGTTTTTCCTACCAAATCTGTGTTGGATACATGTACAAAATGACTCTTCTTGGATACTAGGATAATTGCTGGGCACTTCTGTTATATATCATAGTTGAGGGCCAATGTCCAGTACATGGTCTTTAAATTCCAAACTTTTTGACATGATACCGAATTGCAGATGCACCAAGTCGCTGACTCTAATTGGATTCTTTCTTCAAGTGCATTCCATACGCTGGCTATGCTTTTTTTAGTTTTCGTGTTAAATTACTACAATGAGAATAATAGGTTAGGATATGTTTTGGTGTGTATGTTTGGTTTGAGAGAAATTGAGAGAAAGAAAAGTGAGATGAAAATGAAATAGAAATGGAAAGAAAAGGAAAAAGAAATCAAATTCTTTTTCATGTTTGGTTATTGAGGAAAATTGCAAAGAAAATCAAAAGGAAAATTGTGAAGAAAATAATTTCTCATGTTTAGTTGTTAATGAAAATGAAAAGGAAAATTAGATTGAAAATACGTGTTAGTTATAATTAATATTATAAAGGGTCTCATTTTAAAAAGTTTCTAAGAAAACATTTAGACGATTTTACGATTTTAGTTATAATTAATACCTCAAAAATGTTTTTCAGAAAGCAATGCCGTGATTTCTCAAAAGCTCTTCTTTACCGAATCTTTTTTCGAATTAATCAATCAGATGAAACGGACGAAAGGTTTCAAAGGACGTAAATGAATAACAAAAGAAAATTGAAAAAATATTAGATGAAAAAATCAATGTTGCCAAGGATTGATCCCAGGTCACATGCGTGACGTCAAGATCACTAACCACTATACCACAACAATCTTGTTGTTGATAACTTACGTTCATCATTATTAACGTTTTCCGCCATTTTCCTTGGGGCTATGGAGGGAAAATAGGAGAGAAAATTTTCCTTGGTGTTTTTCCTTCACTTTCCCCCTCATTTTTTTGCTTTTTGTTTTTCTTTCCAATCAAACAAAGGAAAATGATTTTCCATTTTGTTTTCTTTCTCTTTCTTTCCTTTTCTTCCCAACCAAACATGCCCTAAGTAAACTGCTGTAAATAAACTGAAATGCAAGAGGTATTCCGATCTATTTATTAAAATATATGGATTCTCAATATTTACCATATGCTATTTGTGCATGTGAACTCGTACTGCAGGCATGCATTTGTTACTTTATTTTGAAATTTTTTTACCACAATCAATGCATGTGTGCATGTTTACTATATTATTGCATGCATGTTGGTTTCTCAAACACTGTATTTTAACCAATTAGGCTTTCCATGCGAATATCTTTTTCTATTTTTCTTCTTAATTTCGATTCTTGTCCCCATGCCATTGCCTGTGCCTCAATATTGATGCCCACCGCTCCATTTAGTTGGACATGTGGTCGATTGATTGTGGCATGCCCGTCTCTCTTTCTCTATCAACTACTTTTGTTGGGGTTTTGATGTTTATAGAGTTCAAATAAATTCACATTATTTATGTGACATTTATTCTTCTATAGTTTTTTGTTAAGAGTTTATTTCTCTATCAGCTTACCATCAATGTTAGGTTTTCAGTGATTTGGTGGAACAATGACTAGCTTTGAACGATGTAGCGTAGTGTTAGCAAAAAATAACGTTTCGTCTGTTTCTAGGTTTTGTTGGTGTTGCCCAGTTTCGGAAAGTTTCAGATGAAATATACTGAAACCTTAGTAAATATTAAAAAATAAAGGGAGAATGATGGAAATCTAATGTTAGTTATTAAATATTGACTGTGAACCGATGTTTTATGGTTGTGGTGGAAGAAAGGAAAATCTAAACTATGTACTTGTACGAAATAAAATAAAATCTCCGGCTTCATACCCCGGTGAATTGCTTTTCCACTCTCACACCTCACATGCAATGAGATCCATTCACTAGATTTCTTGTAAAGTAGATAAAGTTTACAAACTCAAATTTCAATTTACTCTTTAATAACCTATTTTACAAAGAAAGGTATACTTGCCTTTCATAGCCTTTTCATATGAAGACAAAACTTGATCTTTAAGGAAATTATTTCTATTTTAACTAGAATTCTAGAAGGATTAAAATTTACCTTTTAAACTATACCTTGCATGATTAGGGAAAGATTGAGCTCTAATCCTCTCTCTCCCTTTTGTTGTAAACGGGATTAGGTGCGAGTCGATTCACATTTAAACCCGTACCTAATTGCACATAACTTAAAAAAACCGAATCAGTCGACACGAAACCGATTCGTTTCGGTCGATATTTCAGACAAAAACCTAAATTTCGTTAATAATTACCCAAAAATGATACCAGCCTTGAAATACTGTATCATGTGGTGGTTGCTTACAAAACCCTAAATATTAACCAATATTTCTGACATTTTGCCCTCATTTAGAACAATGGTTCACTGTTATCGTTCATGCATACTTCATGCATACTGTTCATGCATGACTGGTGTCGCCCTTGCTGTCATCTTCTCTTCTCTTTCCCATCTCCATGGCCTTGCTTCCCCTCTCTACCAGATGTGGATTAGATCAAATCCGATCCTTCTCAAAAAAAATACTATAGCAATCCTTAGACAGATTAAAAATCTAGGTAGGTATTGTGCTTGATACTGCCTTTCTACTTATGAATTCTGAGACTATTACGCACTACTTCTAGTTGATTACTACTGCTGCTGCTGATATTTCATGCTTTGACATGGCTACTCCACCTACTCCACCTTCTTCTTCTGCTATTGAGACGCTTTTTTTTGAAGCTCTTGTTCATTGTTGTTCGTTGCCATAATGAAGTTGGATGGTAACAACTATCTTATTAGAGATCGTTTGATGATTATCCAGACTCCAACTAAACATCTCATAGACCAAGATGGGTTCTGGCTATGAAACTGGTGGCATGTTGTAACGGCCCGTTCTTTTTCCCTTCCCCTCTTTCTTTTCGTTGGGCCCATCCCACCCTTAAAGCCCACGAGCTCCTCCATTTCCCCCCCTCATTTTCTCAGCGCTCCGAAGCCCTTAGGGCTTTCATTTGCCCCTTTCTCTCTTCCTCTCGATTCCGCAGCAGCGAGAAGCCCTGAGGGCTCCTTTCGCACACTCGCCCTTCCTCTCCCTCTTGCACGCTCGCAACAGCCCTAGGGCCATCGACATCATCTTTCCTCTCTCTTCGACGATGATTCGTCGCTGTGGGGTCCACGATAGGGCTCTCGCCGCCCTTGTCGCTTCATCGCGACCCCATCCGTCCCCTCTTCGACATAGACCTGTCTCCTCCATCCTTACTGGCTTCCTCGCGCATCATGTGGGGCCCTTGACGAGGCCTCGCCGCCGTGTCACCTCGCTGCGTGCCTTATGAGGCAGTTACGGTGGCTATAAAACCCCCCTTCTCCCCCCATCTTCTTGCTAAAAGCTCTGTAAGTATTTCTCCTCTATTTTTCGAAGCTGATTTCGACTGATCTCTCGGCTTCCTTGATGCAGGGCTTCGGATTCTTAATTTTCTGATTCTTTGGCGTGCTTCGGTAGGCTGTATCTCTTTTATTTTCATTCTGATTTCAATTTCGCTTTGCGAAAGGATGATTTAGGGGAAAAATTAGGGTTTTATTGTCTCTATTACTATCACGTGGGGTAGGATGCCCCTCACCTGCTTGCGTAGGGTTCCGGATTTCGATGCGGGGTTATCTTGGGTGGGTGACCTCCCTGCCGCTGTTTCTTTTTGGGTTTTGCTGCTGCACGGGGTTCGGTTGGCTTCTGCTGGCTGGTTGGGCTCCCCATTTGCTTGCGACTTGGACTTGTTACTTGCACCTTTGGTTTCTTGGGTTGTGGTTGGGCTCAGCTAGCTCTTCAGCTTGTGGTTCGGGTTCGGTTGTGTCCCTTGCGCGTTGTTTTGGATTTCTGAGTGGATTACTTGGGATCCGAGCCCTGTTCCTCAACTGTCTTGGTTGTTAACCCCCAGTTCCTTGCTAGAAACTTCGTGGACTTTGCCGTAGGCACGGGTACCTCTCACTATGTGATGAGAAGATCCTCAATCTGATCCCTCTGGCCTAGGCTCTCTTGCGCCATCATGGGTTGACTTTTGGTCTTTTCTTATTAAAGCAATTGTTATGTTTTCTTGTTTCTTGGTCGTTACGAGAATCAGTTAGTGTTGCTTCTTTTTATATATCGGCTTAGTTTGGAATGTCTTGCCATGAGGAACGTCCGTGCTATTTATCACCTGCCAGTATTATTATCATGTTGTCTCATGAGCTTACTAGTACCATGTTTGTTTAATATTGTTAAATTACATAGCATTGGGATGTTCTTGTGATGGCACATTACTATATCGATACTGGATGACTAGTGGACTATCCTGAGGTTGGTTCTTGACATGACATGTTACTAATACATGTGGATCCTCTTGGCTCTTGGCTACGTAGTAAACGTAATATTAAACTTGGCTCGTCCCACGACACTAACAACGAATAAAATGATTTACTTCAGCTTGACTTATCGGGTTTGGGAAAACTTATGATCGGGGAGTACGGGAGCGACTGAGACCTGATCTATAGCCCCCATGTTGGGGGACGTCCATCATTCTGATGGGTCCTGAGTCCGGAGGGCAGACAAGGACGACCATCTTGATGGGTCCTAGAGCCACACCACAAATCACAGTGTTACAGCTCTTACAGTACGATACTTTCTACTTTTGGACTCGGCCCAGGGTCGCACCCTCGCAGTTCAGGTAGGTTCCAGATGCACACCGTGCTCCCACTCATAAGTCACGGCCTAGGATTGGTTCACTTTAGCTCGTACCATCTTTATAGTAGTTTGTGCTCATTTTAATCTTTATAACATGCCTCGTTTCTGTACCCTTTCTACTGCTGTCGTATCGCCTTTTTGCACCTCCTTACTCTTCCGTCGTGTGGGTTCGTGGACTACCAGGTCAGGTTACTTCTTGTTCAGTACTATCACTTCTGTGGCTGTCTTGTTTCCTTTAGTGCACACTTACTTTCTTGTCCATTGTCTAAATATTGTCTACTCTATTGAGCATGGTGCGACCTCTGTTGCCCACTAGGTACGACGCACATGATCACACTGAGGTGTTTGAGCTTGAGGAGTTGGAGCTTTCGGTACATGACCTTGAGAGGAGTCAGAACTTCCAGTGCAGGACTGTTTGAGCCTTGATGTTGCGACAGGTACATGTTCCAATTACATTTCAGCAGTAGTGTAGCTTTTACTTGGCTCTTTCCTGTTCAGTACTGCCTTACCTGTTTGTTATTTTTTTCCTTATTTAGAACTGTGTTACTTGTCATACTAGAGTGTCCTTACTTTCTGCACTGCTCCCATTGACTTCACTGGCACCTGCGGGACCTGCACACTCATGTTTCAATCGTAGCGGCACCTGCTGGGAGGCGGGGCGTTACAAAGTGGTGGCCCATGCAGGTCCGCATAATCGTCTCATGAACAGTGTAGAGTAAGCAGGAAGTGTGATACTCGATTGACTCAATCTTGCTTTGTGGATGCTGGTGTGTATATACGCAAGAGACATAAACCGTCCAGGAGAGCGCTCATGGTTTCGGGATCAGGATCTGGTTCCAGTTCCGGTGGCGACAGATCCAACACGGTGTATCAGATTTCAGACCAGGCCTTGCGAGAGTTGATCCAGGCTATACGGGAAGGACCCAGGCAGGATGGAGGAGTGCAGCAGTTTCGATCTCTTCGGCTGCCGGTCTTTAATGGACGAGTATATGCTTTGGCTGCAGAGGGGTGGATGCGCTCGATTATCGACATGCTGAAGGCAGCAGATGCACCTCCAGCGTTGTAGGTTAGCATGTCGAAGCTATACTTGACTAGAGATACCAGAGACTGGTTGGATGCTGTAAAAGACCGATTACCTCAGCCGATCTCTTGGGCTATGTTCAGGGAAACGTTCAACGCCCAGTACTTCTCCCCCGAGGCGCAGATGGAGTTGGTGGCACAATTCATGGATCTGACGCAAGGTTCCATGACTGTAGAGGAGTATGACGCTGAGTTTTCTAAACTCAGTAGGTGCGTAACTTGATGTAAGATCGCTAACCATACTTTGTGTTTGTGTTGCTAACAATTGGTGTTTCAGGTTCGCCAAGGACGTAGTGTCTACCCCACAGTCTCGGGCCAAGAGATTTCAGCAAGGCCTGTACATTGACATTTGCGACAAGCTGGTAGGGCAGGCTGACGACCCACGCTGATATGCTCTCCATAGCTCGAGAGTACGAGTACGTGCAACGGGAGCGGGTACGACAACATCAAGCAGGAGACTCTTCAAGACGGTCACCACCACCCCAGAGGCACCAGACGTTCACCATGGAGGCGATAAAGACGGACGATCCTGACTTTTAGCTTGTATTATCAGTTGCTCGAACTGATCTTTATTTTGTTGTAACCTGTTGGATTTTTTTTGTTAGAAAAAAATTACTTAATGGAAAATGTTTCGAAGAGTTTATATTGTCATGTTCTAGAATTCTGAGGACGGAATTTTTCTAAGATGGGTAGAATGTAACGGCACATTCTTTTTCCCTTCCCCTCTTTCTTTTCGTTGGGCCCAGCCCACCCTTAAAGCCCATGAGCTCCTCCATTCCCCCCTCATTTTTCTCAGCGCTCCGAAGCCCTAAGGCTTTCATTCGACCCTTTCTCGCTTCCTCTCGATTTCGCAGCAGCGAGAAGCCCCGAGGGCTCCTTTCGCACTCGCCCTTCCCCCCCTCTCGCACGCTCTCAACAGCCTTAGGCCCTCGACGTCATCTTCCCTCTCTTTTTGATGATGATTCATCGCCGTGGGACCCACGATGGGGCTCTCACCGCCCTTGTCGCTTCACTGCGACCCCATCTGTCCCCTTTTCGACACAGACCTGTCTCCTCCGTCCTTCCTGGCTTCCTCGTGCGTCATGTGGGGCTCCTGACGAGGCCTCGCCGTCTTGTCACCTCGCTGCGTGTCCTATGAGGCGGTTACGGTGGCTATAAAACCCCACTCTCCCCATCTTCTTTCTAAAAGCTCTGTAAGTATTTCTCCTCTATTTTTCGAAGCTGATTTCGACTGATCTCTCGGCTTCCTTGATGCGTGGCTTCGGATTCTTAATTTTCCAATTCTTCGGCGTGCTTCGGTAGGCTCTATCTCTTTTATTTTCATTCTGATTTCAATTTTGCTTTGCGAAAGGATGATTTAGGGGAAAAATTAGGGTTTTATTGTCCCTATTACTATCGCGTGGGGTAGGACACCCCTCACCTGCTTGCGTAGGGTCCCGGGGTTTCGATGCGGGGTTATCTTGGGTGAGCTGACCTCCCTGCCGCTGTTTCTTTTTGGGTTTTGCTACTGCATGGGGTTCGGTTGGCTTCTGCTGGCTGGCTGGGCTCCCCATTTGCTTGCGACTTGGACCTGTTACTTGCACCTTTGGTTTCTTGGGTTGTGGTTGGGCTCAGCTAGCTCTTTAGCTTATGGTTCGGGTTCGGTTGTGTCCCTTGCGCGCTGTTTTGGGTTTCTGAGTGGATTACTTGGGATCCGAGCCCCGTTCCTCAACTGTCTTGGTTGTTAACCCCCAGTTCCTTGCTAGAAACGTCGTGGACTTTGCCGTAGGCACGGGTACCCCCCACTGTGTGATGAGAAGACCCCCAATCTGATCCCTCTAGCCTAGACTCTCTAGCACCATCATGGGTTGACTTTTGGTCTTTCCTTATTAAAGCAATTGTTATGTTTTCTTGTTTCTTGGTCGTTACGAGAATCAGTTAGTGTTGCTTCTTTTTATATATCGGCTCAATTTGGAATGTCTTGCCGTGAGGAACATCTGTGCTATTTATCACCTGCCAGTATTATTATCATGCTGTCCCATGAGCTTACTAGTACCATGTTAGTTTAATATTGTTAAATTGCGTAGCCTTGGGATGTTCTTGTGATGGCACATTACTATATCGATACTGGATGACTAGTGGACTATCCCGAGGTTGGCTCTTGACATGACATGTTACTAATATATGTGGATCCCCCTTGGCTACGTAGTTAACGTAATGTTAAACTTGGCTCGTCCCAGGACACTAACAACGAATAAAATGATTTACTTCAGCTTGACTAATCGGGTTTGTGAAAACTTATGATTGCGGAGTACGGGAGCGACTGGGACCTGATCTATAGTCCCCATGTTGGGGGACGTCCATCATTCTGATGGGTCCTGAGTCCGTGGGCAGACAGGGATGGCCATCTTGATGGGTCCTGGAGCCACACCACAGATCACAGTGTTACATCTCTTACAGTACGGTACTTTCTACTTTTGGACTCGGCCCGGGGTCGCATCCTCGTGGTCAAGGTAGCTTCCAGATGCACACCGTGCTCCCACTCATAAGTCACGGCCTAGGATTGGTTCACTTTAGCTCATACCATCTTTATAGTAGTTTGTGCTCATTTTAATCTTCATAACATGCCTCGTTTTTGTACACTTTCTACTGCTGTCGTATCGCCTTTTTGCACCCCCTCACTCTTCCGTTGTGTGGGTTCGTAGACTATCAGGTCAGGTTATTTCTTGTTCAGTACTATCACTTTTGTGGCTGTCTTATTTCCTTTTGTGCACACTTACTTTTCTTGTCCATTGTCTAGATATTGTCTACTCTATTGAGCATGATGCGACCTCTGTTGCCCACTATGTACGACGCACGGAATCACACAGAGGTGTTTGAGCATGCGGAGTTGGAGCTTTCGGTATAAGACCTTGAGAGGAGTCAGAACTTCCAGTGCAGGACTGTTTGAGCCTTGACGTTGCGACTGGTACGTGTTCCAATTACATTTCAGCTGTAATGTAGCTTTTACTTGGCTCTTTCCTATTTACTGCCTTACCTGTTTGTTATTTTTTTCATTATTTAGAACTGTGTTACTTATCATATCTAGAGTGTCCTCCTTACTTTCTACACTGCCTCACATTGACTTCATTGGCACCTGCAGGACATGCACACACATGTTTCAATTGTAACGACACCTGCCGGGAGGCAGGGTGTTACACATGTACTATTCTGGACATTAGTGATTTTCTATCGATTTGATTGCTGTTTCTTTCTTTAAGATAGTCTTAGAGTGCATCATTGTTTGGGTCATCCTTTTCTACAGAAGCTCAGGGAAGTAATATTTAATATTTATTGACCTTTTTGTTTTATTTTTAGAGTGAGTCTTATGACATATGCAAGCATCATCGAGCTTTTTATCCATCTTGTTAGTTAAAGTCACAATTCATTTGAGTTAGCCTATTCTGATATTTGGAATCCGTGTTGGGTTACATCCTTTTGGGATATCGTTATTTTCTTATTTTCGTTGATTTTTCTAGAGCTTATTGGACATAATTGTTAAATGATAGAACTTAAGTTCCAACTATCATGTAAAAATTTTTATAATGAAATAAAGAATCAATTTTTAATGTTAATTCGTATTTTGCGTACCGATAATGCTATTGAATTTGTGAAAAAGAAGTCTGTTTTTTGTGTTTCACGTGGCATTTTGCATCAAACATGGCCTCACACATCCCTACAAAATGACGTGTCTGAAATGAAACATTGTCATATACCAAGCATTGATAGTACACTGATGATGGCTATTAATGTCCCAAAATATCTTTTGGGCTAATACAATTTTTATGCATGCTATCTAATAAATCGTATGCCTTGCTCAGTACTTTATGGGGCTACTCATTCGTGTTTGTATTCTGATATGCATCTTCTCTCTATCAATCAGAGTATTTTTGGATGTGAGTTTTAATTATACATTGCAACCTAGTTTGGATAAGTTATCCTCTAGATTTATTAAATACGTATACGAGTCAAAAAGGATATCGTTGTTTTGATTTGCATAACGTGAGGTATTATGTGTTTGCGGATATTTTGAGTCATCACCTTACTTTTTAGCTAACCAGCCATCATTGATCGAGTCTATACCCCCTTCCACAGTTTGTATTGAGTCATTCAGAAGAAAAATATTAGAACGAAACACTTGTAGGTGTATGTCAAATTTGCAAAGATGATGCCATCTGCTTAATCCCCGACTGATATGTGTGTCCTTAGTCCTTACTATAGATTCTGAAGAACCATCTTCATCTAAATCATCCTCTGTGGTTCTCTTAGCTTTGGTGTATCAGATCTAGATATACATATTACTCATTGAAAGGGTAAACGATCATTGATCGAGTCTATACCCACTTCCACAGTTTGTATTGAGTCATCCAGAGGAAAAATATTAGAACGAAACACTTGTAGGTGTATGTCAAATTTGCAAAGATGATGCCATCTGCTTAATCCCCGACTGATATGTGTGTCCTTAGTCCTTACTATAGATTCTGAAGAACCATCTTCATCTAAATCATCCTCTGTGGTTCTCTTAGCTTTGGTGTATCAGATCTTGATATACATATTACTCATTGAAAGCGTAAACAATCTACTGCTTATTTCATTTCAAATTTTGTCTCATATATAGTTAGTTTACTCTTTTGCTTTCCTCTATATCTATTCCAGAGTCTTATTCAGAAGCTCTAATGCACTCTGTTAGGAAGCAATCAATAGATGAGGAAATGGATATATTACTATCTTAAGGAACGTGGGATTTGGTTTCTGCTTTACTTGGACATGTCGTAGGTTGTATGTTTACAGTTAAGTACTATCCAGATGAATATGTGGATATGTATAAAGCTTGACTAATACCCAAAGGTTATACTCAGTTGTAGGAAATCCGTTACTTAAAAATATTCTATCATGTAGGTTGGTTAAACTCCATTTATGTACTGTTTTCTATTGCCATCAATAAACAATGAAGTATGTTTCACTTTGTTGTGAAAAATGCTATTCTATATGATCTTTTAGAGTAGGTGTATATAGATCAACATTCAGGATATGTTGCTCAAGAGAAGAATGTTGTGTGCCAATTTAAATAGGCTATATATGGACTAAAGCAGAGTCCAATTGGATGTGTAAGGAATTAAGGGGGTATTTTTAGTAATTGTTGAATTAACAAAATAAAATTATTGTAGCAAGTGGCCGTAGTGTGACATGTATTTTTTTAAAAAATAAAAAGCCACGGGCACCTAACGGCTAGTTGGGTGCATGTCACTTGGGCCATTTGTTGCAGGTGTCCCTTTTAAAATTTTGTTCGAATGGGCTACCCAAATAGCTGTTGAGCGACTCAACTTCAAAATTAAAAATGCCCAACCTGCGAGCCAACCCACATGTTGGCTTGTGCGTTGATGGTTACGTCAACTCATTAGTCAACTCACAGGTTAACCCGTGATTTGATGGGCCGAGCCGAGTTTAGCTTGGCACATAACAAGACGGACCGAAAACAGACCGCCCCCCTGTTTTTGGCCAGCGCAACATGGCTAGCGGTCTTACCCGCAATGAGCCAGGCGCGGTGGACCGGTCATGTGCAATGAGCCTAGCTCGGACCGTGGCAGATTGTAGTCCTACTGCCAACTATGTGTTTTTAGTAAAGTAACTATGTTTCTTAAAGAATCACAACCATTGCATTTTCTTGGGAGTATTTGATCTCCTTGTAATATTCTAGCTCTTTGGTTTTACACATACCATTAGAATGGAATTAACATCGACCAGATGTGGAAAGATATATTGTTGGGGTAGTTTTAATCGGAGAAAGCCGCAAGAATTTTCTCATTTAAACAAAAGCTGTTTTTAATGTTTCCTACTTGCTGTAAATATGAAAGCATCCAACTAACTGATGGTAATGAATATATAACTATATAATCCCCACAGCGGCTTGTCTGAAACCAACTTTTCTGCCAATAAAGGGTTGCTGCTGCGTGTTATAAAGCATCCTATGGACTGAGGTTTGATAACTAACCTGGTCGCTGTCTGTTAGTACTCGATATCAATGATGTCATTCTAGTATGTTGTCGGATGATTAGCTCACCAGTCATTGTCTTCACTTTCGTAGCTGGCTGCCCTGGATTTCATTGTATGTTCTGCTGCCGATGCATTTGCCATGACGGATGCTGGGAGTCAGTTTTCATCTCTTGTTCAAGGCTACCGTATGTACTACGGGGAAGGGAGACGTCCGACAATACGACCAAACAAACGCCGGCTAGCCAGCATTTTTGCAAGGAATGACACAATTGAGTGGAGACATTTCGAGCGTAGTGTGAGAAAGGCAACTAGGCAGAGTAGAAAGGTCGAAGAAAGGCCTCTGGCAAGGAGCGTCTATAGACATCCACGATGTCTAGAATGCATGTGCCTTGTCGAGTAGCATCATTGCGGCAAACCCTCAGGTCATGGCTTCCCACAGGTAAAGATAATTCCGTCAAAATGTTTCATGTTTTGGCTTTGCCGTTGCTGAGGCGGCCCCTGATTCAAGATGTATATTGCATTACAAGAGGAAGATTGAAGAGATTTCATCCATTCTTTTAGCAAGTCCTTCCATTCGCCGGTTGACCCAATTCTTTTAGCTGCTGCTACGGGTCAATTGTAACGAACCAATTGAGATTTCTTTCTGGATAGCACATGAGGAGACACAATGACGGTGGGCAGCCAGGTCAATAGCATGTAGAACTGATTGTTGTTGTTTCTTTTCTCTTCTTTTTGGCAAGATTTTAATGTTACCGTTGTGTACTGTATCTTATTTTCTTTCGCCTCTTTCTTTAACCATGTAGTATCACAACCATGTGGTATCATAGCAGTATGTGAGGCAGCAGACTACCCAGTTTTATGTAACATGCAAGGTTGGGGGAACCTTTTGGACGGGAAAATATGTGCATTGGTCCAAAAGAATTCTGGCATTTGTAAGTGTCATCCAAAGCTACATCAACTACAGCTTTTTGTTAGCATTACTGTTGATGTTGTGTGTAAGTAAGTGGATCTAGACGATTGGTAATCGTACCAATCGCCTTTGATCCATTAATGGATGATCACATGATCTGCATATCACAACAACTGAGAGCATTAGCGAGGATTCATCGAACCCTCATGAGACTACCGGTTTCGGCCCTTCTAACCTACTAATTAGAACAGGAGAAACCGGCTCTTCTAACCTACTAATTAGAACAGGAATTTCTTTAAATTGGAAAGTTGGGTACATATAGAATTTGAAAGTGCGTTGGACATTCAACTTTGAAAATGGGACATCCATCATCTAGTTTAGGCTTTATTAGGCTTGCTTCACATTTCGGCCCATGAGCTTTTATTGTTTATGTGCTTGAGGTCATCGCATTAGGTGGTATATCATTACTAGTTTCCCTATACCAATCCTAACTGTCTTGTTGTTGACTCAGTGAAAGAGCTCATATGTAGTTAGTATCCAATATTGGATATATTCCCTTGCAACCTTTTGTGATAGGATATGAACTCCTAGCAATTTTGGTTAGATAACAATGCCATTCTTTAGTTTTATTTGCAGTTGAGTAGGAAACCTATTTGATTAGGATTCTTTTAAAGAAATGTTCTTTGACAATGTGCTTATTAGGAAACTTAACTTTTTAGCACATGATAATAAGAGGGATATTCCTAGAATATTCCTCCTGTTATCGAACGAGAAGAGCATTCCTTCTGATGATGGTCTTTGTCAATTATAAATAGGCGCGGTTGGTTCCTTCTTTTTGCAACTTGTAGAAACTTTGGTATTTGAAAGGAGGATGACAGACGATAGAAGCAAGTTGTTGGGATTTGTATGTCCTTAAGACAATTATTGGAATTGATACATCTTATTCGAAATAGTAGTAAGTTATTTGTGCATTATTTTGATACAATTGAGTATGTATGGATGTTATTATGTGACTACATGGGTAAAGTTCCTGGAATTATGTGAGGACATTGAGATCATGATGAGATTGTGATAATGAGGCCCAATGGATCCGCTTAAGCACAAATAATAAATGTTCATGGCCGTAAGAATATTTAGACGGGACATTGATATTCTAGATAGACCGGTGTATACTAATTTTTTACTATAGCGATAGTAGTGTCTGACCTCATAGCCACTTGATGTCGGTACATCATGAGATAGTGCAAATGTGCTCGTTAGAGAACAAGTTCACAGAACGAATCAAGAGGTGCGTCTATATGGTAAACATACTCTGACTATCAATTGAAGCTCTCATGTGTTGGTGTAACTTAATCCCTTGACCTGAGACGTGCTAAAGAACCTTGCACTGGGGGCTTATGCTTAGGCTTTTACTGGCCATCGATGAAATCGACGGTTGCTAGGTACTTGTTAGGAATAGTCTAAAGTGCGTAAATGGAGGTGACGGTCAAGAATGAATTCGTCTTCTCATATATGAGAGGTTAGCTTTGCAGCAGTCGATATAGATCCGTAGTAAATCCTCGGCCAAGGTGGAGTGGATAAACTTATTAGAGTAATAAGTTTCATCCAACATAGACTATGGCATCACATACATGGCTCGCGACTTTCAGGTATTAATAAGATTTGACAGTTTCCAATACACTAGACACTTTATCGACATAGTTTTAACGAAGAGACCAGACTTCATGGTTGATGTTACTGACAGACCCAATTTTTTTCCGAAGGAGTATCTAGTCTCATACCAACTAGATAATGACGATTTCGTAACGGGTGGTCTTCACATGCAGCTATTGTCACTGTTGTACATGTGACACGATCTAATGTACGACTTAGTCGCCGTCGAAGTAGGAATCATGCTTTGGAGTCTCACATCAATAATGGCTCGTCACGAAAATAAAAAAGAACTTGATGTATATGAGATATACAAGATCGATCACAAAGATTTGTGATCGACTTGTTTGAGAGAGAGAGAAGCATGCCATAAGGAGTTGTGAACACAAATGAGAAATCTTCGTAAAGAGTTACGTATGTTTTAGCCACAAAGGAAACCTAGAAACTCCACCAATCCATGCCCTAGCCGACATTGATGACGAGGCGTCATCGCAGACAAGGTGGCTAGACCACCACCAACCGACGGATGTCTGACCAGCATAAAGTCCATCTAGCAGGTATGGCTATAGCCAGCTAGTAGGGATGGCTGCAGCCGCCATCCTGATGGCTGTGGCTGGGCCCAATCCGGTAGAACACGACGGGGCCCAGTAAAGAGAGTAGGTTTGGGTTATTTCAGGTGCATGTTTAATCCAAGTATTGTATCCAAAACCAGCCCAAACAAAAAGTTTAACTCGAATTAGAAATCCTAAGAATTATAGGGTTTCTAGGAAATCTGGTCTTTTAATTCCACCTTATTTTTAGATAAGAATTTGATTCAAATCTAGAATCTAATTGCGATTAAAAGAGTTCATGAAAAAGCTTTCTTTTGTTTACACGTTTAGGGATAGAGTTGGACTCTAATTCGAATTCCTAAGCGCACTTAGATTTTGAGGATCCCAAACACCATATAAAGTGATCCTCTCCTCCCCTCCCAACACACCATGAAATCCCACAACAAGAGATTAAAGATATTAGCATCCAAGATCTCTAAAGTGGAAAAGTTCAAGATTTTTCAAAAGAAGAATTTTTCTCTTTAAAGTAAAAGTTTTTTCTTTTCTTCCTCCTAAGCATTAGTAATTCATGTGTGCCGAGTTTTAGTGCTTAGAGGGCTCAAGTATTTTCAAGGGGCTACATCATCAAGGTGAATCTTCTAGCATGCCTGGTTGTGAACGAGATCCGAGCATTCACTGAAAGAGAAGAGGCTCCATGGATATTGCGAAAGAATATCTACGCAACGACAGTTTTTATTTACATTAGTTAAATTCCTCGTTTTACCGTAGATCTTGGTTTCTTTTTCTAGGCCTTTGAAAAAAATTTGATTTTTCCACGCTTTCGCTTTTTCTAATTAAAGTAGAAACCCTAGCTATTATTGTCTTACACTAGTAACACTTGTTGCATGGAGATAATTGTGTGATCCTGCATGATCATTATGAAGGCACACCTCATTGTTTCAAACATCATGGGTCCTCATCGACAGGTGGTAATTATATGAAGAAGCAAAGCAACTGTAGTTCCTCGAAGCAAGGCATGAAAGGCCACACAGGTAAGAGGTGTCAATTTGTCAAGGCACATGAGTGCATTGAAGAGTGTGGAGGCTTTTCCAGGGCTTGTGGAGGGGAGCACGAATGGCGTTGAGACTCTCCACATGGAAGGTAGCATCATGGATGATCATCATTATTGAGGAGGAATGATGACGACAACAAGCACGGATGAGGTAGCCGACGATAGCGACTGCTTACAACAACAATTTGAAAAAAGCAATCACGTCAGAAAATGCAAGGACTAATGCACCCTCGCTTACGCCTGTGTATGGGGGACCCCAGCTCCCTTGGGTCATGTGGGTGGGGGTAAACTTATTCTCCAAGTGAGCTAGTGTAACCCATCCTAGAGCGTAATACGACTATAATACACTCGTTTGGGTACGCGTCCTTTAAACCATACATGTGGATGTTGAAACCATTCCTTACGTGAAATTCATGCCAAGTGGAATGTGAGGGAATGACCATTTATGCCTTACATTTGGAATGGCATGAGAGGTAAATAAGCATCCAAGAGTAGGATAGTTTTATCTCAATTTTTGCACTAATGGCAACTTTGTAATTATAGCATAAGTTATAGGGATTTTATTAAAAAGCATAATGCAATGGCAAACTTGTAAATAAAAGCCAAGTTGGAGGGTAATTATTAAACAATTATGAGTGATGGCAAACTTGTAAATAAAGCACAAAGATGGAGGGATTTTAATAAGGGGCTATGTGCAATGACAAACTTGTAAATAAATGGACCTTTTGAAGAGATATTTTTATCTTATTTTCTTCTACATACTTCTCCTTCATTCTTCTCTTTTCTTTTAATTTTTTTTTTCTGTTTTTCTTCTATTTTGGTCGAAATTACCCAACAAACACAAAAAAAAAGAGAGAAAGAAAAGAGAGAGAAAGGAAAAGAAATCAAAGAGAGGAAAGAAGAAGAAGAAGAGTGGAGTTTGCCATTGATCAAGGAAGAAGAAGAGGAGGAGGATGAAGCATTCTTTATTAAGGTAGGAAATCCTATCTTGGCTTTAGAAATTTAATTAAAATTGCTTGGACAAGTTAAAATTTTCAAGTGTTGATGATATCATGATATTCTAATATCATCTAATTGTTGACGTTGTAGTTGTCGCCTATGAAATTGCTGTTTTTAGAAACACTCTAGCTGTCACCCTAGATGTGCAAAATTCTTGAACAAATACAATTTGGAAAGGTATTGAAGTCCTCTACAACTCTCATTTAGGTTGTAAAGTCCAATTCTGAATGTATTTTGATGGAATGCTCCATCTATGTGACTAAATTTGCACATGTTGGGAAAATGATGGAAACGTTGGCTGCAGATGTCCAAACTTGGTGATCTTAGACAATTCTGAAAGATAACTTCCATATTTACATTTTTCGTGTTGAACACTTTCTGTACTTAGGTCTTCAACATGCTACAAATGACAGTTTTTCTGAGCTCAATAATTCTGTTTTAGGGCAGATTCTGCACTTATGTAGAATAATTCATAACTCTTAACCAAAATGTCCTGAATTGATGAAATTTTATATCTGGAAGCATAACTTAATTATCTACAGATTCCATTTAGAAGCCTACGCCAAATTATAACTATAAATGGGTGATATCAGTCAATTTCTGTGACTCTCCGTGTTTCACTGAAATTTGTATTACTTAGAGGCCATGCCTCACTTGTCTAAGTGTTTATCTCCTGAAGCATCATGCAACATATAATGCCATGGTTCCTATGTGGATGTGTTGCTATGCTCCTTATGTGCATATGTGGCATGCATGTTACATTATGCAATATTAAATCCCATAAGGTTGTTTTATGGAGAATGGTACTTGTGGCATTTTAATACTTCAAGGAAACTGGTTCTCTTGATATGCATGTCGTTGTAGCATCTTTAACGTTTTATGCTAGTCCTTTCAGTTAAATGAATGCTAATTCTTGTTATTTCCCCTTATTGCACCTTAATATTGCATGCTAGTCTCGTAGATTAAATGTGATTCATATTCTTGCCCGTCTTTTGTAACATCTTAAATGTTGTATGTGAGTTACTTAACTTAAATGTTAATAAAGTATAGGGTTGTCACGGTCTGCCACATGGCAGTGAGCACCCTAGAAAGGGGTGGGGGAAAACAGAGTACTAGGAGAATATGAGGACTGGACTGGGTTGTGACCGTGTTGATGTACCTTGCTCAGTTCGGATACTTGGTGGTAGTTATAGTACCTTGCTCAGTTTCAGGTACTTTGTGACAGTGTGATGTGGTTGTGGAGTTTTCCTCACTTGCACCCCGGTGCGGAAAAGTGGGTGGAGTGAGAGGCCCCGTTAAGGAAACAATGCTCGTGTACCACTGGCGGGTATTCCTTACCAGGGTGGAGTCCTGTTCTTCATATTCAACGACATACCCAGGTTTCCAAATAAAATTTAATTAAATAATTATGTGCTTAAATTTTCAATGTGTGATTCCTATTCTTCCTTGCCTGACTGTGGTTCTTTTCGTGCATTGTACTATGTTGTGACAAATAATGATGATGATGATGATGATGATGATGATGAAAAAATGAATTCTTGGAGGTTGATTCTTCATATTGCATATGTTTGCCCTTTCTTATTTTCTTTCCTCTTTGTCATCGAAAAATGAATTCTTGGAGGTTGATTCTTCATATTGCATATGTTTGCCCTTTCTTATTTTCTTTCCTCTTTGTCATCGAAAAATGAATTCTTGGAGGTTGATTCTTCATATTCTCAATCATGTGTCAAAGTTGATTTGTAGAAGTTGCATCTGACACATGTTTTAAGACATTGTTATTTAATGACGAAAACAAAATACTTATTACCTTTTCGTTGAGGGTTATTGTTTGTTTTTCTTCATTTTTCAGAGGAACCTCAGGATTTATGTTCAAATGTTTCAACTTTTAGGAATTATCTCTTGACTTCTCTTGTTTTCAAGGATTATATTGCACAATTTCATCTCATTTGAAGCATCATTTAGTTGCATCATATAGATTTTAGTGTTGCACTTGTACACACATTTTTCATCATGGATAAGAGATTTAGAGCTCTTACTAAGAAGATAAGATCATCTTCACAACCATTCTCTTCTCAACTAACACAACCTAGTACATCACAATTACAACTTTTGAAAATCCACAATTAGAACCCATGTTCCTTAATAATTCACAGCTTGAAATTTTACATGAGAGATTTGTAAAATTCAAAGGCTTGGGTGACTATGGGATAATACAAATTTTCGAGGACCAAGGATTATTTAATCTGTTCTCAGTTCAAAATTCATGCCAATGTTTCCCAAGATTGGTGGTTCTATTTTAAACAAATATGACGGTAAACCCTTGTAATTTTTCAAGCATGGTTAAAATTAGTCTATCACCTAGTTCAGTAATGAGCATTCTAGGCATCTCTTACCAGGGAGTTACCTTTGGGAAATTGTAATGAATGATGAAACCATTCGTGCAAACATGTTCCCAAGAGGAAAACCATTTAGGCCTAGCATGACCACAAGTGATTTATTGCCAAAGACTAGGATCTTAGCTAGAATCCCATTCTATAATATTATTCAAAAATCTGGTAGTTTTATCTACTTATCTGATATCTTAGCTAAGTGTGTCTATGCTTTCGTAGGACAGATTAAAGTGAGTTGTGCTCAAATTTTTTAGACAAGTTAGCACATCCATCTACACCATCACTTCACCATGGACACTTCCTCACTAGAATCTTCATGCATCATAAAGCTGACTTAGGCATCGAACACTTAGTTGAACCTCCTCAAGTGTCATTCAATAAAGCTACTTTGTCTAGGATGTATATCCGTCTTAATCCAACTAACATTGAGGATGAAACTGATGGTTCTGAGGAAGAGCCTAAGAACGAGCCTTCACAACAACCCCATCATATCATCCCTCCATATATTCATGCCCTTGAAACCAACATATTGAATAGGTTAGGACAAATGAAACTAAACTTTAAAGCTAGGCAATATGAGCTCTTGGAGATATTGTCGGAGCTTGAAGCTTTAGTTCATGGACAACATCAAGCTCTTGGAGATATTATCGGAGCTTGAAGCTTTAGTTCATGGACACATCCTCTAGAGTGAATTTTTGCTTTGTATGATTAGATGAGAGGTTGCTTGCTTGGGTGGTGATGAGTGAATGTACTAATATATCTTTTGATGTATTCTGGCTATGGTGATTATCCTTTATTTGTAATATTTTGATGGTGATGTATGATAAACAAGAATTTTATTTTGTAAATATTTTGATATATGGTCATAATTATGTGCTTGAGATTGTTGATATTTTCCATTGTCATGATAAATTTGTTTATGTGATAACTTTCTGATATTGTGACATTGTAGGCAATATATGTTGAAATATGAAGTGAATATTTTTGTTGCATGATTGATATAATCTTGATTAATGGTGAGATATTATTGAGCTATGTGACACATATTGGTATCTTGAATATAACCTCCTATGATTGATATATATAATTCTTGATCTCACTAATGGAATATCTCATATTTCGACCTATGTGTCATGCTTTATGTCAAACATGCTTAATAACTAAATATTCATTGAATAGCATGATATTGTGACTCAGTTAGATATGTTTGAGATGCTTAGTCACACACACATGATGGCTTAAAACTTGGTTTTATATATTGACATGTTACATTTTATGCCTCATAGCATGAATCTTACATCTATATTGAAAATTATGATCATATTGACTATGTGTGAGATGTTATTATATACATTGTACTTTGATAATCTCAATTCTATGGCATGTACACATCATTTATATTGACATACTTTGTAGTATCACACTTTGTTTTGAACTTCATTTTGAATGTTGGATATGTTTTTCAAAAGGGAAAGAGATTTATGACTCAGAAAATAAAAAATGTAGAGATATTGAGTCACCCTCGTTAGAAACTATTCCATTCTTAAAGATTGTCAAAAATTGGGTTATATTATGGAGTTATGCATTATACGCTTCATCTAGTTCATAATAACTTGTGATATATTTCCTTTACCCTTTTTGATAATGTCAAATGGGGAGAAAATGTTGAGCCATGAATATGTTGATATTTAATGTAGTGTAGAGTTTCACACTTGATTGTGGTATATGATTTGACATATAATGCTTGAACTCATACACACTCATATTTCCTTAACCCTTTTCAATTCTTTGTGCAAGTCATCTACATCTGTCACACCCCGCTTCCCATTCTACCGGGAGCGAGGAAGCGAGCAGGTCCGCGGTGTGCTTAAAACAAGGAGGAGTACTTTTCTTTTCTTTTCTTCCTCCTTGGTTTAAACACACTAAGCATCTGTGTAAACTGCAGGTCCTTGCATGCAAATTTAAGAAGCAGCTCAAACAACATTATTATATATCAAGCGTACATAATTTGAGATACATTTTGGGCCTAGCATGGCCAATACAAACAAACACACACATTACATTATTAAAATAGGAAATGCTGATGCGAAGTTACAAATGCTCTAATCCTCTGAGGGCAGGTACTTTACGTACTCGTCAAGTGCTGGCTCTACCTCTACTGGAATGTCCTCCACAAAATCACTCTCAATACCTGACAGACATTTCATAAAACAACAATTGAAATGTCCATCAGCGAGGTTTACTCAGCAATTAATTTCTGCAAAAGAAATATTAAGTATTTAAAATTGATCCAAGCTGAACTTAAAGGCAAACAATAAGTTTAATTTAAGAGAGTTATATCAGTTAAGCATTTGCATCAATTTACAACCTGTAGCAATTTAATTAAATGATAGCAATTTGCAATACTATTAGCAACATGTAACAATTTAACATTTGATAAGAAAACGGTAACGTTGTTAGCAACCTGTAGAAGAAGAGGTTAGAGCAATATTTAATGACCAATCTATTCTAGTGCTAAGTCCATGTCTAAGAGTACGAGAGATGATTAACATGTGCCATGTGACGGGAGCAAATCCGTGACGCTACTCACCGCCCCCATAGGGCGACGGTCAAGCTCTTACCTACATAAGTGGTGAAGGTATTCGGTTGGGTGCATCCAGTCACTCCGTAACACTTGTGACCATAGACTACCCCAATCCTGCGGGTCAAGTCAAGTGTCGGGTCAAAGTACGTGTACTATCTAATTTAAAATTCAATCATAAGAATTTCATCAGTTGTTCAGTCTGTTCTATTCAATTTGCATCGTATTAGATGCGTATGATGTCTCATCAGTCCATTCAATAATTTTAACCAATTTCACAGTTTTGTGATTTAGTTACACAATTATACGAAGCATAGAAATGCACAATAATTTAAAGAAACGAGCATAGAAAATGATTTTAACTAAGCAAATGAGGATAAATAAGTTTAAAATATTTTTCTAAGGCTACTAGACACTTTTCAAGATCTTAAAAATAATTAATGGGGATTTTTCTTAATTTATACGACATAAAAAACTAATTTAGAAAATGAGAAAACGATTTTTCCATTATATTTCAAAGATTTCTCTGGAGCAACCTATATGTCAGAATTCTTCCAACAAGGGGTCAAAACAACAGTTTCATTTAGTACTACGACATATTTTTCTGGTACATTGGTGTAAGTGAAAATCTTGAATTACAGATTTATAAGTGAAAGTATCTATATTAAGTTTTATTTTTAAAAATTCACTGCGAGAAATGTACTTGCCTTTTGGCGATGAAACCAGCGTCAATGTGTCCGTTTTGTCGTTTCGGATTTTCTGGGCATGGTCTTGTAATTTCTGATACATATACAATTTATTATGAATTAAAAACGAATAAGCTATCATGATATTATATATATACTAGTCATAACGTGTGCCCGAGGGCACGGATCATTTAAGATTTTCTCCCGCGAAATCTTTGTTCCCAAAAAAATTATTTCCACAGCCAAAATTGCGCGGAACAACAAATTCGGCGTAAAACAACAAATTCAGCGCGTGCGCTTTCGGCGTGGAAAAACAAATTAGCGTAAGAAAATTTAGCGGGAGCCTTCGGCGCAGAAAATTATTCTCATCTTGTTGTCCCGTGCGTCGAAGAGATGGTGGGCTCCGTGTTGAGGGAGAGATCATTCGATCTGCAGCAACATTCGATCTGCAGTATTAGGTGCAAGTTAAAGTTTTTTCCCAAATGCATTAATTGTGTGCACTCTGCTATTCCCCAGAAACTTTCATTCCTCATAAAGTTTCATTTCCCTAGAAACTTTCATTTCCCTAGAAATGTTTTTCCCTCCAAAAACTTTACACAAAATCTCATCTCAATCATTCATTCCTCAAGATTAAATCCAAGCCGTCTTTCTATCAACATGTTTGTCCTAGTCAGCCTTAGAATTCAAAAACAGTTGTGTTTTAATATATAGATGTATATGTATTATACGTGTATACATATATTTGTATATGTACCATACTTACGTTCTCACCCACACTTACGTAGCAGCGGGGGGGTGTTCTCGACGTCGCCAGTGGCTGGGGTCGAAGGTGGCGGCGACTCGGACCGGCGACGAGAGCGGCGGTGGACGACGACGAAACAAGCGGCATCGGGCTGTGTTGGGTCTCGGTGGGGTTTCACTGTGGCTGGGGACGTCGGTGGGGTGGTGCGACGTCGACGTCGAAGGAGGCTGCGACGAGATCAGAGTTGAGCTTCGGGGGCTTCGGGGCTTGCAGCGATAGATGACGACGATCATGAGGTGGTCACTACGGAGACCGACGTCGACATTGGAACTTTGGGCTTCGATGGATGCAACGACGAACTTGGGACAGCGATGGCTGGGTGCAGCGGAGGCAAGGAGGAGCCGGTCGGTGGAGAGGGTGTTGGCGAGGGTGGCGCACAACGGCGACGTGAGCTTGAGTCAGGCAGAACTCGTGGAGGAGCGACACGGAGCTGAGCTAATGTCGGGCTTGGTAGCCGAGAGCGTCGATGGCATAGGTGCAACTGGGTTTGTGGGGTTTGGGGCGGGGGTGTGTCGGAGTAGGGACAGGAAGAGCGGCTTCTTGGGGGTGCTGGGGGTGGAGCTGGAGGCGGGGAATGCTGAGGGGGCTGTCGACGGCGAGGTGGTAGTAGCGAGTGACAGCTCATGGCAGCGGCTGCTACGGGGTTCGTGTCAGGCTTCATCGGAGGGGAGACACGGGAGAGGGGTCGACGGAGTGGAGGTGGGCGCGGGGTAGACCGGAGGGTGGTGGCGTGACGGGCGGAGGCGACGCTTGTCGTCGTGGAGAAGAGAGGGAGGGGTGAGTGGGTGAGTTTGAAAGGGGAGAGGGTAGTTCGCTGCTGTGAAGATGAACGAGAGTAGGGTGGGTTCATTTTATAGTGTTGGAAATATGAATAAAATTGTTTGTTAATTACTACATATAATGAATTGCATGATAAATGGGGGTTGACATCCACAATTTTTTGATCTGAACCACCCATTCAGGGAGTTAAGGGGGGTGGTTAGGGTATAAGTAAACGGTAATGGGATAATTAGTAATAGTAAAACGTAATTAGCGATTGTAATTAGTAAAAATGATGAAATACTAGGTCGTTTTCGCACACTACTCCGAAAAATTCCCAAAACATAACCATGGGTTTGTATCGTCACGAGGATCATGAATACGAAGTCCATTTCAGAGTTTGAGCTACGGAGATACAAGTTTTGGGCCAAAATATTTGGGGCATGGGTTTGCGGGTTCTAGGTCGATTCGACTCCAGAAAAATACGAAAATAATATGTGGAGTACTAATCAACCATAGAATCATACTGTAAAAGTTTGAAATCGTTTTGATAACGTTTATATAGAAAATTAATTGATACGACTATATCAGTAATAATTGAATATAAAATATTATAAAAATTATTTAGAGGTATTTGATGATACTCAAACTTACTAGAATATACCATAATTATTTTGGTGACTCAAAATATTTTTATAAGGAATTTTGGAATCATTTTTGATATAAAACTCTTGACAAAACATTTTAAAATACTTTTAAAATATAAAAATATGTAGAATACGAAAATACGTGTACTGATGGATACGGGTTGTCACATCCTACCCTCTTTAAAATAATTCCGTCCTCGGAATTTAGAAGATCGATTATTGCCTAAGCAATCTAAACGATCGAAGGAAAGGCTTGATGAATGACAACGACCTAATAAAATAAGTTGTAAATAACATGAAATATAATGTGATAGCATAGCATCAAGAAAACAAGAGATGTTACACACACACACACACACACACACACACACACACACACACACACACTATTAACATCGCCATAGTTTCCGTAACTTGTCCCGAAACCAGTCTCATCACAATAATTACATCGACTTTCAAGTAGCCAAAAGGTAATACAAGCTAATGGCGTTACATGAAAATGATAGTTATTGTGATAACATCTGTTCGAACTTGGAACCTGAGGTGATAAGCTAGTAGCAAGCTAATCAAACCACACCAAAAGGAAGATCTTAAAGTTTAAAGTTTGTACTCATGCTAATGGTGACTAACGGGCCGGCCTAGCCAAGGAAGCCATCAATAATATAGCATACAAAGACAAAATGACTAATCTAAAAGCATTCGTACTGTTATACCTAACCAGCCTAGCACAAATGACATCAACTCTCATAAGGCCCAAAAACAAGCCAACGTCCAAAACAATACAAATAAACAAGTACAAGGCCAACTTCTAAGGACCATATTTATCACTATACTTATCACTGCCACTCCTTTTATTAATGCCCATAACGCCCAATAACAATCCAACACTGAAATCATTATCCAAATCCAAGCACAAGATCGACATCCAACTTCAACACCTAAGGCCAACAGTATGCCAATACCCATTGACAATGATACTCCTTGCGAACACCAACAGTTCGACATCCACAACTCTTAAAAACATGTCGTCCCGCAAACCCGAAGGAGTGGACCCAAGGAGATGCCCAAGCGGAACACCAATAGGGGCAAGATCCAGGGCAATGAGCTCAAAAGAAGCCCAAGAATCGCGACTTGTCAAGATCTCAACCTCACGGCGACGGTGAGGGTGGCAGAAAGGGTCGTCGCTAAGCCCAAAAATCCTAAAAATCCATAACGTCGGAGGTCCATCGATGGTTGTCGATCCATATCGTGTGGCGACTGCGGTTTCTTGGTGGCAACGGGTGGCGTAGTAGAGATCCGAGTGAGGCCGGAGGAGCTTGGAGCGAGATGGGTGGGGCTCGCAGGGAAGATGCATGGTGAAGGGGTGGGTGTCGTCGCGACGGTGAGGAAGCCACGAGATGGGTTGGTAAGGGGAGAGATGAGGGGATTAAATGGGACGTTGAAGTTGTCGACAGGGTAGGGTAGGGTAGGCGGGACCGGGGCTCGAGGAGAGGATGTAGATAAAAGGCAATAAAGAGGGGGAGATGGTGGGCGGGAAAAAGGATACAAACCATGGAAAATCGGGTACAATATAGACAGAAGAAAATTACGATCTCAAGAGAGATGAAGAGGAAATAACTGCCTGCACTTGCAGGTCGCGGTTTGGTTTGTCTCAATTTCTCTAGTAACATCTTCAAATAGTTCTGAGAATCCTTCGATCTGCTTTCGTTGTCGAACTCGAACTTCAGATGATCGAAAAATTCAAATGCTACCCTCCTTATAAAAGAGGATAGCCAAAGTTTAGGTGAACTAAACGCGACTAGGAAGTATTCTAAGAATAAGTAGGACGATCGGAAGGCCATCACAAGAAGGACGATGGTGATGAAGTGAATGGACGGTTCTATCTTATGGAAGGTCACTTTAATTCTAACTTAGAAATTTAGATAGTGTGCTCGTATGAACTTAGGATATCACATATAGTCTCAGAATGGCTATTGACTTGAGCATACGACATTGTCAACTTTCAACTTTGGTAGTTGTAGTACACAACTATCTACTTGGGTAAATTGTGCACTAATGGAAATACCACATGTTCGAAGCAGAGGGTCAATACCATAGTTGTTGGACTTGTCTTTATCCTCAATTTTCTTAGCATCCACTTTACTTTGGCCCAGGCGACTTGAAAAGGGTTCTTAACTTTCTAGTTTTCAATAAGAAAGTCAATCAGTGGTCCTGGTTTAGTTATCATGGTGAATGAATAGGGAACTACCCTACTGGTTGTTAATATAATCGATGGAGTAGATGTGATAATTGACAATCTTAACATTAGTTCCACCTTGTATGCGTCAAATCGATGTAAAGGAAAAGGTTTAGACATACCAGTGATTACTGGCTCTGCAGCCTCGTCTTCTCCAGTTGTCGTGATGGATGCTTGACACCTGGCCTGGTTCATCTTGGCCTGATGAAAGACTCGACATTGTGGAGCTAGGGGTGATTCACGGGGTGCTGATCCAGAAACTCATGCCGTCGTAGACGCTTTCTTGATAATGTAGTGGGGGCAGTTCCTTATAGAGTGCTCAGATGCTCCACAGACCAAACATTGATTCGGCAGCAGGCGACAGTTCTTCTTGACATGTCCCTTTCAGTTGTAATGGAAGCACACCATCTGGGATCGTTTGTTGGTCAGTGGAGTATGCCTCTTGAAAGTAGTAGTCTTCTTCGGTCGAAGGGTGTCTCCTGGTGGTTCCATAGGATGCTCCCCTTGGGATACTTTACAGAGTTTGTCAACAGCCTCATAGAGAATTTAGCGTTGAATTTCCAGTATTTCTCTTACGACACCTAAGATGTTGTTATCGGTGACGCTGGGAGTATTTGGTCGACCTGCCAGACTTCAAGACAAGTCGTAATGTAAGGTAGTTGAAAAATCTATTCTAATTGTACGCTTAGATATTAAAGTTGTTAAACCGATCTTAAAGTATTTGCAAAAGCATGACCTGCATGGGCCACCACTAAAACCTGTCACGCCCAGCTTCCCATTCTACCGGGAACGAGGACGCGAGCGGGTCCGCGGTGTGCTTAAAACAAGGAGGAGTACTTTTTTCTTTTCTTTTTTTCCTCATTGGTTTACACACTAAGCGTCTATGTAAACTGCAGTTCCTTGCATGCAAATTTAAGAAGCAGCTCAAACAACATTATTACATATCCAGCGTACATAATTTAAGATACATTTTGGACCTAGCATGGCCAATACAAACAAACACTCACATTACATTATTAAAATAGGAAATGCTGATGCAAAGGTACAAATGCTCTAATCCTCTTAGGGCAGGTACTCTACGTACTCGTCAAGTGCTGGCTCGACCTCTACTGGAATGTCCTCCACAAAATCACTCTCAATACCTAACGGACATTTCATAAAACAACAATTGAAATGTCCGTCCGCGAGGTTTACTTAGCAAGTAATTTCTATAAAAGAAAGATTAAGTATTTAAAATTGATCCAAGCTGAACTTAAAGGAAGGCAATAAGTTTAATTTAAGAGAGTTATAGCAGTTAAGCATTCACAGCAGTTTGCAACATGTAGCAATTTAATCAGTTGATAGCAATTTGCAATACTATTAGCAACCTGTAACAATTTAACATTTGATAAGAAAACTGTAACGTTGTTAGCAACCTGTAGAAGAAGAGGTTAGAGCAATATTTAATGACCAATCTATTCTAGTGCTAAGTCCATGTCTAAGAGTACAAGAGATGACTAACATGCGCCTTGTGACGGGAGCTAATCCGTGACGCTGCTCACTGACCCCATAGGGCGATGGTCAAACTCTAACCTACATAAGTGGTGAAGGTATTCGGTTGGGTGTATCCAGTCACTCCGTAACATTTGTGACCATAGACTACCCCAATCCCACAAGTCAAGTCAAGTGACGGGTCAATGTACGTGTACTATCTATTTTAAAATTCAATCATATGAATTTCATTAGTTGTTCAGTCTGTTCTATTCAATTTTCTTTGTATTAGATGCGTATGATGTCTCATCAGTCCATTCAATAATCTCAACCAATTTCACAGTTTTGTGATTTAGTTACATAATTATACGAAACAAAGAAATGCACAATAATTTAAAGAAACGTGCATAGAAATTAGTTTTAACTAAGCAAATGAGGATAAATAAGTTTAAAATATTTTTCTAAGGCTAGTAGACACTTTTCAAGATCTTAAGATAATTAACGGAGATTTTTCTTAATTTATATGACCTAAAAACTAAGTTAGAAAACGAGAAAACGATTTTTCATTATATTTCAAAAATTTCTCTGGAGCAAATTATATGTCGGAATTCTTCCAACAAGGGGTCAAACGACCGTCTCATCTAGTACTACGACATATATTTTCTCGTACATTGGTGTACGTGAAAATCTTGAATTACAGATTTATAAGTGAAAGTACCTATATTAAATTTTATCTTTAAAAATTCACAGCGAGTGTAACGGCCTGTATCTTTAGCCGTGTTTTAGATCGTGTGTATCGGTGTTTTATTTCAGTCGTCTGGTTGACTTTTTCGTCCGTATGTTTCTTGCTACGTATGTGCGACTCTGTTTTTCCGTTTTTACCGTATCATCGTTAATTGATCATCCAGTTTAACTAAAAAACTTTAATTTAATTATTTTGCTAATTACTTTTGTTATTTTTACTAATTACTTTTGGTATTTTAATAATTACATTTTAAAACTTACTTAATTAATTAATCCTACTCATTCACGTTTAGATTGTGATAGGGAATGAATCCAATTGTTAGCCAGATTCATTTCATTTGATTACGTCAACAAGCATCATTAAATTTGTCCTAATCCCAAACCAAACAACATTTAAACTGTCCCCTACTCTTTCTTGAAGGATTAAAACGTTCCCTGCTCTTCTTTGAATGATGAAGGGAGTGTAACACGTTCAGCCAGACACATCTCCCCTTAAGTCAACAAACATCACAACCCATCCTAATCCAACACCAAAACTCATTAAAAATGTTCCCTGATAATTCTTCTTAAGGCAAATAAACTACGTCTTCTCCCCGATAAAAACATCTGCAAATTCCATCAGACAAACACATCTCTCTGCAAACGAATCACCGTATGCAAATCCTCCAGCCAACATCCAACTTTGTTCATCATACTCCCAAACCAAATTCGTCAAAGCTCAAACTCAAAAATCAGCCCCTCTAACAAACACCAAATCCAAAACCCAAAAACAATTCTAGATTCAAAAATCAAACCGGATTTGAATCAATTTCAGATTCAAATCAAACAACACCACCACCTCAAATCTGAAAACACCAAAAATCAAGATCCAAAACCCAATCAAAACATATAGCTACAGATTCAAATAAATCTGAAAATAATTTCAGATTTAAGCTCAAACAAAACCCTCCAACTTCTTCTCCTTCTTCCTCCTTTTTCTCCTTTGGCCGAATCCCTTCCCACCTGAGCCGCCGCCTGGACTCCTGCCGCCGCCGCGCCGCCTGGGGAACCGCCGCCCGCCGCCGGAATCCGCGTCGCCGCCGCCGGCCTTCATTCCCCTTCCTCCCCTCGCGCACGCATGTAAGCCGTTCCCTTTGATTTGTTCTGCTGCGATCGAATGGCAAAAGAAAAAAAAGAGGAAAAGAATGAGAACAGACAGAGAGACTGAAATGAGAAAGGGAGAGAGAGGGTTATTAGTTAAAGAATGAATGAGAGAGAGAGAGAGAAAGTGATAGGTGGGTTATTTAATGTTAGGGGTAAAGTTTTATCATGTTAATTTTATACCCTTATTCAAAGTTAGTAGGTGAGAGTTTTATACCATGTTAAAACTTGTAGTTAGCTTAGTTAGTTAATTAACTTACTTAATGTTAGTTAATTGTTAATGTTATTTAATGTTAATTTGTTCGTATGTTAATTTGTTCGTATTATTTGATTTCACCATGTTATTAACTGTAAATAATGATAGAGTATTAAAATATTAAATTAATAAAGTGTACCCTGTTTATATTACACAGTATAAACGTTACCCTAGCCAATAAACCCCATAAAATTAGACGAACCCAATTTGGGGCTCAACTTAATTTTGTTATTAACTCGCAATAAATTTAATTCCTTAATATGTATAGTCAAAATAGAGAACCTATATCGCCGTAATGTAGTACCCATCAAAACGAACCCAACGACACCAAAATCACTAAAATCGGGCTAGTGTACGATTTATAGTGACTATTTGAAGTTAGGTGATCATTTGGCCATTTTCACGTAAAGTTGTATAACTAAAAATCTACACGTGAAATGATGCGTGAAACTACTACCACCGCATTCTTTACTAAAAATGTAATCCAACGACATATAATTTGATATACCTTAGTTTAGAACTATAACAAGAATAACTAGCTTTCTGTGTCAAATCCGTTAATTCTCATTTTCAGCACTTTTATTAATTATAATAAATGTTGTTATCTAATGACACAGATAACCACGCCCCTTTGCTATATCTGCTCAGACACCCGAAATCATCTATAACAGGCAAGTGCACATTTTTACTGCGGTTTTTGATTGTTCGGATAGGCAAGTGTACATTTTTCATGTTTGACAAACGTTGTTTTTAATTGTTTTGAACTGAGATATTCTGATTTGCAAGTTGTGCCTTTTTTCCACGTTTTAACTACCGCTTCCTCTGAAACTGCATATGTTTACTTTTGGTGTATTGCAAGATATAGACATGTGTGTGCGCGCGCGCGTGTGGACATGTTGATAGAAATTGATTAATGCCTTGTAAATTACAGAAGACAAACCAAAGACTTGCGGCCTGTTTGGCAAATCATAGCGGCCTGTTTGGCAAATCATAGCGGCCTGCTTGGCAAATCATAGAACAAAATGGCCTGTTTGGCTACTCTGGCTTGTGCCAACACTATAACTCCGCATGGCTCGGTTGGCTGTATCTGGCTCGTGGTCCAGACGATAAAAGAACACTTGGGTGGGGTTGGGTTCCCGGGCACTAGCCGGTAGTAAATGGGTCGCCTTCGGGGGGCACTTGAAGGTGTATTCATTTACTATTCGTCTAACGGCGGGAGCCTTAGTCACGAACTTGCACATATTATCAAATTGATTGAAATGGATATATGGACGTATTTAACATTTAAACTGATGTTATTTTCCTTTTAGTAGAAATGCCATGTTGTCATCTTTAATAGAATTGCCATGCCATTTACTTTACGCACAACACTTACCATGTTGTTACTTTACGTACTACACGTGCCATGCCACTACTTTGCACACTACACATGCCATGCTCGTTACTTTGCACATTACACTTGCCGTGTTCATTACTTTGTACACCACTCTTGTCTTGCTATTACTTTGCACACTACACTTGCCATGCTATTACTTTACACCATACACTTGCCATGCCATTGCTATGCACACTACACATGCCATGTTGTTACTGCGCACACTACATTGTCATGCTTTAATTATTGAAATCATATTGTGTCATTTTGAAAACCTTGCCGAGGGTCTTTTTCTACTAACGTTTAAAATCTTGCCGAGCGACCCTCGCTGACGTATATTTCCTTGTCTTGTGAAATATACGTCAGGTATTAGACAGATTTGCAGAGGAGCAAGCCTAGAGACTGAGCAGGTCGTCCAGAGTGCCCAGACGCTGTGATCCGCTGCTGGAGAACAACGAGCCTTCACATCGCCGCTAAAGTTTAATATTTGTGTTAACTATATTCAGGTGTAAATCTGGTTGTGTTTCTGTTTCTAATGGCCATGCTAGGCCTTATTTGTGCACTTGTAAATCTGGACATCGATGTAATAATGATGAAACACTATATTGTTCTGAGTTTGCATGCAGGGACCTGCTTATGGTTTAATCACAGACACTTATTGGTCTGGAGCTTCACCGCTTCAGTCCAAGCGGGCCCGCTCACGTCCTCGCTCCCAAGTATAATGGGAAGCGGGGCGTGACAGCGAGAAAATGTACTTGCCTTTTGGCAATGAAACCCGTGCCAATGTGTCTGTTTTGCCGTTTCGGATTTTCTGGGCATGGTGATACCTAAAGAATTTATTATGAATTAAAAATGAATAAGCTATCACAATATTGTGTGTGTGTATGTATTATACGTGTATACCTATATACATATACGTACCATACTTACTTTCTCACCCTCACTTACGCAACAGCGGGGGGTGTTCACGACGTCGCCGACGGCGACTGGAGCGATGGCTGGGGTCGGAGGTGGCGGCGACTCGGACTGGCGACGGGAGAGGCAGTGGACGACATCGAAACAAGTGACGGTGGGTTGTGTTGGGTCTTAGCGGGGGTTTTCTTTGGCTGCAGACGCTGGTGGGGAGGTGGCGGCGACGTCGACGCCGGAGGGGGCCGCGGCGAGATCGGATCTGAGCTTCGGGGGCATCGGGGCTCGCAGCGATGGACGTCGATCATCATGAGGCGGTCGCTGCAGAGGTCGCCATCGACATTGGAACTCGGGGCTTCGATGGATGCGACAACGACAGCTGGGTGCAGTTGGAGGCAGTGAGGAGCTGGTCTGTGGAGATGGTGTTGGCGAGGGTAGCGCATGGTGGCGACGTGTGATGGGGTCGAGCGAAACTCATGGAGGAGAGACGCATAGCTGGGCTGATGTAGGGCTTGGTAGCGGATCGCGGCGATGGCGTGGGTGCAACTGGGTTTGTGGGGTTTGGGGCGGTCGGAGTGGGGAGAGGAGGAGCGGCCTCTTGGGGGTGCTGGGGGCAGAGCTGGAGGCGGGGAAGGCTGAGGGGTCCGTCGATGACGAGGTGGAAGTGTAATGCCCTTCTAAGCTACTGCACAAGTACTAGAGGGGGGGTGGTGAATAGTACTTTAAAATAATTAAGAGGATAATTCCTAATTATCTTGCAAACTCTACCAATTAATGCGGAAATGCGGAATAGTAAATAATCGACAACAAATAAACAATCGCAAATAAACGATATTAATGGGTTCGGATCCACCCAAGTCTCCCCGACTTGTTCCCGGTGATCCTACGTCCCAACCACCCGGATCCCCTCCGGATACTTGAGTTAGAAACCCTAACTCAAGATTTCCACCATGAAATACTTGTGAAAAACCTTCACAAGTCAAATCATACACAAAGGAATTTGTGACTCCCACAACCCGGGATCACAAACAACTCTCACAACCGAGAGTGAATCACTTACAATATCAAAGTAAATTGAAATAGAAATTGCTTACCGACAAAATCCTATGCCTTGAGTATAACTTACGATTTAAGGCAAAACGGATTTTGGGGAAGATGAAGAGGCACCAAACCCTAGCTCCAAGATGAAGATCAGCGATGGAGAGCTATGAGGTTGTTGGTGACCTAGGATCAAGCACTTGGCTTGGAAGGCTCACAATCAATGAATCTCTCTTTTGAAATAAGAGTGAGGGAGAGATTCTAGATTGGAAATGAATGAGCTTTAATGAGATTGAATGCTTTCTCTTTGATCTCTAAACTTCTCTTAATATCAGCCTTGAGTGCAATGAATGCAGCACTCCAAGTATTTATAGGTTAGAGGAAAGAGAGAGAGAGAGAGAGAGAGAGAGAGAGAGAGAGAGAGAGAGAGAGAGAGAGAGAGAGAGAGAGAGAGAGAGAGAGAGAGAGAAACGTTTCAATTAAAGCTCCAACGGCTCTATTCTGAACCAAACTAGTCGGTCAAAGAACAACCACTGACCGACTAGTTCATCAACTAGTCGGTCGGTCAATCAACATGAACCGACTAAGTGGTGAACATGGAATAGGTCGAAGTTCAGACTAACAGAACTAGTCGGTCAAAGAACACTCGCCAACCGACTAGTTTCACAACTAGTCGGTCGGTGAGTGAACTTAGACCGACTAAGAGATAAAACAAATAGTCTGAGTACAAATTGATTTAGTCGGTCCAAGATTAACAAATGTTGTCCGACTAGTTCATCAACAAGTCGGTCGCCAAATGATCATAGACCGACTAACGATAAACAGTAACTTGGCATGTACATGGAAAGCTCAACTAGTCGGTCTAAGAAGCATCACTGACCGACTAGTTCACAAACTAGTCGGTCGGTGAGTCAACGTAGACCGCCTAACTGTAAACAGTAAAGAGCTTAGAATTGAGAAGGCAAACTAGTCGGTCCAAGAAGCATTGCCGACCCACTAGATTACCATCTAGTCGGTTGGTTCTTCTTCTTGAACCAACTAACATGCATAAGAAGTCGCGAATCGAAGCGCGATGCTTCGGGAAAGTTAGTATGGACTTCTTACTAGTTCCTAGCTCTAAGATAGGAGCGTTATGAAGATTAAAACGTAAGACCTACTCAAGGCTTAACATTCTACGGAACGAAGCTAAAAGACAATAAATACAACTTGACGAACCGTCTTCGAAAGCTTCGATCCGAATCTTCATGACTTCTAAAATGGTCCAAAAGCTTCAACGAAGCTTTAGGCATACGATCACGTGCTTTGAGAAGTCTCGAGACGTCGCTTTGGATGTTCACATGAATTTGGCGACGATCTCCATAACTGCGCTCACAAAGAGTTATTTCACGATATATTTATGTTTGTTCATCATCCAAAACCAAATCCGGGGAGTCCAATATCCAACATTCTCCCCTTTTTTGGTGATGACAAACCAACATAAATAATAATAAAAAATAATGATTCAAATGTAATTTACTTACTCCCCCTGCATTGATGACACGTTAGTTCCAAGATTATATATTAATCATAAGCATCAAGCAGACGAGTGAAGTATAAAATGAGAATCAATTATTGAAATATTGGATTCAAAATCCATTTATATATCTTAACTCCCCCTGAATCTAATATATCAAATTAGATTCTTGGAAAAATGCTTAAAATTATCATGTAGCTCATCGTCATTATTATATTTCTCCCCCTTTGGCATTAGCAAAAAGAGCGGGAGGAGATCAACGACAACAACAATGGCTTCAAATATAAGCACGAGATTCGTAGAATACGACAACGGTCCAAATGACACCAAAGGAAAATACGAATTAAATCAAAGCGTGTCAATGAGACCAAAGTCGAAGGTCGATAAATAAAGTCATCAAAACTCAAATCAATTTTGCGAATTGAGTTATGGAATATACTCTCCAATATCAACATTCTTGGTTAATTTAGTGCATGGAAAACAATTCTATGTTTTCATAGAAATAATTTCTATTTAACCAAGTTATTATCGTCGAGCGACGAATTCAAAAATCAGAGACATATAAAATATAATGTGCACAATATAATAAATGAGATGTCAACATCGATGTATATATATATAAATATGAACCATGAGTACATCAAAAATATACATCACCGACATACATAAAAGCGATCCAACGATCAGCGCACAAAATACATCAAAATATCAAAACATATAACATATGTCACCACGGACACCAGAGTATCACATACATACACCACTATCAACACATCATCAGAGATACATCAAAAATATCCAAAATACGTAACCACACTCTATCCTACCCAAACTCTCTCACTAAAAGATCTATCATCCAAAGTGCAACGGGAGAGGCCTCAGAGAAGCTCAAGAGGCAGCGGGAGGATCTGCAGCAGCAGCAGGCTCTGCAGGAGTGGAGGTGGTCACCGGATCAGCTGAAGTGTCCACGGGAGCGACGGGAGTGGCCTCGGGAGAACCAGTCGTAGTATCCACCGCAGGAACGGTGGCAACAGGTGTGCTCTCGGGGTCACCGGCAGACGAAGCAGCAGCACCAGAAGTGCCCTCAGGGGCACGAGTAGAAACACGAACAAGCTCCTCAATCTCCTCCTCATCCAACTCCTCCTCGTCAGAGACTGACGGAGGGATCTCAATACCCAAACGAGAGGCGATACGAGCAAGTATCTCCTCAGTTCGAGCATAACGAGACTCCATACGTCTCACTGAACGTGCGAGCTCGTCAAGAGCGGTAGAGGGAGCAGGAGCAGCAGAGGCAGAAGCAGACACTGAAGCAGAGGGGGTCGTCCTTTGAACATGACGAAGCACCGCAAGAGACTTCTTGACGGCCATCGCATTCAGAGGGGGACTGAGAGGACGCTCATCATCAGGAGGCAAAGTGACACGAAAGTGACGAAATACGAGTATCAGAAGGCACTGATATGGGATATGAGCAGACTTCGTGGACTTCTAGATACACTCGAAAGAATCCATCTTATCGAGTATGATCCGAGCCTAGTTAATCTCGCTCCCCATGAAGATGGCATAGATGAGCTTCAGGAATGGCTGGGAAGGCAAAGAAGAGGAGCCGTACTTAGGAAGTAAGCACGACTTCAGAATCAGGTTTAGGACCCAGCCATTAGGCTTGAAAGACTTCGAGGGGATGCCAATCATGGTAGGAGGAATCTCGTGGAAGATCTCAGAAAGTATGACCTGATCGAGGGAAGAGATGTCATCTACGGAGATATCGGAAGGGAGGAGGCCAGACGACGAACAACCAATCAACTCTCCTAAGATTTCTACCGTGAGGACAATCGGTGTCCCCAAGACAGTAGTCTCAATCGAGTGGGTCTCGTCGTACTGACCCCGGACACGGTTGGCGTAGAAGAGTTTGACCAGGCGAGGGTATGGGTGTGGATTCGCCTTAGGGTCATATCGAAGATAATCGATAAGACCGGAAGACGACAGAAGATCCGCTAGGCCTGGAAAGTTAGAAAACTGTATGAAATGCTCCAATAGCAGCGGACAATGTTCGATACGGTTATATGCCGTGAGACACAATGGGTCGTCGCGACATAATGATATATCGACACCGCCAACTGGCATCAGACCCTTTCCCTTAGGCTGACGTGTGGAAGAACGGGGTCGAGAGCTAGACGCAGGTTCCCTAGGAGGGGGTGAGGGTTCCCTATGGGTCTCGGTCTCGGGTATGTATTCCGTGTCGGAATCGGATAGAGGAGTGGGGGCACGGAGAGACACAGGCTTGGGCTTGGGCTGAGATTGGGCACGGGGTTTCGATATCGCCGTCCTCTTACGCTTAAGAGGAGGCGAAGACGAAGAGGGAAGGGTAGTCTTCGAACGGCGTTTGGGTGGGGTTCGTTTGGGTTGCGGGGGGGTCCGAGGGTGGCGAATCGACAGTCATAGACGATGGACCAGAGGGATCGATCGGGATTCGTGTTCTTGCCATAAGCGAAGCAAGACACGACGCAATCAACACAAGAGATCGAGATCAGAACCCTAGAAAGACCCTAGCCGAAACCCTAGCAACCTAAATCGAAATCAAACCCTAGGAGCAGAAATCTAACCCTAGAGAGCTAGACAAGAGGGATACCTAGGAGGAGGAGAGGGGTCGACGGCCGGAATAGGTCAAGATGGCCAGAGATCGATCGGAGAGGGAGGAAGTCCAAGGGGCTCGGCGGTTTTGGCTGAGAGAGAGAAGAGAACGATCGACTAGAAATGAAAGAAGTCGATCGGGAGCATATAAAAATCGATTGGAAGTCGAAAAGACAAGACAGTCCCCGTCACAATTAGTCGGTCACAGTTCAAGCACTGACCGACTAGATCACGATCTAGTCGGTCGGTCAATGAGCTTGAACCGACTAATTGTAAACAGTAACTGAAGCCAAAAATCTTGACAAGAATTAGTCGGTCTAAGCTTATTCACTGACTGACTAGAACTGAATCTAGTCGGTCGGCCAATGAACTTGGACCGACTAAGAGAGTCCAAAAATTTTAGAATTTGAAATTTTGATTTCTCTCCTAATCGCACTTGGACGAAACATCTATATAATCTCACTAATCATTATACTACCCCATTAAACATTGAAAAACTGAAATTTGACGTTTACGAACAAATCGAGCATAAATTCCGAAAATTCAACAAAAATCCAGAAAATTCTAATAAATCAAGCATATGCAAATATAACGAAATTGAATAGCATGCAAGATTATTGAACAAAATATGAATCCTAAATCTCGGATTCACCCATAATCCCCAATTCTCAACGTAACCGCACAAAGGAGTCTTCCTTTAGGGGTTTCGTGAAAATATCGGTGATTTGCTTCTGGGTTTCAACGTACACTAATATGATGTCCTTTTTAGCAACATGATCATCTAAGAAATGGTGTCGGACATATATGTGTTTAGAACGGGAATGGTGTACCGGGTTCTTAGAGAGACATATTGCACTTTGGTTGTCCACCATGATAGGGCAAGTATCACAGTTTATACCAAAGTCTTTAAGTGTATGTCTCATCCAAAGAACTTGAGCACACGCGGCACCAGCGGCAATATATTCTGCCTCGGTGGTTGAAAGTGATACGGAATTCTGCTTCTTGGAAAACCAAGAGACAAGAGAATTTCCTATAAAATGGCAAGTGCCACTAGTACTTTTCCTGTCGGATTTGCATCCCGCATAATCTGCGTCACTATATGAGATTAACTCATACTAGATTTTGGATAAAGTAATCCAAAATCAAGTGTGTAACTTAGATAACGGAAAATACGTTTTACCGCTACTAAGTGTGACTCCTTAGGTTGAGACTGATAACGAGCACATACACATACTGCAAACATAATATCGTGCCTACTTGCTGTAAGATAAAGTAAACTACCTATCATACCTCGATATAGACGAATGTCTACATCTTTTTCGCCCGCATCTTTATCAAGATGTGTAGTCGTGCTCATTGGAGTCTTCTTCCCGGAGGCATTCTCCATTCCAAATTGCTTTAGCAACTCCACCGTGTACTTCGTTTGGTGGATGAAGATTGCATCGTTCATTTGGTGAATTTGGAGACCTCAGAAATATTTGAGCTCACCCATGTGGCTCATCTCAAATTGATCCTTCATCACATTAGAAAACTCTTCGCAAAGAGCAAAGTTAGTAGCACCGAAAATGATATCATCAACATAAATTTGAACTAAAATTATATCATTATTTGAATACTTAACAAATAATGTGGAATCAACTTCTCCCATTTTAAAACCCAAATCCAAAAAAAAATTCTTTAGACGGTCATACCAAGCTCGAGGAGCTTGTCTCAAACCGTAAAGTGCTTTCTTAAGTTTAAAAACATGATTTGGAAATTTTTCATTTATAAAACCCGGAGGTTGAGAAACATAAACTTCCTCAACAACATCTCCGTTTAAAAACACATTTTTAACATCCATTTGAAATAATTTAAAATCCTTATGGCATGCAAAAGATAACAATAATCTAATTGATTCTAATCTAGCTACCGGAGTAAAGGATTCTTCGAAATCGATACCTTCCTCTTGCAGATAGCCTTGAGCTACTAATCGAGCTTTGTTCCGGACGACGACTTGGTTTTCGTCGGTCTTGTTCTTGAAGATCCACTTTGTCCTTATGACGGTGTGGTTCTTCGAAGGCAATGGAACAAGATCCCAAACTTCATTCCTCTCGAATTGAATGAGTTCCTCCTCCATGGCTAGGATCCAAGCACCATCTTCGCACGCTTCATTAACATTCTTTGGCTCAATCGAGGAGGTAAAGGCACAATGAGCGAAGTGGTTGACTTGAGATCTCGTCTTGACACTATCATGGATATTGCCAATGACTTGCTCATGAGGATGGTCACGAATGGTATGAAGCCGTTTGGGAATTCCTTGATCACTAGGAACATTCTCAAAAACTTCATTAGTCGGGCTAGTATCAATAGAATCAATAGAATCAATAGAGTTAGAATTACCAATTGAATCACATAAGACATCCATGGAGTCATCATCATTAGTAATTCTAGTTGGAACAAATCCTTCATTAAATGAAACATGAAGCGATTCCTCGATCGTTGAGGTTCGTTTGTTGTATATCCGGTAGGCTTTGCTACGTGAGGAATATCCAACAAAAATCCCCTCATCGGATCTTGGATCAAATTTGTCCAAACTACCATACGTGTTTTTAATAAAACATTTCGAACCGAAAACACGAAAATGTTTAACTTGAGGCAACCTACCAAATAACAATTCATAACAAGTTTGTTTAGTGCCGGGCCTCAAAAGTATCCTATTAAACACATAGCAAGCGGTGTGTACCGCTTCCGCCCAAAATTGATGGCCAAGTTGGCTATCATCAAGCATAGTGCGAGCACACTCCACTAGCGTCCTATTCTTTCTCTCAACTACACCATTTTGAGGAGGTGCACGAGGGAAAGAGAAGGTGTGTGTAATACCAACTTCATCACAAAATGTCTCAAAAGACTCATTCTCAAATTCCTCTCCATGATCACTACGAATAGTGAGAATGGTGGTTCCAATGAGATTTTATACTTTCTTAACAAAAATTATGAAGTTTTCACAAGCATCATTTTTATTACATAATGAAAATACCCAAGTAAACCTAGAAAAGTCATCAACGATGACAAGTCCATAACGTGCATTTCCTAATGAAGCAACTCTAGTTGGCCCAAATAAATCTAGATGTAATAGCTCTAGTGGCCGCTTAGAAGAAATGCTTTTCTTAGGTTTAAAAGACGATTTTGGAAGCTTGCCTCTTTGACACGAGTCACAAAAGCTTTTCTTTTGAAAGACAAGCTTAGGGAAGCCTCTAATAGAATTTAACTTGGAAAGCTTAAATAGTGTTCCAAAGTTCACATGACTAAAACGTCGATGCCATAAGTGTTGTTCACTTGTGTTGGCAATGAGACATTGTTCATGTGATCTTGGAAGATCTAGGATATATATATCCTTATGGCGTGTGCCGGAAAACAATAATTCATTATTATCTTTTCTTAAAATATAGCACATTACTTTCGCAAAGCTAACTTTGTAACCTTTGTCACAAAGTTGGCTTATTGAAATGAGATTGTGGTTTAATCCTTTAACAAGGTAAACATCATTTATAAGAGGTTTAGAAGGATTACCCACTTTTCCAACACCTATGATGGTTCCGCTCTCGTTGCCTCCAAAGACGACGTTGTTTCCATTTGCAATGGGAACCACTCTGGAAAGCAATTGAGCGTCACCCGTCATGTGTTTTGAACACCCGCTATCGAGTATCCAATTCCTCTTGGAGCTAAATTTAAATTTGTTGCTCCGTTTCTTTATCTTGAGTACCTAAAGATAGAAAATATCGTATCATGGTACCCAAGGTCATTGGGTCCAAAAGATTAGACCTTTGGAAGCCAAGTCCAATTGGACTTAGACTTCCCCACATAATTATCACTATGCACGACATTCGAAAAATAAGCATTCATGTAAACTTATTTTTCATCCATGCTTGTGTCCTTTGGGCTCCAAATAGTGAATATTTTGGGAGCCCTCATCCTATTGGGTGCATACATGCGTTGTTGATTTCTACGTGATGCATGTCGTGGATATGCATAAGGAACATGATGAAATGGTGCATTATGAGAATTATTCATACGATGATGTGGGTGTACATATGCATGTGGGGGAACACGTGCGTGAGGGTGTCTCACATGGTGTGCACGTGTCCGTGGATGTGTAGCATAAAAATCATCATATGTGTGAGCCGGTGGAGTAGGACGTGTGTTTCTACGTGGCATGGTATTGGTGTACATGTAGGCATGACCCTTCTTTGGAGGTCCACCCAAAGTGGGTTTCTTTCCAAAAGAGGGTGTGTACGAGGTGGAAGCACCATTGGTAGATGAACTACCAATAGAATGTTTGCTACCACTCGTTGAGTCACCGAAAGTTGGCCTAACAAAAGTAGTGGCCGATTTGGATGAACTTCCCATCGTATACCCCAAGCCAATGTGGTGATTGGCCGGAAGTAAGTCACTTAGGATTTTATCCAAATGGTCCTTACCCTTATTGAATTTATTAATTCGGCCTAATGTGCACTCATATTTCTCGGTGAGAGAACGCATAGAAGCATCCAAAGTGGATACTTGCGATGTGAGCACATAAACACGAGATTTGAGATTTTCATTCTCAATACTCAAAGTCGAGTTTTGAGAAGTCAAATCCTCTATCTTGTGTTCCTCCGGATCCTCAATGCTAACATGTTCAAGTTGAGACTTGAGATTTACAATCTCATTCTTCAACTCTTCAACAACGGTGTCGTTGTTGGTGATGATATTTTTAGGCGAGGTTTGGATGCTAGCTAAATCATCTTTTACTTTAGTATACCTATTTACTAACTTAGAGTATTTAGACCATAGTTGCTCATTAGCATGTCTAAGGTCATCCATGGTTACCTCATCGCCTTCGTTGTCGCTATCATCGGAGGAAGATCCTTGTTCATTTTCCTCTCTAGCCATGAAGCATATGTGTGCTTGCTCCACTTGCTCATCGTCCGACTTTCCGCTTGAAGAATCATCGGAGTCGGTGAATGTTCCGACAAGCCCCTTTTTGTACCCTTTCTTGTACTTCTTGGACTTGTCGAACTTCGGCGCCTTCCACTTCTCCTTGTGTTTGTTTTGAGGACACTCCGCTTTCATGTGTCCTGGCTTGTTGCATTGAAAACACAAAGGAGAGGAGGCGTTAGAAGAATTAAACTTCGATTTGTTTTTGAAGTTACCTTTCCGGAAGAACCGGTTGAACTTCTTTGCCATGAGTGCCATGGACTCCAAGTCCAACTCGTCTTCCGAGTTTTCATCATCGGTCGATGTGGAAGTTGATGGAGCGGCCTTGAAAGCAATAGCCTTCTTCTTTGGCTCGTCTTGCTTTAGGTAGGACTTCATCTTTTCTTGCAACTTCAACTTGCTATCCTTGCGTACCTCATACGACATCAAGGTACCCATTAGTTGAACAACGGTATAAGTTTTCATGTCATTACCTTCCTCGATGGCGAAGGTACGTTTCTCCCAACTAGAAGGAAGTCCATCGATGATCTTTGAGACTTTCTCCTTTTGGGTGTAGGTCTTACCGAGAGCCTCCAACTCGTTTGTGATGTCGACGAAGTGAGCATAGTACTCCTTCATCTTCTCACCCTGTAGCATATGAAATAACTCGTAATCTTTATTAACTACTACGAGTTTGGAGTCTCTTACACTACTAGTCCCTTCATGCAATATGAGGAGGGAGTTCCATATTTGATATGCACTCTTACATGTGCATATCTTGTTGAAGTCCTCGGGCTCCAATGCACATTGCAAGGCGTTCATTGCCTTGGCATTGCTTACCTCCGCGGTGACCTCCGCGGTAGTCCACTTCTCGAAATCTTCTTCGGCGGGCTAGACATACTCCTTCATCGTGGCCATACATACTGAAGCACTCCGGAGGAAAGTTTCCATCCGGCATTTCCAGTACCCGTAGTTGGTACCGTTGAAGAAGGGAGGCCTCGTTGAGGAGTGTCCTTCCATCACCGAAGACGCTCCTTCACGATTCTTGAAGGTGCTATAGTCGGAAGGTGGACGAACGGTCTCGTTGTCGTTGGCAGACATAGCTATAGACTTGGCTCTGATACCAAATGTAATGCCCTGCTAAGCTACTGCACAAGTACGAGGGGGGGGGGGGGGTGAATAGTACTGTAAAATAATTAAGAGGATAATTCCTAATTATCTTGCAAACTCTACCAATTAATGCGGAAATGCGGAATAGTAAATAATCGACAACAAATAAACAATCGCAAACAAATGATATTAATGGGTTCGGATCCACCCAAGTCTCCCCGATTTGTTTCCGGTGATCCTACGTCCCAACCACCCGGATCCCCTCCGGATACTTGAGTTAGAAACCCTAACTCAAGATTTCCACTATGAAATACTTGTGAAAAACCTTCACAAGTCAAATCATACACAAAGGAATTTGTGACTCCCACAACCCGGGATCACAAACAATTTCTCACAACCGAGAGTGAATCACTTACAATATCAAAGTAACTTGAAATAGAAATTGCTTACCGACAAAATCCTATGCCTTGAGTATAACTTACGATTTAGGGCAAAACGGATTTTGGGGAAGATGAAGAGGCACCAAACCCTAGCTCCAAGATGAAGATCAGCGATGGAGAGCTATGAGATTGTTGGTGACCTAGGATCAAGCACTTGGCTTGGAAGGCTCACAATCAATGAATCTCTCTTTTGAAATAAGAGTGAGGGAGAGATTCTAGATTGGAAATGAATGAGCTTTAATGAGATTGAATGCTTTCTCTTTGATCTCTAAACTTTTCTTAATATCAGCCTTGAGTGCAATGAATGCAGCACTCCAAGTATTTATAGGTTAGAGGAAAGAGAGAGAGAGAGAGAGAGAGAGAGAGAGAGAGAGAGAGAGAGAAACGTTTCAATTAAAGCTCCAATGGCTCTATTCTGAACCAAACTAGTCGGTTAAAGAACAACCACTGACCGACTAGTTCATCAACTAGTCGGTCGGTCAATCAACATGAATCGACTAAGTGGTGAATAGGGAATAGGTCGAAGTTCAGACTAACAGAACTAGTCGGTCAAAGAACACTTGCCAACCGACTAGTTTCACAACTAGTCGGTCGGTGAGTGAACTTAGACCGACTAAGAGATAAAACAAATAGTCTGAGTACAAATTGATTTAGTCGGTCCAAGAACAAATGTTGACCGACTAGTTCATCAACTAGTCGGTCGCCAAATGATCATAGACCGACTAACGATAAACAGTAACTTGGCATGTATAGGGAAAGCTCAACTAGTCGGTCTAAGAAGCATCACTGACCGACTAGTTCACAAACTATTCGGTCGGTGAGTCAACGTAGACCGACTAACTGTAAACAGTAAAGAGCTTAGAATTGAGAAGGCAAACTAGTTGGTCCAAGAAGCATTGCCGACCGACTAGATCACCATCTAGTCGGTTGGTTCTTCTTATTGAACCAACTAACATGCACAAGAAGTCGCGAATCGAAGCACGATGCTTCGGGAAAGTTAGTATGGACTTCTTACTAGTTCCTAGCTCTAAGATAGGAGCGTTATGAAGATTAAAACGTAAGACCTACTCAAGGCTTAACATTCTACGGAACGAAGCTAAAAGACAATAAATAAAACTTGACGAACCGTCTTCGAAAGCTTCGATCCGAATCTTCATGACTTCTAAAATGGTCCAAAAGCTTCAACGAAGCTTTAGTCATACGATCACTTGCTTTGAGAAGTCTCGAGACGTCGCTTTGGATGTTCACATGAATTTGGCGACGATCTCCATAACTGCGCTCACAAAGAGTTAGTTCACGATATATTTGTGTTTGTTCATCATCCAAAACCAAATCCGTGGAGTCCAATATCCAACAGGAAGCTCGCGGCTATGGCTGCTGTAGGGGTCGTGTCAGGCTTTGTCGGAGGGGAGACACGGGAGAGGGGTCGACGGAGTGGAGGTGGTTGCGGGGTAGGTTGGAGGGTGGTGGCGCGATGGGCGGAGGCGGCGCTTGTCGCCGTGGAGAAGAGAGGGAGGGGAGAGCGGGCTGCATGAGTTTGAAATGGGATTGGGTAGTTTGCTGCTGTGAAGATGAACGAGAGCCGGGTGGGTTCATTTTATAGTGTTGGAAATACGAATAAAAATGTTTGTTAATTACTACATATATTGAATTGCATAATAAATGGGAGGTTGAGATCCACAATTTTTGGATCTGAACCACACATTCGGTGAGTTAAGGGGTGGTTAGGGTATTAGTAAATGGTAATTGGGTAATTAGTAATAGTAAAACGTAATTAACGATTGTAATTAGTAAAAACAATGAAATACTAGGTCGTTTTCGCACACGACTCAGAAAAATTTCCAAAACATAACCATGGGTTCGTATCGTCACGAGGATCACGAATACAAAGTCCATTTCAGAGTTTGAGCTACTGAGATACACATTTTGGGCCAAAACGTTTGGGGTGTGGGTTTGCGGGTTCTAGGTCGATTTGACTCCAGAAAAATACGAAAATAATATAGGGAGTACTAATCGACCATAGAATCATACTGTAGAAGTTTGAAATTGTTTTGATAATGTTTATATAGAAAATTAATTGATACGGCTATATCAGTAATAATTGAATATAATATATTATAAATATTATTTAGATGTATTTGATGATACTCAAATTTACTAAAATATACCATAACTATTTTGATCACTTAAAATATTTTTATAAGGGATTTTGAAATCATGTTCGATATAAAACTCCTGACAAACCATTTTAAAATACTTTTAAAATATAAAAATATATAGAATACGAAAATACGTGTACTGATGGATACGGGTCGTCACATCATCCATTGCACTTCTCCACCACTCCGGGTCTTCGGATTGCTACACCCCTCTGACAGAAGTGTGGACATCGATACACACAGCGGGAAAGGAAAATGAGACCATCTCGAGTATCTTGCAGGTCTTCTTATCTCGCGCCTTAGCCTCGACACTGCTATGGAATCTTTCGAATGAATGACCCTTGGAGATGAGCTATATCCACCAAATAAGCTTGAACTACCAACTTGCCCATCATCCGTCTGGAGTCCGTCTTCTGCAGCTTTTGTGTGGGTCGATCTAAGTCGTTTATCGACCGATGTGGAACCTCAGACATGTTGTCGTAGTCCTGCTTCAATTGTGTTTGTTCGATTTCCACCTTTGGTTCACGTTCCTTCTTTAATAACGTCGACTCATCAAACGTTACATCTCTGCTCACGATCACTTTCTTCTATATCGAACACCACAGTTGATATCCCTTAGCACATTGCTAAAACCCAAGAATATGGCTTTCTTGGCTCGAGCATCGAGGATGTAACGGCCTGTTTTTATATGTATACGTATATTGTACGTACTTGATTAGTATGATGATTTATTAGTGGTTTCATGATATGATTTTATTATTATTATTATTATTATTATTATTATTATTATTATTATTATTATTATTATTATTATTATTAAGTTTCGTAGCTCGAGCACGTGATCGCGTTATTAATTTTCCTAACTTGTGGTTGATTTGGTTGCAGGGATAGAATCGTATTAATCAAATCACATCTTCACCAAATCGTTCTTCACTAATCAAATCTTAGACCAAATATAAATCCGAGCCGATCCTGATCTACACGTCTAACCGATTCGTTAAATCAAATATTAATCAGATCTATTATCATAACCAATAAGTCCAAAAGAATTATTCTAATCTTATTCTGTCTTAAACATCATCTTTTTCTAATCATATATTATCTATCGAATCTTAACCGCTGAAACTAATCCTACCAAATCTTTCATTAACTAATTTAATTACCCAAAAATCTTAATTGAAAACATCTTCCTAAATAACATCATATCTAGTACTAATTCTAAATAACGTTATAATCCTAACTAATACATCTATCTTATTATATCATATAATATCCTAACTTGTAATAAATCTTAACTGATTAATAAATCCTAACCCCCCTCTCAAGGCCCCCACTCTCCCAACCACATCTCCACATCCCCTGGCTAAGTCCGAAGCCCACGGCCCAGCACATTTTTTCCCCAGTACAACACGAACTTCGTGCAAGGCCGTAACCCCTCCCCCTTAAAACATATCGAATGAATCTCCCTCAAACAAAATTCTCAGGGCTTCTCTTTCTTCCCGCTTCCTTTCTCTTCTCTTTTAAACCCCAAAACACCCAAGCCCTTAAGGAACCCAGGCACAAACGTCCCCCCTTCGTTCTTCAAAACCCATCACCCCGTCCCTCGCTCGACCTCCTCCGCCGGCAACAAACCCATGCTCCGTCTTCACCCTCTCTCTTCGAGGACGTTTCCTCAGTGCCGCTCTTCGTAACCGAACCCCGACGACCCAAGGACGCCTTCCCCTTCGAAAACAGCCACTTACGCCACCAAACCGCATCTTCGCCTTTCCTCGGCCAACATCACCGGCACCTCCTCCCACCGCCCTCCTCCATACGAAAACCACAGCAAGCCCCGCCCATCTCCGACCAATCCCCCGAACACTTCGAGCACGCCGCAACCCCCATTTTTCTGACCTCCTCCCTCGAACCCCAATGCCGTAGCGCCATCTCCTCCCCTCCGTTCGACATTAACCGCTGGTCCCCCTCCTTCCTCTTCCTCCCGTACCACCTCACCTCAGCCCCGCCTTCTCGCCGGAACCGCCACATCCCGACGTCCCCTCCCTTGTTTCCTCCTCGAACAGAGCCACCAACACTCACGCTCCGACCCGCCGTCCATTGCTTCTCCGTTCACCGCCCAGACCTCTCCGTTCCTCAGCCCCAGGCGCCTCCCTCCGGCGTCTCCTCCCCTCAGGCTCCGACCAGCCCGACGCCTGCTCCAACCCGCCATCTATCGCCGTCCGACGCCCGATCCCGCTCCCCTGTTCGAATCCCCATCCCCTGTTTCGAACAGAGGAATCCCCTACGACTTCTCTCCTCCTCCCCGCCCTCGATCGCCACCGGCAACCCACCTACAACATAGTTCCTCACACAACCCCATCGAACTCCACTCTTTCATCGATCAACCCAATTAACCCCGCCTCCAATCTCAAGCAGCCGTCGCCGTCTCGACTTCGATCGTCGTCGAGCCTGGAATCTACGCCACCGCCGGTCTCTCGCGAGTCGCCCCAGGCTACCGGAGCTCCGCCGCTCCCCGACCACCGACCACCGCTCCGATCGCCTCCGATACGCCGCGCCTCGACAACCAGAGCCCCGATCAGCCGGAGATCCACCGCCCGCCTAATTCCTGGGCTGCCCCGCTGCCGCATGTGGCCCGAGCCCCCTCAATTTCGATCATCCCTCCCTGCATCAGAAGAAGAAGAAGAAAGGAAGGGGAGAAGTCGACAGGTGGGAGAGAGAGAGAAGTATATGGTATTATAAGTGAGTTCTTTAATGTGATCCTTTATATATATATATATATATATATATATATATATATATATATATATATATATATATATATATATATATATAGCAAAAAATGTACCTAAGAATGACCTCGGATAGAGATACCTGAGCACACCCCCGCTGTTCGGGGTTTGTGAGTATTTTATTTTGAAATTTTTTTTTGCAGTAGGTAGATATACTTGTTATGTAGCTTCCCACAAAATTTCAGCTCGATCCGACACCGTTTGAGCCTCCGTTCATCGATTTCAAAAACGTTGCGCAAAACTGTCCAAATTCTGGACAGTTTTGCGCAACGTTTTTAAAATCGATGAACGGAGGCTCAAACGGTGTCGGATCGAGCTGAAATTTTGTGGGGAGCTACATAACAAGTATATCTACCTACTGCAAAAAAATACTCACAAACCCCGAACAGCGGTGGTGTGCTCAGGTATCTCTACCCGAGGTCATTCTTAGACACATGGGCTTGTACTTGGTTGTACTTGGTTGCTTTATGTGAGAGGGCGTATGAGAGCATATCTCATATGGCGTATGATAGCCATTATTATATATATATATATATATATATATATATATATATATATATATATATATATATATATATATATATATATATATATATATATATATATATGAAAACCCAGAAAAATCCCCAACCCCCTCCCTTCGGCTTTTTTTAGGAGGGTAAGGCGAGAGCCCGGTCGAGACTATGCAAACTGGGGGGTGACCGCCGTGCCCCCAACGGCCCCCGGGTTAGTCCGAGAGGGGAGATGTAGCCCCAGGGTAAATAATTCCACAACAAATTCCACAATAATTACCAAGTCAAGGCGGCCATAGGCCTCGAACCCCGCACCCCTTGGCTTTGGAGCGGAATGACTTACCATTAGGACACCCTCTCGTGGGCATATATATATATATATATATATATATATATATATATATATATAGGGTAAAATGCGCCTGAGCTCGTGCTCAGATGGGATTCCTGCACGCGACCCCTTCTGACCGTCCGATCTGATCAGCGATCATGGTAATATCCGATCTTTTGGTGCAATTACCAAAACGCCCTTTAAGCTCTTTTCAACGCGCCTCTGTACTAAATTACCTTTAAGCCCTTTTGTACTAAAATACAATCGCCACCAATTCTTTTGCTCACTCCCGCGCAAAACGCAGAAGCTGGAGCAATCACCACCAATTCTTTTGCTCACTCCCGCACAAAACACAGAAGCTGGAGTAGATACCCAGTTTTGCACAAGGTCTTCGATTTCAACAGCCCACGCCTAAGATCGCCCCCAAATCCAGGCCATCACACTCTCGTTGATTCCCATGTTACTCTCCTCCATCGAGGTAAGGATCGTCATCCCTAATTTGTTGGACATCTCATATTGCTCAACGCACACAACATGATAAATTTTTGAAGGGTTTTGCGCGGGGAGTAATTTCCAACCTTTGGACGATTAGTGCTGGAAATTCCTCTCCGCGCACAACGGGCTAAATTTTTGTCCCGTTTTACGCGGTGAGTAATTTCCAAACTAGCGAAGTGTTACGATGGAAATTACTCTCCGCGCACAACCCTTCAAACATCGCACCCATTGTGCGCGTTGAGCAATATGAGATGTCCATCAAAACTTGCCGAAGCAGCTCATATAGTACAACAACATGGAGCGAATGGCGTACATAATATTGCCCACCGCGCAAAACGGTTGATATGTTTGATTTTTTGATGGATTTGATCCGGTCATCAAATATGATGGTAACAATTAGATCATATTGAAAAAGAATAGATATAATACGCAAGGTTTTAACATGATTAGTAATAGTAGTGTGGTTTCAACTAACATGCTGATGATGATCTACTGATACTTGGATAGACATGTATAGCAGTCATGTTGCGTCAATATTACTGATATTTTTACTTGTTTCTAATGTAGAAAATGAAAATCGAAGAGAGTGAACCCTATGTGCATGATCAGGAGATGCCAAATGAGATTGAAGCTGAAAATGACAGTGCAAACAGCGTATATCAAGAGGATAGGCATAGTGATAATGAAAAAGGCAGCCCACATGTTGGAATGACATTTCAAACAGAAGAAGATGCGTATCAATTTTATAATACATATGCAGCAATGAAAGGTTTTGCAACCCGAAAGGGATCTACGGGAAAGGGAAAAGATGGCAATACCACGAGGAGTAAGTATACGTGCAACAAAGAAGGGTATAAAAGCTTAAAAGATAAGAGGGAGATAGGGAGGGACGTTAATCGAAGGAAAAACGAGAGAGAAGGCTGTATGGCTCGAATGACAGTTCATAAAATCACCGGAGGAGTATGGCGCATAAACTCCTTTAATGATGATCATAATCATGAGTTGATAAAAATCCCAGCGAAGATCCAGATGCTACGGTCACATAAAAGATCGCAGATGGACGAAACATGTAGGAATTTAGTTGATCAGATGCGTGGCTGTGGAGTAGGACCTGCAAAGATTGCAAGGATTCTAAATGCCACGAGTAGTAGTAATGTCAATATTACTACGCAACAATGCATTGATCATGGGAGAGTAGAAAGAAAGAACAACATTGGGAAGGAATGCATTAGAGTAATAGAACAATTTATTAAAAGGCAAGCTACAGACTCTCAGTTCTATTATGCTATTGAGCATGATGAAGAGAATGTATGCAGGAGTATATTTTGGGCTGATGGAAGGGCGAGGACATCATACAGCCAGTTTGGAGATGTTGTTGTATTTGATGTCACTTATAAGACAAATAGATTCATGTTGCCTTTTGCACCTTTTACATGTGTCAATCATCATAAACAGTCTATTTTATTTGGATGTGCTCTTCTTGCTGATGAGAAGGAAGAATCCTTTGTGTGGTTATTCGGACAGTGGTTAACATGTATGTGGGATAAATCACCAGGAGCTATCATCACCGATCAAGACCCGGCAATATGCAATGCAATCAAAAGAGTTTTTCCAAATACAAAACACAAGTATTGCATATGGCATATCAGTCTGCACGAAGATGAGCATCTACGTTCATTGCGGTCTTCTTATAACCCTGAATTTGAAGAAGACTATGCAAACTGGTGTAAGAACAGTCAAAATGTTGAAGAAGCTGAGAATTGTTGGTGCATCTTAATGGAGAAGTACCAAACGAAATTTCAGGAGCCATTGACAGAAAAACAAAAAAATGAAATGAAAGCCTAGAAGTGGTTGCATACGATGCATGAGAAAGCACATCATTGGATTAAGGCGTACCTACTGGATACTTTCTTTGCGGGTATGAATGTTAATACGATAGAGATTGGTGTAAAAATATATGATCAAAATAAACTCAGCACATGGTATTCATTTCTTGTTTTGTGTGTAGGCATGGCGTCCAGCCAAAGGAGTGAAAGCATGAACGCGTATTTTGATGGATACGTAAACTGTATGACTCCATTATACGAGTTCATTGATCAATATGATAAAGCTGTAAAATTTCAGCGAGACAAAGAGGAGAGAGAAGATACTTTTTGTATGCGGAACAAACCAGAATTTAGCGGCATGCATGAGTTAGAGGTTCATGTCGCAAAGGTATATACTAGAAACATATTTTCCATTTTGCAAAATCATTTCAAAAATACTTTATACTGTCGGCACGAAAGGGTGAGCACGGATGGGGATACGAGCACGTATAGAGTAACTATGCGGATTGATGGAAAGAGCTACGTGCATAATGTTCAATGCAATATATCTAAGGGAATGTTCAGGTGTACGTGTGCAAGGGCTGTGACTGAAGGTTTTCTATGCACACAAATTTTATATATGATGAAGCAAAAGTATGATATGCAAGCCATCCCTGAGAGATATATTTTACCCAGGTGGACTCTAAATGCAAGACATAGCATCATGAGTCTTGGGGCCTCGTCGACTAGCACAGTACACGGAGTGCGTCTAACTCAAATTACTCCACTTCAAGCCTGGAGACTTCGTTCATCATTCGATAAAGTCGTGGAGGCGGTAACAAGAGATCCCCTTCTGTTTGATGTCGTCTTTGGGTGGGCAAACAGTTTTTTGGACCAGCATAATATGACTAATAAAGCGCAAACTGCTTCTGAAGAGCCAAGATCACAGGTGGGGTCCAGTGCACCTATCAAACAAGAAGTGGGAGTAAATGATGTCATTATGCATGATCCTGCAAAAGATAGAACTAAAGGCCGACCACGAGTGGCGTCAAGGATTCCGTCTGGAATACAAGTCTCACAAGAACAAAGTCAAATAAGAACAAGGACATGCAGTGTTTGTGCAGAAAAGGGTCATGACATGAGAACTTGTCGTATGAGCACAGCTGGTAGAAATAAGGTATATATGAGCACAGCTGGTTACTATTTTATATAATAGTATAAATTATTGTAACATCATTGCTCCATAATCTCTGTAGGAAAAATCTTCGCCCGATGACTTAACAAGGCTGTGATATGAAGGCCGACATTTTTATATCCTATAGGTAACAATTTTGTATCAGCTTGGAAGAAATATACTACATGCATCTGTCACGGACATATCAGTGTAAATGGGTTGTAAGTAAACTGGTTCTCTTTAAAAATGGTCATCTGAAAACGGCAGCCTCCTATATTTTTAGTCCAAAATGCAGCCGTCGTGGAGTTGAATTAATAGGGCTGGGGGTCCAAATTGAACATTAAAACACTAAGTCTTGGTTATAAGCCTATGAGGATGATGCCTATCATTCGAGACCTATATCCGATGCTGCAGATCTCATATCTTATAATTTCTCTGTTGCTGCAGAACCTGACAATTGTCAAGAAAATTAATGGGATTAAGGAGTAAGAAGCAGAAGCAGAAGAGCTGAAGAGAATGAAGATTCAAGAGAATGAGGCATGTAGCTGTCCCGATGAGTAATGGTGGGTAATTGTATACAGTTTAGCTCCACGCGCACAACGTTTACAACTTTTACCAGTTGTGCGCGCTGAGCAAAACTTGGTAATTTTGCAGGCTTCCTAATAAGCGCACACAACGTACAATAATGTTACGGATGTGCGCGCTGAGTAATATGGGTAATTGTAAACAGTTAAGCCCCACGCGCACAACGGTTAATAACTTTGACGGTTATGCTCGTTGAGTAAATGTTGGTAATCGTAGACAGTTGTGCTCAGCTCGCACAACGTTCAATGCTGTTGCCGTTGGTGCGAGCTGAGTAATTGTGGGTACTTCAAGTTAGCATCACGCAATTTTGTAATGTGATGCAATTGCACCAAATTTAATGACATTGTATTAAGATCTGTATTCCAACATGCTACAACATTTATGCATTCAAATGTACATAACACAACAAAGTAGAAACTACATCTAAACATTTTGCAACATCACAGTTTTTGCCCGACTAAGAAATTAAAGCACTAGACTATACTAGGGATACATGGATTCCAACCATGAAAAAAATTTAAAGTTTGTTGCCATTTATGAGCTGCTCCATCAGCTGCATCAGCGTCACTTGCTTCTTTGTATCTTGGCCATCCGTCCCCCTGTCTGCGTTGAAGAAGAATCAGTGATGAACACATAACAAAGCATAATTAAGTAAAAATATTGTACGGGTAGACTTAGAATAAGATAGAACATTTATTATCATCGAGCAGTGATGTCTGCAACGAAGTATCAAAGAGCATATACAAGCAGTGAAGAAACGAGTGTGCATGGAAGGTGATAGCTTCAATGACGACAAACAGAACATATGAAGGAGCAAAGAACATCTTCGAATCAATATATATGTGATGTATTCAATTTCTGCATCACATCACTAGACGCTAGTATATTGTCCATCTTTGAGTGTTGAGGACGCAGCAGTGATGAAGGAAAAAATAGAATGTCGTAGAGAAAATATCATATAACTAGAATCAGATACAATAAGATAGAATAATATCATCAAGAAGTGTAGTGGTTGACGATGGATTGTGGGAAGGGAAGCCATTTATAGACGACTTTGGATGCCATTGGATGAGGATGAGACTACAGTAGAGTTACTGTGAGGCAACACAAGAGACCCTCGTGAGTCTACAGTAAATTGCTTGTGATTATATAGAAGAATGCCCGTGAATCTACAGCAGATTGATAGCAGCCAGTGTTGTTCCCAATAATGTATGACCGTGGTGGTGTGCATTGAGCAAACAAAATAGCTCAACACGCACAACCGGCAAGAAAATGGGCGTTTTGCGCAGAGAGCAAATAATTTTGGAAGATGTGCGCGATGAATAAAATCTTATGTACATTCACGATCACTGCTTTGTAGACTCACGGGGTCTCTTCTGTAGACTCACGAGGTCTCTTCTGTAGACTCATCCTCATCCAAGGGCAGTCTAATTCGTCTATAAAATGGCTTTCCTCCGCACAAGCCCTCTTCAACCTCTACACTTCGAGTGATGGTTATCAGTCATGAGGAAGGAGTAATGCTACACTCGACTTTAGGCTCATCCTCATCCAAGGGCAGTCCAATTCGTCTATAAATGGCTTCCATACCCACAAATTATATTCAACCACAACACTTCGAGTGCTGTGAAAGGCATGAGAAAGAAGTAACCTTGCTCAAATAGTACTCTGACCATATCAAGCAAACCCTTCCCAAACAACCAGAGACCATAGCTTAAACAAACCATCACCGGTTTGCTGCAGCAGTGAAGATGGCCACCCAAACGAGGTTGAAGCTTTTCATAGACAAGTGGATGAAGAGAGTCTTGTTCGCGGAAGCGGGCAAAGATTTTGTCAATTTCCTCTTCAGCCTTTTGGCCATGCCTGTGGGCTCAGTCATCAAGCTCATCACCAAAGAAAAAGTGGCAGTGGTATGAAAAGCATTTATGTAATGAAGCCCATCATTAAATGTGCTGAAAACTGAATCTCTTGAAAGCTGTATCTATGAAAAATGATTTATCTGGTATTTTAGTTCAAAATGCAGCTAGTGTGGCTTTGAATTCCTAGGTCTGCAGGTACAAACTAAAACTTAATACCCAAAGTTTTAATTATGAGAGTATGAGGATGATGCCTATCATTCGAGAAATCTATATGCTGCTGTCGATCTCATATCTTATAATTTATCTGTTACAGCAGGTCACGCCAATTGTCAAGAAATCATTCGAGAAATTGTTTCCATCGATCAAAAGTAACTCCAAGTACAACGAACACAAAGGAGAAACACAAAAGGGTTCGATCCACCTATGATGCAGGAGCTCGAGAAGAGGCATCCCCAGGCGATGCGTCTTCTCCCGAACCAGTAGGGTGACCAGGGACAACCGGAGGTCGGGGAAGCATTCTTCGGCCCCGCGCCTCGAACGCTGCCAAACCATCCCGGAAGGACCTCTCGATCTGAGCAGCAAAAATGGCCGAGAACGCCCGGAATCCCTCACGGATAGACTCCACGATCTTCGGAGCCAGGACATCCCCATAGTCCCTCTGGACCTCAGCTACGATCCGACCATGGGCCACTTCCCGCAGGTCGCCTATATCGGCCCAAAGAGCGCCTTTCGCCTTTCTATGCTCCTCCCGGGCGAGGGACAGTGCATCCTCAGCATACTTGGCCGAACTCTTGGCGACAGCCAGAGCCTCCGTCAAACATCCCACCTCCGAGGTGAGCTCTGCAACTCTCAGTTTGAACTGGTGGGCCTCCTTGGCTGATTGCTTAGCCGCCTCAGCCCTCAGGCGCTCCTGCACCAAGGCCGCCTCAATACCATCTACAGCAACCGGGTAAACCTGCAAGACCGCAGGGATGAATGTCGCCATCAACAAAACAGTCGTTGAAGAAAAAAGGGTCCGACATGCTGGATATGCCATACCAGAGAGTCTGCCAGTTTCTCCCTGAAGGAGCGGTCACTCGGAAGGACAGTTGGACTACTCTCACTCCTCTTCTTCTTCCTCTCGGGACCTTCAGACCACGAGTGAGAGCGTCTCTTCTTCTCCTCATTCCCGGTTAACACACAGGAACCCTGCTCGACGGCCGCCACGTCCCCCTCTCCGAGGTCGAGACCGGAGGGCGAATCAATCTGATTCGCCACGAAGGGCGAAGGTTCGGCCGTGCCCAAGGGCGGATGGTGAGGAACGTTAGGAACGTCTTCACTAAAATCCCGACCCGCCATCTGAGCAAAAAAGATGAAAATCAGGGTAACGAGCAATGGGTAAAGCAGAATTTAAAAGGAGAAAGGCTTTATACTGAAGGTCCCTTCGAATCCAAGCCGTCAGTATGGGACACGTGTCAAAGTCTCACAGAGGCGGCACTTCGAATACCACTCCCCATGGGCGGGAGAATTCGTTCGACTGGCCTTCATTCAATGCGACTCGGTCCCCGGGATATCCGATAAGTACGAACCCTTATCATGTATTCCCGAAAAGATGAGTGTTTTTACGTAGAAAGAAATAAAAGAAGAGAGCAGAAAGAACAATGCAGGTAGTTCGCACTTGCAGGGAAGTACAAGTAAAACTCCATCACAAATAAAAAGACTGAGAAAATAACACAATATTCCATTTTAATGATACATTGATACATCTTATACATACACCAACATCTTCATATTCACAACTCACTCGAAAAAAGAAGGGCAAAAGTACAAGTCTCTCATCATACATCAAATCATAACACTAACACCCTTAGATGAGGACTATATGCATAAGATGTATTATTTGACACTTTGAATTGATTTTTTTTGTATCTCAATGATTGAATGCACCTCAGTCTTGCATTACACTCTGCTTGTTGCATGTGTCGATCCATTGTTGTACACCTTGCCTGTTGCACGTGCACGCGTTCACATGTTCATAAGTATAGTTGTTACTGCCTTTACTACAGTAGATGTATATGCCATGACATACACTCTGCATGCTGACATGCACCATTTCCAAACTTTATGTAAGGACTAGTTGTGACATGGAATTTCTTAACAATTATGCAATGGTGATACGAATAATAAATTTACCCTTTCACATGTAAACGTGGATGGAAAAAAAAATGGTTGTGTGCTGTGAGCAACTGTGAGTTTTGAGTGGGCGTGTGCGGAGATCAATTATAGGGTTTGAGTCGTTTTGTGCGATGAGCAATAACCCCATGCCTTTTCGGGCGCCGTACACGGGTTCAACATTGGCCCCGGTGATTCGTTCTCGATTAATAACGCGGATCGAGGCCGACTGATAGGTAATTTCCTTTAATAGGGCACGACATTCGAAGCATCAAATTTGGATTAAGGCCGCCAAAACCTTTCGCCTATCTCAACCGTTGTTTTTGCCAAAATTCCGACACGTGTTGATCATCTTGTCCATTCGTTCGCGTAATAAAAGAAATTGGAGGTGAGGCCAATGGCTTTTGCGCTCCGAGGAAATCTCATCATCTTATTATTTCTTCCAGAAACAAAAATGGCGGGAGGAGCATACAGAGAGGTTACTTCAGCGATGGAGCGGGCCAACGAAGAAGGCCGTAAGAGGAATAGGGAAGAGGAGGAAGAGGAGGAATCGGAGGAATCGGAGGAATCGGGGAACCTCATGCTGGAGTTGGGGGAGGCTGGATGCTCCTCAAGTCAAGCTGCGCGGTCTTTGAATGCGGCTCCTTATGCTCCTCGAGTTGGGGGCGCATCGTCCTCCAGCACGCCACATGACGGGTGGCCATACGAGGACATTGATCCTCCGGTCCCTTCCGACGGCCCCATATCTCCAGAGTTCGGCCACCTTCTGCAGTCGAACCGCATTGGGTCTGGCCATCATGGGGAGATTCACGGGGAGATCTATCGGCCACCGTACATCGTGGGGACGGCCGAGTCGGCCCTCCTGGACTTTGGGCCGGGGGCTCGTCTGGCGGAGAATATCACTCTGCCAAGGGATGTCTATTTCCTGAATGGGGTCGACCTTGAGACGATGGCCAACTGCTTCGTTCGCAGTGGCCTTCAGGTTCGTTGCCAATGTGCATTCCGAATTTTGCTTCCCCTTCTGGTTTTGCTGATTGTCGCCATCTACAGGTGACCATTTTCGGGGCAAGTCTGCGCCGTAGGGCCCGCGAACTGATCGAGGGGCAGCGTCGGGTGGCGGATGCCGAGAACGAGGCTTCTGAGCTCAGAGCTCAGGTGAAGAAGCTGGAGGAAGATTTGGGGAAGATAATGGCCGCCAAGGGCAAGTCGGATTGGGCGGCCTCGGAGGCGACATCCAGCCTCGCCGCCTTGTCAAGCGCCAAGAATCAGTTGGAAGATCAGTGGGGTAGAGAGCGTTCTCAACTCCGAGCTGATCTTGAGGCATCGAGGAAGGAGGTTGCTGACCTTCAGGCCAAGCTTCTCAAGAAGGAGCAAGAGGTCGACGCTTTCAAAGCTCGGGCCACCGCCAAGATGGAAAGGGTGGCGAGAGCGATAAAGGACCTCTTTACAGCCGACTGTGCGTCGTCTTCCTAAATTTTACGAATCGTTACTTTTGTAAGACTGCTGCTCGCGAGCGAGACATATGTAATTTTTTCAGAATTTAATGAAGGAAATTTTTGCAACAGACGCCGAGTGAGAGCGTTTACTTCCTCCCCCTGATTCCAGGTCGACACCCGGGAACCCTGTTGGACGGCCGACACGGCCCCGTCACCGAGGACGAGACTGGCAGGAGAATGACCTTCCGTATATGATCGCGATGAGTAATTGTGTGTACTGTGTAATTGTATACAGTTTAGCTCCGAGCGCACAACGGATTGTTAAATAACACCGTTGTGCGCGACGAGCAAAACTCGGTAATTGTAGAAAGCGTTGCTTAGTGCGAACAACTTTCATTTCTGTTGCAAGTTGTGCACGCTGAGCAATTATGTGGGATGATTAATTAGTGTCTAGGGGTAAATGGAAGCTGGTATAAACAAAAGTAGCACTTCTACTAAATAAAAGTCAACAGACGATTTCTCGTGAATATACAGAATAATCTTGTACCTCGGGTATTTATTGTATGTATTACACAGATGCTGTTCCCAAATAAAGATCCACTGACGTGCTGAGCGATGAGCATAATCGTTGGCCTCGATCAAAATTTCTAAACGCGCACAACGTTCACGCCGTTTGCCTGTTGTGCGCGCTGTGTAAATCTTAGTATATTACTTTCACTAATTTTTCCCATTAAATTTCATTGTTGGAATTTGATTTAAGCAAGCATCAATGTATATATCACCAATCACAAGTTTGTAATGGGCTGCAAATGTATCACATTAAATGACATTGTATTAAGGTCTGTGTAATGGGCTGCAAATGTATCACATTAAATGACATTGTATTAAGGTCTGTGTAATGGGCTGCAAATGTATCACATTAAATGCGGTCCCTTTCTTCGTCGTCTTCCTGGCCCTTTTGTAGAGCCCCGGCGTGATCGCCTCTGACCCACGTCCCACGTCCGCCATTGATCATGCCCCATCAGTCCCCCCTCGCCGCCGCTCTCTCCGCCCTGCCAGCACCTCCCCATTATCGCTATTTAGTGGTCGCGCGTCCGGGGGAGTGATTTTCGTAGGAGTGGGCGAGCGACCAACGGGTTATTGGGGCCGGGTCGGATCGACATTCGAGAAGGTCATTTGTAGGGCCTTTGTCGAATGGGCTTTGAGGACGCAGATGGGCTTTTGACCAGTAGTCGGGCTCCTGGGCTCGTGCTTTATGGGTCTCGGCCAAATAGGCGTAACAATTGCCCCCATCGGTCGGGTTGATCGGCCTCGGCCGGTTCGGCTCGGCCGGTGTGACCTCTGCCAATTGTGACGAGCTCGCCAGTCAATGCCGACTCATTTATTAGTCGTCATCATGAGTTGGCCCGTTCGATGTTTTTAAGGCGCTGGTTCCGAAGCGCCGTCGGCCTTCAGATGCTGCCACGTGTCGCGGCAAGCTTATCCCCGCCGCTCGCGGAGTCGCCTTAAGTTCGAGAAGCCGAAGGGTTTGTGAGCCGCCATTGGTGGGGTCGATCAGCCTCGGCTCGCTCAGATCACCCGTTATATCTCCTGGGATTCCGAGCGGCGCTTTAATCGAGGTGAGGCCATAAATGCAGGTCATGATGAGGCGGATCGATTGGTCTTCAACTGGCGCCAATTTCGGAACGCCGCCGACTCTTCGAGCCTCGCCACGCATTCTCGTCAGGTGCTTCGAATTCTCCCCTGGCATATAAGATCCTCAGTTGTGTTGATCTCCACTTCTTCTTCGCTCCTCCCGGTATTCAGAGCCTTCAGCAACTCGGAGTTCCCCGTCGCCTTCGCTTCTTTGTCCTCTCCAAACTAGTTGAAAATAGGTAATTCCTCTCTTGCTTTCATCCTATGGCTGCTCTTAGGATAGGCGGTTCTGGCCGGAGGACGAGGGGTCCTCCGGAGTCCGGGCGGGGCGAACCCTGGCTAGGGGAGTCTGGTTCCCCCGCCGGGAGTCGTTCTCTTCAAGATAAGGGGAAGGAGAAACTTTTTCCAGATTACACCCATGATGACGTGGCGTTGGCTGCCGTACGGCTTAATGTGCCCCGGTTGTCCTCCGTACGCCGTCGAGGACCCCTCCTTCGGTGGCCGCGGAGATCCGGGAAAGATATCTCTGCTTCCCATACGAGGTTCGGGTTCCATTTGTCGACGAGCGGATTTGCCTTCCGAGGAGCAATGAGGTCGGCGTCTACGTCGAGATGTTCCGCCTGGGTCTTCGCTTCCCGCTCCATCCCTTCTTCATCCAGGTCATGGAACATTTCACAGTGTCCCTGTGTCAGTTTGCCCCGGGTTCGATCGCGGTACTGACAGGTTTCGTAACGCTCTGCTGTACCCGTGGTCTGGAGCCGACTCTCCCCCTTCTCTTCTACTTTTACCAGGCACAGACGGTCGGTCCGGGGTCATGGCTGCTACTCCGAGCTCGTTCGAGGAGGGAATGCCTGATCGGGCTACCCCGCTGGTCAGGGGATTGGAACTTGGATTATGTCTTCGTGGTCTTCTTGGGCGAGGCCCAGATTCTGACAAGCTGGGGCAGTTCTGTCCATTCTCGCCCGTCGTTAGTTCTCTCAGACGCCGACCGGGCAGCCGCCGCGCTTCTGTTGGCTCTTCCTTTGGAAATGAAGTCCATTTGGTCTTTGCTGGACGACCTACTCCTGAAGGCCGTCTTGTGGTCTCCGGGTAGGTCGCTTTTTCATCCCCGGATCGCCCTATGACTCATCCTGATTTTGGTCTCCTTTGCAGGGATGGCTGGCTGCGAATTCGTCCGTGACGTTGACGAGCTGATCCGTCGTGGAGCCGCTCGGAGCCGAGGTAGTACCTCTGGAAGGGCGCCTCGGAGGACCGTTGAGGAGGAGGTGCGCCGAGCCGAACCTGCCGTGGGTAAGGTGGCGGCCGCGCCTCCCGCCTCTTCTTCTGGCGATCCCCTTCCGGGGGGTGAGGATGGTGTGAGGCGGAAGCGTTCTCCTCCGGCGCCTTCAGAGCTCCACGGTGGAAAGAAGAGGAAGGAGGACGTGGATCCCTCCGGCCCGGCAGGTTCCGCGCTTCCCGTGGCGACCGCCGGGGATCCTTCAATAGCTTTGCCTGCCACCCCCCTCGCAGCGTCTTCGCCCGTATCACCAAGGGTCGGGGCCTTGTTGGCGAGCGACTTGGCTTCGATTGTCGTCCCTGGGAGTTCGATGTTTGCTGACCGAGCCGTGGCCCAGCAGGTTGCCGAAGTCTCCGTCCCTCCCCGGGACCGCAGCCTCCTCAAGAAGATCCCGGCCGACAAGATGTCGGATTCCTTGGTCTGGATCCTCCAACAGGTTCGGTTATCTCGCTATCCTCTCTTTCTCTTTATCCTCTTCTTAGCACATGTCTCGTCTTCTCAGGGTTCAGCGCTCGCTGTGGAGTTGCAGTGTCGAGCCGTCCGCTTGAGGGAGCTGGAGGAGTCCTCCATGAGGGCTTAGGAGCGGGCCGGGGCGGCCGAGGTGGCCATGATGGAGGCCCAGATGGAGTCTCGGCGCCTAGCCCTCCGTGTGGCTGCGTTGGAGGGGCAAGTGGGTGACCTCGAGGGAAAGCTAGGGGATGCTCATCAGTCGGCTGAGGAAGCGGCGGAGTCGTTCCGTCTGGAGAGGGAGGAGCTTCAGAGGGAACTGTCGGACCGGCGTCAGGTAACGCGGCTGGCGGAGGAGGTGGAGAAGGGCGTCGTCGAGACCCTGGGGAAGGAGATCTTCGAGGTTCTCAGGGGGGCCTTCGGTAAGTATATAGACATCATCGCCCCCCGGATCGTCGAAGTCGTCCAGTCTTCCTTCAGGGAATGTGCGGAACGTGTCCGGCAAGCCCCTCCGCCAGTCGAGTCCCCTCGCTCCGAGCAGGGCGAAGTGCCCGAGGATGTGTCCTCCCGAGCTCAGGCTCCTTAAGCAGTCCCTCCCAGCCTTATCCTCAAATTTTTAAGCATCCGCTTCGCTTTGGGCCAGTCTACTTGAAATGGATCCCCGGCCCCCGCCATCTCCTTCAGCCCCGCGGCCAACAATTGCTGGTTGCATGGCCGTTAGCTTGGGTCACCTACTCTGGGTCTTTTGTCAACCAATTTTGCTTTGTCGATGTCGATCTGAACTCTGTCATTTGTCGTGAGTAGACTGTTTGTAGGGTGTTCCCCTCGCCTTGATCCCCTGTAAATAAGAAGCATTTTTGTACTCGGGTTAACTATTATAAATGAAATCGACTTACTTGGAATTCTTGTGTAATTTGCGTTGTCGCCTTGTTCTTGGCTTGGGAATGGACGAAAACTGGCGTTGGGGATTCTCCCCAGACTTATGGGCGCAGGGGTCGGTCAGCGAGGGCAGAACTCCTCGGCCGGCGTCCGTGCCTGCTGGGGGAATTGCCCCCTGACGCATGAGCGCTGGTGTCGGTCAGCGAGGGGAAAGCTCCTCGGCTTAGGACCGGTCGGCGTCGGTGTCTGCTGGGGGAATTGCCCCCAGACTTATGAGCTCTGGAGTCGGTCGGCGAGGGCAAAGCTCTTCGGCTTAGGACCGGTCCGCGCCCGTGCCTGCTGGGGGAATTGCCCCCAGACTTATGAGCACTGGAGTCGGTCGGCGAGGGCAAAGCTCCTCGGCTTAGGACCGGTCAGCGCCCGTGCCTGCTGGGGAATTGCCCCCAGACTTATGAGCACTGGAGTCGGTCGGCGAGGGCAAAGCTCCTCGGCTTAGGACCGGTTATCGTCCGCGTCTGCTGGGGGAATTGCCCCCAGACTTATGAGTGCCGGAGACAGTCGGCGAGGGCAAAGCTCCTCTTCCTCCTCCAGTGAGGCGGCGGTCCCCGGCCTTTTGCGTTATTGGCGACACGTCAACTCCGTCGGGATTTTAAGTACAGACAATAAAAAGATTGCGTTTGTACTCTCATGAGTCCTGTCGGACCGGTACATTTGGAGGAAAAGGAAATGAAGCTAAACAGAGGGATGTAAAACTGGATAACTCCCTCATACTAGGCTGCCGCCGGGGAAGATTCGTTGCTTGCTCACTCTATGATGTGGAGGGGGCCCTGGATGGCGTTGATCTTCTTCCCTTGTCCGGCTGCGTGGAGGTCCCTTCTCCATAGGCCGATTCGTCGGCCTGATTCCTGGCGTGCCCTCGGCTCATCAGCTTCTCAATGTCTTTCTTCAGATGCCAGCAATCTTCTGTGTCATGGCCATCGTCCTTATGGTACTTACAGTACTTCTCCCGGTTCTTCCCACCTCTTTTAGCCTTCGGTGGAGGGCGATCAGCTCGCTCTTCCTTCTGTACTTGGGCGAGAATGGCGTCTGGGGTGGTATCCCTCGTGCTTTCTCCCCGCTGCCTGTTCCTCTGCCTCTTCTCGGTCCGGTACCCTTCGGGGCTAGCTCGTCCGCCGTCGCCACGCTTGGTCCCTCGAGCGGTTTTTCCTGCATCCTCGGCCAAGGCCTCCTCAGTCAGCATGAAGCGTTCGGCCCTTGCCATGATCCTGGGGAGGTCCTTTGGGGGGTCGGTGTGTAGGGACTTCTTGAGGCCCCTGTGGCGAAGCCCTTTCTTAAGAGCCGTCTGGACCACCAGGTCGGGTGGGTTGTTCATGTTCAGCCTTTCCGCATTGAAGCGGCGCATGAACTGTCGGAGTGGCTCGGCCGGGCCTTGCACTATGTTGAACAGATGTTCAGCACCAGGTTTGATCAGCCTCCCCGCCATGAACTGTTTGCAGAACAACTGGGCGAGTTGCTCGAAACTGTCGATGGAGCGGCCGGGCAGGCTGTGGTACCAGATCCTCGCTGCTCCCCTGAGAGTTGAATAGAAGCCCCGGCAGAGCAGGTCATCGTCAGCTCCCTGGAAGGCCATATCCCCCTCGTAATCCATCACGTGGTGTGCCGGGTCTCCTATTCCGTCGTACTTTCCCAGCACCGGGATCCTGAATCGAGAAGGGACTCGGGCGTCGGTTATTCTCCGCGATAAGGGACACCGGTCCCTGTGGATGCCTCCGGGGATGCGGTATTCGCCTGTCTCCGGCTCGAGCGGGGGTGGAGGTAGCACCGGTGCCGGTGGGGCTGGCTCCGCAGCCTTCGCCACGCTGGGGGTCGGGCTGACCCGACGCTCCCGACTCCTCCTGCGGGAGCTCCTGCTCCGCCGTGATCGGTCTCTTGAGTGGCGTCGTTCGCTTCTCCTGCGGTGGGACGACCGTGATCGACGAGACGATGCCGTCATCGATTCGCCGTTCGTCCCCTCGGTCTCTCTCCGGCTCCTTTCACGATAGGGCGAGGAGGATCGTGACCTCGCCTGACGGGAGCCGGACCGCGTGAACCGACGCTCTGTGTTCGGTTTCCGGGTCCCGTGGTCGTCGACCACCGCGGACCGTAAGTGCGGGGGACCCCCCGCCCATCGGTGGCTATCGTTCAGCGCGCCCCCGTCGGACGGCGCGGGGCCGACAAGCTGTTGTACTGTCGCGACCAACGTCTGGAGGCTCGCGTTGGTCTCCTGAGCCAGGGCACGGAGATGTCCCTGTGTGGCTAGTTCTGAGCCGCCGGTCTCTTCGATTGAGTGGGCGGGGTGGCCGTCGACGTGTGTGTCCTCGGGGTTGCCATTAGATGCGCCATTCCCCTCCTCCGGGATGGGGGTCATGCGCTTCCTTCCATTGCTGGCTCGTGCCATTGTTGGTGTGGTTTGCTGCTTCGTCGGATGATCTTCGGTTCCCACAGACGGCGCCAGATGTTTCAGAGTGTTTTCTCACTACAAAGCGTTGACCGTGGAGAGCCCGGTCAACGTGGTCAAGGGGCCCGCTTTGGGTCCCTCGGGGGCTTCGAATCAGTGCAGAATGGGCGAGGGGAAGCCTCGGCCCAGGTTGAGACGCTCGGCCTCGGACAGGTGTGCTCGGCCTCGGCTGGAAGGGGGACAAGGGGTAGCCTCAGTCGCCCAGGTAGACGCACGGCCGACGGGTGGCGAGGGAGAGTCTCGGACCCGATTAGGACGCTCGGCCTCGGTAGGACGAGCTCGGCCACGACAGGCTGACGGTGAGGGGAAGCCTCACTGTCCGGTTGATCGAGTGGTCGGAGAGGGGCGAGGGGTAGCCTCGGCCCGTTGATCTGTTGTCCACCTGCGCAGACGAGAACGCTCGTCAGGGGGCCGGACCTTGGTTCCGGCCAAATCCCCTCCGATGCCTAAGTCAGATAGAGATCTGAGAAAGGAGGCCCGGCGGAGACGGTCCGACTCGTGAGGAGATCGTAACGGCGTCTCTCGGCGTGAGCGGGGGAGGCAGGAGATGAATTGGGGGAACGAGGTCGTTGATGGAGTACCTTAGGTTTTGTTACCTCAGATGCGGTCCCTTTCTTCGTCGTCTTCCTGGCCCTTTTGTAGAGCCCCGGCGTGATCGCCTCTGACCCACGTCCCACGTCCGCCATTGATCATGCTACATCAGTCCCCCCTCGCCGCCGCTCTCTCCGCCCTGCCAGCACCTCCCCATTATCGCTATTTAGTGGTCGCGCGTCCGGGGGAGTGATTTTCGTAGGAGTGGGCGAGCGACCAACGGGTTATTGGGGCCGGGTCGGATCGACGTTCGAGAAGGTCCTTTGTAGGGCCTTTGTCGAATGGGCTTTGAGGACGCAGATGGGCTTTTGACCAGTAGTCGGGCTCCTGGGCTCGTGCTTTACGGGTCTCGGCCAAATAGGCGTAACAACATTAAATGACATTGTATTAAGGTCTGTGTAATGGGCTGCAAATGTATCACATTAAATGACATTATATTGAGGTCTGAATTCCAACATACTACAATATTTATGCATTCCAATGAACATAACACACCATCTCCGCCGTTCTCTTGTTCGCTGCATCTTCTGCTTTATACTTCTTTGACTCAAGGAACATCCTTTCAATCTCCTCCTGGGTCTACCTGGCACTTATCGTTAGTGATAGTGATCTTATTTTTCTGCACACATACTTTCCTCTGCATAGGCATTCAAGATACCGTCGGCATCTATCTCAAGGCAAACAATGACACTTCGAACACCCTTGGGAGCAGGAGGGATACCAACAAGGACAAACTCCCCTAGGAAAAGATAGAATAAAAAAGTAAATATAATTAGACTTAGATAGATATAAGATAGAACAGTTGTTATCATCAAGCAGTTATGTATGCAATGAATCTGAACGGAACTTATGAAGGGTCAAAGAATATTTGCAAGTTGGCATGGACGAGAATGAGGCTGTAATGGTTGCAAGAACATCTTTGCCTTCATGTGAGGTTTGCAATGAAGATGAACAGATCATGCGAAGAGGAGCAAAAGAACATCTTCGCCGCCATATAAAGGTGATGTATTCAATTTCTGCATCACAGCACTTGTCGCTAGTATATTGGCCATCTTTGTGTGCTGTAGACGACGAACTCATGAACAACAACAAAATTACAAATTTGAAGAAAAAACATTGTATTAGAAGAATCAGAGAGAATCAGATAAAGGAACTATATTCACCTAGGGTAGTGGTTGATGAGGTCTGGTGGGTATGGAAACCATATACAGACGAGTTGGACTGACCAAGTACGAGGATGGAAACACCGTAGAGTAACCGTTTGTGCTCGTGAATATATGTCAGATGGATACCAGCCAAACGTTGTTCCAAATAGTATCCGACTGCGGTGGTGCGCGAAGAGAAAAATTGCTTGAAGGTATACCTTTTTATACTCAACGCACACAACGGCAAAAAAAACATCTGGTTTCGATTAGGAAAGTGCAAAATCTAAATACACCGATACTCTTGCGGTGCTTGTCCAAGTTTTTCCAAAAAAAACATACAGCATCATCTCAGAAGACAATAACTGTAACAAATCACAGTATAGTAAATATTTTTGCTTAGTGGACACAAAGGCAACTACTTTTGCACGTAGGGCGGGCTGATTAACTTTGAGCAATGGAATACAGTTTTGCTCATACGACAAGTTCTCATGCCGTGACCGTGTCTCCTGTGGATATTGCAGTTATGAGCAGCTCCAATAGAGATTCTTCACATTTTTGCACTGGTATGAAATGCAATAATGGCACTCGTAAGAAATTCTTCTGAGCATGGATACAAATGAGGATGCACATTTTCAGAGAAGATTGCGTAGTTTGAGAGCCGATACCTTGGTGGCACCTTCAGGCTGATGGCAATGTGAAGCATTCGAAAACATCGTGTGCTTCTTCTGAAGGAGCCAACACCATCGTTGATGATATCTGAAGTAGCAGACTCCATCTTTGATGCCCATATAAATGTGACGAATTCAATTTCAGCATCACGGCAATTGCCGCAAGTTTATTGGCTGGCCATCTTTGTGTGTCGTAGACGAAGCATTCATTAGTAAGAACAAAAATTTAGCATGTAAAAGAAAATATATTGTATAGGTATAGCCATATAGAACACTATCATCGAGAGGAGTAATGGTTGACGATGTCTAGAGGGAAGTGAATTACTTTATATAGACGAATTGGACTGGGTATGGTCCGCATGGATGAGGCTGAGACTACAGTTGGGTTACTGTGGGCTACAGAAATTGACGCTAACAAAATTGATTGCCTCTAAGAAAATTGCTCAAAGAGAAAAACGGGTAAAAATATGGCAGTTGTGCGAGTTGAGCAAATTATTTATGTTTATACAATATTACTCATAAATCCATTTATAGCGATGTGAACACCTCAAATCAAACAGCGTGACCCATGAGTATCAACACATAGATATAAGTTGTCTTATTCTGTAAACAGTAAGATATGTGTTTCTTATCACTTAAATGTCTGTACACCCATCAGTCTGAATATTATTTAATTCTCCCCCAATTTTGTGTTTTCTTTATTATTGGGATTTTTTATTGAACGTTGTGCGCGCTGAGGTAATTAATTATGGGAATTTTGTATTGAACGTTGTGCGCGCAGAGTAATTATTCGTTACGACTGTTTTGCTCAACGCGCACAGCTGGGTGTATTTTGATCCGATATGCGCGCTGTATTATATATGCAAAATGTATACCTTTTTAAATACACCGCACAATCCGCACTAAGACTCAAATTTAAACAAATCAAAGAAATGTGAATATTTTTGCTCTCTTATTCTGTAAACTGTCGGATATGTGTTGTCTTATCACGTAAATGTCTTTATACCCATCAATCAACTGCTCCGCATTATATTTGCATCAATTTTGATTTTTTTATTTGGCATGTCAGTCTGAACATTAATTAATTCTCCCCCAATTTTGTGTTTTCTTTATTATTGTGATTTTTTATTGAACGTTGTGCGCGCTGAAGATATTAATTATGGGAATTTAGTATTGAACGTTGTGCGCGCATGGTAATTATTCGTTACGACCGTTTTGCTCAACGCGCACAACTGGGTGTATTTTGATCTGTTGTGCGCTCTGTATTATATATCCAAAATGTATACAATTTAAAAACCCCACACGGTGCGCACTAAAACTCAAATTTTAACAAATCAAAGAAATGTGAATATTTTTGCAGTCTTATTCTGTAAACTATCGGATATGTGTTGTCATATCACTTAAATTTCCTTACACCCATCAATCAACTGCTGCCATTATATTTGCATCAATTTTGATTTTTTTTTCTTGCATGTCAGTATGAACAGTAATTAATCTCCCAAAATTTTATGTTTCTTCTTTATTATTGGGATTTTTTATTGAACGTTGTGCGCGCTGAAGTTATTAATTATGGGGATTTTGTAATGAATGTTGTGCGCGCAGAGTAAGTATTCATTACGACCGTTTTGCTGAACGCGCACAGCTGGGTGTATTTTGTTCCGTTGCGCGCGCTGTATTATATATTCTAAATGTATACCTTTTTATATACCTCGCACTAAGGGACAAATTTAAACAAATCAATGAAATGTATATCTTTTTGCTGTCTTATTCTGCAAACAGTCGGATATGTGTTGTCTTATCACTTAAATGTATTGAACGTTGTGCGCGCTGATGTAATTAATTATGGGAATTTTGTATTGAACGTTCTGCGCGCAGAGGAATTATTCGTTACGAACGTTTTGCTCAACGCGCACAGCTGGGTGTATTTTGATCCGTTGTACGCGTTGTATTATATTTTCTAAATGTATACCTTTTTATATACCCCACACATATGATCAAATTTTAACAAATCAAAGAAATGTAGATATTTTTGCTGTCTTATTCTGTAAACGGTCTGATATGTGTTGTCTTATCACTTAAATGTCTTTACACCCATCAATCAACTGTTGCGCATTAGATTTGCTTCAATGGTAAATTTTTTTTAACTGGCCTGTCAGTCTGAACATTAATTAATTCTCTCCCAATTTTGTTTTCTTCTTTATTATTGGGATTTTTTATTGAACATTGTGCGCGCTGAAGTTATTAATTATGGGGATTTTGTATTGAACGTTGTGGGCGCAGAGTAATTATTCGTTACGTCCATTTTGCTCAACGCGCACAGCTGGGTGTATTTTGATCCGTTGTGCGCGCTGTATTATATATCCAAAATGTATATTTTTTTAAACAAATCAAAGAAATGTAGATATTTTTGATGTCCTATTATGTAAACAGTAGGATATGTGTTGTCTTATCACTTAAATGTCTTTACACCCATCAATCAACTGCTGCGCATCAAATTTGCTTCAATTTTGATTTTTTAAATATGTCAGACTGAACATTATTTAATTCTCGCCCGATTTTGTGTTTCTTTTATATTTTGGGATTTTTTATTGAACGTTTTGCGCGCAGAGCAATTATTCGTTACGATCGTTTTGCTCAACGCGCCCAGGTGGGTGTAATTTGATCAGTGCTCGCAACCTTACCTTATGTTGCCCATATGACGAGATGATTAACTGTGGGTAATGGAGCATGTAATACAGTTTTGCTCAGCACGCACAACGGTCATGGCATCTGACTGTTGTGTGCGATGGTCTATTGTGTTTAATTGCATACAGTTTGGCTCTGCGAACAAAAGGGTCACATCTACGTCCAGTTGTGTGATTTGAGTAATTGTGGATAACAAGATACGGTTTTGCTCAGCGCGCACAGCGGTCAAACAAATCGATATGAACGTTGTGCATGCTAGTAACTGTGTGCACACGTAAATAGTTTATCACAACATATAGCATGAGCCTGTTGTGCGCCCTGGGGAATTTATAGTTCGGTGAACAGTGTTTGATCAATAATATCTATGTCGGACATTGATTCAAGTAAGCATTAATGTATATATCACCTTATATCAATTTTGTATTGTCCTGTAATTTTATCAAATTAAATGACATAGTATTAAGGCCTGAATTCTAACAAACTACAGCATTATGCTTTATAATGTACATAATGAATAAATGTAATTTATAGTTCGGTAAACAATTTTGCTCAGTAATATCAGTGTCGGACGTATATATCACCTATATCCTTTTTGTATTGTCCTGTAATTGTATCAAATAAAATGACATTGTATTAGGGTCTGAATTCCAAAATACTACAACATATATGCATTATTCTATACATTACACAACAAAGTTGTAACTACAGCTAAACATTTTGCAACTTCACAGTTTGGAACTGGTATGAAATTCAATCACGGGAATATCCTAATGGTACATTGAATCCCATTACGCAAAACTGTTTAGATAGTCATGCTGAACAGCTCAAGTAAGATGGCATTTATGATCAGCTCCAATAGCACACACCATCATCACTAGCATCCAGATCGTCCATAACGGTATAAGTAGCCACTACTTTAACGAAGTTGACTGATCTGGATTCTTCAGCGCATGCCACTGTATGCGTTGAAGAAGCATCAATTATGAACGATAAAAAACATATTTAAGTAAAAAATAGGGTATAAAGACATGCAACTTTACGTTTAGGCACTGATATAAAAATATATCACGGTTGCTTCTTCTCTGAAGAATCCGCTGTTGTAGTAGAACATATGAAGGAGCAAATAACATCTTCCAGTACACGTCAATTGCCGGTAATATATTGTTCATCTTTGTGTGTTGAAGACGAAGCAGTGATGAACAATGGGAAATATTTAGCATTGTGAAGAAAAAATAGTGTATGAAGTAGAAACAGATAGAATCAGTTAGAATACTATCATCAAGAAGTGCAGTGGTTGACAAGGTCTAGTGGGAAGAGAGGCTATTTATAGACGAATTGGACTGGCCCATTGATGAGGACGATAGACTACAGTAGAGTCACTGTGCGTGATATTGTATTGGACATAAAGACGAGTGAATCTACAACATATTGTTACCAGCCAGATGATGTTCCCAAGAAGGTTTGGCCTTTACGGTGCGCGTTGAGAAAACTTGAAGGCCAATAACAAAATTACTCAACGCGCACAACGAGGAAAATAATGGCTGTTGTGCAAGTTGAGCAAATTATTTATGTTTGTATAATATTACTCATAATGGGACGTTACAAAATGGGACACCATCAAATCCAACAGCGTGACAGATGAGTATCATTCACAAAGATATATGGTGTCTTATTCTGTAAACAGTACGATATGTGTTGTCTTTTCACTTATATGTATACTAGAAATTTCCCGTGCAAATTGTGCACGGAGCAAAAATAATTCCCCATGAACATGATAGCGGTTAACACGCGAAACTGGGAAGGAGAGGAAAGTGTGGGTGTGCGTGTCGTCAGCGTCGGGTGTGCGTGTCGTCAATACGGATGCCAAAAGGACAGGACCTAAATACAAAAGGGGAAGGAGTATGTATCTACACCCATCTATTTGCTTCAATGTGGATATATTAAGACTTAAGTGCTAATGCTACCAATTTCAAAAAAGAAAAGCTTTTGTATTCTCCCAAATAATTTCTCTACAATGCTTTTGTGTATTCCCAACATATTTTCTCAATCCAAGATATTTCCCCCCAAAACTTGACATGACACTGCCACATAGAACAAATTCAAAAGCTTTTCTCAATTGTAATATAGAATAGTTTGGCTCCGCGCGCAAAAAGGTCACAATTACGTGCAGTTGTATGAACTGAGTAATTGTGGATAATCAGATACGGGTATGCTCACAGCCCGCACATCGGTCAAACACATTATGTGACTGTTGTGCGCGCTGAGTAATTGTGTGCAAACGTAAATGTTTTATCACAACGTATATAAGGACGGTCACAATTTATGCCCGTTGTGCTCGCTGGGTAAATCATATATCGGTAAAAAGTTTTTACATAGGTAATTTCAATTTCGGACATTGATTCAAGTAAGCATCGATGTATATATCACACATATCAATTTCGTAATGTTATGCAATTGTATCAAATTAAATGACAGTGTATTAAGGTCTGAATTCTATCATACTACAACATTTATACGTTATAATGTATATACCACAACAAATTTGAAACTACATTTCGTACATAATGACATAAAACACCAAAGAATATCTACCCACAAACACTCTTCTCCGTCGATGATCAAAAATACATTATAAGACAAGAGAAAGGCTTGTGCGCCAAAGGCCCGGCCACCTCAAAAACCTGGAGGCAGAGGCGGAGGAGGAGGAGGTGATGGTGGGGCAACAGTACGGATGTCTCTAGGAGAGGGCACCAGAGTCTCCATCTTCTCTTGTATGTTCGACATTATGAGCATCATAGTGTCGAAGTCGCTACGCAGAAGTGAGATCGCCAGATTGGTGTTGGAGAGATGGGTTTCAATTTCTCCTAATCTACGAGTAAAGTTCACCGGCTGATGGGAGGATGATGAAGCAGCAGATGCGGGGCTTACATTGCCTATGAGTATATCATTAAGCTGACGTTGTTCATCTGTAAGTACAGAGACAGACGTAGTAAGCTCCTCGAGTTTGCTACGGAGGTTGTGCAGAACAGAGTCCTGACGGTGAGACATCCCAACCATAGAGAGGAGGCCGTTACTGTTGTCCTCGAGTGGGGCTTTTTCAGCCGGAGATGGAACTGATGAACCTGCATGTAAAGGAGGAAACCCAGGAGGAGGCAACAACACATTGTGTTCACCTTGAGTTGGACCAAGCGAAAGCGAATCACGCAGAATGGTTCTATTGGCCGGGAACGATGAGGGAAGGGGATCATCGTGTTCAGGTGACGGTGAATCATCATCACTAACTCCCCAAGAGTCAGAAGAAGTCGACTCACGAGATCGTTTTGGCGGCATGAAGAAACCCGAGTACGAAATGCGAGAGTGTTGAGATGAAGAAGAAAATGGAACGACAGACCAAAGGGAAGAGGAATGAAATTTTCCGCGAAACCCCTGGTCTACTGATTCCACATATATATAACGATTGGTTATTTTAATCTCAGCAGCTGGATTACATATGGAAGTGGAACTGACTAAAACGATCTCATCAGACGGCTGGGGTAAAGCATCCGTTCGGATGGGCAAAAAAATCGTAATGAAGGGCTTACACGGAAACCGAGGTTCTACTTGACTCATTCTCCAGTTTCCACACGTGAACATTGTTGAGAAGAAAGCAGAATCATTTACTGTCATCATTACGTACCTCCGAAATGAGATTGTACGAGGTGGCGGTTGTACTTTCATCATTACGTGGCATACCGATTGCGTCTCACAACCGATTTATAAATATCTATTGTTTAGTAGCCACTGCACGTTTAGAAGCGATGTGTATTCAAACGGAAAGTAAATGCCCATGAGGTGCACGTATATCGGTCCAGCCTTGAGCCACCGATTGGCACCCGATATATTACCTCGGGCTCCACCTTTACGACAGTAGTCCTCTCTATTGACAGGGATTCATGATTAACATGCGGGAACTGATATAATGGATCCAGTGCAAAGGCAGGAGCGATGTGTATTCAAACGGAAAGTAAATGCCCATGAGGTGCACGTATATCGGTCCAGCCTTGAGCCGTCGATTGGCACCCGATCTATTACCTCGGGCTCCACCTTTACGGCAGTAGTCCTCTCTATTGACAGGGATTCATGATTAACAGGCGGGAACTGATATAATGGAGCCGGTGCAAAGGCAGGAGCGATGTGTATTCAAACAGAAAGTAAATGCCCATGAGGTGCACGTATATCGGTCCAGCCTTGAGCCACCGATTGGCAACCGATCTATTACCACGGTCTCCACCTTTACGGCAGTAGTCCTCTCTATTGACAGGGATTCATGATTAACAGGCGGGAACTGATATAATGGAGCCGGTGCAAAGGCAGGAGCGATGTGTATTCAAACGGAAAGTAAATGCCCATGAGGTGCACGTATATCGGTCCAGCCTTGAGCCGCCGATTGGCACCCGATCTATTACCTCGGGCTCTACCTTTACGGCAGTAGTCCTCTCTATTGACAGGGATTCATGATTAACAGGCGGGAGCTGATATAATGGAGCCGGTGCAAAGGCAGGAGTAGTCCTCTCTATTGACAGGGATTCATGATTAACAGGCGGGAACTGAATAATGGAGCCGGTGCAAAGGCAGGAGCGATGTGTATTCAAACGGAAAGTAAATGCCCATGAGGTGCACGTATATCGATCCAGCCTTGAGCCGCCGATTGGCACCCGATCTATTACCTCGGGCTCCACCTTTACGGCAGTAGTCCTCTCTATTGACAGGGATTCATGATTAACAGGCGGGAACTGATATAATGGAGCTGATGCAAAGGCAGGAGCGATGTGTATTCAAACGGAAAGTAAATGCTGTAACGACCGGTTTTATCGTTACGTTCATATCCGTCTTCTCTCGTGTATTTTTTTCCGTATCCGTAGTTGGATGTATCTGACCCGTCTATATCAGCTGCTAGCCTTATACGTACTAGTTATTTTATTATTAACTTTAACATTGTTTTATTATTAAACTTAAAACAATTGCTTTACTGCTCATTTCAAAATTGTATTTTTTGAATTCGAATTTCAAAATTTAAAATTCTTTTAAATGCAAACTGTTTTGAATTATGTCCCGAATTTAAATCATAATTAAACCTATTTCAAAAACCTTTCTATTATATTACCCCTTCATTATAATTGTTTTTAAATGCCTCTTAATAAAATTGTTTTTAATTTCAATTTCAAAATTCAAATTTAAATTTAAAACTTTTTTTTTAAAATTACTTTCCATGTTAAATCCCATTTAAACCTACTAATTTCCCTTCAAAAAACTTCCTATATTAGACCCATTTAAACCCATTATTAATTGATTTTATTAGTCCTTATTTCCCTTCATCAAATCTATTTAATTCAAATCATTTTCCTAATTTAAACTTTAGCCTATTTTTTGGACCCTACACGTGTCACGCACACACACAGCTTTTATGATGGTCATCCTAAGAGCTTCACGTACTGACGTTCTCAAAACCCCCACCTAAACTTTATAATAGAGACCACCCTAGGCTCCTACAGCTAATATTTATAAGATCCACAGGGCCTCACTTTTCTTTCCCTACAACCCTAAAACTACTTCTCTCAGACACCCGCCCCATTCTCATCTCCACGCCACAACCACTACCGCCCACCTTCCTCTTTTCCCCGCAACGACAGCCGGCGACCCCGCCTTCCTCGCCTGAACCGCCTCTCCCGACGTCCCCCTCCCCTCGACGCAGCCTCCACCGACTCTCCCCAGGCCGCCTACACCGCCCGCCGAGCGCCACCTCCCCTCGTCCCGAGTCCTCTCTTGCGCTTGCAACGCCGCAGCGAGGCCAACGCCTCCCGTCTCCGAGCTCCGAACGCCACCCTCGATAAATCTTCGGCGCTCGAACCACCCCGCCTTCCTCCTCCCCTCACCGAACTTCGACGACCGGCGGCTACCCCGTGACTCCGCCATCCTTCACCCACTCCGACACCGCCCTTCCAACGGCTCACCCTCTCATCGGTGCCCCACCGGCGGTGCCTCCACCGTCCGTGACTGCCCCTCGCTCCCCGGAGCTCGCACGTCCCACCTCGCTCCGACTTCCTCCTAACCGTGCGTAACTTCCCCGCCACCATGCACCGACTGGACCGCCGCCCAACACCGCCCGTAGTCGCCGACCTTCATCCCCGACCATGGACTTCCACTCCGCCTCTTCGACTTCATCAGCGAGCATCATACGTAGCAAGGTGGCTATGATATGGTAAGCTTGTAACATAACTGCTTATATATATTATGTATATAGGTAGGTGTGGGTTATTATATAAATTTACTTGCCTGCAGTTCGAATATAACTCTGTAAATTTAAGTCACCTACCTAAATTAGCCCTTGTTCGTACAAATAATGTAGTACCCTATTAGTAGCTTATACTAGTGGGGTAGGGACCGTAGCCCTTATATCACCTTATGCTTATATGAATCATGTGCTATAAACTTTAATTATTTAGTATAATAAAGCTAGTTAATATGTAAGTGGATCTGTTACTTTACTAAGTTAACTATTAACTTGTTATCATGAATATGTCGACACAGATATTTTCTGCCTTGGCGCCTGGTTGCTCAAATCGCGTCGCTTCAGGCAAGTATATATCACTTGCAAGTATATTGCTTTCTGCAATTGTTTTTCAAAGACGCAAGTATTTACCACCGGTAAGAATATTGTTTTTTTACACCTCTTTCGAAAGGCGCAAGTATTTTTTATCGCATGCCAATTTTAAAGTACAACACGATCGCTTTTCAAAAGTAAGTTGTCTAATACCTCCTGAAATGACAGAATAATCCTAATGATGTATGGTTTGTTTTTACTTTCAAAGTGATGATTTCATTTTAACAATGTATGGAAAATCTTCTTCTCGCTTGATGTGCCACTACTTGTGGAATGAATGTCTCTGATGAAATGTGATATTGGGCCCTTGGGGCAAATTACGGATTATTGGGCCTTCGGGCAATACGGATATTGGGCCGCGGGGCATTTACGGAATGTTAGCCATACGGCTAACATTGAACTACGGTTTGACTTATGGACACTTGGGTGGGGTAGTCTAGTGTAGTAGAGGCTGGAAAGCTGGATTGCACTCGATTGGTGAACTTGACCGACACCTGGCCGGGTCGGTGAGTATAGAGTCACGGGTAGCTCCCGTTGACTTGGGTGTGATGCTGGTCACCTCCCCCTCAGACACTGGGCTTTGTCACTAGATAGGAGATTGATTGACTGATTGATGCACCCCTTTTTACCTCTGTTGATGCTATAGAGTAACCTGCTAAAATTATTGCCACGATTAATTATTGCTGTACACACTACACCGTCATGACTATTGCTGTGCACACTACACTTTCTATACATATTGCTGTACGCACTACACCCGTTATACTTATTGCTGTGCACACCACACTACTCATGCTCACTGCTTGCACACTACACATTGTTATGCCCCTTGTTTCCACATCCTACTATGTATCATCTTTTTGAAATCATAATGTGCCTCTCTTCCCTAAACCTTGTGAACTATATTAAATTTTGCCGAGGGTCATTTTATTTCTAACGTTTTTAAATCTTGCCGAGCGACCCTCGCTGACGTATATTTCCTTGTTTGTGAAATATACGTTAGGTTTTGAGCAGAGTTCACAGTGAAGTTCACTTGGAGATTGAAGAAGGTGACCAAGAGAACCAGGAGCACGAGATCCACTACTGAAGACGACGGACACTGCGCAGCTTGCTAAATTTTAATAATTGTTGTATTTACTTTCAGGTGTATTTTAATTTCCTTGTAACTGTTGTAATGGCCATGATAGGCCTTTTAATTTTTGTGTACTTGTAATCTGGAAGTCAAAGTTTTAATGATGACACCACATTATGTTGTTCCGATTATTCGCAAGCAAGAATCTGCCAAAGTAGTCATACACAGACGCTTATTGGGTTGGGGCTTCACCGCTCCAACCCAAGCGGGCCCGCTCACGTCCTCGCTCCCAAGTATAATGGGAAGCGGGGCGTGACAAATGCCCATGAGGTGCACGTATATCTGTCCAGCCTTGAGCCGCCGATGGCACCCGATCTATTACCTCGGCTCCACCTTTACGGCAGTAATACTCTCTATTGACAGGGATTCATGATTAACAGGCAGGAACTGATATAATAGAGCTGGTGCAAAGGCAGGAGCGATGTGTATTCAACCGGAAAGTAAATGCCGATGAGGTGCACGTATATCGTTCCAGCCTTGAGCCGCCGATTGGAACCCGATCTATTACCTCGGGCTCCACCTTTACGGCAGTAGTCCTCTCTATTGACAGGGATTCATGAATAACATGCGGGAACAGATATAATGGAGCCGGTGCAAAGGCAGGAGCGATGTGTATTCAAACGAAACGTAAATGCCCATGATGTGCACGTATATCTGTCCAGCCTTGAGCCGCCGATTGGCACCCGATCTATTACCTCGGGCTCCACCTTTACGGCAGTAGTCCTCTCTATTGACAGGGATTCATGATTAACAGGCGGGAACTGATATAATGGAGCCGGTGCAAAGGCAGGAGCGATGTGTATTCAAACGAAAAGTAAATGCCCATGAGGTGCACGTATATCAGTCCAGCCTTGAGCCACCGATTGGCACCCGATCTATTACCTCGGGCTCCACCTTTACGGCAGTAGTCCTCTCTATTGACAGGGATTCATGATTAACAGGCGGGAACTGATATAATGGAGCCGGTGCACGTTCAGGAGCGATGTGTATTCAAACGGAAAGTAAATGCCCATGAGGTGCACGTATATCGGTCCAGCCTTGAACCGCCGATTGGCACCCGATCTATTACCTCGGGCTCCACCTTTACGGCAGTAGTCCTCTCTATTGACAGGGATTCATGATTAACAGGCGGAAACTGATATAATGGAGCTGGTGCAAAGGCAGGAGCGATGTGTATTCAAACGGAAAGTAAATGCCCATGAGGTGCACGTATATCGGTCCAGCCTTGAGCCACCGATTGGCACCCGATCTATTACCACGGGCTCCACCTTTACGGCAGTAGTCCTCTCTATTGACAGGGATTCATGATTAACAAGCGGGAACTGATATAATGGAGCCGGTGCACGTTCAGGAGCGATGTGTATTCAAACGGAAAGTAAATGCCCATGAGGTGCACGTATATCGGTCCAGCCTTGAGCCGCCGATTGGCACCCGATCTATTACCTCGGGCTCCACCTTTACGGCAGTAGTCCTCTCTATTGACAGGGATTCATGATTAACAGGCGGGAACTGATATAATGGAGCCGGTGCACGTTCAGGAGCGATGTGTATTCAAACGGAAAGTAAATGCTCATGAGGTGCACGTATATCGGTCAAGCCTTGAGCCGCCGATTGGCACCCGATCTATTACCTCGGGCTCCACCTTTACGGCAGTAGTCCTCTCTATTGACAGGGATTCATGATTAACAGGCAGGAACTGATATAATGGAGCCGGTGCAAAGGCAGGAGCAATGTGTAATCAAACGGAAAGTAAATGCCCATGAGGTGCACGTATATCGGTCCAGCCTTGAGCCGCCGATTGGCACCCGATCTATTATCTCGGGCTCCACCTTTACGGCAGTAGTCCTCTCTATTGACAGGGATTCATGATTAACAGGCGGGAACTGATATAATGGAGCCGGTGCAAAGGCAGGAGCGATGTGTATTCAAACGGAAAGTAAATGCCCATGAGGTGCACGTATATCGGTCCAGCCTTGAGCCACCGATTGGCACCCGATCTATTACCACGGGCTCCACCTTTACGGCTGTAGTCCTCTCTATTGACATGGATTCATGATTAACAGTCGGGAACTGATATAATGGAGCCGGTGCAAAGGCAGGAGCGATGTGTATTCAAACGGAAAGTAAATGCCCATGAGGTGCATGTATATCGGTCCAGCCTTGAGCCGCCGATTGGCACCCGATCTATTACCTCGGGCTCCACCTTTACAGCAGTAGTCCTCTCTATTGACAGGGATTCATGATTAATAGGCGGGAACTGATATAATGGAGCCGGTGCACGTTCAGGAGCGATGTGTATTCAAACGAAAAGTAAATGCCCATGAGGTGCACGTATATCGGTCCAGCCTTGAGCCGCCGATTGGCACCCGATCTATTACCTCGGGCTCCACCTTTACGGCAGTAGTCCTCTCTATTGACAAGGATTCATGATTAACATGCGGGAACTGATATAATGGAGCCGGTGCAAAGGCAGGAGCGATGTGTATTCAAACGGTAGTGATCGTCAAGGTAATAGGTGCAGTCAAGAGAAAGGGCGTTCTCCTCTCTTCCAAGAGAGTCTTCAACACACAACACACTTCTCCTTCAAGTTCTACTTCAAGGCATATGGGATTGTAATTGTTGCTTTCATAATTTCAAAACTTTCGTTATTTTGTTTTTGTGCTAGGTTTGCGAGAGCGGTTTGCTTACTCCCAAGTTGTAGTAGTGAAGGACATCGATTGTATTCGATTTCACTTGTAGGGTTGCTACAAGTGGGTTTAAAGACAACCTCAAGTTAGGGTTCTAACTTGAGTATCCGGAGGTATCCGGGTGGAAGGGACGTAGGATAACCGGGAACAAGGCGGGAAGTTACCTGGGTAATCCGAACCCTTGAAACATAATTGCGTTTGCATTTGTTTATTATTTGGGTTTAATTTTAATTCCGCACTATATTTGTTGATCATATATCATATATGTGTGAATTTTGTGATATGGTCTCCATGTATGCTATATTCTATATGTGTTGTGATTTGAGACGTTAAGTTTCCTTCGTGTATCTCAATGTTGATATTGGACTTTCATTCCTCTTATCACCTAAGTTTATAATGTGGTTTTATGATTTTTTGGATTATATATATATTTAGACTCTTATTTGGCACGATTGTTGTTATTTTACTCCCGCCTTTTGGATAATGCCATAGGGGGATCGAAATAAACAAATAGAATCATAATGAATGTTCTAGGTATGGTCTAATAAACAGACATACAAAAACTGGATGTAGGTTGCTACACTGTTTTTTTATACATCGGAGGTTGCTACATTGACTCTCCAAATTTGGATGGCCCTGTAGCAAACCGGCAAAATGATTCCAGTTTTGCAGGGCGGTTGATGGAGGGAAAACGCCATATTTGGCGTGTTGTTGCAGTGTGGTTTGGAGATGATATAACCGGCCAACTTCCGCTTAGAATTGTATGGAGTCGTCGAATATAGCTTAATTCACGTAAACTAAATATGGGAAAAAATACCTAATTAAATGTCACATCATCTACCAACTAGATTCAATGGGGTTGGATAGTGGGGTGTCGAGACTCGAGAATATATTGTGGGGCCCGCTAAACAATATGTGTACCTTCGCGTTCGAATGTTGTTAACTGGGCAATTTGCAGTAGGTTTCACGTCGTTCCGCTGTGCTGCGTTGAAAAATTCTATCTTTTTCCCTCTGTAGGCTCCACTTTCATGTGTTACTATTAATAAGACGAAAAGCGATGGTACGTAGAGATGGATGAGGTGGATGAGGTGAGAGGTTGGTGGGACCACAAACAAGAATTCGACCGGTCATCTACTCATCCATCTGCCGAATTTGCTGGTACTTTGTTTGAGAAAAGTTTTTCACGTAAGCGCCATATCAGCGAATATTTGTATCCATTCTGACAAGTAAAACATTTTAGTCGTTTAATATATCTCCTCACACAACTGTATACAATAATGCCATTTGTGCGCGATGAGGAAATTCGTATAATAAATCCAAATATTTGACCGCGCACAACTATCCCTCATTTACGCATATACTGCGCGTGACTAAATTATGTTTGCTCACCGCGCACAACGGTTCAAATTTTGCCCCGTTTTGCGCGCTCAGTAATTAATCCTCCGTTTATTTATACTTGTAATAACAAACGGAAGAGCGAGAGAGTCAAGAATCAAGATGGCCACCCATAATGCCGGACCCGGTAAAAAATTTGAGTTGCCACCAAACTCGGAGTATTAATGTAGCAGACCGCAAAAAAACCCCGCGAAGACCCCAGAAAACCCCGCCATGCGTCCGGTCAAGTGGAGGATATTTATCCCGCCAAATTTGGGGATATATCACCATTCGCCTTGATTTGTGCCTTCACTGCAGATATGGCTGAGAAATCGTGTTAGTGGGACGAAGAAACTTTGCAAGGCCAATCTTCAGAGGGAAGAAGAGACGGTGACGTAGATGTTAACCGTTCCTTTCATGACAGGGGGGATGTGCGGCCGCAGTTGCCTGAGACTCCTCTAAGGGATACGTGGCCATGGGGAGGTCTCGTTCCGGCAGGCTATGTCCCCCCGGCGTACGAGGGGGCATTGCTGTTGAATCCGCCCACTGACGTTCCATCGGAAGGTACTAAGGGGAACCGTCACCGACCCTTCTTCCCCGTCTGGGACGGCGAGTCTGCATTGGTGGATAGGGGGTGGCCAGTCGGCTGGTGGAGAACTCCATCCTTCCCATTGACCAAAGTGTCCTGGGTCAAATTGACATTGAAAGGCTCGCTAACTCAGTCGTTTATGGCAGTTACCAGGTTAAGTACTAATGTCGTCTCGTTGTGCTGTTGCCTTACTCTTACAGTCTTACTTATCCATGATTCCATGCAGACATCATTGGTCGGGGCGGAACTGCGTCGTCGAGTGGTGCAATTGTTGATTGCCGAGCGGAAAAAGGCGGTTTCCTTCGAATCTCAACTTAAGGATTTGAAGGAGCAGCTGATGAAAGAGAGAGACCGCAGATCTCAGGTGGAGTGGGAGGTTGCGAAAGCTAAAGATCGGGCGGCCTCTATGTCAGCGGTTCGGAAGAGCTCCGAAGAGCGATGGTACGTAGAGAAGAGCAGTCTCCTGGCTCGTATAGCCGAGTTGGAGAGAAACTCGCTTCCTCCAAACTCGATTGCAGACGTGAGGCATGAGGCTGAGGCGAGGAAGCGTCAGCGATCTGGTCGGGAGTCCGGTGGAGGATCGGCCCAAACGTAGGACGGTTTGGCTACCAACGCGCCCTCCAGTGAGGCGTCTGTGTGAATCGTGGCCATCTTAGTACACCAAATGGTTTTCATATTTTGAGAGGTGAACATGTGATGGTTTATGCGTTAGTAATGAACCCCGAACATTCAATTGGCAATGAACACCATCTGGTGCAGTCTTTTACCGCTTGTTAGTTTAAATATCTGTTTGCCAACCATTAGCGATCTTCGTACACCGATTGCTTAATTTCTTGTGGATATTAAAACTATTAGCATACATCCATCACAGAAATGGACAAGGATGGTGTGAAATATCGAATTTGCCCGGGAATATACTTAGTGCACGTGAACTGCGTTGGAATTGAGCTTAGCATCACAGTGTACCAGATATACAATTTTTTTCTCATTGCTCACACCGGTCCCACCTTTTACCTGATGTGTATGGATGAATCTGATTTGTCAGTGTGTTTCATTAGAGTCATTTTCTGCAGCATTCACATAGCCTCTACATGCATTGAGATTGTTACGTATGGAGTTTTCCTTTAAACGAACTTGGGATATTGGACTTATGCCATAAATTCAAGTAGACCATCGTCAAGGAGAGAAAGATTCAAGAATACGCAGAGGTGGAAATCACTTCATGCAACATAAATAACACATTTAATGCAGTATACGGTCTTCAACATCAATAACATACCAAAGCACACAATTATGAGTCCAACTCTTAGCATTCTCCTTTATGTTCGTTGTGCGCGGTGAGCAAATTTTTAATGCTGTAACATAAATTGCTCAAAGCGCACAATGGGCAAAATTATGCCAGTCGTGTGAATTTAGCAACTGTATCCCATAACATAAATGTTCAACGCGCACAACAAGCAAAGACATGATGGCGCGTTGAGTTCCCGTTGTGCAGAAATCCCATAAATTTTGTACAAAAATCCCAAAAAATTCAGTATATTCTTTCATTATAAACTCAGACACTACATTTGCACAAAATTATAAATTCAATCATCTGATGATACGGTAAGTACAGTGGGAGATTTGCCTACATCTTTACAGAATAATGTCTCAAATTGTCGCATCCTCTCTTCAAGGCCTTCCACCCATCCTTTGGCCGCAGGCAGGCGGTTAGCCTTCCAATGCCTTATTACCGGTGGGACCGGGCTTCTATCTTTATGTTGAATCTTTACAAAGTGATTATTATTTACAAAACCTATGGTGAAGAGACCATGTTTCGTACCTTGGTCTGGTCCTGATCTTAACGGAAAAAATGAAAGACATTGTTGCATTGACAGCAGATGTATTACACATTTATAACGACTTGAGATTATATGTCCAACTTCAGGGAATGTCATCCAATATTGCATCGGGGGGTGGTCACCCATATAGTTAATTGACACTACCTGTTCTTGTGCACTTTCCTCACCCATCACCTTTGAGTACACATCATAGTGGTCACGCAGCTCTTGAAGCAACTCTCTTCTGACCACCTTCCACTGGTCCTCTCCCATCCCTAGATGTGAAGATATAGCCCTGTAACCACAGTTCTCATCTGCCTTCACATCTGTGACGTTCGATATATATTTGGCGATTGCAGCGAGGAATTGATCAAGATAAGGTATGCCTCCTTGAACGGCTCTAGCGTCCTTTGCTTCATAATTTGCTGCTGCAAATGAAGCTGTAGCAGAAACCACATTCATACTGCCAGATGTCGCGGCTTTGACAGTTGGTTTCTTTCTAGCAAGTTGAGGAGGAATTGGTGGGGCAGACGTATTTTTGATCCTTTGGGACCGTCTCGGCTGGACACGGCCGACGCTTTCTTGTTTCGATGAGACTTCAGTTGGAATTTGAGCAGAGCAACTAGCCGCATCGGCTAAGACATGATCAAAATGAGCAGGATGAATGGGGGTGGCTGTATCTTCATTTGTCAAATTATTATCCCTTTTTCTTCTTCCATTGAACACGACATTAACTTGTGGCTCTGTAATCAGATTTGTCGCCGGGGTAGCTAGCTCCTTCAACTTAATTAACAACTCCTGCTTCATCGGCCCATCAAGTTGAGCATAGAGCTTGTGTATGCGCTCTAATTCAGCATGTATAAGCCCATCTTCTTCAGACATCAATTCCATCTTAGCCTCCATGTCTAGCTGCTTCCAATGAGAATTTACGGCATCTAAGGGAATGGGGCGATTTTCCCTTGTGAATTCGCCAATCTCATTGGCACATGGTACACCATAAATCATTCTAGCTAGACAATCACCTGTGCATTGGTCCGTTCCCATAGGGTCAGATTTATCAGCTTCCACAGACATTATCTTCAACGCCGCAGCGGCTGTAAATCCTATCAGCTCCCTGAACAAGAACCCATTCACATTATGTTGCAACATGATCTTAGATTTCTCGAATGATGCCTTGATCTCGATATGCTACCCCTCTAATGATTCATGTATGGTTGGCCAAGAAGCGGATAAACTGAAGGCCGATGAACCCAATGCCTTTTTAAGCTTAGAATGTTCAGTCTGGGCTCTTTTGGTCTGGGCTCTTTTGGTACTGACATTTCCAAAGTGGAGATTGCCATCTGTCCATACAGAAATAAACTTCTCCTTGTACTTTTCCAACCAAGATGTCTTCACATAGCTCACGACCCTTGTGTAATCTTAGTACTCGGTCTCCAATGCCTTCAGTTTAGCAACATACTCCTCCTCCTTGCGTGCCCCCACCAATAAATTCCAGCTAGAGATGAAACCTAACCATTTTTCTTGATCTTCAAAAGTGGGCTGACAATTTTTGGCAATATTTTTAGATATGTGCATTCTACATATTTGGTGCACCGCAAGGGAAAATTCATGGCCAATGGCATTCATAAGTGCTGGCTCCAGTGCTGACAAAATTACACGTGGCATCCTGTATCCATGCAGCAAAGAGCTCAACTTCCCCAAGGCCTACAAGTAGTTCTCCTCACGTACGGCCTCCGTGTAACAAAATGCAGCTGCGAACTGAATATCTGTGGACGTCACCCCATACATCTCCATCAATGGTGGCCTGTTGCGGTTGGTCTTCAACGTGCAGTCCATAACCAGAATCTCTGGAAATTTTCGTAATAACTCAACCGACTGCGGATGTTCCCAAAATATAGTCCTCACTGCAGTTGTCACTTCGTCCACTTCATGATACACAATGTAATTACGCTGTGTTAGTAGATTAAGGAATAGCTGCATTTCTGCTCTCCAGGCCATTTCCCCTGCCTTCATCCTCTGTCTGGCTTTATAAATAGTGTTGATTGTGGTAGATGTTGCATTATCCTTTTCCTTCAGGTATTTCAAGATTTCCCTTGGCCTAAGCAATCTATTTGACAAGTCTCTCACCGTGGCCATCTCCCCACCTCCGAACCTCCTCTCATCTGGATGTCGCTCGATGTACATTGCGGGTTTATGGTTGTGATTGCCACGTACAACTGTCAAAATCCACTTATCTGTTGCCACACCATTAGCCCTCAAGTAGAAGGGACATGAACACTTCTTGCTTCGAGTTGATTTTTTGGCCGATATATCCGGCCTGTGTGGCCGATATGTCACACTTCTTTCACAACAAAAATAATAAGTTGGGACCCTATTTTCTATTTTTTTGAAAGCTTTAAATAATTTTAAAACCTATTTTTATAAAATTTTTAATTACAATAAAATTTCTATATTATAATAACGTATCAAAGAATTTTCCGGCAAATTTTCAGAATTTTTGGCCGCCCCAATTTCGTGTGAGGGAGAGGAGAGTAATTTTTAAGTAAATTAATTATTTTAAATTATTTTAATAATATTTTTCCGAACCCAAACCCTAACCCTAGCTCTAACCTATTTAAGTTAGCCCTAGGCAAAGTTATTTCGTCATAACTCAAAACCCTAGCCGCCGTTTCATCTTCTAAAGCTTCGTCGCAATGTTGCGACGATCGCAACGTGCACGACCGACGGCCACCCCCGCAAATCTCAGCGCACGACCGGAGCAAGCCCCCGCATCGCCGCTTGCATCGCCCGCTGCATCGCCTCCCCCGCCGTCGCCCGCTCCGACCGAGAGCACCGCTCGGTCAGACCGAGCGCCCGCTCCGCACAGCCGCTTGGCCCGCTCCGCTGCACCCCGCTAGCGCTTGACCGAAGCCACTCCCCGCTCCGACCGAGAGGCCGCCCCGCACCCGCTCTCCGCTCCGCCTCGTTGCAAGTTGCAACGTTGCAACTTGGCCCGCCCGCTGCGACCGACGGGATCTGTCGGTCTGACCGACGGATTCCTCCGCACCCGCCGCTGCAACCGAGCCCCCCGCATCGCCAGTGCACGACCGAGAGCTTCTCTCGGTCTGACCGAGAGAAACCCTCGCACCGAGGGGTGAACGACCGACGGCCTAGTGTCGCAAGTGGGTTTCTCCCACACCAACTTCTGTGGTGGGCCCCCCAAGTGCTCCTGAGGTGTTGTGGGCCCCCCTTGGACCCCTAGCACTGCTGTGGGCCCCACTTGGATGTGCTACTTCGCGGATTTGCCGTCTATGACGTTGCGACACGTCGTAGGCCTTCGTCGCAAGTTTGGACTTTTGGAGAATCGTGCGAGGACCAGATCTGAAGCTGTGGAGTGCTCCGATCAGACACGACATCCATTCTACGGCAAACTCCGGTTCAGGTTGGTTCCCCGAAACTCGTAGAAACCCCCACAATAGCTGACTGAACCCTAAACTAAAAACCGTCAACTTGAACTAAATTTAATTTTCAGCTCCTGTAAAACGTTGTGCGAACATAGAAAATCGACGAACGAACAAATTTGACTGTGCACATAGGATAGATCGTCGATTAGGTTGATACATCAAAAAGTGACTTTTGACGAATAGGATAGTCCCGAAAACCTAGAAACGAAACCTAATAGGATTTGATGAATTGAGACCTGACATCGTCGCCGTGGCGATATTTCAGACGGACTTCTGCGGACGAGACGCTTGGACGAGACGCTTGGACGAGACGCTTCGAGAGGACGACACACTCGCCATTTCAGGCAAGTGTACCCACTTGCGTTTTTGACCGTGCTTTGGTCTTAGATTGCTAGAACTGTTAGACTGTGAATGTATAGAACCGGACGTGAAATGATAGCGTCCGGGACGCTCTTGACGGCTCAGACTTGACGACGAAGTCTGAGCCTGACAACAACAACTTTTTCATGCTGTAGGGCTATCATGTGTGTGCGTGAGTGTGGACACCCTAGAATAACCCTTCCCGTCTTGTCACGTCATGTCCCGTCTTGCACAGCCCGCTGGGCAATAGGGTACTCGCCGAGTGATCCCTTGTACAGACTCACAGCCTGCGGGCAATAGGGCACTCTCCAAGTTGAGAGAGTGATCCCTTGTACGGATACACAGCCCGAGGGCAATAGGGCACTCTCCAAGCTAGAGAGAGTGATCCCTTGTACGGATTCTCAGCCTGCGGGCAATAGGGCACTCGCCAAGCTAGAGCGAGTGATCCCTTGTACGGATATCTTGTCTTGTCTTGTCTTGGGGTTTGGGGTTGGGTTGAGCGTGCGCACGGTAAGAGGGTCTGATCCCCCTCGAACCGTAAGGCGTGAACCCTTTCGTGTCTCACTTGTCTTGTCCTGCCTTGTTTCCGTCACGTCACGTCTTGTCTTGACACCTGTAGGCTAGTCCCGTAGTTGGTAGCACACGCTACGACTACTACTTGTCCCGTTTTACTTTCCTGCTGCGTTACTTCCTGTCGTGTTACTCTGTTATAACCACATCATGTTAATCAACCAGTAAACTGTTGTGTAAAAGAACCTCAGCATGCTAATCAACCAGTAAACCGTTATTTAAAGTTCGGTGCACTTGCAGTAAAGTCTAACCCTTCTTGTAGACTTTACCTGACGTACAGTTCCTTTTTCCTGGGTGCTGTATGTCAGGTATTTAGCCAGAGTTCGTGGACGAGGCAGACTCGCTGGAGTACGTGGAGCCGAGGACGTTGACCCAGAGCACGTGCCTGACGAGGACCAGACCTTGAGGTCTTTTTAGTCGCCACCTTCAGAGGTTACTACTTTCAGTTTTCTTTGCCACGCTTAGGCTCCTTTTTAGACTTTGTACTTGTTGGATATCATATCTCTAATTTAATGAATGCAAATTTCTTTTCTGTACTTTTGTTGTTTCGAACTATAAAAATGCAAGAACCTGAAAAAATTTTAAAATGGTACCTCTATAGACGCTTATTGGGTCCGAGCTTCTAAAGCTCTGGCCTAAGCGGGTCTCGTCACGTTTCGCTTCCGTCCATTTTGGGAAGCGGGGCGTGACAGGTTTTAGTGGTGGCCCATGCAGGTCTTGCAAAATTTCGGAACAATAAAAGTACCGCATTCATTTGATATCCACGTGCAAGTCTGAATTAGTTTCCCAGTCTTAGATAGTAGGAAGACTTAGGTAGACGTCCCAGGTTAATAGTCGGATGCCTTGGTTAAGATTTAGTCGTCCTCGTCCTAGACTATTTTAGCATCCCCATTTGATCCTGATCGTATTAAATATTTAGAGTCGCTCGCCCAGCTCCATCGACTTCGGGCCCAGCAGAACGAAACCTCGATTCTCTTAGGAACCCTCTCTTTAGATCCTGATTATATTCTAGCTCATAGGAAGTCTTAGAGCTGAGTTATCCTAAATCTCTAGACAACCCGATGATTAGAACCCTTGTCCTCTAGCATCCCTCTGATCCTTGCAAATTTTGTGCTACCGACCATAGAGTCCCATCGTAGCTCTTCACGATTCATATCTTACGCGTACTCTTCATGCGAACATTTTTCCTTTCTCTCGATTCTCGTGATCGTTTCTTGATGATTATCATCGAACCTTCGAATCCCTTCCTCGACAAATTTTACCTCCTCTAAAAGTATTTTCGAAATTCCGTATTAAGTTTTTCGCTCAGCTTAAATTCTTTAAAAACCCCTATATTATATATTTTAAAATTTCTTGTTTTTTTTTTCGGTTGAGTTAAAATTCTTTCACTGATTTTTAAAAGCTCCTTGGTCGTAAAATTATTTTACTATCTCGTGCCTATTTTCAAATCGGTATCTTTCGTATTTCAGTTTTAAACCTTAAATTCTGTAATCCAATATATATATTGCTTTTCTAAACTACAAAAAAAAAATTATTTCTAACCACTTACCGTACGTGCTTTTAAAATATTTTCTAAACCAAAGAGAACTTTAAATGTCTTCTTGTATATGTATAAACATCTCTATGTTCATCGTGCTCATACTTCAAGAATCTTCGTTTAACTTACTTTCATTTGCAAAGCAACCGCTACCTCACCCTACCTTAGCTCCTTCTCCACATTGTAATAATTTTAACATCTACTCGTTTTTTTCTACTTATTTTTATAAGTATAAAAGTATATGATATCCTAATTTACACGTAGTTCGCCTTTCATCTTTTTAATTATTTTGGGAAATATTTTCGTTCCATCCAACCAACTACCTCCTTATCTCGTCTTATTTGAACTCGTTCCTTCCGATTCTTTTCGTTACACTCCTGGCTTCTGTTTTCTTTAGGTTGTGTAGACATTAGTCCTTGTAGTTGTCTACGTTGTTTCTGGTTTAGGAGTAGGTCCTTTGGTAGGTAATGTCGTCGTGGTGGTTGAGCATAGGTAGAGTGAATAGACCTGTATGAATGTGTGTTCTTTAGGATCCCGATGATTGCCTTTTTGTGTCTTGAATGTGTATTCAGTGTTAACCATGGTATGCTGGAAGTTGTCTGAATGACGGTATTCATACTTATATGAATGGTGTCATAGCAGGCAGTTCCTTAGACTTAGTCTTAGTTTTAATGAATGGGTTATCTTGGCTGTATGTGACTGTATCAAAACCTTGTTTTCTTTAAACCAAATCTTTAAAGATTTTAAACTAGCTCACAAGATCACAAATCACTTAACTTTCCTCATCCATTACCGCAACACCACACGTTTTTTCCAAATGTTTTAAAATATTTCTTTGGCCTTAAGTCTCTCTTTCTCTTCTCTTCTTTCTTCCTTAACCAAAATTTTCGTGTTTATGGTTGTTATATTAATTGGGCCTAGCTATTATCATTATAGGAAATTTGTTTGCGGGTAGGCTTGGAGTGAGATAAGTTTTATTATGGCAATGATTAATTGATTTTGGGAGCACGAGGATGTTGGATTAGAATTTCTTTCGGATATAAAGAGTGAGCTATCCAAGACTTATTTATAATACCGATGTGTGACGGACTCAAAGGAGAATTCTAGTTGAATGAGATTATGTGCGTGAAGATGAGAACTTAACAGATTTGAGGCTTAGAAGAATGGTAGATAGGGATGACTACAGAGTATAGTATAAGTTAGGGTGATCATGAGATTGAGTGGAGCTTTTATTAGCATCGAGACTTGGTTGTTGAGTTGACGTGAGAAGACATTGGGAATAACACGACGTGATGAGATGAGTAGATGGTTAGGTTGACGGATTTAATATTGGTTGAAAATAATTATAGTAGGTAGGTTGAGATGTGATCTTGATAGTCCGAATTATTTGGTGGATAAAATTTTGGGAAGATACGACAAGGAATGTATTATGGACACGACGATTGCTGATTGGTGAAGGTATTATAGGATATACAAATGTTTTTATCTTGGATTGGTGGATGACTAGAATCTCACTTTTTGGAGATTTATTAATGTTGGGAAAAGATTTAGAAATTTAAAAGATATTAATGAGTGATGATGATGTTTAGTGGAGTGGTACGATATCAGAAGATGATTATTATTTTATGAGAACTTGGAGTTGGAAATTGGAACGGTAGTAATGGGACTATATTATTAGGAGGTGAGTTTAGTCGTGGCTTTGCCCAGTGAAAAGATGGATTATGGGGGATTATTGAGGAACGTTGTTCGAAGTTACAGGATTAGAAATCTTTATGAGTAGATATGATAGTTGCGGGTATAAGGTTATATGGGTAATATTATTACTAGTGTGAGTGATTCCGAGGGCGGAATCATTTCTAAGGTGGGTAGAATGTAACGGCCTGTTTCTATCGTACCTTCTTCGTGCACGTGCTTTTGATCGTGCACGTGATTATTTTAGACTTTATTTGTTTTTGAACGATTTTGTGTGATATGTCGTCGTGATCGTCTCTGAAAATATTAGATTGCGAAACGACTTTGGAACGACATATCTCGAGTCGTTCTTCCGCGATACTAACTTATTTGACGTGACGTCGCGACTTTCTGTTTTGACGCGAGACGTTTCTATTTTTAGTTTCGTCCCTCGACGTCGAAATTTAGATCCATCTTCTCCACACTCTTTCTTTAGTTGTCCCGAACACCCCAGAATTATTTTATAATTTTTGGACTTAATTTGACCTATTTTCTATTTTTTTGAAAGCTTTAAATAATTTTAAAACCTATTTTTATAAAATTTTTAATTACAATAAAATTTCTATATTATAATAACGTATCAAAGAATTTTCTGGAAAATTTTCAGAATTTTTGGCCGCCCCAATTTCGTGTGAGGGAGAGGAGAGTAATTTTTAAGTAAATTAATTATTTTAAATTATTTTAATAATATTTTTCCGAACCCAAACCCTAACCCTAGCTCTAACCTATTTAAGTTAGCCCTAGGCAAAGTTATTTCGTCATAACTCAAAACCCTAGCCGCCGTTTCATCTTCTAAAGCTTCGTCGCAACGTTGCGACGATCGCAACGTGCACGACCGACGGCCACCCCCGCAAATCTCAGCGCGACGACCGGAGCAAGCCCCCCGCATCGCCGCTTGCAGCACCCGCTGCATCACCTCCCCCGCCGTCGCCCGCTCCGACCGAGAGCACCGCTCGGTCAGACCGAGCGCCCGCTCCGCACAGCCGCTTGGCCCGCTCCGCTGCACCCCGCTAGCGCTTGACCGAAGCCACTCCCCGCTCCGACCGAGAGGCCGCCCCGCACCCGCTCTCCGCTCCGCCTCGTTGCAAGTTGCAACGTTGCAACTTGGCCCGCCCGCTGCGACCGACGGGATCTGTCGGTCTGACCGACGGATTCCTCCGCACCCGCCGCTGCAACCGAGCCCCCCGCATCGCCAGTGCACGACCGAGAGCTTCTCTCGGTCTGACCGAGAGAAACCCTCGCACCGAGGGTGAACGACCGACGGCCTAGTGTCGCAAGTGGGTTTCTCCCACACCAACTTCTGTGGTGGGCCCCCCAAGTGCTCCTGAGGTGTTGTGGGCCCCCCCTTGGACCCCTAGCACTGCTGTGGGCCCCACTTGGATGTGCTACTTCGCGGATTTGCCGTCTATGACGTTGCGACACGTCGTAGGCCTTCGTCGCAAGTTTGGACTTTTGGAGAATCGTGCGAGGACCAGATCTGAAGCTGTGGAGTGCTCCGATCAGACACGACATCCATTCTACGGCAAACTCCGGTTCAGGTTGGTTCCCCGAAACTCGTAGAAACCCCCACAATAGCTGACTGAACCCTAAACTAAAAACCGTCAACTTGAACTAAATTTAATTTTCAGCTCCTGTAAAACGTTGTGCGAACATAGAAAATCGACGAACGAACAAATTTGACTGTGCACATAGGATAGATCGTCGATTAGGTTGATACATCAAAAAGTGACTTTTGACGAATAGGATAGTCCCGAAAACCTAGAAACGAAACCTAATAGGATTTGACGAATTGAGACCTGACATCGTCGCCGTGGCGATATTTCAGACGGACTTCTGCGGACGAGACGCTTGGACGAGACGCTTGGACGAGACGCTTCGAGAGGACGACACACTCGCCATTTCAGGCAAGTGTACCCACTTGCGTTTTTGACCGTGCTTTGGTCTTAGATTGCTAGAACTGTTAGACTGTGAATGTATAGAACCGGACGTGAAATGATAGCGTCCGGGACGCTCTTGACGGCTCAGACTTGACGACGAAGTCTGAGCCTGACAACAACAACTTTTTCATGCTGTAGGGCTATCATGTGTGTGCGTGAGTGTGGACACCCTAGAATAACCCTTCCCGTCTTGTCACGTCATGTCCCGTCTTGCACAGCCCGCTGGGCAATAGGGCACTCGCCGAGTGATCCCTTGTACAGACTCACAGCCTGCGGGCAATAGGGCACTCTCCAAGTTGAGAGAGTGATCCCTTGTACGGATACACAGCCCCGAGGGCAATAGGGCACTCTCCAAGCTAGAGAGAGTGATCCCTTGTACGGATTCTCAGCCTACGGGCAATAGGGCACTCGCCAAGCTAGAGCGAGTGATCCCTTGTACGGATATCTTGTCTTGTCTTGTCTTGGGGTTTGGGGTTGGGTTGAGCGTGGCGCACGGTAAGAGGGTCTGATCCCCCTCGAACCGTAAGGCGTGAACCCTTTCGTGTCTCACTTGTCTTGTCCTGCCTTGTTTCCGTCACGTCACGTCTTGTCTTGACACCTGTAGGCTAGTCCCGTAGTTGGTAGCACACGCTACGACTACTACTTGTCCCGTTTTACTTTCCTGCTGCGTTACTTCCTGTCGTGTTACTCTGTTATAACCACATCATGTTAATCAACCAGTAAACTGTTGTGTAAAAGAACCTCAGCATGCTAATCAACCAGTAAACCGTTATTTAAAGTTCGGTGCACTTGCAGTAAAGTCTAACCCTTCTTGTAGACTTTACCTGACGTACAGTTCCTTTTTCCTGGGTGCTGTACGTCAGGTATTTAGCCAGAGTTCGTGGACGAGGCAGACTCGCTGGAGTACGTGGAGCCGAGGACGTCGACCCAGAGCACGTGCCTGACGAGGACCAGACCTTGAGGTCTTTTTAGTCGCCACCTTCAGAGGTTACTACTTTCAGTTTTCTTTGCCACGCTTAGGCTCCTTTTTAGACTTTGTACTTGTTGGATATCATATCTCTAATTTAATGAATGCAAATTTCTTTTCTGTACTTTTGTTGTTTCGAACTATAAAAATGCAAGAACCTGAAAAACTTTTAAAATGGTACCTCTACAGACGCTGATTGGGTCCGAGCTTCTAAAGCTCTGGCCTAAGCGGGCCTCGTCACGTTTCGCTTCTTTCCATTTTGGGAAGCGGGGCGTGACATTCGAGTTGATTTTTTGGCCGATATATCCGGCCTGTGTGGCCGATATGTCCCACTTCTTTCACAACAAAAATAATAAGTTGGGACCCTATTGCCCTTTGTACTCATATTTGATGATTTTTTAACAACCAAATTCCCGGTTTTCACACCGACCCCTTTTACCCATTTACCAAGCTCTTCTATGCTGGGGAAAATTTTATTTGTTGTGAACTGATTTGTATAATCTTCATTAACCTCTGAGCCTTCAATAATACGCTGAATTAAGTACCAGATACCAATATAGTCACTAAATGTTTTGCTTTATTATCTAGTAAATCAGTCCGTTAACAAAGCAAAATAATTTCAAACCTTTGCTTCTTTGTCCGCTTCATCCCAGATCCCCTCAATGTGTACCGAGTCCATCTCAATCTTCGTAATTTCTACGCAATCATGTACCAAATGTACATTGCAGCAATCAATTTCTGAAATTATTAATAAATACCAAATTAATTAGCATCAATTAATGGCTTACCAACTTTACGATGCAATGCGTCCGCAGTCGACTATTTTAGGGCACCCCAACCCAATGACACAAATCTTTTGCTCTGCCTTAAGGACCTTCGTTTGATATAAGCAGGAACTCTTATAGTCTATATAGATCAACGAATTAGAATAATTTCTGTTGATCAAACCCTATCTCGTTAGCTTTTCCCGCCGTAGGTCACAAAACTGATCGCATATGGAAGCTGTTATGATGCCTTTGTATATACGGATGCGTAAAAATATTGGTTCATAGTGTAAATTACTCATCGCGAACACTGGGAGGGCAAAAATGTAAAAGTTCTCCTCTGTGAACCGTCTAGCTCTTTGCCCACCGCACACAACCGCGCAAAACTCAGAATTGCTCACCGCACACCACCACGCAAAACTGGGAATTGCTCACCGCCCACAACCACGCAAAACACGGAATTGCTCAGCGCACACAACCACGCAAAACTCGGAATTGCTCACCGCTCATAACCAATCAAAACACGGAATTGCTCAGCGCACATAACCACGCAAAACTCGGAATTGCTCAACGCACACAACCACTCAAACCCCGTAATTGCTCACCGCACACAACCGTTTTGGTCAAGTCCACGTGCACATGTGGACGGGTTATTTGCTAGTAATATTTCAAACTAGACTTGTTTACTCAACCGGCACAACGGGTAAATTATTGTAGACCCGATATGACCCGGTAGGACCCGAAATTGTCCCGTGATACCTTCTGCTCGCAGCGAATTGACAGACAATTACACAGATTGCTCACGGCGGAATTTCAAACGGCAAGTATTTTCAAAGATCGCTCCAATCGCCCAGACCGAAATCCAAAAGATTTGATTTTTATTTAATTGCTCGAAGGATACATCACTTAGTCAACTGGTGAGATCAAACAAAGAGCTGAATCGAGAGAAATCGATTTAGGGGTTTTTGACCTAAATTTATCAACATCGACTCTTTGGTACGTCTATACTTTTAAGTACAGTTTATCTGCCTTTCTTATTTTGATTTTACATGCATTCATCCACGGTTGAGGTTAATGAAGTCGGTACAAAAATCCAAGGTAATATTGATTTATCTTCTTGGCAATAATGCATTAAATCTTTGAGGATCAGGTTATGAATTGTTTGATACAGGATACTATGGATTTTACAACCGACTTTACCACCAATCAACTGTTCAAGGATAGAAAAGAGCTGTTTCAGTGGATACAAAACGTCGGGTTAAGTCATGGGCATGTGATTGTTACACGTTCGGGGAGATTAAGTAAAACGGCCAAAGAGCATCATGCTGTGTACTTTGCGTGTGAAAGAAGCGGTGAGTATCGGGGACACCGAAAGCTAAAAAAGACCAACCAGCCTGTTAAAACCAAGAAGTGTTCATGTCCTTTCTCATTGCGTGGTTATATGGTGGGCGTGGGCGTTGAGGAGTGGAAGTTAACAGTCGTTTGTGGCAGGCACAACCATGAAGCAGCTAAATATGTCGATGGCCATTCCGATGACGGGACGTTGCAGGGAATGGAGATGGAAACAGTGCGTGACTTGGCAAATAGCAAGGTTCGGCCAGCTGAAATTTTGAAAGTACTGAAGGCAAATAAAAACTTCAGTGCAACCTCAATCAAAGCAATTTATAATGCACGAAACCGGTTACAACGGGGGAAGAAGGTTGGTATTGTAAAACAGTTGAAGGAGTTAGCATCAGCTGATAAAATTGTGGGTGCTGAGAATGTGAAGGCTGTGAATAATGAGGGGGAGGATCAGAAGGTGGGGGAGTCATTTTGGGAGAATGCAGTGCCTGCTGAGTTACAGGAGGAGGATCATACTGGGAATATGGGTGGGGAGGATGATAAGGTGGATCGTAATGAGGCGGAGCAGACTACTGAGGAGGAGGATGATGATGATGAGAATGCAGTGGCTAAGGCCTTTGAGAAGGAGCATGAGGTTCTACGTCTTCAAATTTCTACCCTGGTAGCGGAGATTGCTAAGTAGCATGCTGAGATAACGGATACGTCTACATTGACGTGTAAGCCGGGTAAGGGAAGAAGTAGACCGTTGTGGAAACGTACAATAAAGAAGCCGAAACAATCAATTTCACATGATGATAGTGACGAGGACTTGGCTGCCGACATAATAATACCATATTGGAACGCTTTTCCTGAGTGTCTACGACCCCTTATAGTGCATGTCGTAGATGTGAAAGCAGACGGAAACTGTGGGTATAGGGCTGTGGCAGCTCAGTTGGGACTGGGTGAGGACGAATGGAGGCAGGTGAAATATGACTTGCGAGAAGAGATACAAAACCACGACGGCTTGTACCGGCAACTTATGGGTGCCGTGGAATTTAAAAAGAATGTAGTGGCACTGGGCCATTTGTTAGACCGTCCAAAAGCTAAATGGTGGATGCAGATGCCAGAAATGGCACATGTCATTGCCTCATGCTACGACTGTGTAGTACATATTCTTGCACCTCATCAGTGTGTGACATATTTTCCTTTAAGAACTCCTCCAGTACCCCTATCATCCAGACGCCACATAACGTTGGGTTATGTGAACAATAATCACTTCGTTATTGTTAAACTTGCCCCATATGGTCCTGTCCCTCTGACTTCAAGTATGTGGTTAAGATATCGTTTCGATGTGTCAGCCGGATGGCCGGCTGCTTATGAGGATAGGATGCATCAATTCCAATCAATAGTATTTGGTCACGATATTGCAACCGTTGACGTTATTGAAATATTGTAGGATAAAACGTTGTATCATTTTACTATGGATTGTTTATTTCATATTGACAGATTGGTAGCATGAAATTTTATCATGTCTGCCTAAATGTGCAAATGTTATCATCTGTATGCCGTGCTGTGGTGTATCGTATCTATAAGTTATGCTCAACGATAGACCTACTAATCAAGTTTGCCTCTTACTAACTTTTTGGTGAAGGGGTACAAACTGATATATACTGGATTTTGAATGCTTAATAACACACGCAATCTATCCAGATTTTCTTAAGGGTGTTAATTAATACAACTAATAATAGTTATCACGTTGGTATTATATTATTTTATACGTATCAATAATGTTGTTAACATCGGCATAAGAATATGAGTAATCCAATAGAATAAATATTAAAAACAAAATTTAGAACTCCTCAGCGTGCACCACGGTCAAAATCGTTCTCAGCGTCGTGATTAATAACGATTACCGTTACTAATGTCAATCCTGACAATCCATGTAAGATTACTCAGCGCGCAAAACGGTTCAAATCGTGTTAAAATATAACCGTTGTGCGCGCTGAGTAAAATAAGCCAACTAAACCACCGAATTTACTCGAAGCACACAACGGGTTAAAATTTTTACCCGTTTTGACCCGTTAGGACCCTCTTTCATCCCTTGATAAATTCTGCTCACCGCTCACAGCCATAACCTTCCACAGATTGCTCAAGGCGGAATAAGTCAGGCGTCACGAACGGATCTTCCTAGTGCTCAAACTCGGGATCTGACATACATCCAAAAACATGAATGTATGTCAGCAAGGTCTGCAAGAGAAGATTAGCATCCCAAGGCAAGATATACAAATGATATGAATTTAAGAAGCATTTACTAATTTAAAGAAATGATTGCAGCAATTTAACATTAACAATATGTTGAGACGAGACCAACATCCCTAACATGCAATTCTAAACAGTTGCAAGGATTAAAATTAAGATTTCTCTGAGTTCATTAGCATAACAATTTCCAAGAGACCGAGGTTAGCGTTACAATTTCCATGTCAAGAGTTAGCATTCTAATCTAGGGTTCTCGCCTTTAGGTCGTGATGAGAAGGTCGTTCCTCTCACAGGGGCTTACCGTGATTGACACTAACCCACCGCGTCGGGTGGTGCTCTTGAGGAGAGTACCTTTCATACGCCCAGTGGCCGCTCAACCCTAACCCCACCCAAAATTTTTGCCGGAACACGAGCCGGCCTAGTCGACTCACATGACATCACGATATCACGAGTTCGCCTTTGAGGCGCACGATTTCACGATGTCACTCTCGTTAATGACCAAGCAAGATGGACATGACTTAGATGTTGTCAATATTCTTGTTTTACCACATCTACATTAAATACAAGGAATGTCAAGCAGGTTGGTTTAATGAGCGTTTTACATAGAACGATTTACTCTGCCAATGTTTAAATCTAACCCGTGTCGAGTTATATGTCAAAGTCACATTTTGGGGCTAGAACATCAAAAACATTTTCATATGCCGTCATACGTGCAATTTACGAGATACACACATTAAAGTAAAAATAATGCAAATGTTCTACAATTTCAAAAATTCATATTTGATTGCACACTTGCCTGTTTTGACGTTTCGAGTGTCCAGATGATTCGCAACGGTAGGCGTGGTATATCTGCGTGGCAGGATCTTGATTAAGTTAAAAGTGCTTAACTAATAAGGCTAACATTAACTCAAATCGTTTAACCCCTATATAACACTTATTCTTATAGTGCAATGCATATGTGGGCAACTGATTCATAAACTTATATAATATACGTAAGCTTACAGTTTATAAAAATTTTACTATATGAAATACAACTGGCGTTACATTGCTAGGATGTATATCTACATATAGTTACTAAGAATATAAAGCTGCACAATAAAAGTACACCCTATTCAATTTTTACGAAACATATATATATTAATAATCAACTAGGCTAGTTGTTCATAACCACAGTTCCTGACATGCACCTAAAATAATTTTGGTATGCTTGTTCATTAATATTAAACATTGTTTATAAACTCTCACCGTTCGTTCTCGTGTTTCCTTTCGTTGGTTGAAGGTGGAAACCAAGCCGTTGGACGGCAACGGCGGCGGGGGCTGCGGCAAAGGGTCCGGTGGATACAGCAGTGGGAGGCGGCAAAGAACAGCTTGCGAGCTGCTGTCGGTGGCTCGAGCTTGTCGGTGGACACCGGAGGTGGGTGGAAAGCCGTGGAGAGGTCGGAGGGGGCCCTCTGTTTGAAACAGAGTGGAGGGAAGGAGAACAGCGCGGAGGCTCCGAGGTGGCGGGCTGTTCCTGGGCGTGGCAAAGATGGCGAAGGGGGCAGAGGAACGCGATGGGAGGTGGGGAGGGGCTCGGCCTTGAAGACGAAGGAGAGGGGGTGTTTGGATCTCGGAGAGGAGAAGAGGAAAGGGTCAGTGCGGCGGTTTTGTTTGCTGCGTGGAGGAGGAGGGTAGGCGGAGGCGTTCGCGAGTTGTTGGGAGGTGCGAGGCCTGGGTTTCGACAGGCTGTTGTGAGGTTAAAGGAGGAGTGAGGTTCGGATCTCGGGGAGGTGCGGGCTTGGGGAAGAGAGGTCGAAGGTGGCGGACATGGAAGAGTGGTTGGTTCGACGGTGGACGGTGTCAGTTTTGGCTGCCGGAGGCTGGGAGCATGGCAGCGGCCGCGGGATGGAAGAGGGAGGCCTAAGCTCGTGTCGATGGGGTGAGGGTGCTGCGGATGCGCGGGTGCTGCGAGTTGCGTGCGTGAATGGAGGCCGCTAGCGATGGAGGACGGTGGATCTTGATGTTGGGAGGCGGTGGTGATGTGAAGACGGTGGGCGGAGGTCGAAAAGGCACGGGGCGAGCGGGAGTAGGTGGCGGCCTTGGGTCGAATGGAGAGAGGGGACGACTGCGTATGGGTGTTGAGGAGAAATTGGGGAGGCCTAGGGTTCCTATTATTATAGGAGGGTGGGTAAGGCTGCTCCTCTAGGTTGGCCTCTAGGGTTAATTTAATAACGAAAAGAGTGGGCTATGTTTTCATAGGGTTACTCTAGGGTTCTTTTAGGATAGCCTAAGGACAATAGGTGTGCCAGCTAAATAGTTAGCCTGGGTCCTAGGTTAATTTAAATACGGAAGAATAATAATAGGAGAGGGTTAACACGTGGTTGAGTGGGGATTTTGTTGTAATGGCTGGAGAGAAGGGAGAGATAATGGGGGGTTTCGGTTTGAATCTTTTTTTAAAACGTTTGAATTGGAGAGTAATTGGAAAGGGATTAAATGGGTTTGATCAAGGCAATTAAGGCTAAATAATAGGTTTAATATTGGTCTAAGAAGGTAAGTCTCATTTGACTATTTAAAAGATTAAAAATTCAAATTTTGAATTTCGAAAGTTTAAATTAAAATAAGAGGTTAATTTCTTTTTAAAAATAATTATTATAAAGGATTAAACCAAGTAGTTCAAATAATGAAAAAAATAATTCATATGAAAAAAAAATATTTAGGGTCGAAGTGAGTACGGGGACGGAATACGCCAAGCTACGAATACGAATAAGGATAAACAACACGAGAGGGAAAACAGACTATGTATCGCTAAAACCGGTCGTTACATCCTACCCACCTTAAGAGTGATTCCGTCCTCGGAATCTTATCGGCTAAGGTACCGGGAAAAATATTAGGGTAACACTCACATCTCTCTTCTAATGTATACACACTGTAAATAAACGTCATGCCATATCCAAATAGTATCTCTAACACTAATACCAATACCAATAGTAATACCACTGATAATACCAATCAACATCTATGCTAATAGCAGTAAAAACACATGTACATACATTACTAGTTACATATTAAAATAACACGCTTAATATAATATGATCCTACAAATACAATTCAACCAAAATTATACTCGGTGAATAGTAACACTTTACTACACCACCACAACAATTTACTAGCAGTGAGTGTACCAACACCTAGCACACTCACGTTATTACAAATGCACAAAGCAATACCACATATCTTATACTCTCACAATCTATACTGATATAGTACCACATGTCACATAAACATACCACTAATAAAAATACAATTATTTTTAGTCAATTAACATTCCAATCACACGATCACTTTACATACCGCATATTACTATATACACGTAATAATATATGTCACTATACGTATATACATGCACATATTACCTTACACCAAACACAGATTTATAAGCCTTACTCATAGCACTAGGGTCAACGTAATCTACCCACCTTAAGATTTAGTCCGTCCTCAGGCTTCCTTAAATAGGCAGACATAGGGGTGTGCGGATTTAGGCACTAAGGTCATTCTATCCTGGCATACATACATTATAACGAAACCATACACATCCATATGCATACACTTACTCATATATCACACACGTCCAAATACCTATTCATACATTCATTTTACATACGCATACATACTTACACTACTACACGCCTGTCTCCCATCTATATATGACGTATATATACACACCAGTACACACAACCAGGGTAATTTACATAGGCAGGTATACTATTTCACACATTCACACATACGTAGTCACAAACATACGGCCATGCATACCTCCTGGTATACACATGCTCACACACCATCCCGTAGGGGTAATATTAGAATCTTACTATACATAAAACACACTTATTCATACATACCTATATATACACACCTATAACTAACCACATGCATATATATTGACAAGTACACACCGACATGCTATCACACAATAAATTTGCACGCATAACTATGCGTACACCTATTAACATTGTACTGAACACTCATATCACTATACCAGCATCCAATTACAAACATTAATAAGTACAAATATGGTACATATACTCCTAGTAACTGGCCAAAACTAAATCTAATATTCCTAGAATGATATAGTCAATTTCTCGCCTAAGTATAAACATAACACTTACTATTCTATACCCGCCTATATACATATATATCACAAATTTTGTACATGCACATATGACACAATAGACAATCACTCCATAGTAATATCCTAAGGGTAAGCACACTCATACACGGGTGGTATATAAAGATTAGCATACGCGGGCCCTCAGTCATTATCTATACATGCACCACAACACCACAATCAAACTAAAGGTCCCACTATACTTAAACTAAACCTGACATAAGAAAAGATAAGCTCTAATGTGATAACTAAGCAAGGTGCAGGAATGAGGCAACGAGTTAATGTTGTGATGGACGGTTTCGAATGTGACATGGGTAAGAGGTAGTTTGGTTGGGTGTTTATGAACCAAGGTAAGAAGATAAGGATGCCGTGTGTGAAAAATAATAACATCGTACCATAGCGAAGATATGGTATAAGTTAAAAATGTAAAATGTGATTAGTCAAACAATAGGTGAAGAGTGATACGGGCCTAGTGATGTGGTGCTTGTTTTGCAAGTGGAAATGGGTTTTAAAAAAATGTGAAGGCAATGATTTTGAAACTGACACACAAGATTTTGAGGTTCTATTTAACTTTGGAAGTATTTTAAAAATATGTATGAATGATTGGTTTGAAATGTGTTAGTAAGAAAAGGAGGTGACATTAAAAATAAAGTTTCAAAAGGAAGTTCTTTACACGAGGAAAAATAGAGTGGTTATACGAGGGTATGCGAAATAGAAGTGCGAGAGATGAATGTCAGGAAATCGTTATAAGATAGTAATTAAAAATCGCGTCAGAAAAGTTTCATATCAAGATTGGGTTCAAGTAAACTGAAGTGTAAAGAATCTATTAAAAGTTTTTTTTTGAAGGAATTTTAAACTTAGCGAAGAATTCAATAAATGAAATATCGAAAATATCTTTTTAGAAGGAGGGGTTCAAGGTAAAAAAATGGCGGATATGAAGAGTTTATGTGAATCGAGGACAAGAATCAGATTCGACGATTGAAGCGTAAGGACGACTAAGAAGTAACTCTGTGAATACGCTACGGCGGCTTTCTACGATCATTAACATGGAAGTGTAATGATTATAAAATAATAAAATCAGGGGGAAATAATCATTGGGTCGACTAAGGTTTAGCACTAAGGTTCGTCAAAGAACTAGACTGTGATAGGGAAGCCGAGGTGGTGGTTCATAGAGGGTCAAGGTCGGGATCTTATGGGTCTGGGATGTCTTACGTCTCGAAGTCTACTCATTGCTGGCGTCTCAGGTTCAATTGGCTTGGCAACGATCACTACGGTGGGTTAGGCCCTAGATTCGATAAAACTTAAGCTAACGACTAATGAAGCTAATACGATCAGAGAAAAGCTAGGGTGACTCCTAAGATTATAATACGAAGTTGTGGCAAAGGTGTCTAACTAATGAGCATGAGCATCTAACTAACTCTTCCTATCATCCTGACATTGGGCTTCCTATCGTGCTGAGACAGTTATACGAGTAATTTCACATACGAACTAATTCTGGACGTTTTGGCTAATGAAAAGTGTTCTCATTGTTCTGAATTTCGCATTTGCAGGACCTGCATGGGCCACCACTAAAACCTGTAACGCCCCCGCTTCCCAAAAGACACTGAAAGCGAGAACGTTACACGGCCCGCTTGAACTGGAGCGGTGAAGCTCGAGTTCAATAAGCGTCTGTGATAAAAACACAGAAGAGGTCCTTGCATTTGCGTATCAGAACAATCAGAACATTTCAAAAGTTAAAATCCACATCCAGATATATATAGAGTTCGTACACGAAATTAAACAACAAGCCACAGCTGGGCTAAAGTAGCAATAGGAAATGAAACGTACATAACTATTGCAACGACTAAAGGTAAACTAAGAAAATCTAGAAGTGAAGGGGGGTCCTCTAGTCTTCCGCAGAAAAGCGGCTCGGCGTCTACGGTGAACCCTGGCTCTCTAAGTCAGGCGTCACGAACGGATCTTCCTAGTGCTCAAACTCGGGATCTAACATACATCCAAAAACATGAATGTATGTCAGCAAGGTCTACAAGAGAAGATTAGCATCCCAAGGCAAGATATACAAATGATATGAATTTAAGAAGCATTTACTAATTTAAAGAAATGACTGCAGCAATTTAACATTAACAATATGTTGAGACGGGACCAACATCCCTAACATGCAATTCTAAACAGTTGCAAGGATTAAAATTAAGATTTCTCTGAGTTCATTAGCATAACAATTTCCAAGAGACCGAGGTTAGCGTTACAATTTCAATGTCAAGAGTTAGCATTCTAATCTAGGGTTCTCGCCTTTAGGTCGTGATGAGAAGGTCGTTCCTCTCACGGGGGCTTATCGTGATTGACACTAACCCACCGCGTCGGGTGGTGGTCTTGATGAGAGTACCTTTCATACGCCCAGTGGCCGCTCAACCCTAACCCCACCCAAAAGTTTTGCCGGAACACGAGCCGGCCTAGTCGACTCACACGACATCACGATATCACGAGTTCGCCTTTGAGGCGCACGATTTCACGATGTCACTCTCGTTAATGACCAAGCAAGATGGACATGACTTAGATGTTGTCAATATTCTTGTTTTACCACATCTACATTAAATACAAGGAATGTCAAGCAGGTTGGTTTAATGAGCGTTTTACATAGAACGATTTACTCTGCCAATGTTTAAATCTAACCCGTGTCGAGTTATATGTCAAAGTCACATTTTGGGGCTAGAACATCAAAAACATTTTCATATGCCGTCATACGTGCAATTTACGAGATACACACATTAAAGTAAAAATAATGCAAATGTTCTACAATTTCAAAAATTCATATTTGATTGCACACTTGCCTGTTTTGACGTTTCGAGTGTCCAGATGATTCGCAACGGTAGGCGTGGTATATCTGCGTGGCAGGATCTTGATTAAGTTAAAAGTGCTTAACTAATAAGGCTAACATTAACTCAAATCGTTTAACCCCTATATAACACTTATTCTTATAGTGCAATGCATATGTGTGCAACTGATTCATAAACTTATATAATATACGTAAGCTTACAGTTTATAAAAATTTTACTATATGAAATACAACTGACGTTACATTGCTAGGATGTATATCTACATATATTTACTAAGAAATATAAAGCTGCACAATAAAAGTACACCCTATTCAATTTTTACGAAACATATATATATTAATAATCAACTAGGCTAGTTGTTCATAACCACAGTTCCTAACATGCACCTAAAATAATTTTAGTATGCTTGTTCATTAATATTAAACATTGTTTATAAACTCTCACCGTTCGTTCTCGTGTTTCCTTTCGTTGGTTGAAGGTGGAAACCAAGGCGTTGGACGGCAACGGCGGAGGGGCTGCGGCAAAGGGTCCGGCGGATACAGCAGTGGGAGGCGGCAAGAACAGCTTGCGAGCTGCTGTCGGTGGCTCGAGCTTGTCGGCGGACACCGGAGGTGGGTGGAAAGCCGTGGAGAGGTCGGAGGGGGCCCTCTGTTCGAAACAGAGTGGAGGGAAGGAGAACAGCGCGGAGGCTCCGAGGGTGGCAGGCTGTTCCTGGGCGTGGCGAAGATGGCGAAGGGGCAGAGGAACGCGATGGGAGGTGGGGAGGGGCTCGGCCTTGAAGACGAAGGAGAGAGGGTGTTTTGATCTCGGAGAGGAGAAGAGGAAAGGGTCAGTGCGGCGGTTTTGTTTGCTGCGTGGAGGAGGAGGGTTGGCGGAGGCGTTCGCAAGTTGTTGGGAGGTGCGAGGCCTGGGTTTCGACGGGCTGTTACGAGGTTAAAGGAGGAGTGAGGTTCGGATCTCGGGGAGGTGCGGGCTTGGGGAAGAGAGGTCGAAGGTTGCGGACAGGGAAGAGTGGTTGGTTCGACGGTGGACGGTGTCAGTTTTGGCTGCCGGAGGCTGGGAGCATGGCAGCGGCCGCGGGATGGAAGAGGGAGGCCTGGGCTCGTGTCGATGGGGTGAGGGTGCTGCAGATGTGCGGGGTGCTGCGAGTTGCGTGCGTGAATGGAGGCCGCCAGCGATGGAGGACGGTGGATCTTGATGTTGGGAGGCGGTGGTGATGTGAAGACGGTGGGCGGAGGTCGAAAAGGCACGGGGCGAGCGGGAGTAGGTGGCGGCCTTAGGTCGAATGGAGAGAGGGGACGACTGCGTATGGGTGTTGAGGAGAAATTGGGAGGCCTAGGGTTCCTATTATTATAGGAGGGTGGGTAAGGCTGCTCCTCTAGGTTGGCCTCTAGGGTTAATTTAATAACGAAAAGAGTGGGCTGTGTTTTCATAGGGTTACTCTAGGGTTCTTTTAGGATAGCCTAAGGACAATAGGTGTGCCAGCTAAATAGTTAGCCTGGGTCCTAGGTTAATTTAAATACGGAAGAATAATAATTGGAGAGGGTTAACACGTGGGTGAGTGGGGATTTTGTTGTAATGGCTGGAGAGAAGGGAGAGATAATGGGGGGTTTCGGTTTGAATCTTTTTTTAAACGTTTGAATTGGAGAGTAATTGGAAAGGGATTAAATGGGTTTGATCAAGGCAATTAAGGCTAAATACTAGGTTTAATATTGGTCTAAGAAGGTAAGTCTCATTTGTCTATTTAAAAGATTAAAAATTCAAATTTTGAATTTCGAAAGTTTAAATTAAAATAAGAGGTTAATTTCTTTTTAAAAATAATTATTATAAAGGATTAAACCAAGTAGTTCAAATAATGACAAAAATAATTCATATGAAAAAAAAAATATTTAGGGTCGAAGTGAGTACGGGGACGGAATACGCCAAGCTACGGATACGAATAAGGATAAACAACACGAGAGGGAAAACGGACTATGTATCGCTAAAAACCGGTCGTTACACCGCTCATAGCCATAACCTCCCACAGATTGCTCAAGGCGGAATATCAAACAGCAAGTTTTTCGTAGATTGCTCAAGGCGCACAGACGGAAATTCCAAAGATTTGATTTTTATTACTGGGCTCGACATTTACATCACAGTGGCAACTGCTGCGTTCAAACAAATCGGTGAAGTGATAGCAATCGATTTAGTGGTTTTCAACCTAAATTTGTCGAAATCGCGATTTGGTAAGTATACAATGTTAAGTACATTTTATTTGATATTCTTATTACAATTACAATGTGTAGAAATAGAAGGAGAAATTTTTGGTTTTTACTTGCCTGCAGATACAGTTGAGATTGATGGAGATGCTAAAAAATTCCGAGGTAATATTGATTTTTCTTTACGTCAATAATGTAACTAATGTTTGGTTCCCGGTCCAATTAGTTGTATGAATTGTTTGATACAGGTGTATATGGATTATACAGCCGAATTTACAACGATTCAACGTTTTAAAAGTAGAGACGAGCTCTTTAAGTGGATAAAGAGCGTCGGACGATAACAGGGGCATGTGATTGTTACCAGTGTGTCGAGTATGAGTAAATCGTCCAATAGGACTCCCGCTGCCTACTATGCATGTGCAAGAAGCAGGAACTACAGGGGACACCGACCAGTACGAAAGAGCAACCGGCCAGTTAGAACCAACAAGTGTGGATGCCCGTTCAAATTGCGTAGTAATGAGGTGGGCGATGGCGGTGAGTGGAGTTTACCGGTCATTGATGGCAGGCACAACCATCAAGCTGCTAATTATGTCGCGGGCCATTTCGACGACGGGATGTTGCAGGGAAAAAAGGTGGAAGCATTGCGAGACTTGGCAAATAGAAAGGTGCCGCTATCAGTAATTTTGAAAGGCTGGAAGGAAACTAAATCCTTCAATGAAACACCAATCAAATCAATTTATAATGCACGTTCCCGATTACTAAGGGGGCAGAGTGTGGGTATGGTAAACAAGTTGAAGGAGTTAGCATCACCGTGTAGAATTGTGGGTGATGAGCTTGTGGTGCATGTGGATAATGTTGAGGAGGGGCAGAAGGGAGATGAGGAGAAGGTGGATGAGGCTGAGGAGGCGACTGCATTGGCTGCTTATTGGTAGGATGATGAGGTGGATCGTAATGCGATGGAGCAGGCTGCTGAGAAGTTGGCTCTTAGTGGGCAGGAGCAGAATGCTACGGAGGAGGATGAGGTTAATGCAGCGGATGAGAATGTGGAGCCGAGGGTGCATGATGTTTATGGGGATGATGAGGATGAGAATGCAGTGGCTGCTGAGTTGACTGTAGATGATTATGTTATTGGGGAGATGGTGGAGACGGAGGAGACGGTTGCCCTTAACGTGGAGGTGCAGAATGCTGAGGAGGTACTGGTGGAGGATAATGCAGCGGCTGAGACTGTGGAGCCGAAGGTGTATGAGGAGAAGGCGAACGAGGAGGAGGATGATAAGGAAGTGGCTACTGATTTGATTGCTGAGGAGCATACTGGGAAGTTGGTGGATACGGCGGGGACGGTGGAACGTAATGTGGCTGACCAGACTGTTGAGATGGATGAGGGGGAGAATGCAGCTGGGGAGAATGAGGAGCCGCAGGAGGATGAGGCGAATGTGGAGGATGTGGAGGATGAGAAGATAGAGGATGCTGGGTTGATGCAAGCTGAGCTTACGTTGGAGTTGGGGGCGACGGTGGAGATGGGGGATCATAATGTGGATGCTTAGACTGCTGGGAGGGAGGAGGAGACGGCTGTGGCCTCGTATTTTGATGAGCACGAGGAGATGGATGGCATGCTTAAACAACTTTCTCCCCTGGTTGATGAGATTTCTGATCATTTTTCGGATGTGACGGAGATGCCTACAGTTATGAGGAAGCCTGTTAAGGCTCCACGGTTGCATTCAATTGCGGAGCATACGGCGGCGGCGAAGGAGAAGCCTAAATGGAAGAGGCGGCCTTCGAAGGAAAGTAGTAGGCGTCCGAAACTTCAAATAAAGAAGCCGAAACCTTCGTTTCCCCGTGATGATTATGTTGATGATTTGCCTGCCAACTTCCTCATACCATATTATTTGTATTTTCATCCCGACCTACAATCCCTCATAGTGGGCGGCGAAGACGTGGTTTCAGATGGCAACTGTGGGTACAGGGCTGTGGCAGTTCAGTTGGGCTTGGATCAATCCGATTGGCGGACTGTCAGAGCTGATTTGCTCCGTGAGATGCGGACATACAGCATCTTGTACAGGCGTGTTATGAGTGAGGTTTCATATAATTATAATTTGAAGGCAGTGAACTATTTTATTACTGATAAACGTGCAGGAGAGGAAAATTGGATGCAGATGCCAGACATGGGACATGTCATTGCCTCAGGCTACAACTGTGTAGTACATTTGATTGCATGTGATCTGTGTGTGACATTTTTTCCATTGAGAAGTCCTCCAGTAAACCGAGCCTCCAGACTCCACATAACGTTGGGTCATGTGAACAGAAATCACTTTGTTATCCTTCAACTTGAACCAACAGGTGACGTCCCTCTGACTTCAGTTGTGTGGACAAGATCGCATGACACTGTGGCCGATGGATGGCCGGCTGGTTATGAGCAGAGGATGCAGTCATTCGTTGATAGGGTAAAAGGTACGGATATTGCTACCGCTGATGATTTTTAGTATCTGTAAGATAAAACGTTTATCAATGTAATAGGTTTTTTTGGTATAAAAATGGACCACTTTGGCGGATGAAATTTTATCATGGCTTCCGAAATGTGCAAATGTCATCATCGGTATGGATTGATGTTGTGTATCATACCAATTACACCGAGCGCAACACTGCAGTAATATTGCCCGTTTTGCGCTTTGAGTAATTATGTCTTTACCTACCAAATTGCTCAACGCGCAGAACTGTCAATATTAGTGCAGGTTTGCGCTCTGGGTATTTTTAATAACATCAACCTTTGTTCCAAATTGTTATGCGATGAGAATGTGTCATTGTTAGTGTGTCCAATACTCCAAGTGAGAGTAGGGTTATTGTATCATATATGTTATTGTCTGACAAAATTGCTTACCATAAACTCCCATTGATAAGTTTTGCCTGTTGAGCGCCTTTATTAGCCAATTTGTTAGTGGTTACTACAATTGCTCACCATTCACCACGATCAGAAAAAATAATTTTGACCGGTTGTGCGCGGTGAGCAATTTTGTTAGTGCGAAAAAAAAACTCCTACTCGTCCACTCAATAAAATTTGCTGATATATCCACAGTTATTGCTGCTCGCACCGTGCAAATTTTTAATGGTTAACAGAAATGCTCACAGCGCACAACGGCGATATATTGGAACCTTTGGTCTTACTAAGAGACCCCTCGAGTCTGCAAAGCAGTGTTGGTGAACATACAGAGCAGGGATCGTTAATATACAGCGGATTTATTAGCCAATTTGTTAGTGGTTACTACAATTGCTCACCATTCACCACGATCAGAACAAATAATTTTGGCCGGTTGTGCGCGGTGAGCAATTTTGTTAGTGCGAAAAAAAACTCCTACTCGTCCACTCAATAAAATTTGCTGATATATCCACAGTTATTGCTGCTCGCACCGTGCAAATTTTTAATGGTTAACAGAAATGCTCACAGCGCACAACGGCGATATATTGGAACCTTTGGTCTTACTAAGAGACCCCTCGAGTCTGCAGAGCAGTGTTGGTGAACATACAGAGCAGGGATCGTTAATATACAGCAGATTTATTAGCCAATTTGTTAGTGGTTACTACAATTGCTCACCATTCACCACAATCAGAACAAATAATTTTGGCCGGTTGTGCGCGGTGAGCAATTTTGTTAGTGTGAAAAAAAACTCCTACTCGTCCACTCAATAAAATTTGCTGATATATCCACATTTATTGCTGCTCGCACCGTGCAAATTTTTAATGGTTAACAGAAATGCTCACAGCGCACAACGGCGATATATTGGAACCTTTGGTCTTACTAAGAGTCTAAGAGACCCCTCGAGTCTGCAGAGCAGTGTTGGTGAACATACAGAGCAGGGATCGTTAATATACAACGGATTGCTACCAGCCGGATGTTCTGCTCTATAATGATTAATGCATGCCTAAGTTTTGTGCATTGGGATAAACTGTAGCCACTAAAAAAATAGCCCAACGCGCACAACGGGCAAAATTATGCCCTTAGGCTCGGGCAAAATTACGAGCACAACGGGAAAACAACGCGCACAACGGGCAAAAATTACGCGCACAACGGGCAAAACAACGCGCACAATGGGCAAAAAGGAAAGCCGGGTGTTCGCTTTTTGAGCATATAAAAGGTAGTTTATCAACAATTGTTAAACGCGCACACACCTAGTAGCCTTATGCCCGGTGTGCGCGTTGAGCAAAGTTACGACGATAGCGCATTTGCTCAACGCGCCCCGCACGGACTAATTTTGCCCGTTGTGCGCTTTGAGCATATTTGTTGGATGATGTAATTTTTGTTCCAACGGTCAATCATTCACACTCCTATTTTCATCATACTAAAATTGTGATTCCGCAACATGCCAACAGTCAAACTTCACTTAGAAACTTTACCTAATTGTGATTAAGACCGATACTTATTCATTCTGAAGAAATTTTATATAAAATCTGATACCTAGTCAATCTGATTCAGAAACTGCATGCAAACCTTTAGATTAACGCTGATACATATTCAAACGGTGACCATTCCAAAATGGCCAACCCATTCTAACATACTGAAGTACGTACAGATACAGATCCAAACAGATACATATCCCTTTACTCTTACAAACTGATACATTTGAGTGTCTTCGCAGATGTTTGCAATGAAGTGGCGCGTGATCTGCGTGTTTTCCCCTTCAACTTCCGCGAGTTCATCGGGCGCCCATCTTCGTTGCGTTTATTAATGTCCTTGGATAGTTGGATATGAGTGTCGCGTCGTTGTAACCTGCAGTCAAGTATGTAGCCGTGTCAAACACAACGCCTGGAACCCCGATTCCCCTGTGGCGATGTACGACACGGGCAATGCGCTCCACATCTACGTTGCAGTTGCCGAATTTCTGCCCTGATCTGCTCAAGATGATTGTCATACCAGATGTGTGCAATGACGTGGCACTTTGTCCGTAGTAGGAGACCCCGTGAATTCGAAAGTCGGCAGACCGTTTCGCTTATTACCGTCATTGCTGTCGTCGTTGTAACCTGAAGTCAGGACAAAAGACACCGATTGGAACTCAGTTACCGGAGACAATGTAAAACAACACAGGGTTGCATAAGAAGTTGTGTTTAGGAGTGTAAGCGATCGGAAAGGATAGGATGGAGTGTCTGTGCGTCAAAGATGATGTATAGTGAAACGATGAAGGGTTTGATGGAGGAGATGGAGTGTATAAAAAGGAGATGGAGATGGATATGGAGTGTATAGCAAGACACGCAAAACAAATACATAGCCACAATTTATAATAGGAGGGAATAACAATCTTACATGGTACAACACCCAGCAGCTTTCCTGAAACATGTGAGACATCATAGCCAATATCACCCCAAAAGAATATGGTATGATCATCGTACACATTTTTCATAGTGCTGTTTGGGACAAATTTTCTCAACACAGTTGCAACACCCCCCAGCATTGTCGGGGATGCTTGATTATAAATGGACGATAGCCCTTCGTTGCATAAGTTTCCAACATGAACCATTTACCTTTACGTGAAAAGAGTACTGGATGAATGCTATCGTCCATATCTATATCAAGCATGCACGAACAGCTGAAGGACTTATTGTTTCCATACGGAGGTTGTGTGGGCAAATAAAGAAGATGATAGAAGAAAGTAGACGAAGTTTAGAGAAGATGAGTGCGCGTTGTCCGCCATTTATAGGGGAAATTGGACCAATCATAATGAAGCGTATAAAAAGTCCGTGATCCTACAGTAATGCAATGGATCTCGGGAATCAACATTTAGAGCATCTCCAAAGGGGCTCCCTAAATTATTTTAGAATGTGGAAAAAAATAGGTTAATTACTCTCCGCCCAATACCATGAAACCCTACGGTTTTTCGCCTTGATCACATAATAAGAAAATTACACTCAACAATACTACTCTCCACTAAGATTTTTTAATACATTATATTCGCCGCGCACACCGGGCTAAATAATACAGAAGCGAGTAACTATCATAATTGCTCACCGCGCAGAACGTTTAGAAAACGAGAATTGCTCAATGCGCAAAACGCAGAACGCATGACATCGAATTGTATTGATGAGAAGAAGTAGAGTTAATGTGTGGCTACATCAAAGACCACGTCATGCTACAAAGGGGTTCTCGTGAATATACAAAAGACTGCTCATCTACAGCGAATTGATGTCAGACATATGAAGAGACTTTAATTGCGATGGGAGAGAATTGATGTAGCTAGAGCGATTTGAAAGCTCTCAGGGAGACCTTTGACCCGAAAAATGACACAAATGTCCTCAAAAGCAAGAGCAAATGTGACCCAGTGGAGAACTTTGTGGCAGTTCACCCTCACTGAGACAAAATTGGTTGTGTGTGGTGAGCAATTCTGAGGTTTGAGTGGTTTTGTGCTCTGAGCAATTCTGATTTTTGAGTGGTTGTGTGCGGTGAGCACTTCTGAGTTTGAGTGGTTCTGTGCGATGAGCAATTTTGAGTTTTGAGTGGATTTGTGCGCTGAGCAATTCTGAGTTTTGAGTGGTTGTGTGCGGTGTGCTTATTCTGAGTTTGAGTGGTTGTGTGCGTCCGAGGGGTCCTTCTTGGCCTAATGCCCTATGATCGTCTGATTTGGGACCCATTGACCGGAAACTCACTCATTTGATGGAGCGATCCAAGTTATACTTTTTTCTGCGAATGTTGCTTGATGCGCGTTACGCGGAACGAATAAACGAAAAGAAATGGTGAATATACTAAGCAACTTCAATACCCATATCTTGAATGACTATTTTGATAGGCCAATTCCTTGGAAACACGAATACTAGTTTATAACGACGTGTTATACTTTCGCTTGCGCAAAACGATGCTTGTATGCTATTTATTCAAATTAATTTAGAGAAAATATCGTGTGATTGATCTTGGTCATGAATTGTGTATATTGATGGTCAAGACCATGTTGGAATGCGTATTATTGAGCCATGCCATGAGCAATTTGAAAGAACCTATTGTTTTATTAATAATCCGTATTTATCGCTCTTTTTGCTAGAGACTAGCAAATCGCTAGTTGGGGGGTGTGATTCGGGTTCAATATTACATATTTAAACCCCCATTTAGCCCTATTTTGTGCTCATGTGACGCTACATTGTTCTCTAATTCATACGTATTTTCTACACATTTATTTATTAGAGAAAACACACTATTTGAGCACAAAACAGCATTTAATGACATAATTCTGCACTTTTTATATTTTTCCTAGCACCGTCTTGATCTCACGATTCCAACGACTATTTATTTGTATTTTTCTGAGATCTGTGCTAATTTCTATGAATTTTTGAATGCAGAATACATTTTAAATGAAGAAATACAAAGAAAATACGTGCACGAATCTTGGCGCATGACGCGGCCGCCATCGGAGCCGCCACGTGGCAGCATCTCCACGCTTCCCCGCCTCCATCCAACGGCGCACAATGATTCCCCCAAAGAACGCGAGCGGGGCGACGTGGCCAAGCTACGGGCCACTCGATCTTCATCCGACGGCTACGATCAGCGAGAGCGGAAGCGGGCGACGCGGCAAATAGAAAGCCGTTCGATCAAGATCTGAATGGCTGGGATTCTCTCCGATCCGAATTCGAGATCGTTCGCGGAGCGGGCGAAAGGCAGACCCGATCCGCTGCCACGTGTCGACTCCACGGCGGATCCCGACGCGATGAACGGCCAGAAATTGATCCGCTCGAGATGAGCGGTTTGGATTGATTTGGGTGCGAAATGGATGCGGGTTTAGACCCGTTAGCAACCCCAAACCCGCAATCTTATTATATAAGCGTATTTAGGGTTTTTTGGGCGTATTCAAGCAGATTGGGGCGTATTTTGGGCGTATTGAAGGCTCTAGAAGCCGTATTTTCCCCCTGAAAAATTCTGTAAAATTCCAGAGGCTTGTTTCTAATTTCCAGAGAGTTTTGAAGACTTTTCAGAGAGATTTGGTGATATTCTCTTCAACTTTAGCTTGTATTTGGGTGTTTTAGCTTGTATTTTGCCTCTAAACTTCCGTATTTTGCTATTAAACCTATGAATTCTGATCTGAAAATTGTTTATTTCTGCGCCATGAGTAGCTAAATTGTTATTGTGCATGGTTTGGAGTAGTTAGGGGTTATGATTTGTGTTAGTTTGGTTGAAATTCCATGTGCTTAATCGTTAAACGTCGCTAAAATTGTAATCGTTGTTCGTAAATCGAGCTTTTTTAGATTCCAAAAGAATTAATTAAGTTGACGATCGCCCCAAAAGGGTGAGTTTTGATCTCCCCAAAAGGGAGTTTCATACCGTAGTTTTGATCTCTCCAAAAGAGAGTTTCATATCGTATTAATAGCTTTAGCGACGATCTTTTTGAATATTTTGTTTGAACCCCCAAAAGGGCATCTTCCGATGAATTGCTCCCAAAAGGAGAATTCATTGAGTTATATTGGATATTTTTCCCGGTGAATTGCTCTCAAAAAGAGAATTCATTGTGATATATTCATCAACCAAATTAATACGAATCGTTGACCCTAGCGAACCCATACCATGTGCATACTTTTTATATATATTTTCTTATACGTATTTCTTCGTTCATCACCTTTCACATCACCACCTAAAGTGTTTAGTTTCTTCCGATAGATTTCTATTTGATTTGAATTGTGGTTGCAGCAGATTTCTTCCCGTGGATTCGACACCTGGACTCCCAGGTTTTACTACTTGTACGGACTCTTGCACTTGAGAGAGAGCACCTTTTCGGTCCCACCAAGTTTTTGGCGCCGTTGCCGGGGAGGAATGGTTTGTGACTACGGTTTATTTCATTTAGAGGACCTTCGGTGAGATCTTTCCACTTTACTGTACATAAACTTTTTTTTATTATTTTATTTTAATTTTTCACAATGGAATATATGAACTTCTATTGCACAAACAATCTTTATGATGCACGATATGCTAATGCACACAAACATAGGATGGAAAAGCTCAAAATTGTTAATTTTAATCAAACTGACTGTGAAACTTTCTTTCAGGCCTGGAGGAGGTTCACAGACCTAATATCGAGCTATCCGCAGCATGGTTTCACAAATGAAGAGCTCATGGAGTTCTTCCTAGAAGGACTACAACCGCAGCTGCAGGAATTATTGGGAGGCATGACGCCGACAGTGGCGTGGGAATACATGGAGTCTCTGCAAGAAAACGAAGAAACCATGGAAGAGACTTCAGAGAGCGATTCAACGGAGGCCTTCGAGCCTTGATCAAGAAGAGCAAAGCGTAGACGTACCTTTGCAATCCTTGAGAGAGGACACTTACCTGACTATTCAGACACAGGAGGCCACATCCCAACAATTCCAAGAGAATTTCCTTGCTCGGAGTCGGCAAATTCAAAATTCCATTGAAAATCTTAATTTGATTGCCGCTTGCTTAGAAGAAGGTAATACTTTTGAAACTCGATTTCAAGAACCTAATACGAGTTCATCTTCTATTGCAGGAATACCGAGCGAGGACACGAATATAAATAGCCACATGGCAGGAAGTGTGTGCAAAAGAGAGGGTGAGCTAGCAATTTTGGATGAACGAGAGGAGGAGACAGCTAGGGACAAAGGTTTTGAGATTATCGCCATGGAGCCAGAACCATTCCCTCCTCCAGTTTTGTCCCAAAATCATTTATCCTCTCCACATTGATCGAGCATCGTACAGAGAGTAGTGCAAACCTTTCAGGGAGTAGTCGTCAACTTGCTTTAATTTCTTTCACTTATTTTGATGACTATATTTGGAATATTTTTATTGCGAAGAATCTTAAATTAATTTGGACTGACATAACTCGTCTCTCGCAGGACATTGACAAACAGCTTATAGAGATGCTTGGAGTTGTGTTGCTGGGGTCCAAATTAGTTTCTGGAGGAAGAATAATCGCCGAGGGAGCGCAAAGAGCAAATTGAACAACTTCCTCCACCATTAAAGATTCAGGATCCGCCATTTGATCACGGTGTGTTCTTTCCAGTAGTGTAGTTTTTAATGCTTTCTAGGTTGCTTGCTTGAATAAACTCGTACCTCTTCCGACATTGAGGACAATGTCCATCTTTAGTTGGGGGGTGTGTATGAGACCTTAGGATTTTTTTTTCTTTTTTTTGAGAAGAATAAATCACCACCAAATCTCATCTTTTAAAAACTCCTTCATATGCCTCGAATGCGGATGATTATACATTAATTGAGTTCTAAAAATTTTTTATGGCTTGAGTTGATTATTTTTCCTTCATGGAATTACCGTTAATATACTATTCATGAAAGTTTTCAATTTCCATGATTAATATCTCGAAATAGTTTGAATATATTTCATGCATGCTAATGTGATGGGAAAAAGCTTAAGTATACACGATTTTTAAGATTAGTCTTCAAGTTGAAGAGGAATGTGGCCATGGTTATTAATGTTTATGTTCGAAAGAATGGGTTTTGAGTTGCTTACAAGAAAAGAAAGAAAAGAAAAATGAATGAAAAGACAAATGAACGATGAAAAATGAATAAATGAGTATGTCACTAATACATAACTTGGTTGGCTCGAGTAGTACAGTCCGAGGGGTCCTTCTTGGCCTAATGCCCTATGATCGTCTGATTTGGGAGCCATTGACCGGAAACTCACTCATTTGATGGAGCGATCCAAGTTATACTTTTTTCTGCGAATGTTGCTTGATGCGCGTTACGCGGAACGAATAAACGAAAAGAAATGGTGAATATACTAAGCAACTTCAATACCCATATCTTGAATGACTATTTTGATAGGCCAATTCCTTGGAAACACGAATACTAGTTTATAACGACGTGTTATACTTTCGCTTGCGCAAAACGATGCTTGTATGCTATTTATTCAAATTAATTTAGAGAAAATATCATGTGATTGATCTTGGTCATGAATTGTGTATATTGATGGTCAAGACCATGTTGGAATGCGTATTATTGAGCCATGCCATGAGCAATTTGAAAGAACCTATTGTTTTATTAATAATCCGTATTTATCGCTCTTTTTGCTAGAGACTAGCAAATCGCTAGTTGGGGGGTGTGATTCGGGTTCAATATTACATATTTAAACCCCCATTTAGCCCTATTTTGTGCTCATGTGACGCTACATTGTTCTCTAATTCATACGTATTTTCTACACATTTATTTATTAGAGAAAACACACTATTTGAGCACAAAACAGCATTTAATGACATAATTCTGCACTTTTTATATTTTTCCTAGCACCGTCTTGATCTCACGATTCCCAACGACTATTTATTTGTATTTTTCTGAGATCTGTGCTAATTTCTATGAATTTTTGAATGCAGAATACATTTTAAATGAAGAAATACAAAGAAAATACGTGCACGAATCTTGGCGCATGACGCGGCCGCCATCGGAGCCGCCACGTGGCAGCATCTCCACGCTTCCCCGCCTCCATCCAACGGCGCACAATGATTCCCCCAAAGAACGCGAGCGGGGCGACGTGGCCAAGCTACGGCCACTCGATCTTCATCCGACGGCTACGATCAGCGAGAGCGGAAGCGGGCGACGCGGCAAATAGAAAGCCGTTCGATCAAGATCTGATGGCTGGGATTCTCTCCGATCCGAATTCGAGATCGTTCGCGGAGCGGGCGAAAGCAGACCCGATCCGCTGCCACGTGTCGACTCCACGGCGGATCCCGACGCGATGAACGGCCAGAAATTGATCCGCTCGAGATGAGCGGTTTGGATTGATTTGGGTGCGAAATGGATGCGGGTTTAGACCCGTTAGCAACCCCAAACCCGCAATCTTATTATATAAGCGTATTTAGGGTTTTTTTGGGCGTATTCAAGCAGATTGGGGCGTATTTTGGGCGTATTGAAGGCTCTAGAAGCCGTATTTTCCCCCTGAAAAATTCTGTAAAATTCCAGAGGCTTGTTTCTAATTTCCAGAGAGTTTTGAAGACTTTTCAGAGAGATTTGGTGATATTCTCTTCAACTTTAGCTTGTATTTGGGTGTTTTAGCTTGTATTTTGCCTCTAAACTTCCGTATTTTGCTATTAAACCTATGAATTCTGATCTGAAAATTGTTTATTTCTGCGCCATGAGTAGCTAAATTGTTATTGTGCATGGTTTGGAGTAGTTAGGGGTTATGATTTGTGTTAGTTTGGTTGAAATTCCATGTGCTTAATCGTTAAACGTCGCTAAAATTGTAATCGTTGTTCGTAAATCGACTTTTTTAGATTCCAAAAGAATTAATTAAGTTGACGATCGCCCCAAAAGGGTGAGTTTTGATCTCCCCAAAAGGGAGTTTCATACCGTAGTTTTGATCTCTCCAAAAGAGAGTTTCATATCGTATTATAGCTTTAGCGACGATCTTTTTGAATATTTTGTTTGAACCCCCAAAAGGGCATCTTCCGATGAATTGCTCCCAAAAGGAGAATTCATTGAGTTATATTGGATATTTTTCCCGGTGAATTGCTCTCAAAAAGAGAATTCATTGTGATATATTCATCAACCAAATTAATACGAATCGTTGACCCTAGCGAACCCATACCATGTGCATACTTTTTATATATATTTTCTTATACGTATTTCTTCGTTCATCACCTTTCACATCACCACCTAAAGTGTTTAGTTTCTTTCCGATAGATTTCTATTTGATTTGAATTGTGGTTGCAGCAGATTTCTTCCCGTGGATTCGACACCTGGACTCCCAGGTTTTACTACTTGTACGGACTCTTGCACTTGAGAGAGAGCACCTTTTCGGTCCCACCAGTGCGGTGTGCTTATTTTGAGTTTGAGTGGTTGTGTGCGGTGTGTAATTCTGAGGTATGAGTGGTTTTGTAGCCGCTTACTTAATTGCTCAACGCTAAGACATAATTGCTCAAAGCAAAGAAAGAAAAGCCTTACCATGAAGTTTGAAAGGGGGCGAGACGCCCCCGTATTCGATCTCTCCTCACAAACCCAGGGCGTTAGGGACGATTTGCCTCTAGACACTTCTCCCCTCTCAAAAGAAACCTCCCGTTGGCCCGATCGTTGGATAGGCCCTCCGTTGATACCAGACCTCTCCTTCCCGACGAATTCTTCCTTTCACAGGCGGATCGCCGACGAGTTATTCCTCTTACACATGGAGCGACCAGCCTTCCACTCCCCGACTTCCCTTGGAGAACTAACGCCAGGGGACTTAGGGCGGACCGCTCCTCCCCTCCAGCGCCTACTCCGTGACTACCTCCACCTCCGGTGGAGGCGTCGCCGCCCGCGGGGTGTCGGTCCAAATCACCGGTGAAGGCATCGCCATGCCAATCACCCCACTGGGCACCACCGTTCCCAGACAACGGGTCCCTCCGCCATCCAACGGTCTACCTTCCACTCATCGATCTCCCGTCGCACATCCTGAAGTGGAACGAAACCCCAGCACGCCATCCAATGGCATGCCTTCCACTCCTTGACCCCCCGTCGCACATCCTGGTGCAGGTTATAGTAAATTGGAACGAAACCCCCGACCGCCATCCAAAGGCCTGCCTTCCACTCCTCGACCTCCCGTCGCACATCCTGATGCAGTTTACAGTAAAGTGGAACGGCACCCCAGCCCGCCATCCAACGGCCTGCCTTCAACCACTGGCGTCTTTATCGACGTATTGTAAAGAACGCGAAAATGTCCCTCCAAGCAAGTTGTTAAATTCCGTCTATGATAAAATTAACTTGTTTACATGCAAACTTTTAGATTATCTCTGATACATAATCAATCTGAAGACATTTTAGATTAAATCGGCTACATATTCAATCGACTTCGTAAACTGATTGAAAATTTTTAGATTATATCTCATACATATTCCAATTGATGACATTTTCAAAATGACCCAGCCATTCAACTTTATGGATGTACATACTGATACAGAACAAAACATATTCATTACCCCATGCTCTTTACAAACTGATACATATGATTGTCTTCGTAAGATGTTTGCAATGAAGGGGCTTTTTACCGGATAAATTGTCGGCGTGATCTGCGTGCTTCACCCTACAACGACGCCTGCAATGACGACACTCCTATCCTGCCTACGGTTGCCGAAAGCCAGCAACGACGTTAACTAACGCAACGAAGCGACCATCTTCGTTGAGTTTATGGACGTGTTTGCCAACTTTCTGCCACCGTAGCCCTTATAGGAGTGTCGTCGTTGCAGGCGTCGTTGTACCCGGCTGTCAAGTATGACGACGGTTCAAAGACACCGAAAAGAACTCCGATTCCCAAGAGGCGGTGAACACCAACACATGGTTCGTTATAAATAGAATGAGATTTTCATTTTCGAGATCGGAAAGGACAGTAGGAGGTGTTTGTGTGTCTTAGACGATCTATAGTACAAAGATGAAGGGGATGGAGGAGAAGATAGTGTAAAGAGGAGATGGCCGTTCCACGTGCATGCGTGAAAAAAGTACTGGTTGAATTCTATCGTCCATTTCTATCTCAAGCATTTGGCCCGAACAGTAGAAGACCATCTCATCTTTACACCCCATATCCATCTCCATCTCGTCCATTTCTACCTCATGCATCATGCTCGAACATAAGAAGACCTTATTGTTTCCAGACGGAGGTTGTGTGGGAAAAAAGAAGAAGATGATATAGGAAAGTAGAGGAAGTTATGAGAAGATGAGGGCTCCTTGTCCGCCATTTTATAGGGGAATTGGACCAATCAAAATAAAACTCAACGGTTTTTCGCCTTGATCAACAATGATGCCAATTGGAAAATTACTCCCAACAATACTAATCTCCACTAATCCTTTTTAATACATTTTATTCGACGCGCACACCGTGCTAAATAATACAGAAGGGAGTAACAAACTATCAGAATTGCTCACCGCGCAAAACACATGGAAAACTGGAATTGCTCAAGGCACAAAACACACAACGCATGGCAGCGAATTGTATTGGTTTATGAGGATGAGACCGAAGTAGAGTTAATGTGTGGCTCCATCGAAGACCCCGTCATGCTACAGGAGGGGTTCTCGTGAATATACAAAAGACTGCTCGTCAATCTACAGCTGATTGATACCAGACATGTGTATTTCTCAAGAATGTTTGACCGGCCGGTGGGATGTGAGCTGGAAAAATTAATAGCCGCTGACATAATTGCACAAAGCTAAGAACAGACAAATTTACGGCCGTTGTGCGCGATGAGCAAATTTTTAATGGTTTAAATAATTGCTCATAGCGAACAACAAGAAACGACAGGTGTAGACGCTTTGAGTCGTTGTGCGCTTTGACATGTGTTCGCTTTGAGCATCTAAGATATTTTATAGACAATTGTTTAACGCGCACAACCAATCTGAAGACATATTCAATCGAATTCAACTATATTGATGTACATACTGATACAGATCCAAACTGATTCATTAGCCTATGCTCTTACAAACTGATACATATGATTAAGCCTGGATGGCGGCCCTTGGACACATAGGTTGGCGGTGCATGGCTAACGTACCTCCGAGACACAAGCACTCCCTCCTGTTGTTTTCGATCTCTTGGCTCGATTCCAAATTGAAGAAGATAATGACGAAGAATCTAGAGGGAATATGAAAAAAGTGAAATTCATGTTACCATCGATCCAGAGGTTCTAGACTGCTTCGTTGGATGCGAGCCCTTGCGGTGTACATCGACCATGTTTACAGTTACCGTGCTCAGCGTATTTGTCATGCAATCCGAAGGCATCTGCTGATCCCAGTAATCTAGCGCTGAAGCTTCCGGGTCTGGAAAATCAAACATTTCATCCTGGTAACAAAACAGAATGCTTAATGCCATCATACATACATACGTAGTTTTGAATTATTCAGAGGAAATAATTAGAAAATTTGTACTTACTCCAATGACTAGATCCTCCAGGTTCGGGCAGCTATTCAGCAAGCATGACAGGATTGAAAACGTGGTTGTTGTGCAGGGTATCCATCTGAGGGTGAGTTCTTTCATCTTCGGCAAGAGACACCACAGAGTAACGGGCATGGTGGAAGGCGAAATCCTCACATCTGGAAACCCTTTTTCGGGCATGCCTGATTATAAATGGACGAACAGCTGAATGAATGCTATCGTCCATATCTGATATCTATATCAAGCATGCACGAACAGCTGAAGGACTTACTGTTTCCATACGGAGGTTGTGTGGGCAAATAAAGAAGAAGATGATGGAAGAAAGTAGATGAAGTTGTGAGAAGATGAGTGCTCCTTGTCCGCCATTTTTATAGGGGAATTGGAGCAATCAAAATGAAGCGTATAATAAGTCCTTGATCCTACAGTAATGCAATGGATCTCGGGAATCAACAATTATTGACTCAACACGCAAACCGCGTAATACCAACGCGAAAATCACGTAATCCCAATTATTTTAGCATCTGGATCAAAATAGGTTAATTAATCTCCGCGCATAACAAGGAAACTCAACGATTTTTCGCCTTGATCAACATTGATGCTAATAGGAAAATTACTCCCAACAATCCTACTCTCCACTAAGATTTTTTAATACAATTTATTCGACACGCACCCCGGGCTAAATAGTACAGAAGAGAGTAACTATTATAATTGATCCCCGCGCAAAACGCATGGAAAATGGGAATTGCTCAATCCGCACAACGCAGATAGGTCAATGAGGATGTGACTGCTGCAGTAGAGTTTAACTGTGTGGCTACATCGAAGACCCCGTCAAGCAACAGAGGTGTGCTCGTGAATATACAAAATACTGCTCCTGAATCTACAGCTGATTGATACCTGACATATGATTTTCCCAAGAATGTATGACCAGTGGCAAGTGAGCTGGCAAAATTTATATTTTGGCCGTTGTGCGCGATGAGCAAATTTTTAATGGTTTAAAAAATTGCTCAAAGCGCACAGCAAGTATCGCCAGGTGTTCACTTTGAGCCGGTGTGCGCGTTCAGCAAATTTGTTATGGCTAACATAATTGCGCAAAGCGCACAACATGCAGAATATGCCCGTTGTGCGCGTTAAGCTATAATTGCGTCGATGACAAATTTGCTCAATGCCCCCACGGGAATAAATTTGACCGTTTTGCGCTTTGAGCATATTTGTGAGATGCTATAATTTTAATTCCACCTCGTACCAGCGCAGTGAATCAATCACATTCCAAATTTCATCATACTTAAACGCGCACAACCAGCAGAATTAAGCCCGTTGTGCGCGTTTAGCTAAAGTTTAAATTAAATCTCATACATATTCTAGTTGATGTTATTTTGAAAATGACCCAGCCATTCAAATATATTGATGTATATACTGATACAGATCCAAACTGATTCATTAGCCTATGCTCTTACAAACTGAAACATGTGATTGTCGGTGTGATCTGCGTGCTTCCCCGTCAACTTCCGCGAGTTCATCGGGCGACCATCTTCGTTCCGTTTATTATCGTCGATGCCGATTTTCTGCCATCATCGGCTGGATATGAGTGTAGTCATAGCATGCGTCGGTGTAACCTGCAGTCATGTATGTAGCCGTTTCAAAGACACCGAGAGAAACTCCGATTCACATGAGGCGTCGAACAACACCAACAGATCAAAATACTAAACACCGCTGGTCTTTGAACAACTTACAAGCTCAGATGCAGAACTGCATGCGGCGATGTGTTCCAGTAAGAGAATACTAAACACTGCATGCGGCCCCAACCTCGTCGCATCTCTTCGTTACAACCTCCTCAAGAGCTGCTAAGGCACACGTAGGTGGAGGATCTTCGTTGTAGACAATGAAGGCGGATCCTGCGGAGAACACACTGGCATTTGATGCGTCCATCACCAGGTCAACATTCTTCCGGACGGTTCGACCGGCAGATAGATCCACCTTTTCGAGGAAGCCCCTTTAAGGAGGCTCGAACTGATCGGTGAAGTAAAAGCTTAATCCAGAGAAGATCTTCACCGCCTGTAAGAGACCAATATGATATGTGCACTACTGGACATGGGCCTCCGCACACGCATACACAAGGAAAAGTGTTCATAAGATGGCTTCCTCCGATAATTATCCAAAGACTCAAATAGTTCAAAACATTTTCCAATTCAAATAGTTCAAAGGCGCGACATGTCGTCATTGGCGTGTCATTACAGTCACTTCCCTGCTCGTTTTGTAATTTCTGTCGCTTTACTTTAGCATCATCAACATCATCTGTTCGGACGAGGAAATGGATGTGTGACTCTTCACATCATTTGATTTTCTGGAAATATGAGACAACCATGCCTTTTGTGTTTCCGCACAGGTTCCAACTTCTGCATTCTGAGACAATTATGATCTGCTTCATCCACAGTCAGATTTGGCCAATTTGCCTGCGAGCCAAGAGATCGAAAAGAACAGGAGGGAGTGCTTGTGCCTCAGAGAGACGGTACCCATGCGCCGCCAACCTAATTAACCCAGAGCAGCCAACCAGGGCGCAAAGGCCCGGGGGGCCATTCTTCTCTTCGCAGACCAGGGAGAGAAGCATATTAGGGAGGCGACTGCATCAGCCTGTAGTCCTCCGATTTCATACGTTTCTCCAGGGCATTCACGGCATTCACGATCCATTTATCCTACAGTAATGCTAAGGATCTCGGGAATGAACATCTTATTTACTCAACGCGTAATCCCACCGAGAAAAACGAGTAATCCTAAGTATTTTAGGCTCAGCTGAAAAAGAGGCAATTTACTCTCCCCATACGACAAGGAAACTGAACCGTTTTGTGCCTTGAATTACTCTCCGTCAAAGACTCGAAAAATTATTTATTTTCCAGCGCAACAAAAACAATCAAATTGTTTCTGTTGTGCGTGTGGGTTAATTGGTTCCACTATAAGCCCTTGTGTGTAATGTGGAGTCCTCAGATGTGAGACAGTGTGTGTACAACGGATGGATATTGATTCACACTATGACTTTTAACCACCGCGCACGACGCGCACAACGGCTAATTGATATCAGCCCTTTGTTGCGTTTATTAACGTCATAGCTTGGTAACGGCTATTTATTACAAATGTATTTTACAAATCACGTGACCAAATTTAATAATTTTAGTACCGATGGAAATATCTCAATTATACCTACTACATGAGACTACTATTGGATATTTTTCGAGCAAATTTAAAATATTTACAATATTACAAGAAATACTAAATACTTAAAAATTAAAAAAAATTAACATTGAAGAATAATATAATTTATAGTTTTCTTTCATGCAGAAATAATGTATTAGATTAACCCATTTTAATGATAAATATTTTTCATTAGTAAAGCTTAAACAAAGAGAAAATAGGATTTGAAGATGGTGGGTTGGAGTTGCCCATCCTCAAAAATAGCATCTTTTAGAGATATTCCATTTTGAAGGGGGGTTTTTAGAGATTTGTGGTGGAGTTGCTATATGGAATTGGAGCAATCAAAATGAAGCGTATAATAAGTCCTTGATCCTACAGTAATGCAATGGATCTTGGGAATCAACAATTATTTACTCAACGCGCAAACCGCGTAATACCAACGCGAAAATCACGTAATCCCAATTATTTTAGCATCTGGATCAAAATAGGTTAATTACTCTCCGCGCATAACAATGAAACTCAATGATTTTTCGCCTTGATCAACATTGATGCTAATAGGAAACTTACTCCCAACAATACTACTCTCCACTAAGATTTTTTAATACATTTTATTCAACACGCACCCCGGGCTAAATAATACAGAAGAGAGAAACTATTATAATTGATCACCGCGCAAAACGCATGGAAAATGGGAATTGCTCAATGCGCGCAACGCAGATAGGTCAATGAGGATGTGACTGCTGCAGTACCATATTTACTGTGTGGCTACATCGAAGACCCCGTCAAGCTACAGAAGGGTGCTCGCGAATAAGAAAATACTGCTCCTGAATCTACAGCTGATTGATACCACACATATGATTTTCCCAAGAATTTATGACCGGTGGCAAGTAAGGTGGAAAAATTTATAGCCGTTACATAATTGCTCAACGTTCAGTACCAAAAAATTGCTCAAAGCGCACAACAAGTAATGCCAGGTGTTCATTTTGAGCCGGTGTGCACGTTCAGCAAATTTGTAATGGTTAACATAATGGCGCAAAGCGCACAACATGCAGAATTATGTCGGTTGTGCGCGTTACGCAAAAGTTGCGTCGATGACAAATTTGCTCAACGCCCCCACGGGAATAAATTTGCCCGTTTTGCGCTTTGAGCATATTTGTGAGATGCTATAAGTTTACTCCCACTGCGCGCCACCGCAGTGAATCAATCAAATTCCAAATTTCATCATACTTAATCTGAATCCCAACCAAGCCTATATCCAAACTTTTAGATTTAAGTCTTATTATACTTGTTCAATCTGAAAACATTGTAGATTAAACCGGATACTTATTCACTCTGACTCAGAAACTACATACAAACTTTAAAAATAAATCTGATACCTTTTCAATCTGAAGGCATATTCAATAGAATTCAGAAACTGCTTGCAAAATTTTAGATTAAATCTCATACATATTCAAATTGATGACATTTTGAAAATTACCCAACCATTCAAATATATTGATGTACATACAGACTGATACAGATCCAAACTGATTCATTAGCCTATGCTCTTACAAACTGATACATATGATTAAGCCTGGATGGCGGCCCTTGGTCACATAGGTTGGCGGTGCATGGCTACCGTCCCTCTGAGGCAACAGCACTCCCTCCTTTTGTTTTCGATCTCTTGGTTCGCATCCAAATTGAATAAGAAAATGAAGAACAATCGAGTGGGAATATGGTGAAATTACTGTAACCATTGATCCAGACGTTCTAGAATGCTTCGTTGGATGCGAGCCCTTGCGCCCCCCTATGTTCCAGGTTCAAAAATCCATGTTTTTTTAACTTATTGAAACTTCAATAAGTTAAAAAACATGGATTTTTGAACCTGGAACATAGGCGGGCGCAAGGGCTCGCATCCAACGAAGCATTCTAGAACGTCTGGATCAATGGTTACAGTAATTTCGATACTTCCTGGGCCCGAGGACGTTGTTCGTGCTTCAATCTTGAATGGTATTCCGCAGGAGCGGATAAAGTTTGATGATCTTAGGAAGGATGAGATGATCCTCGATCGCTAAAACAAAAAAATGAACTGTGATCGATACCTTTCAACAAAAAAGATGGACGCGCAGATCACTCGATTGCATAAGTGCAAGCAAACTCGATCGGACAGATGTAGATGGATCTAGGGTTAGGGTTTAGTTCAGAATTTGGGCGAAGCAAGGGAGATGAAAAAATTTAGTCATCAGTTAAAAGCTTGGGGGAGGAATCCATAACAATCTATAACCATCTAGTTACCTCGGTCGACCATCGTCGTTACGTTTATTATCGTCGTTGCCGACTGTCGGCAACCATGAAACATGATAGGAGTGTCGTCATTGCATGCGTCATTGTAACCGGCTGTCAAGTATGTATCATACTTGACACAATGTGCTGGTTATGTCCCCCTGACCAGTACTTCTTGGGCGGCTGACCTGGGTGCCCAGTGTCGGGGACGGTCATATTGAAACCCTTTTTCGGGCGCCTGATTATAAATGGACGAACAGCTGAATGAATGCTATCGTCCATATCTGATATCTATATCAAGCATGCACGAACAGCTGAAGGACTTACTGTTTCCATACGAAGGTTGTGTGGGCAAATAAAGAAGAAGATGATGGAAGAAAGTAGATGAAGTTGTGAGAAGATGAGTGCTCCTTGTCCGCCATTTTTATAGGGGAATTGGAGCAATCAAAATGAAGCGTATAATAAGTCCTTGATCCTACAGTAATGCCATGGATCTCGGGAATCAACAATTATTTACTCAACGCGCAAACCGCGGAATACCAACGCGAAAATCGCGTAATCCTAATTATTTTAGCATCTGGATCAAAATAGGTTAATTACTCTCCGCGCATAACAAGGAAACTCATCGATTTTTTGCCTTGATCAACATTGATGCTAATAGGAAAATTACTCCCAACAATACTACTCTCCACTAAGATTTTTTAATACATTTTATTCGACACGCACCCCGGGCTAAATAATACAGAAGAGAGAAACTATTATAATTGATCCTCGCGCAAAACGCATGGAAAATGGGAATTTCTCAATGCGAACAACGCAGATGGGTCAATGAGGATGTGACTGCTGCAGTACCATATTAACTGTGTGGCTACATCGAAGACCCCGTCAAGCTACAGAAGGGTGCTCGTGAATAACAAAATACTGCTCCTGAATCTATAGCTGATTGATACCAGACATATGATTTTCCCAAGAATTTATTACTGGTGGCAAGTAAGGTGGAAAAATTTATAGCCGTTACATAATTGCTCAACGTTCAGTACCAATAAATTTATGGCCGTTGTGCGCGGTGAGCAAATTTTTAATGGTTTAAAAAATTGCTCAAAGTGCACAACAAGTATCGACAGGTGTTCATTTTGAGCCGGTGTGCGCGTTCAGCAAATTTGTAATGGTTAACATAATGGCGCAAAGCGCACAACATGCAGAATTATGCCGGTTGTGCGCGTTACGCAAAAGTTGCGTCGATGACAAATTTGCTCAACGCCCCCACGGGAATAAATTTGCCCGTTTTGCGCTTTGAGCATATTTGTGAAATTCTATAATTTTACTCCCACTGCGCGCCACCGCAGTTAATCAATCAAATTCCAAATTTCATCATACTTAAACTGTTAAACACGCACAACCAGCAGAATTATGCCCGTTGTGCGCGTTTAGCTAAAGTCATGACAAATTTGCTCAACGCCCCCACAGGAATAAATTTGACCGTTTTGCGCTTTGAGCATATTTGTGAGATGCTATAATTTTAATTCCACCTCGCACCAGCGCAGTGAATCAATCACATTCCAAATTTCATCATACTTAAACGTGCACAACCAGCAGAATTAAGCCCGTTGTGCGCGTTTAGCTAAAGTTTAAATTAAATCTCATACATATTCTAGTTGATGTTATTTTGAAAATGACCCAGCCATTTAAATATATTGATGTACATACTGATACAGATCCAAACTGATTCATTAGCCTATGCTCTTACAAACTGAAACATGTGATTGTCGGTGTGATCTGCGTGCTTCCCCGTCAACTTCCGCGAGTTCATCGGGCGACCATCTTCGTTCCGTTTATTACCGTCGTTGCCGATTTTCTGCCATCATCGGCTGGATATGAGTGTAGACATAGCATGCGTCGGTGTAACCTGCAGTCGGGTATGTAGCCGTTTCAAAGACACCGAGGAACTCCGATTCACATGAGGCGTCGAACAACACCAAATGGTTGCATAACAAATAGAATGAGCTTTTTATCTTCGCGATCGGAAAGGACAGGAGGGAGTGTTTGTGTGTCATAGACGAGGTATAGTGAAATGATGAAGGATTTAATGGTTTGGATGGAGTTTATAAAGAGGAGATGGATATGGAGTGTATAGTCGAGGAGTGGAAGGCGAAATGCTCACATATGGAAGGCATTCATCGGGCATGCATATTTATAAATGGACGATAGCCCTTCGTTGAGTTTATTACCACCATTGCGTAAGTTTCCAACATCAACCATTTAGGTTTACGTGAAAAGAGAACTGGTTGAATTCCATCGTCCATTTCTATCGTAAGCGTCAGGCATTAGGGCTCGATGTGGGATAACGGAGTATACTCATCAATTTGAATGGTCAATTTCACACTAAATGGACCGTGAATGCCCTGGAGAAGCGTATGAAATCGGAGGACTACAAGCTGATGCTGTCGCCTCCCGAATATGCTCCTATCCCTGGTCTGCGAAGAGATGAATGGCCCCCTGGCCTTTGCGCCCTGGATGTCTGCCCTGTGTCGCATAGGTTGGCGGTGCATGGCTACCGTCCCTCTGAGGCACAAGCACTCCCTCCTGTTCTTTTCGATCTCTTGTCTCGAAGCCAAAATTGGAAATCTCCAGGAGGAAAGGGACAATTATGATCTGCTTCATCCAAAGTCAGATTTGGCCAATTTGGCTGCGAGCCAATAGATCGAAAAGAACAGAAGGGAGTGCTTGTGTCTCAGAGAGACGGTAGCCATGCACCGCCAACCTAATTGACCCAGAGCAGCCAACCAGGGCGCAAAGGCCCGGGGGGCCATTCTTCTCTTCACATACCAGGGAGAGAAGCATATTCGGGACGCGACTGCATCAGCCTGTAGTCCTCCGATTTCATACGCTTCTCCAGGGCATTCACGGCATTCACGGTCCATTTATAGTGAAAAACGACCGATCAAATTGATGAGTATTAAGTCCGTTATCCTACAGTAATGCTAAGGATCTCGGGAATGAACATCTTATTTACTCAACGCGTAATCCCACCGAGAAAAATGCGTAATCCTAAGTATTTTAGGCTCAGCTGAAAAAGAGGCAAATTACTCTCCCCACACGACAAGGAAACCGAACCGTTTTACGCCTTGAATTACTCTCCGTCAAAGACTCGAAAAATTATTTATTTTCCAGCGCAACAAAAACAATCAAATTGTTTCTGTTGTGCGTGCGGGTTAATTGGTTCCACTATAAGCCCTTGTGTGTTATGTGGAGTCCTCAGATGTGAGACCGTGTGTGTACAGCGGATGGATATTGATTCACACTATGACTTTTAACCACCGCGCACGACGCGCACACCAGATAATTGATATCAGCCCTTTGTTGCGTTTATTACCGTCATAGCTTGGTAACGGCTATTTATTACAAATGTATTTTACAAATCACATGACCAAATTTAATAAGTTTAGTACCGATGGAAATATCTCAATTATACCTACTACATGAGACCAATATTGGATATTTTTCGAGCAAATTTTAAAATATTTACAACATTACAAGAAATACTAAATACTTAAAAATTAAAAAAATTAACATTGAAGAATAATATTATTTATAGTTTTCTTTCATGCAGAAACAATGTATTAGATTAACCCATTATAATGATAAATATTTTTCATTAGTAAAGCTTAAACAAAGAGAAAATAGGATTTGAAGATGGTGGGTTGGAGTTGCCCATCCTAAAAAATAGCATCTTTTAAAGATATTCCATTTTGAAGGGGGGTTTTTTTAGAGATTTGGGTTGGAGTTGCTATAGGAAATTGGAGCAATCAAAATGAAGCATATAATAAGTCCTTGATCCTACAGTAATGCAATGGATCTCGGGAATCAACAATTATTTACTCAACGCGCAAACCGTGTAATACCAACGTGAAAATCGCGTAATCCCAATTATTTTAGCATCTAGATCAAAATAGGTTAATTACTCTCCGCGCATAACAATGAAACTCAATGATTTTTCGCCTTGATCAACATTGATGCTAATAGGAAAATTACTCCCAACAATACTACTCTCCACTAAGATTTTTTAATACATTTTATTCGACACGCACCCCGGGCTAAATAATACAGAAGAGAGAAACTATTATAATTGATCACCGCGCAAAACACATGGAAAACGGGAATTGCTCAATGCGCGCAACGCAGATAGGTCAATGAGGATGTGACTGCTGTAGTACCATATTTACTGTGTGGCTACATCGAAGACCCTGTCAAGCTACTGAGGGGTGCTCGTGAATATACAAAATTATGCCCGTTGTGCGCGGTGAGCAAATTTTTAATGGTTTAAAAAATTGCTTAAAGCGCACAACAAGTAACGCCAGGTGTTCACTTTGAGCCGGTGTGCGCGTTCAGCAAATTTGTTATGGCTAACATAATTGCGCAAAGCGCACAACATGCAGAATTATACCCGTTGTGCGCGTTAAGCTATAGTTGCGTCGATGACAAATTTGCTCAACGCCCCCACGGGAATAAATTTGACCGTTTTGCGCTTTGAGCATATTTGTGAATTGCTATAATTTTAATCCCAATGCGCGCCACCGCAGTGAATCAATCAAATTCCTAATTTCATCATTCTTAATCTGAATCCCAACCAAGCCTACATCCAAACTTTTAGATTTAAGTCTTCTTATACTTGTTCAATCTGAAAACATTGTAGATTAAACCGGATACTTATTCACTCTGACTCAGAAACTACATGCAAACTTTAAAAATAAATCTGATACCTTTTCAATCTGAAGACATATTCAATCGAATTCAGAAACTGCATGCAAAATTTTAGATTAAATCTCTTACATATTCAAATTGATGACATTTTGAAAATGACCCAGCCATTCAAATATATTGATGTACATACTGATACAGATCCAAACTGATTCATTAGCCTATGCTCTTACAAACTGAGGGGTTCTCGTGAATATACAAAAGACTGCTCGTAAATCTACATCTGATTGATACCAGACATGTGCATTTCTCAAGAATGTTTGACCGGCCGATGGGACGTGAGCTGGAAAAATTAATAGCCGCTTACATAATTGCTCAACGCTCAGTACCTACTAATTTATGGCCGTTGTGCGCGTTCATCATATTTATAATGGTTACGTTAATTGCGCAAAGCGCACAACAAGCACAACCAGAGCCAGGTGTTCGCTTTGAGCATCTAAGGTATTTTATGAACAATTGTTTAACGCACACAACCAGCAGAATTTCCTCGTTGTGCGCGTTAAACTGATGTTTCATCGATGACAAATTTTCTCAACGCGACCACGGGAATAAATTTAATCATACTTAATCTGAATCCCAATCAAGCCTACATGCAAGCTTTTAGATTTAAGTCTTATTATACATGTTCAATCTGAAAACATTGTAGATTAAACCGGATACTTATTCACTCTGACTCAGAAACTACATGCAAACTTTAAAATTAAATCTGATACTTATTCAAGCTGAAGGCATATTCAATCGAATTCAACTATATTGATGTACATACTGATACAGACCCAAACTGATTCATTAGCCTATGCTCTTACAAACTGATACATATGATTGTCTACGTAGATGTTTGCAATGTAGGGCTCGCTGTAGGAAAACGGACTTATACTCATCAATTTGAATGGTCAATTTCACTATAAATGGACCGTGAACGCCCTCAAAAATTTCACTTTGTGTTTGAGATTACCCTCAAAAATCACTCACACCGCAACATCTGTATATACTGTATATTCACGAGCTCAACAACTGTAGACTCACGGGTTCTTTCCATGACTCACAGTAAATCAACTGTAGTCTCATCCTCATCCATGGGCAGTCCAATTCGTCTATAATAAATGGCGTCTCATTCTAAAATGTTGGTAACTGCTAATTTGATTGCAGCATTCAAAACCTCTCGATAAATACGCAAATCAAGCCTCGCTTTAATACACAGCATTTAAAGCCTATTTAATACTCGTTTAATATTTGACAGTTTGAATTCATAACAGCTATTTTTTGAACTCTATTTATATCCCTCTTCTTTCCTCAAGAAAATACACGGAAAAATTGCTTCCTCCAAAAATTCTTCTTTGCTTCATCCCGTTCTCCTGGGTAGCTGTACTGTGCAAAATCCAAAGTCTCTACCCAAGTGTGGACGTGGCCAGGGGCTGCTGTGTTAACCTTCGGGAGCAACCAGCAACATCGGTTACCACTGAGGTCGCGCCACAGCGGTTTCAATTAATCTGCTAAGTATTCTGCTTCTCGGATCTTCCTCGTATAGCCACGGTATTCTACGTATTTTTCTTATAATATGTTTGTTTCTTAGTTTAACCGAACAAATTCTAACCATTGCTTCGTTCTGCTTGATGTAGATATATACCATGGTAAAAGGAAGATAAAATTGAAAGTTACTCCTGCTATTTCAATGTGGACCATTTCCTTCATGATGTAGATGCCTGTAACGAGAATGGGATGGCGGTAGAAAATGACTCCAATGAAATCCGGCTAACTTCGCAACCAAAATGCACATTCAAATCTTCCCAGAAGATCTCAGCGGTCAGCATACCTTCTAGGATAAAGAAGCATTTGCAACCAAAATGCACCTTCAAATCTTCCCAGAAGATCTCAGCGGTCAGCGGACCTTCTAAGATACAGTAGCATTTTCTTCCTTTCTTGCGTCTGAAAGTAGGGATTTTCCAGGTATTCCATTTGGTAAGTATATACTTTTAAATACACTATAGGTGAAATTCTTATTTAATTGGGTGGAAAATGATGTAGAAATTTGGTGATTTTACATGCATGCAGATAGCACGCTGAGGCCAGCTGAAATTTTGAAAGTCATGTAGGAAAATCAAACCTTCCATGCAAATAAATTTATAATGCACGTCACCGATTAAAAAGGGACAACAAGAATGTTGTCGCTTTGCATGTAAAACTTCCAATAGGATTCCTGCTGTTTACTTTGCATGTGAAAGAAGCGGGGTTTACAGGTGACACCGAAAGGAAAAAACGACCGACAGGCCAGTTAAAACCAAGAAGTGTCTATGTCTGTTCTCATTGTGTGGTAATGGTGGGCGTCGGCGTTGGCGGTGAGGAGTTGAGATTAACAGTCGTTGAGGGCAGGCACAACCATCAAGCTGCTAATTATGTCGAGGGCCATTCCGATGAAGGGCAGTAGCAGGGAATGGAGATGGATCATTGAGAGATTTGGCAAATAGCACGCTGAGGCCGGCTGAGATTTTGAAAGTCATGTAGGAAAATCCAACCTTCCATGCAAATCAATTTATAATGCACGTCACCGAGTAAAAAGGGACAACAAGAATGTTGATATTGAAAAAAATTCGGTATAAAATTGATGTTAGGTTTTGTGCAAAATAATCACTTGTTGTAAGAAATTAAAAGATATGTTTACCCATATTGCTACCTTCGTATGGAAATTTCACCACACTTGTCACTTGTGCTTTTTAAGCCCCCCGAACGACGCGCACGACGGGGGTAATTTTGCCCGTCGTGCGCGTGAATGGAAAATTCTCCACACTTGTACGTTTTAGCCCCACGCACGACGCGCACGACTGGGGAGAATTTTGCCCGTCGTTCACGCAAATGGAAATTGCTTCACACTAGGCGTTTTAACCCCCGTGCACGACGGGGCGTATTTTTGCCCGTCGTGCGCGCGGCTGGAAAATGCTATACACTTGTGCGTTTTAACTTTTAAGCCCCGCGGACAACGCGCACGACGGGGTTAATTTTGCCCGTCGTGCGCGCGGATGGAAATTGCTTCACACTTGTGCGTTTTAACCCCCGCAGACGACGGGGTTAATTTTTGCCCTTCATGCGCTCGGATGGACATTGCTGCACACTAGGCGTTTTTAACCCACGCGCACGACGGGGTAAGTTTGCCCGTCGTTCGCACGGATGGAAATTGCTTTACACATTGTGTTTTCCCCCTCGCGCACGACGGGGGTAATTTTGCCCGTCGTGCGCCCGGCTGTAAATTGCTCCACACTTGTGCGTTTGCCCGCACACGACGTGCACGACGGGGTTAATTTTGCCCGTCGTGCGCGCGGATGGAAATTGCTGCACACTTGTGCGTTTTAACCCCCGCGGACGATGTGGTTAATTTTGTCCGTCGTGCTCTCGGATGGAAATTACTCCACACTAGGCGTTTTAACCCCCGCGCACGATAGGGGTAATTTTGCCCGTCGTGCGCGCGGATGGAAATTGCTTAACACGTTGCGTTTTACCCCTCGTGCACGACGGGGGTAATTTTTGCCTGTCGTGCGCATGGTTGGTAAATGATCCACACTTGAACATTTCCCGCACACGACGCCCACGACGTGGGTAATTGCTTCACACTAGGCGTTTTAACCCCCGCGCACGACGGGGGTAATTTTGCCCGTCTTGCGCGCGGATGGAAATTGCTCGACACTTGTGCGTTTTAAGCCCCGCAAACGACGTGCACGACGCGGTTATTTTTGCCCGTCGTTCGCGCTGATGTGAATTGCTTCACACTAGGTGTTTTAACCCCCGTGCACGACGGGGTTAATTTTGCCCGTCGTGCGCTCGGAGGAAATTGCTGCACACTAGGCATTTTAACACACGCGCACGATGATCACTCCTTATTTTACACCTTTTTTCCGCATGTTTGCGTGCCATTTGGATCGCCCAAATCATGTTTTTCACGATATATCGACGATATTGCGATGCTTTTCACGATTTGTTGTTTTTGTCGCATTTCAGGTGATTTGGCGCGATTTGGAGTGATCCCGAGATGCGCTTACTCTAGACGGTCACCAACGACCTCCCCGAGGGGTATTTTGCTGTTGGAGAGGAGCGGAAGAAGAATGGACGTCGCAGGAGCGACGAGGAGGCCAAAATAAGCAGATTGGGCATTTTTTGTGTCCCACTCGGCCGAGTGGAGGAGCCACTCGGCCGACCAGCGGGACACTGCTCGGTCGACCAGTTCAGACACGAGTTACATGTGCACTCGGCCGAGCACCGAAGACCACATCGGCCGAGTGACGATACCACGTCCGCCCGAGTGGCGCCCAGACGAAGCCCTTCCAAAACATCAAAGTTTCTGTTTTTCGGCTGCCTGAACTTCAGAAGACCCACTCGGCCGAGTGGAGAATCCCGTCCGCCCGAGTGCAGTGAAGTCATCGGCCGAGTGACGACAACTCACTCGGCCGAGCCGCCTACGAACTGAAGACCCCTGAAAGCCCTGACTTTCTGGAAAATTGCAGGGTTTTCACTCGGCCGAGCGACTTTTGTCACTCGGCCGAGTGCGATGCGCTGCCTGTAGCGAAAACTGCGGAAAACAGGCTGTGCAGGGGTATTTTGGTCACGATTTTTGGACGATTTTTGGGGCTATTTAAGCCCTGTTTTTGCCCTAGTTTTGAGAGCCATCTCTTTGATTTTTTGCAGCTTTTTAGATTACTTTTTAGCTTTATTATTGTGATTGGAGAAGAGGAAAAACTTGGATTTTTGTTGGATTAAATTGAAGAACTCCATTGGTTTGCATCTCTCCTCCCTAAAAATTCTATTTTTATTGTTTATATCATTGTTGTGATGAATTCTATTGCTTATTTCATCGATTATTTTTGTGCTATTGCTATGATTTGTGAGTAGTCTCCACGTCTTGGGGCGTGGGGATGAACCCTACAAGCCCTATTTCTTATTTGTGATGAATTGGTAGAAATTGAGCTAGAATTGCTATTAGGGATTAGATTGGGATCGATTTACTACGGATAGCCAGGGATTCATATCAATTGGGATTTGCAAGAGATTGGATCCCAATTTGTTAGGAAGCCCTAGAAATCCGAATTGGGTTGGAATCGGATTTTCGAAGTATCGGTTTGCAAGAGATTGGACCGATACTAGGATTTCCGATTGCAATTCCGTGCCAATACCCGTTTGCAAGAGATTGGACGGGTAGGAACTATCCTAATTTAGATTGTGGACCGAGTTTGCAAGAGATTGGGCTCGGTGCGCAATTGGACGATGATGTTGATCCTAATGCTAGCTTCCCTAGGCTAGGGTTTGCAAGAGATTGGACCCAAACCTAGGATAGCTATAGACCGGCAACAGCGCGAGAGCGTGAGCTTGGTTCTACATTCAGTTGCAACTAGTTCATCCGAATTCTCATTCTAGCAATTTTGATACCGACGAACCACATTTATGAAATACGGTGAGTAGCGGGAATTCCCCATTCCCTAGACGTTCTTTATTTGATTTGATATTTCGCACATTTGTCTGACGATTGTGACAGGATCGCCCAAGGCAATTTTCTCTGTTCTCAAATAGCCAGGTTGATTCGGAGCAAGCACAGTCATTCGTCCTCCCTGTGTTCGATACCCGCTTGCTGCTACACCGTGCACTTGCGGTAAAACTACAACCGTTCTTTGGGTGTATATCCGGAGCGATCAAGTTTTTTGGCGCCGTTGCCGGGAAGGCGATTGCGTTTGATTCTTTCTCACCCTAGCTATTCTTTTTTTTATTACTATTATCATTATTTTTATTTCTTACTTCTTACCTAACCCTTCCACGGTGCTAATCATTTCTTTGAAACTCTGTTTCCCCTGTGCATGTACACGAGATCTACGGCAGACCCTGAAGCTTTATTATTTGATCCCGAGATCGAACGTACCGCGCGGAGACTTAGGGCGGAAAGAAGACAAGATCCGGAAGGGAGGTATATGACCAACCCGGAAACTCCTGAAGAATTGGCGGCAAGGATGGCGAGGATAATTTCTATTCGCGATAGGCTTCGGCCTAAGACCTCTTCTACTACCTCGTCCATTGCCGTGCCGCAGTTGGCGGCTGACAAGAACTTCGAGCTGAAGACTGGATTGGTGGTTTTGATGCAACAAGACCCATTTCATGGGAACGCCCATGAGAACCCCCACTACCACATCCAATTATTCTTGTCAAAGTGCGCCACATTCCAGATGCCGGGGGTCTCCATCGATGCTATCAGACTGCGTCTCTTCCCCTTCACGCTTAAGGACAAGGCACTCTATTGGTTGAGGACGCAGGCTGACGGAGTCTTCACCACTTGGGACGAGTTAGCGGGTGCATTTATTGACAAATTCTATCCGCCATCCAAGACGGTGAAGTTCCGGAGCGCTCTCATGTCCTTCAAGCAAGGACCACAGGAGACGCTCTATGAAGCATGGGAGCGTTTTAAGGATTTACAGCATCAATGCCCGCACCACAGTATAGAAGATTGGGAGCTAGTTCATAGCTTCTACAACGGTCTCCAACCGGGGACCAAACAAATTATTGATGCCGCGGCGAATGGTGCAATCTTGTCAAAGACTCCCGAAGAAGCTACGGCCCTAATTGAGGAGATGGCCTCAAATAACCAACAATGGGGCGATGAGCGAGGACACTCCACGTCCTCCTTAAAGCCAACTAGCATCTACGAGGCGAAGGCCGTAGCGGAGCTCACGAGCAAATTTGATTCTCTCCACAAGGTGGTGGAGAGATTGGAGAAGTTCATCACGGAGCCCCAAGGAAGCTCTTCCACCTCCGCTCCAACCAACCAAATGTGTGATTGGCAAGACCAATCTCAAGCCATGTACTCGGGAGGAGAGCAAGGAGAAGGATCCTTGGAGCAAGTACAATATGTTGCGGGGAACCAAGGGTATTGGTCCAATCCGGCCGCAAGAAATCATCTGGGATTCTCCTACGCCAACAATGAAGGAGCCTTGAACCCGCCACAACCACCGCCTCAACAAGCTCGACCACCACCACCCCAACAACAAAACTATCCACCGAGGGGGCCTACTCAACAAAACTTTCAACCGAAGCAACAAGTTCCACCTTATAGGCCGCCCGGTTACAACCAAGGGTGGAGGAATCAAAATTAAAACCCTCCGCAAGCTCCACAACGGACCGATTTCGAAACTAGAGGGGAGGCGTTCATGGTCGAGCAAAATAAGGTGAATGCTACTTTGAAGGCGGGGCAAGACTCTCTTAATACCGTAGTGGCTCAAATATCAGAGCAATTAGCGTTGCTCAATCGGAACACTCAACGATTGCCGGCGCAACCGGAGCAAAACCCACGGGGCAACACCGGCCACATCAACGCCGTAGTTGCCGTTACTACTAGAGGCGGGAAGGACACCACCCCCGCTATGATTCCTACCGAGGAGGCCGTGGAGGAAAGCTTGGAGCCGATTGAGCCGATAGTTGAAGTTGAAAAGGAGAAGGAGCCACAAGACAAGGAGAAATCTAGGGCGGAGCAATTAATTGAGGAAAGGCGCTTCATGCCGCCGGTCCCATTCCCCCAAAGGCTCGCTAGAGCGAAAATGGAGAAAAGGCTAGCGAAATTTCTCGAGTACCTAAGAGGAGTTAGCCTTAACATCCCCTTCCTTGACGCCATCGTCGAGATCCCCACGTATGCTAAATTTTTGAAGGACTTGATTTCGGGGAGGAAAAGGAAGGAGAAGATCATGCTAGCCGAGGAGGGCTCTTGGTTCACCAAGAGAGAGAAGGGGCCGGCAAAATTCAAAGATCCGGGGAGTTTTCGGATTCCTTGCACCTTGGGCGGCGTTCCTCTTCAAAAGGCGTTGGTAGATCTTGGGGCTAGTGTGAGCCTCATGCCCCTCTCCATGTTCTTAAAGCTAAACACCGGGACAAAGTTGAAGCCCACCGACATGCGCATTCAATTAGCCGATGGACGGATAACAAGGCCGGTGGGGATCGCCGAAGACATACCGCTACAAGTCCCGGGTGGAATATGCTTGCCATGTGACTTTGTGATCATGGACGTTAAGGAGGAGGGAGACACCTCGTTGATACTTGGACGCCCGTTCCTCGCCACCGCCAGAGTCATCGTCGACGTGCGCGAAGGTACCTTAACCTTAAACGTCAGAAACATCGAGGTGGAGCTCCACATTCCTAAGGCTATGAAGCATATGTCTTATCACGAGGAACTTGACTACATGGACCTCCTTGATGAGGTGATAGAGGAGGCGATTCCTCACTCAATTGGCGCTCTTTTTGATGAAGAATTTGAATAAGGCCCGGATTTAGGCCATGAAGAGAATAAAGATGATTCCCCCGACTTCTCCGCTGAAGAAGATGAAGGCGACGCTGATGTCGCAAGGATTCGAGAGCTCTGCAAGCTCTCAAAATTAAAGTCTCCAAAGGAAGCTCCGCCGGCACGGAAATCGGCATCACCGGCAAAACCGTTGACCGGAGCAAATGCTAGCTTGGGGGAGCCTCCCCCCAACACTATTCGAGATAGGAGACCACCGAGGGAGAACGCGCCGCCGCCACATCCAAATCCAAGCGCGCTCCCCGGAAAGTTTGATGGGTGCATCTCATATGCACCAAACATCCCGCATTGATTGAAAATTATAGGGGGTCGAGCTCACGACCTTAAACGAGCGCTTGTCGGGAGGCAACCCGACGGTTTTTGCTTTATTTTTACTTTTTCCTTTATTTTCTTTTTAGAAATTTTTGGTGTTTTGAGTCGTTCGCCCAAAAATTTTGTGATAACGGGTCCTATTTTTCTTGACAGGAGAGGAGATAGGTAGATCCATCTTGAGGAGGATGAACGAGTCGACGAGGAGCGCCCCAAGAAGGCACTCGATGCTTAGGAGGAAGATGAAATCGATTGGAGAAAGAAAGACGGAGTTTAGAGCCAAAACGAAGACAAACAGCAGAACACAAGGCTCACTCGGCCGAGTATACTAGTCACTCGGCCGAGTACACAAGTTCGTCCGGCCGAGCCACTCACGAACGAGGGAAGTCTGTTGTACCCAACTCTCTGTTTATTTTCTTGATTTCGATATAACTGCTACTCGGCCGAGTATATATGTTCACTCGGCCGAGTGAAACGGATACCCTCCTAGGGCGAGTCATGCCGAGTAGCTTGAGTCACTCGGCCGAATGGACTTACTCCACTCGGCCGAGGCTGGCAAAGCCACTCGGCCGAAGCGATAGCAGGGAGGAAATTTTCATTGGCCTCGCTCGGCCGAGTGACTATGTCACTCGGCCGAGTCGTAACTTTTTTATATATATGGGGCGAGGGGGCACAGTTTTCGAAATCGCAAAACCCCAAACCGTCCGCGCCCCTTCAGCTTCCCTCGCCCGATCGCTTCGCCCGACCCCTCGCTCGCCCGACCAGCGCCGCCCCGCCGCCGCCCGGCCTGCCACCGCCGGCCGAGCACCGCCGACGCCTCGCCCGAGTCGCCGCCGGCGGCCGACCGTCTGATCACCTCCGGTACCCCTGTTTTCGCCGTTTTCTCCTCTTTTCGTGTATTTCTTGAGGATCCATGTGCTAAACGCCCCCCTAACCCAAATATATTTCTATATCTATCCATTATACCCCTATTGCTCCATACATTTTGATTATTACTCGCTGATATCGCTTTTTCATGCGCAGGTTGCTTTTTGGAGCTTAGGGGAGCTCAGGGGAGCTTCTACGGGCTGTTTTGGACTTCGTGGAGGCGCGGACTTCGCACGCTTCCACTGCTTAGCACTCGCGGCGTGTTTGGGTATACTCTTTCCATTCTTTTTGCACACGTCACACTTTTCACGTTTTTTCGACGCGCGCTCGGGGCCGATATGCCGCCCCGGACACGGCCGCGGTCGAAGAGAGCTTCCGCCAAGCGGAAGCGGTCGGATGATGCCGGCCCCTCTCACGAGTTGGAGGACTCTCCTCCACCGTCCCCCGCACACCCAGCACAGCCTGCAGGCCCCGCACACCCCGCACAGCCTGCAGTACACCCACAGCCCGCACAGCCTCTCCCCGCCGACCCACAGCCACCACCACCGGCTCCACTGGTCGGGCCGCTCGGGATTACGTTCCGAGACGACGCACACCGCGCCGTCTTCGAGCGTATCTCCCAGCGCTCGATCGTACCCTCCAGGTTTGCACACCTCGCTGACCTAGGACGCCTGGGGGTACTAGAGGGGATGCTCACGTTGTACGACAACGTGGGCTGGCGAGATTTTTTCCAGGTGTCGGCGGATACTTTTACCCGCCCGACACTTGAGGTTTTGAGCTCGATCGCCCGGACTGACGAGGGATGCTCATTCCGGTTCATGGATCGAGAGTGCCAGGTCACTCTCGATATGATGAGAGCATTCTTCTCGTGGCCCGCCGTCCCCGGAGCCGATCGCGGTTACGGCCCCACCCATATCCCCCCACCTTCCTTCGACGCCGGTGCCTTCTGGGCCCGGATTACAGGCCACCACGCCGCCTTTGACCCTAGTAGGGCCAAGGCCTCGGCCATTGTCCACCCCTGCCTACGCATTGCCTAGCGCCTCATGGCGACCACCTTTTTGGCCAGGTATGAGCCGGGCACGATGTCTACGCCAGAGCTTTACATGCTCTATGCGATGACACGACCCAGAGCTCTATCTAGGGATGGACACGAGCTTGTCCCCGCCGTTGTGATCGACATTGCGGCTTGGTTTTTAGACCGCATCATTGTATCGGTGGGCGCTCGCTCACCGATCTGCTGCGGCGGTCTGATCACCCTGCTTACCATGATGACCGGCGAGGACCTACCTGACGACTTGCGACGCGTCCCGGGCCCCACTTCTCTGTCGATAGACGTTATGGCCCGGATGAAGATGCTTCGTCCGCATGGCGAGCGTCACTGGGTCTGGTTGCACAGCCCTTTCGGTGCCGACTACATGATTCTCCCGAGCCCTGCTCGGACACAGATTGCACCAGCCCACGTCGACTGGCTCCCGGCGATGGATGTTCTCATCCCTGCCGCCTACGTGCTCGAGCCTGCCGCCGACCCTGTTGACCCAGTGGCCCCTCAGCCCATACCAGATGTTTCCGCTGCTCCTGACACCGCTGTCGGTGCCGAGAGTACTTTTGCTGAGCCCACTTCCACCACTGTCACCACCTCCGAGGCTGTCCCCACCACTCCTACTGCCACCTCTGGCCCTCTGTCCGTGGAGCCTCTTTGCTCCGCACTCCCCGAGCGCCCGCCGACCTTTGTCGAGAGTGGAGAGCCCTCGTTTGCCGCGGTAGTGGAGACTATGGCCAGCATGATCTCCGCTGGGGTTGCGCCTTTTGGTCCACACAGTTCCGCCCCAGCGGTAGTTACCTCTGTCTCCACCCCTGCTGTATTTTCCGAGAGTGTCGTGGCGTCTGTCCACACTTCTGTGCCACTGACCTCTCTAGCCGCCTCGCAGCCACTTTTGTACTCTTCTTTCGCTGCCGCTGCCTCCACTTCTCACCGCCCGCCCCGGCCTCACACTGAGGCCAGGCCCACATTTGCAGGCGCGGCACCTTTTGTCCCCTTCCCTGCTGAGCCCGTTACATACTCCACTCGCGTACGCCAGCCTCGCCCTGCGCAGCCCCGACCGGTGCGTCCCTCTGCACCACCCCCGCCCGACACTGTACTGCAGAGCATACGTGCTCTTGAGTTGGCGGTGAGTAGTCTTAGAGGTGACCTTAGGACCCTGTCCTCCACCGTCTCTACGATGGCTGGACGCTTCGAGCTGATCCCCCAGATCCACTACTGCCTTACACAGGTCTTGGAGCGTCTCCCACGCGTACCCCCACCCACCTAGCAGGTTCCCACACACACTTCCACACACACTAGACCTGCTTCCACTTCCACGCCTACCCCAGCTCAGCAGCCTACACCACCACCACCACCACCACCTCCGCCTCAGGACGGAGACGGCGCAGCACCACCTTCTTAGGCACCCTTGATGCCTTGATCCATTCCTGCCGTTGTGCTGCCCGTTTCTGCTGGGTCCTGTTGCACTTTTTATCCACCCCCCTCCCCTCACTTATTATGGTATTCTCTTTTTGATCATATCTTTTTATATCTATTCTGGGAGAGAGGGAGAGTTTTTGGTGACACTTATATCTATGTATCACTCCTATCTGTGCATGCATCATGTCCGCATCATATTTTCATTTCTTTTCTTTTTACTTTTTTCTTTTCATTTTTCCATGCATGCATCCTCACTTGCCCCTCCCATCGCTTGTCTCTCGGTGTGCCACACTTTGCACATTGAGGACACTGTGCCATTTAGCTTGGGGGAGTGAGTTCTCACGTTCTTTTTCGATTTGCCACCTTTATTTTTATTTTTTCCGCTTTTGCACTTATTTTTCATCATTTTTCTTTCATTATTGCCATGCATCACGTTTTTCTTATTTTCCTGTGTGCCGCATTGCATAGTTTCTATTTTCCCTTTATCTTTATTTCTTTTTCATCTCATGCTAGAGATGACTTTTCTGTGATGATGATGACGTTGGATTTAGCTTATTCTATATGCATGCTATATTTGTCATGTCTTAGGTTTTATTTCAGATATCAGATGCTATGACTTGCTTTGCATTTAGAATAGTAACCCACACCTTTTTCCGCATGAAAATGGATGAAATTTTATTATTAGCTGAGTCTGAATATTCATATGTATGCTATCACAGAAAACACACCAAGATTCACGCATTGAATGCTTATATCTGGAGTACTGACTTTCTTTTCCTATATCACTTCTACATGCATGAATTGTACACTTCACTTCAGGATGATTGAATGATGTTAGCTATGATAAATCTGGATTAGTTAGCTTTTTTGTGATCGAAACTAAGTAGATTAGATTACCCTGCTGAAGTTGTCGTGCATGTCTTATAGAGTGAACCGAGAGTTACATTTATTTCTTTCTCCACAAATCTTGAACTTCATTTCTCTACTTTTAAAATCATTGGTGAATCTCCCCTTAGTGATTCTATTTTATGGCATTCTCCCCCGCTACTAATTCCTAGCTCCAAATCTCTTGTTCTAAAAAAAGAGAGAGAAAAGACATTCTTGTACATCATTATCTCTCTCTGAGTTGGGATCGTTGTGTATATATTGCTTATTGCAAAAAGAAAAAAAAACAAAGACAAAAAAAAGGAGAAAAAAATCCTCAATAAAAGATCCCATCTCACCTTCTTTCTTTCTTCTTTCCTTTCGTTGCTTTTGGAGCTATGTATAAAAAATGGGGATGTAAATATTTTTATGCCACCACGCTTATAGATAAGCTTGGGGGAGGGGATCCATTGATGTGTGAGAGAGTGACTACTTGACATTGCACGACAACCTAGGCTAAGTAATATTCTATACTCAGTGAGATTATTTTAGTTTTACGAAGTCCAGAAATCTAAGCCTAGCACTCATTTCATGAAATCCATACTTTTCTATTCTCTCTATTCTATAGTGTGATACTCTTATACTCCAGATAGAAAGCGTTCAATTGAAAAGTGTGTGATCTGTGATATGTATACCGCTTTAAATGATTCAGACGACGTTAATTTTAAAATTATTCCGTTTTTCATGATTATATCGTTTTTCGTGGGTTTTCTATCTCTATTTGCATTATTATACTATGATATCAAAATAAAATCCTTTGACATGAGTTTTTCATTCGGTGCATGCTATAAGAGTAAGTGAAACCCACGTCCTGAGAAAATGATCTAGCATCCTACCTCTTCGCTTCTTTCTTTCTTCTTTATTTTCATTTCGTTTTCATTCTTCTTCGTTTTTCTTTTTTCATTTTTTTTCGCCGTTTTCGTTTTCCGAATCCACCGGGTTCGCCTTTTACTTATCTTCCTCGAGGACGAGTAAGAGGCAAGCTTGGGGGATTTTGATCACTCCTTATTTTACACCTTTTTTCCGCATGTTTGCGTGCCATTTGGATCGCCCAAATCATGTTTTTCACGATATATCGACGATATTGCGATGCTTTTCACGATTTGTTGTTTTTGTCGCATTTCAGGTGATTTGGCGCGATTTGGAGTGATCCCGAGATGCGCTTACTCTAGACGGTCACCAACGACCTCCCCGAGGGGTATTTTGCTGTTGGAGAGGAGCGGAAGAAGAATGGACATCGCAGGAGCGACGAGGAGGCCAAAATAAGCAGATTGGGCATTTTTTGTGTCCCACTCGGCCGAGTGGAGGAGCCACTCGGCCGACCAGCGGGACACTGCTCGGCCGACCAGTTCAGACACGAGTTACCTGTGCACTCGGCCGAGCACCGAAGACCACATCGGCTGAGTGACGATACCACGTCCGCCCGAGTGGCGCCCAGACGAAGCCCTTCCAAAACATCAAAGTTTCTGTTTTTCGGCTGCCTGAACTTCAGAAGACCCACTCGGCCGAGTGGAGAATCCCGTCCGCCCGAGTGCAGTGAAGTCATCGGCCGAGTGACGACAACTCACTCGGCCGAGCCGCCTCCGAACTGAAGACCCCTGAAAGCCCCGACTTTCTGGAAAATTGCAGGGTTTTCACTCGGCCGAGCGACTTTTGTCACTCGGCCGAGTGCGATGCGCTGCTTGTAGCGAAAACTGCGGAAAACAGGCTGTGCATGGGTATTTTGGTCACGATTTTTGGACGATTTTTGGGGCTATTTAAGCCCTGTTTTTACCTTAGTTTTGAGAGCCGTCTCTTAGATTTTTTGCAGCTTTTTAGATTACTTTTTAGCTTTATTATTGTGATTGGAGAAGAGGAAAAACTTGGATTTTTGTTGGATTAAATTGAAGAACTCCATTGGTTTGCATCTCTCCTCCCTAAAAATTCTATTTTTATTGTTTATATCATTGTTGTGATGAATTCTATTGCTTATTTCATCGATTATTTTTGTGCTATTGCTATGATTTGTGAGTAGTCTCCACGTCTTGGGGCGTGGGGATGAACCCTACAAGCCCTATTTCTTATTTGTGATGAATTGGTAGAAATTGAGCTAGAATTGCTATTAGGGATTAGATTGGGATCGATTTACTACGGATAGCCAGGGATTCATATCAATTGGGATTTGCAAGAGATTGGATCCCAATTTGTTAGGAAGCCCTAGAAATCCGAATTGGGTTGGAATCGGATTTTCGAAGTATCGGTTTGTAAGAGATTAGACCGATACTAGGATTTCCGATTGCAATTCCGTGCCAATACCCGTTTGCAAGAGATTAGACGGGTAGGAACTATCCTAATTTAGATTGTGGACCGAGTTTGCAAGAGATTGGGCTCGGTGCGCAATTGGACGATGATGTTGATCCTAATGCTAGCTTCCCTAGGCTAGGGTTTGCAAGAGATTGGACCCAAACCTAGGATAGCTATAGACCGGCAAGAGCGCGAGAGCGTGAGCTTGGTTCTACATTCAGTTGCAACTAGTTCATCCGAATTCTCATTCTAGCAATTTTGATACCGACGAACCACATTTATGAAATACGGTGAGTAGCGGGAATTCCCCATTCCCTAGACGTTCTTTATTTGATTTGATATTTCGCACATTTGTCTGACGATTGTGACAGGATCGCCCAAGGCAATTTTCTCTGTTCTCAAATAGACAGGTTGATTCGGAGCAAGCACAGTCATTCGTCCTCCCTGTGTTCGATACCCGCTTGCTGCTACACTGTGCACTTGCGGTAAAACTACAACCGTTCTTTGGGTGTATATCCGGAGCGATCACACGACGGGGATGGAAATTGCTTTACACGTTGTGTTTTACCCCTTGCGCACGACGGGGGTAATTTTTGCCTGTCGTGCGCACGGTTGGTAAATACTCCACACTTGTGTGTTTCCCGCGCACGACGCCCACGACGGGGGTAATTGCCTCACACTAGGCGTTTTAACCCCCGCGCACGACGGGGCTAATTTTGCCCGTCGTGCGCTCGGATGGAAATTGATGCACACTTGACGTTTTATCCAACGCGCACGACGGGGTAAGTCGCGCGTGCGGATGGAAATTGCTGTACACATTACGTTTTCCCCCTCGCGCACGACGGGGGTAATTTTGCCCGTCGTGCGCACGGCTAGAAATTGCTCCACACTTGTGCGTTTGCCCGCACACGACGCGCACGACGGGGTTAATTTTGCCCGTCGTGAGCGCGGATGGAAATTGCTGCACACTTGTGCGTTATAACCCCCGCGACGACGTGGTTAATTTTGCCCGTCGTGCGCCCGGATGGAAATTGCTCCACACTAGGCGTTTTAACCCACGCGCACGACGGGGGTAATTTTGCCCGTCATGCGCGCGGATGGAAATTGCTCGACACTTGTGCATTTTAAGCCCCGCGGACGACGCGCACGGCTAGAAATTGCTCCACACTTATGCGTTTGCCCGCACACGACGTGCACGACGGGGTTAATTTTGCCCGTCGTGAGCGCGGATGGAAATTGTTGCACACTTGTGCGTTATAACCCCCGCGGACGACGGGGTTAATTTTGCCTGTCATGCGCCCGGATGGAAATTGCTCCACACTAGGCGTTTTAACCCACACGCACGACGGGGGTAATTTTGCCCGTCGTGTGCGCGGATGGAAATTGCTCGACACTTGTGAGTTTTAAGCCCCGCGGACGACGCGCACGACGGGGTTATTTTTGCCCGTCGTGCGCTCAGATGGAATTTGCTGCACACTAGGCGTTTTAACCCACGCGCACGACGGGGTAATTTTGCCCGTCGTGCGCGCGGATGGAAATTGCTTAACACGGTGCGTTTTACCCCTCGCGCACGACGCGGGTAATTTTTGCCGGTCGTGCGCATGGTTGGTAAATGCTCCACTTCTGCGTTTCCGCGCACGACGGGGGTAATTGCTTCACACTAGGCGTTTTAACCCCCGCGCACGACGGGGTTAATTTTGCCCGTCGTGCGCTCGGATGGAAATTGCTGCACACTAGGCGTTTTAACCCACGCGCATGACAGGGTAAGTTTGCCCGTCGTGCGCGCGGATGGAAATTGCTTTACACATTGCGTTTTCCCCCTCGCACTCGACGGGGGTAATTTTGCCCGTCGTGCGCACGGCTGTAAATTGCTCGACACTTTTACGTTTTATGCCCTGCGGACGACGCACACGACGGGGTTATTTTTGTCCGTCGTGCGCGTGGATGTGAATTGCTTCACACTAGGCGTTTTAACCCCCGCGCACGACGGGGTTAATTTTGCCCGTCGTGCGCTCGGATGGAAATTGCTCCACACTAGGCGTTTTAACCCACGCGCACGACGGGGTAATTTTGCCCATCGTGCGCGCGGATGGAAATTGCTAGACACTTGTGTGTTTTAAGCCCCGCAGACGACGTGCACGACGGGGTTATTTTTGCCCGTCGTGCGCCCGGATGTTAATTGATTCACACTAGGCGTTTTAACCCCCGCGGACGATGGGGTTAATTTTGCCCTTCGTGCGCTCGGATGGAAATTGCTGCACACTAGGCGTTTTAACCCACGCGCACGACGGGGTAAGTTTGCCCGTCGTGCGCGCGGATGGAAATTGCTTTACACATTGCGTTTTCCCCCTCGAGCACGACGGGGGTAATTTTGCCTGTCGTGCGCACGGCTGGAAATTGCTCCACACTTGTGCGTTTGCCCGCACACGATGCGCACGACGGGGTTAATTTTGCCCGTCGTGCGCGCGGATGGAAATTGTTGCACACTTGTGCGTTTTAACCCCCGCGGACGACGTGGTTAATTTTGCCCGTCGTGCGCTCGGATGGAAATTGCTCCACACTAGGCGTTTTAACCCACGCGCACGACGGGGGTAATTTTGCCCGTTGTGCTCTCGGATGGAAATTGCTCGACACTTTTGCGTTTTATGCCCCGCGGACGACGCGCACGACGGCGTTATTTTTGCCCGTTGTGCGCGCGGATGTGAATTGCTTCACACTAGGCGTTTTAACCCCCGGGCACGACGGGGTTAATTTTGCCCGTCATGCGCTCGGATGGAAATTGCTGCTCACTAGGCGTTTTAACCCACGCTAGGCGTTTTAACCCACGCGCACGACAGGGATGGAAATTGCTTTACACATTGTGTTTTACCCCTCGCGCACGACGAGGGTAATTTTTGCCTGTCGTGCGCACGGTTGGTAAATGCTCCACACTTGTGCGTTTCCCGCGCACGATGCCCACGACGGGGGTAATTTCTTCACACTAGGCGTTTTAACCCCTGCGCACGACGAGGTTAATTTTGCCCGTCGTCCGCTCGGATGGAAATTGCTGCACACTAGGCGTTTTAACCCACGCGCACGACGGGGTAAGTTTGGCCGTCGTGTGCGCGGATGGAAATTGCTTTACACATTGCGTTTTCCCCCTCGCGCACGATGGGGTAATTTTGCCCTTCGTGCGCACGGCTGTAAATAGCTCCACACTTGTGCATTTGCCCGCACACGACGCGCACGACGGGGTTAATTTTGCCCGTCGCTGCACACTTGTGCGTTTTAACCCCCGCGTACGACGGGGTTAATTTTGCCCGTGGTGCGCTCGGATGGAAATTGCTCCACACTAGGCGTTTTAACCCACGTGCACGACGGGTTAAGTTTGGCCGTCGTGTGCGCGGATGGAAATTGCTTTACACATTGCGTTTTCTCCCTCGCGCACGATGGGGTAATTTTGCCCGTCGTGCGCACGGCTGTAAATTGCTCCACACTTGTGCATTTGCCCGCACACGATGCGCACGACGGGGTTAATTTTGCCCGTCGCTGCACACTTGTGCGTTTTAACCCCCCGCGGACGACGGGGTTAATTTTGCCCGTGGTGCGCTCGGATGGAAATTGCTCCACACTAGGCGTTTTAACTCAAGGTAAAATTTTTCTTACTCCATGATTTTTTTTATTTCATCTCTCTTGGTTATCTAGTAGTGTAAAAATGTTATTTTTCTTCTTTTACTCTATCTAGATGCATATCAAGGGGATTTTCTCCAAGAAGAGGAAAACTACCACAGAAATTGATTCTGAAAAGAAGATTATCTTACCCTATCTTTTCAAAACTACTACCTATGAGAAATTTGTTAAGATCTCAAAGAAACCAATCTTGCATGAACGATTTGTCAAACTTCATGATGTTATCAATTATGGCATTGACAGTCTGTTAGACTTTCAAAACTTAGCAAACTTGTTCTCTTCTGAAAATCTGTATCTTTGTTATCCTATGCTTGTTCATCTTTTCTATGCAAACATGGACTATGATCTTGTAAAAATTCGTTTCATAACAAAAGTTCTTGATACTAAACTTGCTATAACTGTCAAATCCCCAGGAGAAGCCCTAGGAATCCCATACTCTGGTATGATTCTTGACAAAATCGAAATGACTGATGAGAACATTCTAGAAAGAATGTATTTGCCCGGTAGACACTTTCAAACCAAACTTCCATGTAGCAATCTTCGCTATCCAGCAAGGATCTTGGCTAATATTTTGTCTTATAACATAACTCAAAAATCTGGGAGCCATGCTATTCTTTCTGAGAAACAAGCTAAGTGCATCTATGCCATCCTAGGTAACATTCGTGTCAATTGGGCTAAAGTGATTATGGATTCTATCCTAGCCTCAGCTTCTTCTGATAGACCCTCCTCCACTCTTTCTCATGGACACTATCTTACTATACTATTCATTAGCTACTATGTGCCACTGGATCATGAAACATCCATTCTAGAACCTGCTCGTGTCTTTGATGTACATGCTCTTGGGAGAATGAATCTCCATCATGACCTTGATGAAAATGTCCCTGAAGAACAAATTGCTGCCGAAGGAGGATCATCATCCTCAAGGCGAGGTAAGAAAGTTGTCATTTCAGATTCAGAAGAAGAAGAAGAAGAAGAAAAAGGAAGCGGCGAAGAAGAAGAAGAAGAAGAAGTTCCAGCATACATCCTTGAACTTCAGGAAATGCTCCTGAAAAAGATTGGAAGGTTGAAGATTACACAAAAGCAAGGATTTGAAGACATCAATCGTAAAGTGGACGATTTGAAAGAGCTTGTTGTGAATAGCAACAAGATGACTGAGGACACACTTGCCATGATCCTTGATGAGATCAAGGAACTAAAGAAAGGTGGCGGTCACTCTTAGCTCCTTCCTTCTCTAAAAAACAATGGTTCTTAAAACTATGTTATTTGAGACGATGGTCTGTAATAACTCTATGTGTGGTGTTTGCTACAATATCTATATGCTATATATCAACTGCCAGTATGAACTAACACATCTCTTGCAGGCACAAGAAATTGAATTTCCCTCCTAAACATATCTATTTATTTTTTGTTGATGACAAGGGGGAGAAAATTCATGTGACATGAGATACAAAATAAAATCATATGTATACTGTTTTGTGTATTGCTTCGATGTAGGGGGAGAACCGCATCAAAGCAGGGGGAGTAAGTATACCATATATTTTATCTTTTACTTACTTCATATTTTTTTCTCATTTGGGTGTCATCATCAAAAAGGGGGAGAGTGATGGAAATTGAATTCCACCCCAAGTGATTTTGATGATGAGCACACCAAATGAAAGCTTGATGTACTAACTATACTACACTCAAGTGCGCAGAATTTGCGAAGCTCTACTCATACTCAAAGAAGCACACTTCAACGCTCAAAGACAAAGACGAACATGACTAAACTCAAGTGATGAAGCTCAAGCTCAAACAGAACAAGAAGCACAAAGAGAAGCTCGCTTTCACTTCATCAAGTTGACCAAACTTCCGAAGACATGTTCTGAGTCCATAGTGAGTGTGTCGTGTCTTTTAGGGTATTTGTTAAAGCCATATCAAATAGACAAAACACACACACACACACAATTTCGAAAATACTTTTAATTATCTTCAAAATATTTTCGAGAGCTTTTTTCTAGTCACTCCATAATTTTCGTAGTGAAACTCCACGCACCCTGGAGCTAACTACTTGTCTGACTAGAAGAGCAGTAGGAAAAACTCCTCTGGGAGTCGACTACCAAAAGTAGGGAGTCGACTACTTGTCAGAGATCGAAAACTCCTGGAGTTCTCTGGGAGTCGACTACCTATATGAGGGAGTCGACTACCAGCTGTAAATTTTCAGACGTTTTTGAATTTGAATTTTGAAATCCTTTGAGCAATTTACTCCGTAATTTTTGGGACAAAAGTCAAACGAAATTTGAAATTCAAATCTCAGTTTTTTCCCTATAAATAGAGCTAAATTCTTTGATGAAAAATACAACATTGAAAATCAATCTATTGTGAAAACTCTCTTGAATTCAAAGCTCTTATTTTCTCTCTAGCCAATTTGATTTTTATTTGATCTTGCAATACTTTCTTACAAATTCTTTTGAAGATCATACTCTTATTTTTTATTGGCTAAAACGTTTTCAAAATCCTTACTATTATTCTCTTTAATTTTTATTTAAAGGATTTTTGAAAAGATCTAGATCACAAAGAATTACTCTCATATCTTTGTGTGATCTAGACTCTTATTCTATCAAGCCACTACACAAATTTGTCTAAACTTTGATTGGCTATAGAATCGGGTGTGTAAACCAATCTCCATCATTTATTGTGGTGTATTGGATAAATTCTCATTGTGTTGATTGTTGGAACACTAGACAAGTCTAGTTGTTGCCAGTTGGAAAGTCCTCGGTTTGTGAGGCAAGGGTAAATCCTAGACAAGTCTAGGTGTTGTGGTTGGAAATCCTGGTCAAGGCTAGGTCGTTGGAAATCCTAACGATTGAAGTTAGGTAATTGTATTTGCCAAGGCAGATAGTGGAAATCTCGTACCGGATTGGTCGGGGACTGGACGTACACGGGTTGCGGGGAACCAGGATAAAAATCCTTTTGTCTGCGTTTGTTTTCTGTGATTTGTTATCTTTCTTGTACAAGCATTCTTTACTTATTAATTGTTCATCTTTGTAATTCATTGTTAACTTATTGAAAAGATTGTATCTTTAATTTCCGATGTGTATAAATCTATTTGTAAAGATCTATTTGTCAAAGTTATATTTATCTGATCTTAATCCAATTTCTTTCATATTCTTGTTAAGAATGTTTTGTTGATTAAGAACCAAGCGTAGATCACTCTACTTGGTTTCTTAGGCAACATTAGAAGGAATTTATTTGTGTTAATATCGTTGAACGAAAAAGTTTACTATATACACAACACTATTCAACCCCCCCTTCTAGTGTTGTTTGCCATCCACAGGATCCAACAGGTAAATGCTCCACACTTGTGCGTTTCCCGCGCACGACGCCCACGACGGGGGTAATTGCTTCACACTAGGCGTTTTAACCCCCGCGCACGACGGGGTTAATTTTGCCCGTCGTCCGCTCGGATGGAAATTGCTGCACACTAGGCGTTTTAACCCACGCGCACGACGGGGTAAGTTTGGCCGTCGTGTGCGCGGATGGAAATTGCTTTACACATTGTGTTTTCACCCTCGCGCACGATGGGGTAATTTTGCCCGTCATGCACACGGCTGTAAATAGCTCCACACATGTGCATTTTCCCGCACACGACGCGCACGACGGGGTTAATTTTGCCCGTTGCTGCACACTTGTGAGTTTTAACCCCCGCGGACGACGGGGTTAATTTTGCCCGTGGTGCGCTCGGATGGAAATTGCTCCACACTAGGCGTTTTAACCCACGCGCACGACGGGGGTAATTTTGCCCGTCGTGCGCGCAGATGGAAATTGCTTCACACTTGTGCGTTTTAACCCCCGCGGACGACGGGGTTAATTTTTGCCCGTCATGCGCTCGGATGGAAATTACTGCACACTAGGCGTTTTAACCCACGCACACGACGGGGTAAGCCCGTCGTGCGCGCGGATGGAAATTGCTTTACACCTTGCGTTTTCCCCCTCGAGCACGACGGGGGTAATTTTGCCCATCGTGCGCACGGCTGGAAATTGCTCCACACTTGTGCGTTTGCCCGCACATGACGCGCACGACGGGGTTAATTTTGCCCGTCGTGAGCGCGGATGGAAATTGCTGCACACTTGTGCGTTTTAACCCCCGCGGACGACGGGGTTAATTTTGTCCGTCGTGCGCTTGGATGGAAATTGCTCCACACTAGGCGTTTTAACCCACGCGCACGACGGGGGTAATTTTGCCCGTCGTGCGCGTGGATGGAAATTGCTCGACACTTTTGCGTTTTATGCCCCGCGGACGACGCGCACGACGGGGTTATTTTTGCCCGTCGTGCACGCGGATGTGAATTGCTTTCACACTAGGCGGTTTTACCCCCGCGGACGACGGGGTTAATTTTGCCCGTTGCTGCACACTTGTGCGTTTTAACCCCCGCGGACGACGGGGTTAATTTTGCCCGTGGTGCGCTCGGATGGAAATTGCTCCACACTAGGCGTTTTAACCCACGCGCACGACGGGGGTAATTTTGCCCGTCGTGCGCGCAGATGGAAATTGCTTCACACTTGTGCGTTTTAACCCCCGCGGACGACGGGGTTAATTTTTGCCCGTCGTGCGCTCGGATGGAAATTGCTGCACACTAGGCATTTTAACCCAAGCGCACGACGGGGGTAATTTTTCCCGTCGTGCGCGCGGATGTGAATTGCTTCACACTAGGCATTTTAACCCCCGCGGACGACGGGGTTAATTTTGCCCGTCGTGCGCTCGGATGGAAATTGCTGCACACTCGGCGTTTTAACCCACGCGCACGACGGGGGTAATTTTGCCCGTCGTGCGCGCGGATGTGAATTGCTTCACACTAGGCGTTTTAACCCCCGCGGATGACGGGGTTAATTTTGTCCGTCGTGTGCTCGGATGGAAATTGCTGCACACTAGGCGTTTTAACCCAACCCACGCGCACGACGTGGGTAATTTTGCCCGTCGTGCGCGCGGATGTGAATTGCTTCACACTATGCGTTTTAACCCCCGCGGACGACGGGGTTAATTTTGCCCGTCGTGCGCGCGGATGGAAATTGCTGCACACTAGGCGTTTTAACCCACTCGCACGACGGGGGTAATTTTGCCCGTCGTGCGCGCGGGTGGAAATTCCTTTACATGTTGCGCATTACCCCTCGCGCACGACGGCGGTAATTTTGCCCGTCGTGCGCGCGGATGGAAATTGCTTTACACGTTGCGTTTTACCCCTCGCGCACGACGGGGTAATTTTGCACGTCGTGCGCACGGATGGAAATTGCTTTACACGTTGCGTTTTCCCCCTCGCGCACGACGGGGGTAATTTTGCCCGTCGTGCGCACGGTTGGTAACTTCTCAACACTTGTGCATTTTAAGCCTACGCCGCGCACGACGCGTAGGCTGTAGCGCGTTGTGCGCGGGGAGTAATATACTCCTTTCTGGGTCGACGCGCACAACGGTGTCGTATAGTGTAAACTATTTTTTTGAAAATGATATAAAGTGCGGGATGGTAATTGCACCAATAGTTCTAAAAAGTTGCTTTCATAGGGGCTATAAGGGCGGGATGGTAATTGCCCCAAAAGTTCCGGTCGCGTAAGGGCGCGTTGGTAATTGCACCAAAAGTTCCTCATGTTCCGCTTTTAACAACAGCCGGGGGATCGGATCGGACGGTCTGGAGGGGTCCAGCGCAGGAATCCCATCTGAGCACGAGCTCAGGCGCATTTTACCCATATATATATATATATATATATATGGGTAAAATGTATATGTATATGTGTGTATATATACATATATATGTATATGTATGTGTATGTGTATATATATACACATACTTATACATATATATGTATATATACACACATATACATATACATTTTACCCATATATATATATATATATACTAGTCATAACCCGTGCCCGCGGGCACGGTTCATTTAATAGTTTCCCCCGCGAAATCTTTGTTTCCCAAAAAAATATTTCCACAGCCAAAATTGCCCGGAACAACAAATTAGCGTAAAAATAATTAGCGGCACGGGCGCTTTCAGCGCGGAACAACAAATTCGGCGTGGGTGCCTTCGGCGCAGAACAACAAATTCAACGTGGAACAACAAATTCGCGTAAAAAAATTGCACTGGTGCCCTAGGTGCGTAACAACAAATTCGGCGCAGGTGCCTTTGGCGCGGAACAACATATTAGCGTAAAATAGTTTCGCAGGCGCCTTCGGCGTGGGAAGAGACGGTGGGACCTGCGTTGACGAAGAGATCATTCGATCTGTAGCAGCATTCGATCTGTAGCATTAAGTGCAAGTTAAAGTTTGTTTCGCAAATGCATTAATTACATGCACTCTGCTATTCCCCAGAAACTTTCATTCCCCAAAAAGTTTCAATTCCCCATAAACTTTCATTCCCCAAAAAGTTTCAATTCTCCAGAAACTTTCATTTCCCCAGAAATGTTTTTCCCTCCAAAACTTTACACAAAATCTCATCTCAACCATTCATTCCGCAAGATTAAATCTCAGTCGTTCTTCTATCAACCCTTTTGTCCTAGTCATCTTGTCCTAGTCTGCCCTAGAATTCAAAAAGAGTCCTCAAATGTAATATATATGTGTGTGTGTATGTATATATATGTAAGTATATTACCCGTGCCCATAGGGCACGGTTCATTCATTATATACCCCCACCAAAATCTTACTTCCACATAAAATTAAGTACTTAAGTGTTATTTAGCTGCCTTAAAATTTTTAGTTTCCCCAAAATTTACTTCACCCAAAGAATTTATTTCATTCAAAAAAATTTATTTCACTCAAAATTTAGTTTCCTCCCGCTTTAACACGTGCTCTAAGGGCACGATTCATTTAAAATATTCTTCCCTTAAAATCTTGGATGTACTAATTTTAAACTAACACCCATAATTAAAGCCCAAGAATTGTTATTTAGTTCCACACAATTTTTTTTCAAAAAGTTTAGTTTCCACCAAAATTTAGTTCCCCGAAAGAGTTTAGTTTCCCCCAAAAATTTTAATTCCCCCAAATTTTTGTGTTCTTCAATTTCAATGCCCTCAAAATTTTAGGGTTTTACCCCCAAAATTAAATTTTTTACAAATGCTCATCTTGAATTTCGGTTTCCCTTCCAAAATTTTCTGGTTCGTTTCATGCAGTCCATTATAGTTCTTGCTTGCATATTAAAGCAGACCTCGAGAGAGAATGGGTGTCACAACGCAAAAATGTCTGACCACAATACCTCTTCTTCATGATTGCAATTGGAAGGGATGCAACATATTCCTTATGCTGAATTGAGATGCAGTGATTCTTAAACCTAAGCAAACAAATCATGATTTCAGTTGCAAGGGATACAGGGTTGTCACACCCAGATCTTTAGCATGCCTTCCCCCAACATCATCCTCTTGTAATGTATCAGTCATACTATACAATATATATTGTCTGCTTAGAAATTACATCATCATCATTTAATATTTTGTTTGCCTCCAAACTATCAAAGTCCAACAATCTTTTCAACAGAGTATTCTTAATATCTTTAATGCATAATGTGTTCCATAGACATTAGAAAAAGGCCAGATAAATTTGATTAGTACTATCCATAATGAAAATTGTAATTGAATGAACTCCCAAACTTTCTAGTTGCTTTACAAACTTTGAGAATTCCAACCAATAATCATTTCACCAACTATAGGCATCAATAATACAACATCTTCTAAAAAAATTACAACCAATAGATTTTAATGCCATGTCTGTTACAAATAAAAACTTAGTTTCTTGAAGATGGATCACATTTCCTTTATGCAGCATGCAAAAATCCTTAATTTCTGCCCTCTTCAATCTGTTACCAATCATGAGTCGTGAGATGATTGTGAATGGCAACCCTGCAAAAAAATCATAATTTATGCGCACAGATTTGAAAGCAGTAAACATCTAGCAACGAATGGAATTTAACAAAGATCAGCAACGATCTTTCTCTGCTTAGACTTTTTCCTTGCGTCAGAAAATTATACAAAATTTAATATTATTAACTTAAAATATAGATTTGCAAATGTTAAATCAAGCACCAAGTTGAATACATATAACATAAAATAGACACAGAAGAACTCTTATCTCAATCTGAGTTCTACCAAAAAAAGAAACACAAAAGAACCCTTTATAAAACAAACTTGATCCACATCTCCATCTTTTAACATACTGCTGAACATAACACTAAATTGAACATAAAAACAAACTTGCCTAATATGAAGAATGATGCAGGTGCTGGTACGAAAGAGGTGCAAGTGGGAAATAAGCAGATGAGAACATCGACATCAAAATAAGAAATAAAGAAAGAATCTGTGGCAGAGATATAAAGAGGCTCATGCTGAAAATCTGAGACTTCATGCTGTAAACTTATTTCCCTATATGCAAAATGTTGCCAAATCTGTATTTATCTGACCATGGAGTTAATCTGTATTTGTGTTATATGCTTGTAAGGATGTCATGGTTTGCGAGAAAGTTCTGTAATGTATGATATTCTGATTACACATATTTAAAATGAGTAACATTCTATCAATATTGTTGTCTTGTTATTCTAATTGATTTGGAAAAATTTCTTCTTGCAATTAGTAAATTTGCAATCAACATGCAGTTCTTGCCTTGCATTTTAGCATAAATAGGAGGCCTAAGCCACAACCAATATCCAGTACAATCTATATATGTAGGTATGTTACAGAAAGTATATGAGTACAAACTCTACAGTAAATCAAGAGTGAAACTGTGATAGCTTTATTTTTTATCAAACTTTTGTGTTGATTGATGGCTTTAGTGAAAGCATGTGCCAGAGCTTCATAAAGTGAAATATAATCGATACACTATGTTTGCTCAAAAATAAAAGCCCAAATCTCATTGGGGATTAAAACCTAGCAGTCCGATTACAATATGATTAAATCAAAATCGGTGAAGAATTACTCTGTTTTGCCCCCTAAATCATTTTTAACAGCAAATTGTAACTACCTAATTATAAACATATATTTCAATATGGCTGATAATCAAATAAATGCAGAATACTTTTGGAGAATTGTAATGGCATGTGTGTATTATCAACCAAATAATGTGACCTTGAAATGGCTGTTGAAATAGACGCAAATTGACAAATAATTTGACCATTAACTCTTCCTATAATGTGACAACATGCAATTACTTATGGGTCTCTTTCAAAATCAATGAATCATTAATGCAAAAGCCGACATAGTCGTCGCGTAGGATCACTGTTGCCGTGTAGGATCGTGCAAACCAAGAAGTAAGCAACAAAAGCCGACAGAGTCGCTGGTGAAGAAAGTATCACATTTATAATATCATTGAACTGCAATAGACAGAAGGAATGGGTAAGCAATACATAATATGCTACGCAAGATGCATGCAAAAATATAGCAGTTCCTAATTATTCAAGAGCATATCTAATATAAAAACTCCTCACACTGAGATAAACAAACAGAAATAGTATAGGCAAAATTGAACATCAACATACCCATATTGCATTTGTGTGAACATGACCATAACCTGCTATTAACTCATATTCGTTGAAATATTGTGGCACTGATAAACCCAAGAACAAAGAAAATCCTAAAATAAATTGTCCTAAAATTATTAAGATTGCAGAATTGAAGAAAGCCAATACCTACAGAAGCTGTTTGCATAATAACATGTTAGAAACTAATACAATTAAAACATCATAAATGGAATATACTCATTTAAAAAGTTAATCACTATTTTTATGGCAAAAAATATTTTTTCTTTTTTCTGTTTTTCATCTGAATTGGCTTGGACATTTGTGTATACATGTATAGTCGGAAAGGACGCAGTATATAGCAGCAAAAACTGGTAACAGAATAGAAGCAAAAATTGCTCCAAACTTTGCTGATTATCATCAAAAAGTAAATAAAGCCCATGTAAGAAAAAATACATGTTAAATATATAAGGAAAACATCAAGTTGCATTGCAAGTTCTTTGGTTGTGGGTAGTGGTGTTTCTGAAGATCATTGGCCATAGCCTGTGTCTGAATTGCAAGCTCTTTAGCTGGAACAATTATGATAATTCTAACTTCATTTTGATAGGCAAGAAATATATTCACATGACAAATAGCCTAGTTAGCTTGTCCTAAAGCTTCACAGTTAACCACAGCCTCAATGTTTCCAAGCCTCACAGGATCAAAATTGAGATGCTTCTCATTTAACCCGATGGGTTCAATTGCGATACCAGTTCGTTTCATTTGAAGTCCTGATGGTGTAAATTACAACACTATTAGCATAGTCACTGCTTCTACACACCTCAACAACACTAACCCATGACTGAGTTAAAAAATAACTTCCAATACTGCAACCGACATTTTCTGCTTTACCATCATTTGCCAAATATCGACTATCAAAGTTTACATTCCCCGACAATACGTTCTCACCTCTCTTTGATGATGAATTCTGAGGAAATTTTGCAGTGTGTGAAATCAATACATTCTCAGAAATGACCCGCAAGGAATGATCCAGATTTTTCCAAAGCCATGGATTCCTTCAGCAATTGCATTTCAGCTGGGAAACTGAAACAATCATAAGATAGGCCAAGAACATTGAATTCCACCTCCTAGATATCATTTATATATAGGTGCAATCGAGAAATTTACCAATTACAGAGAAGAAAAGCATGAAAAAGCATGAATACGGCTGATATATTAAGAACTGTTCTGTATTTAAAACATCAACTTAACTATATACTAATATTTAAAACTTCCGTATATACCAAACTGGACATAAGCAAGAAAATTGAGTGTGCAGATTTATTGTATTGGGGTCAGGTGTGATACTTTAAGGTAGGCAGATTGAGTGTGCAGAGTTATCGTATTCTTTGGATTGCAAGTCCATGTTCCTATGATTTACCAAATATTTGTAAGTTTTGAGTGGAAAAGAGTCACAGCTACAGATTTACTGTATTCTGTTGTAAATTGATATACATATCAGTGTATTGATATCATTGCCATGTGGTATTGTTTTTTATTGTTCAGCAAATTGTTTTTCTTCAGACACAGATCCCGAGCATACAGTTTAGTGGCAATGTATGTGATCACAATCTAAGTTGTTGTTCAATTGAATTGTCATACGCCAATTTTCATCACAATATAAAAAATCTGACTACTAAGTTGTAATTTGTAATTCCATGGCTGCAATGACAACTTTAACCTGCTATTGGGTTGTATTCTACATCTTCCTTCTCCAAGTTAGCAAACTTAACAATGCAGTTATCTTTGACAAAGCTAAACAAAGCACTGAGTCAGTAAAAATTGAGACTTGGTACCATTGGGTGGTGATGATTTTGATGAAAAATGAAAGACCAATAATACTTACATGTAGTTTATTTTTTCTCTCTCTCATCATTGCTTATTGCTTGCAGTGTTGGGTATCACACGCAATATCATCGTTTATAAGCTAATAAGAGTATCTTATACTTTTTTCTCGGCACATGTCAACTTGTTAACTATCACATGTTGCTATTTCATATGTTGTTTTGGTGTCTCCTTTCAAATTTTTGCTGCACTGCACCTTGCCATTAATTACTACTACGTTCTTAAAATTTCAGCACGGTCTGCTTAGTAGAATATTTCGACTTGAGAAAAATGATGTGATAGACTAATTGGATCCTAACTTTGGAACAATTAATTTTGGTCGAAAAAGATTTAATACCCTAAAACCTTAAGCCTATAACAAAATCTTTAATACCCTAAAACCTAAAACCCATAACAAAATAACACAAATATTTAATACCAAGATAAAAATTTTGGTCGAAAAAGCTTGAGAACCCAAAAAAATTTTGTGTACTGGAAATAAGCAGCAAGTGTATATGATCAAGTCGGTGAAATTTATCTCAGCCCTTTTGATGAAAAACGAATATGTGAATGTTCAATTCGTTGAAAAGAAGGGAAAAGGGAAAGATAGACTGAAAAACTTGATTTCCTGGCATATGCAATAAATATCATTCTTGCTATACAAAATCCAGTTCCAATGGCATATAGATTCATAAAGCTATAAAATGTTGAATATAGCTTCATAAAGTAATTGCTGTTTGCCTGGCATTCAACAGTTTATATTGCATTTTTCCTGGCATATTCAACACTTTATATTGCATTTCGAAATGGATAAAACTCAATATGACTGTTGAAAAAATTGATATCATGGCATATGCAATAAATTTGCAATAAATATCAATCTTGCTATACAAAATCCTTTTCCAATGACATATAGCTTCATAAAGCTATAAAATGTTGAATATAGCTTGATAAAGTAATTGCATTTTGCCTGGCATTCAACAGTTTATATTGCATTTTGCCTGGCATATTCAACACTTTATATTGCATTTTGAAATGGATAAACCTCAATATGACTGTTGAAAAAATTGATATCCTGGCATATGCAATAAATATCAATCTTACTATACAAAATCCAGTTCCAATGGCATGTATAATTTTTAAACGAATATGCCAGGAAGAACACAACAAAGAGCGGAAAAACCTCATTATGCCTGAAGAAATACAAAAATCTGAAGAACAATGGTTAGAGCTTCAACCCAATCCTGGCAGGTTGGTTAGAGCTTCAACCCAATCCCATCCTGACAAAAGTTCTGACAAAAAAAGAGCTAAACTGATTTTTTTGTCACCCACAAAAAGCTGAAAAACTCTCCAATGGATTTTTTGTATAGCAAGATTGGATTGAGTCAATATGTCGGGATATTTTTTTATTGTGTATTCTTGATAAACATCAGTTTGAATATGCAATAAACATCAGGCTGCAAAACTAGCATGCAAAAATTGGCAAGTTGCAAAACTAATTTCAATGGGTATCAAGAATTGGCAGGCTGCAAAACTGGCATACCGCAAAACTGATTTTTTGTCAACCTCTTCAAGTTTATTAAAGGTTGAACTTGCATATTCAAATTGATTTCATTGGGTATCAAGAATTCCCAAGCTGCAAAACTGGCATATTCAGTTGAATAAAGTATCAATCAAAACTGGCATAAATCTTCCAGAAATTCTCTCTTCTGCAGATGCATCATTAGAGCAAAACAAATTATATCCAAGTCTGCAACAACTCGTTTGTAACGCTCAAGCTAAATTTTAATGAACATGAACAAATCAATTTGCTCTATTCAAATTAAAACATTATATAAGGATCCCTTCCAACTTAGAGCAAGAGCTTGTTGAAGGGAATATCAAAATAAAATAAATAAAACATAAAAGTAACACCATGACCTTTGTTCCCCTTTAAGATTCTAACTGCAAACGAACAAAGAATGGACGAAACTTTGGGAACTCTAAATATATAACGAAATATAAAAATTTTGGAAAAAAATTGTCTACAATGGAAATTTTATTTTTTAAAAATAAAACTTTCTAAATTCTATAAAAATAATAGATAATTAATATTTAATTGAAGTTGGCAGGCAAAGAAAATTTAATTAAAGCTTTGTTAGAAGAAAATACCGACCTGAATACTGAGCTCCTAAAATTTTATTAAAATGAAAATTTGAAAATACGAAACCAAGAATTGTTCACTCTACTTCATCAAAAGGGAACCAATTTCACAACTTTCAGCATTAGTTTTTAAAAATTGTGATTCGCCCCATTTCCACACAGAACCAATCAAAATGCCAACAGAAAATATGACACAGAACCAATATGAAAAAAAATTCAATTTGATCTATAAAATCAACTAAAATTAGGAAGAACATGTTTGCCAAAAGAGGCAATGTTCATCTGACATTGAGCAATTCCATGATGCTAGAAATTAGGAATTAAAAAAAGGAAAAGGAAATGTCAAAAGTCTCACCGAGGGCTGAAAATTGAACTTCCTCTTCAGAAGCTGGTTGATTCCTCTTCCCGCAGCTATTTGTTTCAACCTTCACCAAAAAGAAAGAAAGAAATCACATAGCTCACGAATGAAATTGAAACTTATAACCATTTGAACTTTAGTAATGTGCAACACATGCCAACATGAGTGCATGTTATGTCTGAACAGTAGTAACTAAAGTTGACGTTACTGGAAGGAGGTAAACAGAAACAAAGGATTCATATAGTGAATCCCAAAGGCATAAATGGCTAATTACCCTCGTCGTTAATTTCTTTTCTCATTTCCTCAAATCAATTTGGTTTCAAAAACAATCTAGTACATAGACCAAATTGAGAATTTCAGATCCATCTTTTTTGAGCGCACAATATGCCAAATTAAGTCATTACACTTAGAAATTACATGTGATCACATACGACTATGGCAAGGATTGGAAATTAAACCATTGTTGTTGATCTCATATGTAATTCATCAAATATGTAGAGGGTATAAATGAACTTACAGAAAAATGATAAAATTAGGAAATATTATAGAAAAACTTACAGAAAAATGAACTTAAGGAAAAAACTTATAGAAAAATATTCTAAAAACTAAGATTGAGGCAAAGGCATTACCTATGAGCACCCTCTGCACAATTCATTCTCTGCATGTCCCGTACAACAACAAAAGATTGAGGCAAAGTCAAAATCAAAATGAAATTATGAAATCAAAACCATAAACAACAAACAGAAAGAACAAATAGATTACATATCTGTCATATTCACTTGCAATGCATGAAACAAATCCTTCATTGTAGAAGACGATGATCCAAGTTTCTCCACAACCAATGGGCAAGTTGTAGGAATAACATCCGCAGCATTTTCCAGACCAAGTATCTCAACTGTTCTTAGTGCCTCGAAAGTTTCCTCTAAACTGAAACACACAATAAATAAATAAAATTATACAATTGATATTGCTTACCTACACAAATTCCTCCAATCGAATAACTTCATGCTCAAACCAAACTATTATAGATAAAGAATATTAACCAACACAAAAAATACGAAACAAAGCCATATCATATCGTAAATTCATGCCGTTAACAGATCCTTCATGAAATTTCAAAATTTCAAAATTTAGACGGGTCGTTATCAAAATGCAATGATCAAAATGCAAACATCCAGAACGATCAGAACGATCAGATTGAACCAGATCAAGAACGATCAGAAGCTTTGAGAATGCATATGAAGGGTAAAAGTGAAAAAAAATTGAACCTTGCATACGATCCATCTGCGGGAGCAAAGAGCTCGAGAGCAGCAGAGCGGTGAGCGTCAGAGATCGGGCGGATGCCGGTGGATCCGTGGGCGCATAGAGACGCGCAGAGCAAGAAACCCTAGAATCCACGGGGAAGTGCGGTTGAGAGAATGGAAAGTGATCGATGGAGAAGAGATCCATGAGATCCAGCCATCGGTCTCTCTCCCTCCTCTCTGCAGAGTCCGAGTCACATGCCCAAATCGCATCCCAGGTTGTGATGTTTTTTTAACGGGGGGTGGTTGGAGGTGAGGGGAGCGCTGGGGTGAGGGGAGATGAAAAGTCACGGGCTGGGTTTGTTTTGGGAGAGATAAGGCTGAGCTTTTTTCAAATTTTTGGTTTTCCCCCCTCTAAACACATTTCCCCCCCCCCCCCATTTCAAGTTTTCTCATCTCAACCATTCATTCATCATAAAGATTAAATCCCAACCAACCCTTATACAAAATTCAAAACCCAATTTCTCATCTCCCAATTTCTCATATTCAAATTCTCTTATCCCTTATCCCTTATCCAACAAAATCTATTACACAATACCCAAATTCTCTTATCACTTATCCAAATTCTCTTAACCAAAATTTCTTATCCAAATCTCTTATCCAATAACCCATGATAACATCCCTGTTTTATAATATAGATATACACACACACACATACATATACATATATATATACACACATATACATATACATATATATGTATGTATGTATATGTATGTATGTATGTATATATGTGTGTGTGTGTATGTATGTATATGTATATATATGTATGTATATAGATATATATGTATGTATATACATAGGGTAAAATGCGCCTGAGCTCGTGCTCAGATGGGATTCCTGCGCTCGACCCCTCCTGACCGTCCGATCCGATCAGCGATCATGGTAATATCTGACCTTTTTGTGCAATTACCAAAACGCCCTTTAAGCTCTTTTTAACGTGCCTCTGTACTAAATTACCTTTAACCCCTTTTGTACTAAAATACAATCGCCACCAATTCTTTTGCTCACTCCCGCACAAAACGCAGAAGCTGGAGCAATCGCCACCAATTCTTTTGCTCACTCCCGCGCAAAACGCAGAAGCTGGAGCAATCGCCACCAATTCTTTTGCCCGTTCCCGCGCAAAACGCAGAAGCTGGAGCAATCGCCACCAATTCTTTTGCTCACTCCCGCGCAAAACGCAGAAGCTGGAGTAGATCCCCAGTTTTGCACAAGGTCTTCGATTTCAACAGCCCACGCCTAAGATCGCCCCCAAATCCAGGCCATCACACTCTCGTTGATTCCCCTGTTACTCTCCTCCATCGAGGTAAGGATCGTCATCCCTAATTTGTTGGACATCTCATATTGCTCAACGCAAACAACGGGATAAATTTTTGAAGGGTTTTGCGCGGGGAGTAATTTCCAACCGTTGGACGATTAGCCTGGAAATTCCTCTCCGCGTACAACGGGCTAAATTTTTGTCCCGTTTTGCACGGTGAGTAATTTCCAAACTAGCGAAGTGTTGCGATGGAAATTACTATCCGCGCACAACCCTTCAAACATCGCACCCGTTGTGCGCGTTGAGCAATATGAGATGTCCATCAAAACTTGCCGAAGCAGCTCATATAGCACAACAACATGGAGCGAATGGCGTACATAATATTGCCCACCGCGCAAAACGGTTGATATGTTTGATTTTTTGATGGATTTGATCCTGTCATCAAATATGATGGTAACAATTAGATCAGATTGAAAAAGAATAGATATAATACGCAAGGTTTTAACATGATTAGTAATAGTAGTGTGGTTTCAACTAACAGGCTGATGATGATCGACTGATACTTGGATAGACATGTATAGCAGTCATGCTGCGACAATATTACTGATATTTTTACTTGTTTCTAATGTAGAAAATGAAAATCGAAGAGAGTGAACCCTATGTGCATGATCAGGAGATGCCAAATGAGATTGAAGCTGAAAATGACAGTGCAAACAGCGTATATCAAGAGGATAGGCATAGTGATAGTGAAAAAGGCAGCCCACATGTTGGAATGACATTTCAAACAGAAGAAGATGCGTATCAATTTTATAATACATATGCAGCAATGAAAGGTTTTACAACCCGAAAGGGATCTACGGGAAAGGGAAAAGATGGCAATACCACGAGGAGGAAGTATACGTGCAACAAAGAAGGGTATAAAAGCTTAAAAGATAAGAGGGAGATAGGGAGGGACGTTAATCGAAGGAAAAACGAGAGAGAAGGCTGTATGGCTCGAATGACAGTTCATAAAATCACCGGAGGAGTATGGCGGATTAACTCCTTTAATGATGATCATAATCATGAGTTGATAAAAAGCCCAGTGAAGATCCAGATGCTACGGTCACATAAAAGATCGCAGATGGACGGAACATGTAGGAATTTAGTTGATCAGATGCGTGGCTGTGGAGTAGGACCTGCAAAGATTGCAAGGATTCTAAATGCCACGAGTAGTAGTAATGTCAATATTACTACGCAACAATGCATTGATCATGGGAGAGTAGAAAGAAAGAACAACATTGGGAAGGAATGCATTAGAGTAATAGAACAATTTATTAAAAGGCAAGCTACAGACTCTCAGTTCTATTATGCTATTGAGCATGATGAAGAGAATGTATGCAGGAGTATATTTTGGGCTGATGGAAGGGCGAGGACATCATACAGCCAGTTTGGAGATGTTGTTGTATTTGATGTCACTTATAAGACAAATAGATTCATGTTGCCTTTTGCACCTTTTACAGGTGTCAATCATCATAAACAGTCTATTTTATTTGGATGTGCTCTTCTTGCTGATGAGAAGGAAGAAACCTTTGTTTGGTTATTCGGACAGTGGTTAACATGTATGTGGGATAAAGCACCAGGAGCTATCATCACCGATCAAGACCCGGCAATATGCAATGCAATCAAAAGAGTTTTTCCAAATACAAAACACAGGTATTGCATATGGCATATCAGTCTGCACGAAGATGAGCATCTACGTTCATTGCGGTCTTCTTATAACCCTGAATTTGAAGAAGACTATGCAAACTGGTGTAAGAACAGTCAAAATGTTGAAGAAGCTGAGAATTGTTGGTCCATCTTAATGGAGAAGTACCAAACGGAATTTCAGGAGCCATTGACAGAAAAACAAAAAAATGAAATGAAAGCCTGGAAGTGGTTGCATACGATGCATGAGAAAGCACGGCATTGGATTAAGGCGTACCTACTGGATACTTTCTTTGCGGGTATGAATGTTAATACGATAGAGATTGGTGTAAAAATATATGATCAAAATAAACTCAGCACATGGTATTCATTTCTTGTTTTGTGTGTAGGCATGGCGTCCAGCCAAAGGAGTGAAAGCATGAACGCGTATTTTGATGGATACGTAAACTGTATGACTCCATTATACGAGTTCATTGATCAATATGATAAAGCCGTAAAATTTCAACGAGACAAAGAGGAGAGAGAAGATACTTTTTGTATGCGGAACAAACCAGAATTTAGCGGCATGCATGAGTTAGAGGTTCATGCCGCAAAGGTATATACTAGAAACATATTTTCCATTTTTCAAAATCGTTTCAAAAATACTTTATACTGTCGGCACGAAAGGGTGAGCACGGATGGGGACACGAGCACGTATAGAGTAACTATGCGGATTGATGGAAAGAGCTACGTGCATAATGTTCAATGCAATATATCTAAGGGAATGTTCAGGTGTACGTGTGCAAGGGCGGTGACTGAAGGTTTGCTATGCACGCAAATTTTATATATGATGAAGCAAAAGTATGATATGCAAGCCATCCCTGAGAGATATATTTTACCCAGGTGGACTCTAAATGCAAGACATAGCATCATGAGTCTTGGGGCCTCGTCGACTAGCACAGTACACGGAGTGCGTCTAACTCAAATTACTCCACTTCAAGCCTGGAGACTTCGTTCATCATTCGATAAAGTCATGGAGGCGGTAACAAGAGATCCCCTTCTGTTTGATGTCGTCTTTGGGTGGGCAAACAGTTTTTGGACCAGCATAATATGACTAATAAAGCGCAAACTGCTTCTGGAGAGCCAAGATCACAGGTGGGGTCCAGTGCACCTATCAAACAAGAAGTGGGAGTAAATGATGTCATTATGCATGATCCTGCAAAAGCTAGAACTAAAGGCCGACCACGAGTGGCGTCAAGGATTCCGTCTGGAATACAAGTCTCACAAGAACAAAGTCAAACAAGAACAAGGACATGCAGTGTTTGTGCAGAAAAGGGTCATGACATGAGAACTTGTCGTATGAGCACAGCTGGTAGAAATAAGGTATATATGAGCACAGCTGGTTACTATTTTATATACTAGTATAAATTATTGCAACATCATTGCTCCATAATCTCTGTAGGAAAAATCTTCGCCCGATGACTTAACAAGGTTGTGATATGAAGGATGACATTTTTATATCCTAAAGGTAACAATTTTGTATCAGCTTGGAAGAAATATACTACATGCATCTGTCACGGACATATCAGTGTAAATGGGTTGTAAGTAAACTGGTTCTCTTTAAAAATGGTCATCTGAAAACGGCAGCCTCCTATATTTTTAGTCCAAAATGCAGCCATCGTGGAGTTGAATTAAGAGGGCTGGGGGTCCAAATTGAACATTAAAACAGTAAGTCTTGGTTATAAGCCTATGAGGATGATGCCTATCATTCGAGACCTATATCCGATGCTGCGGATCTCATATCTTATAATTTCTCTGTTGCTGCAGAACCTGACAAATGTCAAGAAAATTAATGGGATTTAGGAGTAAGAAGCAGAAGCAGTAGAGCTGAAGAGAATGAAGATTCAAGAGAATGAGGCATGTAGCTGTCCGCGATGAGTAATGGTGGGTAATTGTATACAGTTTAGCTCCGCGCGCACAACGTTTACAACTTTTACCAGTTGTGCGCGCTGAGCAAAACTTGGTAATTTTACAGGATTCCTAATAAGCGCACACAACGTTCAATAATGTTACGGATGTGCGCGCTGAGTAATATGGGTAATTGTAAGCAGTTAAGCCCCACGCGCACAACGGTTCATAACTTTGACGGTTATGATCGATGAGTAAATGTTGGTAATCGTAGACAGTTGTGCTCAGCTCGCACAACGTTCAATGCTGTTGCCGTTGGTGCGAGCTGAGTAATTGTGGGTACTTCAAGTTAGCATCACGCAATTTTGTAATGTGATGCAATTGTACCAAATTTAATGACATTGTATTAAGATCTGTATTCCAACATGCTACAACATTTATGCATTCAAATGTACATAACACAACAAAGTAGAAACTACATCTAAACATTTTGCAACATCACAGTTTTTGCCTGACTAAGCAATTAAAGCACTAGACTATACTAGGGATACAGGGATTCCCACCATGAAAAAAATTTAAAGTTTGTTGCCATTTATGAGCTGCTCCAGCAGCTGCATCAGCGTCACTTGCTTCTTTGTATCTTGGCCATCCGTCCCCCTGTCTGTGTTGAAGAAGAATCAGTGATGAACACATAACAAAGCATAATTAAGTAAAAATATTGTACGTGTAGACTTAGAATAAGATAGAACATTTATTATCATCGAGCAGTGATGTCTGCAACGAAGTATCAAAGAGCATATACAAGCAGTGAAGAAACGGGTGTGCATGGAAGGTGATAGCTTCAATGACGACAAACAGAACATATGAAGGAGCAAAGAACATCTTCAAATCAATATATATGTGATGTATTCAATTTCTGCATCACGTCACTAGACGCTAGTATATTGTCCATCTTTGAGTGTTGAGGACGCAGCAGTGATGAAGGAAAAAATAGAATGTCGTAGAGAAAATATCATATAACTAGAATAAGATACAATAAGATAGAATAATATCATCAAGAAGTGTAGTGGTTGACGAGGGCTTGTGGGAAGGGAAGCCATTTATAGACGACTTTGGATGCCATTGGATGAGGATGAGACTACAGTAGAGTTACTGGGAGGCAACACAAGAGACCCCGTGAGTCTACAGCAAATTGCTTGTGATTATACAGAAGAATGACCGTGAATCTACAGCAGATTGAGTTCCCAATAATGTATGACCGTGGTGGTGCGCGTTGAGCAAACAAAATAGCTCAATGCGCACAACCGGTAAGAATATGGCCGTTTTGCGCGGAGAGCAAATAATTTTGGAAGATGTGCACGATGAATAAAATATTATGTACATTCACGATCACTGCTTTGTAGACTCACGGGGTCTCTTCTGTAGACTCATCCTCATCCAAGGGCAGTCTAATTCGTCTATAAAATGGCTTTCCTACGCACAAGCCCTCTTCAACCTCTACACTTCGAGTGATGGTTATCAGTCATGAGGAAGGAGTAATGCTACACTCGACTGTAGGCTCATCCTCATCCAAGGGCAGTCCAATTCGTCTATAAATGGCTTCCATACCCACAAATTATATTCAACCACAACACTTTGAGTGCTGTGAAAGGCATGAGAAAGAAGTAACCTTGCTCAAATATTACTCTGACCATATCAAGCTAACCCTTCCCAAACAACCAGAGACCATAGCTTAAACAAACGATCACCGGTTTGATGCAGCAGTGAAGATGGCCACCCAAACGAGGTTGAAGCTTTTCATAGACAAGGGGATGAAGAGAGTGTTGTTCGTGGAAGCGGGCAAAGAGTTTGTCAATTTCCTCTTCAGCCTTTTGGCCATGCGTGTGGGCTCAGTCATCAAGCTCATCACCAAAGAAAAAGTGGCAGTGGTATGAAAAGCATTTATGTAATGAAGCCCATCATTAAATGTGCTGAAAACTGAATCTCTGGAAAGCTGTATCTATGAAAAATGATTTATCTGGTATTTTAGTTCAAAATGCAGCTAGTGTGGCTTTGAATTCCTAGGTCTGCGGGTACAAACTAAAACTTAATACCCAAAGTTTTAATTATGAGAGTATGAGGATGATGCCTATCATTCGAGAAATCTATATGCTGCTGTCGATCTCATATCTTATAATTTATCTGTTACAGCAGGTCACGCCAATTGTCAAGAAATCATTCTAGAAATTGTTTCCATTGATCAAAAATATCTCCAAGTACAACGAACAAAAAGGAGAAACAAAAAAGGGTTCGATCCACCTATGATGCAGGAGCTCGAGAATAGGCGTCCCCAGGCGATTCGTCTTCTCCCGAACCAGTAGGGTGACCAGGGACAACCGGAGGTCGGGGAAGCATTCTTCGGCCCCGCGCCTCGAACGCTGCCAAACCATCCCGGAAGGACCTCTCGATCTGAGCAGCAAAAATGGCCGAGAACTCCCGGAATCCCTCACGGATAGACTCCACGATCTTCGGAGCCAGGACATCCCCATAGTCCCTCTGGACCTCAGCTACGATCCGACCATGGGCCACTTCCCGCAGGTCGCCTATATCGGCCCAAAGAGCGCCTTTCGCCTTTCTATGCTCCTCCCGGGCGAGGGACAGTGCATCCTCAGCATACTTGGCCGAACTCATGGCGACAGCCAGAGCCTCCGTCAAACATCCCACCTCCGAGGTGAGCTCTGCAACTCTCAGTTTGAACTGGTGCGCCTCCTTGGCTGATTGCTCAGCCGCCTCAGCCCTCAGGCGCTCCTGCGCCAAGGCCGCCTCAAGACCATCTACAGCAACCGGGTAAACCTGCAAGACCGCAGGGATGAATGTCGCCATCAACAAAACAGTCGTTGAAGAAAAAAGGGTCCGACATGCTGGATATGCCATACCAGAGAGTCTGCCAGTTTCTCCATGAAGGAGCGGTCACTCGGAAGGACAGCTGGACTACTCTCACTCCTATTCTTCTTCCTCTCGGGACCTTCAGACCAGGAGTGAGAGCGTCTCTTCTTCTCCTCATTCCCGGTTAACACACGGGAACCCTGCTCGACGGCCGCCACGTCCCCCTCTCTGAGGTCGAGACCGGAGGGCGAATCAATCTGATTCGCCACGAAGGGCGAAGGTTGGGCCGTGCCCAAGGGCGGATGGTGAGGAACGTTAGGAACGTCTTCACTGAAATCCCGACCCGCCATCTGAGCAAAAAAGATGAAAATCAGGGTAACGAGCAACGGGTAAAGCAGAATTTAAAAGGAGAAAGGCTTTATACTGAAGGTCCCTTCGAATCCAAGCCGTCAGCAAGGAACACGTGTCAAAGTCTCACAGAGGCGGCACTTTGAATACCACTCCCCATGGGCGGGAGAATTCGTTCGACTGGCCTTCATTCAATGCGACCCGGTCCCCGGGATATCCGATAAGTACGAACCCTTATCATGTATTCCCGAAAAGACGAGTGTTTTTACGTAGAAAGAAATAAAAGAAGAGAGCAGAAAGAACACTGCAGGTAGTTCGCACTTGCAGGGAAGTACAAGTAAAACTCCATCACAGATAAAAGACTGAGAAAATAACACAATATTCCATTTTAATGATACATTGATACATCTTATACATACACCAACATCTTCATATTCACAACTCACTCGAAAAAAGAAGGGCAAAAGTACAAGACTCTCATCATACATCAAATCGTAACACTAACACCCTTAGATGAGGACTACATGCATAAGATGTATTATTTGACACTTTGAATTGATTGTTTTTGTATCTCAATGATTGAATGCACGTCAGTCTTGCATTACACTCTGCCTGTTGCATGTGTCGATCCATTGTTGTACACCTTGCCTGTTGCACGTGCACGCTTTCACATGTTCATAAGTATAGTTGTTACTGCCTTTACTACAGTAGATGTATATGCCATGACATACACTCTGCCTGTTGACATGCACCATTTCCAAACTTTATGTAAGGACTAGTTGTGACATGGAATTTCTTAACAATTATGCAACGGTGATACGAATAATAAATTTACCCTTTCACATGTAAACGTGGATGGGAAAAAAAATGGTTGTGTGCTGTGTGCAATTGTGAGTTTTGAGTGGGCGTGTGCGGAGAGCAATTATAGGGTTTGAGTCGTTTTGTGCGATGAGCAATAACCCCATGCCTTTTCAGCGCCGTACACGGGTTCAACATTGGCCCCCGTGATTCGTTCTCGATTATAAACGCGGATCGAGGCCGCCTGATAGGTAATTTTCTTTAATAGGGCACGGCATTCGAAGCATCGAATTTGGATTAAGGCCGCCAAAACCTTTCGCCTATCTCAACCGTTGTTTTTGCCAAAATTCCGACACGTGTCGATCATCTTGTCCATTCGTTCGCGTAATAAAAGAAATTGGAGGTGAGGCCAATGGCTTTTGCGCTCCGAGGAAATCTCATCATCTTATTATTTCTTCCAGAAACAAAAATGGCGGGAGGAGCATACAGAGAGGTTACTTCAGCGATGGAGCGGGCCAATGAAGAAGGCCGTAAGAGGAAGACGGCAGAGGAGGAAGAGGATGAATGGGAGAAATCGGAGGAATCGGGGAACCTCATGCTGGAGTTGGGGGAGGCTGGATGCTCCTCAAGTCAAGCTGCGCGGTCTTTGAAGGCGGCTCCTTCTGATCCTTGAGTTGGGGGCGCATCGTCCTCCAGCACGCCACACGATGGGTGGCCATACGAGGACATTGATCCTCCGGTCCCTTCCGTCGGCCCCATACCTCCAGAGTTCGGACACCTTCTGCAGTCGAACCGCATTGGGTCTGGCCATCATGCGGAGATTCACAGGGAGACCTATCGGCCACCGTACATCGTGGGGACGGCCGAGTCGGCCCTCCTGGACTTTGGGACGGGGGCTCGTCTGGCAGAGAATATCACTCTGCCAAGGGATGTCGATTTCCTGAATGGGGTCGACCTTGAGACGATGGCCAACTGCTTCGTTCGCAGTGGCCTTCAGGTTTGTTGCCAATGTGCATTCCGAATTTTGATTCCCCTTCTGGTTTTGCTGATTGTCGCCATCTGCAGGTGACCATTTTCGGGGCAGGTCTGCGCCGCAGGGCCCGCGAACTGATCGAGGGGCAGCGCCGGGTGGCGGATGCCCAGAACGAGGCTTCTGAGCTCAGAGCTCAGGTGAAGAAGCTGGAGGAAGATTTGGGGAAGATAATGGCCACCAAGGGCAAGTCGGATTGGGCAGCCTCAGACGCGAAATCCAGCCTCACCGCCTTGTCAAGCGCCAAGAAGCAGTTGGAAGATCAGTGGGGTAGAGAGCGTTCTCAACTCCGAGATGATCTTGAGGCATCGAGGAAGGAGGTTGCTGACCTTCAGGCCAAGCTTCTCGAGAAGGAGCAAGAGGTCGACGCTTTCAAATCTCGGGCCACCGCCAAGATGGAAAGGGTGGCGAGAGCGATAAAGGACCTGTTTACAGACGACGGTGCGTCGTCTTCCTAAATTTTGGGAATCGTTACTTTTGTAAGACTGCTGCTCGCGAGCGAGTCATATGTAATTTTTTCAGAATGTAATGAAGGGAATTTTTGCAACAGACGCCGAGTGAGAGCGTTTACTTCCTCCCCCTGATTCCAGGTCGACACCCGGGAACCCTGTTGGACGGCCGACACGGCCCCGTCACTGAGGACGAGACTGGCGGGAGAATGACCTTCCGTATATGATCGCGATGAGTAATTGTGTGTACTGTGTAATTGTATACAGTTTAGCTCCGAGCGCATAACGGATTGTTAAATAACACCGTTGTGCGTGACGAGCAAAACTCGGTAATTGTAGAAAGCGTTGCTTAGCGCGAACAACTTTCATTTCTGTTGCAAGTTGTGCACGCTGAGCAATTATGTGGGATGATTAATTAGTGTCCAGGGGTAAATGGAAGCTGGTATAAACAAAAGTAGCACTTCTACTAAATAAAGGTCAACAGACGATTTCTCGTGAATATACAGAATAATCTTGTATGTATTACACAGATGCTGTTCCCAAATAAAGATCCACTGACGTGCTGAGCGATGTGAGCATAATCGTTGGCCTCGATCAAAATTTCTAAACGCGCACAACGTTCACACCGTTTGCCAGTTGTGCGCGCTGTGTAAATCTTAGTATATTACTTTTCACTAATTTTTCCCATTAAATTTCATTGTTGGAATTTGATTTAAGCAAGCATCAATGTATATATCACCAATCACAAGTTTGTAATGGGCTGCAAATGTATCACATTAAATGACATTGTATTAAGCTCTGTGTAATGGGCTGCAAATGTATCACATTAAATGACATTATATTGAGGTCAGAATTCCAACATACTACAACATTTATGCATGAATTCCAACATACTACAACATTTATGCATTCCAATGAACATAACACTCCATCTCCGCCGTTCTCTTGTTCGCTGCATCTTCTGCTTTATACTTCTTTGACTCAAGGAACATCCTTTCAATCTCCTCCTGGGTCTACGTGGCACTTATCGTTAGTGATAGTGATCTTATTTTTCTGCACACATACTTTCCTCTGCAGAGGCATTCAAGATACCGTCGGCATCTATCTCAAGGCAAACCATGACACTTCGAACACCCTTGGTAGCAGGAGGGATACCAGCAAGTACAAACTCCCCTAGGAAAAGAGAGAATAAAAAAGTAAATATAATTAAACTTAGGTAGAACAGTTGTTATCATCAAGCAGTTATGTATGCAATGATTCTGAACGGAACTTACGAAGGGTCAAAGAATTTTTGCACGTTGGCATGGACGAGAATGAAGCTGTAATGATTGCAAGAACATCTTTGCCTTCATTTGAGGTTTGCAATGAAGAAGAACAGATCATACGAAGAGGAGCAAAAGAACATCTTCGCCGCCATATAAAGGTGATGAATTCAATTTCTGCATCACGGCACTTGCCGCTAGTATATTGGCCATCTTTGTGTGTTGTAGACGACGCACTCATGAACAACAACAAAATTACAAATTTGAAGAAAAAACATTGTATTAGAAGAATCAGAGAGAATCAGATAAAGGAACTATAATCACCTGGGGTAGTGGTTGATGAGGTCTGGTGGGTACGGAAACCATATACAGACGAGTTGGACTGACCAAGTACGAGGATGGAAACACCGTAGAGTAACAGTTCGTGCTCGTGAATATATGGCAGATGGATACCAGCCAGACGTTGTTCCAACTAGTATCCGAGTGCGGTGGTGCGCGAAGAGAAAAATTACTTGAAGGTAGACCTTTTTATACTCAACGCGCACAACGGCAAAAAAAAACATCTGGTTTCGATTACCAAAAGAGAAAAATCTAAATACACCGATACTCTTGCGGTGCATGATCAAGTTTTTCCAAAAAAAAACATACATCATCATATCTGAAGACAGTAACTGTGACAAATCACAGTATAGTTAATATTTTTGCTTAGTGGACACAAAGGTCACTACTTTTGGACGCAGGGCGGGCTGATTAACTTTGAGCAATGGAATACAGTTTTGCTCATACGACAAGTTCTCATGCCGTGACTGTGTCTCCTGGGGATATTGCAGTTATGAGCAGCTCCAATAGAGATTCTTCACATTTTTGCAGTTATGGCACGCGTAAGAAATTCTTCTGAGCATGGAAACAAATGAGGATGCACAGTTTCAGAGAAGATTGCGCAGTTTGAGAGCCGATACCTTGGTGGCACCTTCAGGCTGATGGCAATGTGAAGCATTCGAAAACATCGTGTGCTTATTCTGAAGGAGCCAACACCATCGTTGATGATATCTGAAGTAGCAGACTCCATCTTTGATGCCCATATAAATGTGACGAATTCAATTTCAGCAACACGGCAATTGCCGCAAGTTTATTGGCTATCTTTGTGTGTCGGAGACGAAGCATTCAGTAGTAAGAACAAAAATTTAGCATGTAAAAGAAAATATAGTGTATAGGTATAACCATATAGAACACTATCATCGAGAGGAGTAGTGGTTGACGATGTCTAGAGGGAAGTGAAACACTTTATATAGACGAATTGGACTGGGTATGGTCGGCATGGATGAGGCTGAGACTACAGTTGGGTTACTGTGGGCTACAGAAATTGACGCTAACAAAATTGATTGCCTCTAAGAAAATTGCTCAAAGCGCAAAACGGGTAAAAATATGGCAGTTGTGCGAGTTGAGCAAATTATTTATGTTTATACAACATTACTCATAAATCCATTTATAGCGATGTGAACACCTCAAATCAAACAGCGTGACCCATGAGTATCAACACATAGGTATAAGTTGTCTTATTCTGGAAACAGTAAGATATGTGTTTCTTATCACTTAATAAATGTCTGTTCACCCATCAGTCTGAATATTATTTAATTATCCCCCAATTTTGTGTTTTCTTTATTATTAGGATTTTTTATTGAACGTGGTGTGCGCTGAGGTAATTAATTATGGGAATTTTAGAAGAACGTTGTGCGCGCAGAGTAATTATTCGTACGACTGTTTTGCTCAACGCGCACAGCTGGGTGTATTTTGATCCGATGTGCGCGCTGTATTATATATGCAAACTGTATACCTTTTTAAATACCCCGCACAATCCGCACTAAAACGCAAATTTAAACAAATCAAAGAAATGTGAATATTTTCGCTATCTTATTCTGTAAACTGTCGGATATGTGTTGTCTTATCACGTAAATGTCTATATACCCATCAATCAACTGCTCCGCATTATATTTGCATCAATTTTGATTTTCTTATCTGGCATGTCAGTCTGAACATTAATTAATTCTCCACCCAATTATGTGTTTTCTTTATTATTGGGATTTTTTATTCAACGTTGTGCGCGCTGAAGATATTAATTATGGGAATTTAGTATTGAACGTTGTGCGCGCATGGTAATTATTCGTTACGACCGTTTTTCTCAACGCGCACAGCCGGTTGTATTTTGATCCGTTGTGCGTGCTGTATTATATGTCCAAAATGTATACAATTTTAAAAACCCCGCACGGTGAGCACTAAAACTCAAATTTTAACAAATCAAAGAAATGGGAATATTTTTGCAGTCTTATTCTGTAAACTATCAGATATGTGTTGTCAAATCACTTAAATTTCCTTACACCCATCAATCAACTGCTGCCATTATATTTGCATCAATTTTGATTTTTTTTTCTTGCATGTCAGTATGAACAGAAATTAATCTACAAAAATTTTGTGTTTCTTCTTTATTATTGGGATTTTTTTATTGAACGTTGTGCGCACTGAAGTTATTAAATATGGGGATTTTGTAATGAATGTTGTGCGCGCAGAGTAAGTATTCATTACGACCATTATACTGAACGCGGACAGCTGTGTATATTTTGTTCCGTTGTGCCTGCTGTATTATATATTCTAAATGTATACCTTTTTAAATACCTCGCACTAAGGGACAAATTTAAACAAATCAAAGAAATGTATATCTTTTTGATGTCTTATTCTGCAAACAGTCGGATATGTGTTGTCTTATCAATTAAATGTATTGAACGTTGTGCGCGCTGATGTAATAAATTATGGGAAATATGGGAATTAAATGTATTGAACGTTGTGCGCGCAGAGGAATTATTCGTTACGACCTTTTTGCTCAACGCGCACAGCGGGGTGTATTTTGATCCGTTGTGCGCGCTGTATTATATTTTATAAATGTAATATACCTTTTTATATACCCCGCACTAAGGATCAAATTTTAACAAATCAAAGAAATGTAGATATTTTTGCTGTCTTATTCTGAATACGGTCTGATATGTGTTGTCTTATCACTTAAATGTCTTTACACCATCAATCAACTGTTGCGCATCACATTTGCTTCAATGGTAATTTTTTTTAACTGGCATGTCAGTCTGAAGTGACTCTGAACATTAATTAATTCTCCCCCAATTTTGTTTTCTTCTTTATTATTGGGATTTTATATTGAACGGTGTGCGCGCTGAAGTTATTTATTATGGGGATTTTGTATTGAACGTTGTGGGCGCAGAGTAATTATTCGTAACGTCCACTTTGCTCAACGCGCACAGCTGGGTGTATTTTGATCCGTTGTGCGCGCTGTATTATATATCCAAAATGTATTTTTTTTAAACAAATCAAAGAAATGTAGCTATTTTTGATGTCCTATTATGTAAACAGTAGGATATGTGTTGTCTTATCACTTAAATGTCTTTACACCCATCATTCAACTGCTGCGCATCAAATTTTCTTAAATTTTGATTTTTTAAATAATGTCAGACTGAACATTATTTAATTCTCGCCCGATTTTGTGTTTCTTTTATATTTTGGGATTTTTTATTAACGTTTTGCGCGCAGAGCAATTATTCGTTACGACCGTTTTGCTCAACGCGCCCAGGTGGGGGTAATTTGATCAGTGCTCGCAACCTTACCTTATGTTGCCCATATGACTGGATGATTAACTGTGGGTAATGGAGCATGTAATACAGTTTTGCTCAGCACGCACAATGGTCATGGCATCTGACTGTTGTGTGCGATGGTCTATTGTGTTTAATTGCATACAGTTTGGCTCTGCGAGCAAAAGGGTCACATCTACGTCCAGTTGTGTGATTTGAGTAATGGTTGATAACAAGATACTGTTTTGCTCATCGCGCACAGCGGTCCAACATATCGATACGAACGTTGTGCATGCTAGTAACTGTGTGCACACGTAAATAGTTTATCACAACATATAGCATGAGCCTGTTGAGCGCCCTGGGGAATTTATAGTTCGGTGAACAGTGTTTGATCAGAATATCTATGTCGGACATTGATTCAAGTAAGCATCAATGTATATATCACCTTATATCAATTTTGTATTGTCCTGTAATTGTGTCAAATTAAATGACATAGTATTAAGGTCTGAATTCTAACAAACTACAGCATTATGCATTATAATGTACATAATGCATAAATGTTATTTATAGTTCGGTAAACAATTCTGCTCAGTAATATCAACGTCGGACATATATATCACCTATATCATTTTTGTATTAGGGTCTGAATTCCAAAATACTACAACATTTATGCATTATTCTGTACATTACACAACAAAGTTGAAACTACAGCTAAACATTTTGCAACTTCACAGTTTGGAACTGGTATGAAATTCAATCACGGGAATATCCTAATGGTACATTGAATCCCACTACGCAAAACTGTTCACAGTGACAGAGTCATGCTGAACAGCTCAAGCCAGATGGCATTTATGATCAGCTCCAATAGCACGCACCATCATCACTAGCATCCAGATCGTCCATAACGGTATAAGTAGCCACTCCTTTAGCGAAGTTGGCTGATCTGGATTCTTCAGCGCATGCCACTGTATGCGTTGAAGAAGCATCAATTATGAACGATAAAAGCATATTTAAGTAAAAAATAGGGTATAAAGACATGCAACTTTACGTTTAGGGACTGATATAAAAATATATCACGGTTGCTTCTTCTCGGAAGAATCCGCTGCTGTAGTAGAACATATGAAGGAGCAAATAACATCTTCCAGTACACGTCAATTGCCGGTAGTATATTGTTCATCTTTGTGTGTTGAAGACGAAGCAGTGATGAACAACGGGAAATATTTAGCATTGTGAAGAAAAAATAGTGTATGAAGTAGAAACAGATAGAATCAGTTAGAATACTATCATTAAGAAGTGGAGTGGTTGACAAGGTCTAGTGGGAAGAGAGGCTATTTATAGATGAATTGGACTGGCCCATTGATGAGGACGATAGACTACAGTAGAGTCACTGTGCGTGATATTGTATTGGACATAAAGACGAGGGAATCTACAACCTACTGTTTCAGCCAGATGATGTTCCCAAGAAGGTTTGGACTTTACGGTGAGCGTTGAGCAAACTTGAAGGCCAATAACAAAATTGCTCAACGCGCACAACGGGGAAAATAATGGCTGTTGTGCAAGATGAGCAAATTATTTATGTTTGTACAATATTACTCAAGGCACTTTTAATTATTTAATTTGTTGTACCGCTAAATTGTTTTACACTAAATTTTTTATTTTGTTTAATTTAATGGATCATGCTTCTACATAATCTTTCCCAAAGCACTTTTTATTTCAAAGTTTAGGTTTCCAAGGCATTTCCCCCCTAAATTTAATCTTTACAATCTTTACCAAGGCACTTCTAATTTCAAAGTTTAGGTTCCCAAGGCACGTCCCCCCCAAATTTAATCTCCAAAATCTTTCCAAAGACACTTCTAATTTCAAGGTTTTGGTTTCCAAGACACTTTTCCCACTAAAATTTAAGTTTTCCAACATAAAATTTCCATAAAATCCAATCTCAGCCATTGATTTCCCAGGATCAAATCCTAGCCACTCTTTATCTTGTCCTAATCAGCCCTAGAATTCAAAAAACGAGTTTGGCTCCGCGCGCAAAAAGGTCACAAATACGTGCAGTTGTGTGAACTGAGTAATTGTGGATAATCAGATACGGGTATGCTCACAGCCCGCACATCGGTCAAACACATTATGTGACCGTTGTGCGCGCTGAGTAATTGTGTGCAAACGTAAATGTTTTATCACAACGTATATAAGGACGGTCACAATTTATGCCCGTTGTGCTCGCTGGGTAAATCATATAACGGTAAAAAGTTTTTACATAGGTAATTTCAATTTCGGACATTGATTCAAGTAAGCATCGATGTATATATCACATATATCAATTTCGTAATGTCATGCAATTGTATCAAATTAAATGACAGTGTATTAAGGTCTGAATTCTATCATACTACAACATTTATACGTTACACTGTACATACCACAACAAATTTGAAACTACATTTCGTACATAATGACATAAAACACCAAAGAATATCTACCCACAAACACTCTTCTCCGTCGATGATCAAAAATACAATATAAGACAAGAGAAAGGCTTGTGCGCCAAAGGCCCGGCCAACTCAAAAACCTGGAGGCGGAGGCGGAGGCGGAGGCGGAGGTGGTGATGGTTGGGCAACAGTACGGATGTCTCTAGGAGAGGGCACCAGAGTCTCCATCTTCTCTTGTATGTTCGACATTATGAGCATCATAGTGTCGAAGTCGCTACGCAGAAGTGAGATCGCCAGATTGGTGTTGGAGAGATGGGTTTCAATTTCTCCTAATCTACGAGTAAAGTTCACCGGCTGATGGGAGGATGATGAAGCAGCAGATGCGGGGCTTACATTGCCTATGAGTATATCCTTAAGATGACGTTGTTCATCTGTAAGTACAGAGACAGACGTAGTAAGCTCCTCGAGTTTGCTACGGAGGTTGTGCAGAACAGAGTCCTGACGGCGAGACATCCCATCCATAGAGAGGAGGCCGTTACTGTTGTCCTCGAGTGGGGATTTTTCAGCCGGAGATGGAACTGATGAACCTGCATGTAAAGGAGGAAACCCAGTAGGAGGCAACAGCACATTGTGTTCACCTTGAGTTGGACCAAGCGAAAGCGAATCACGCAGAATGGGTCTATAGGCCGGGAACGATGAGGGAAGGGGATCATCGTGTTCAGGTGACGGTGAATCATCATCACTAACTCCCCAAGGGTCAGAAAAAGTCGACTCACGAGATCGTTTTGGCGGCATGAAGAAACCCGAGTACGAAATGCGAGAGTGTTGAGATGAAGAAGAAAACGGAACGACAGACCAAAGGAAAGAGGAATGAAATTTTCCGCGAAACCCCTCGTCTACTGACTCCACATATATATAATGATTGGTTATTTTAATCTCAGCCGCTGGATTACATATGGAAGTGGAACTGACTAAAACGATCTCATCAGACGGCTGGGGTAAAGCATCCGTTCGGATGGGCAAAAAAATCGTAATGAAGGGCTTACACGGAAACCGAGGTTCTACTCGACTCATTCTCCAGTTACCACACGAGAACATTGTTGAGAAGAAAGCAGAATCATTAACTGGCATCATTACGTACCTCCAAAATAAGATTGTACGAGTTGGCGGTTGTACTTTCATCATTACGTGGCATACCGATTGTGTCTCGCAACCGATCTATAAATATCTATTGTTTAGTAGCCACTGCACGTTCAGGAGCGATGTGCATTCAAACAGAACGTGAATGCCCATGAGGTGCACATATATCGGTCGAGCCTAGAGCCGCCGTTTGGCACCCGATCTATTACCTCGGCCTCCACCTTTACGGCAGTAGTCCTCTCTCTTGACAGGGATTCCTGAGTAACAGGCGGGAACTGATATAATGGAGCCGGTGCAAAGGCAGGAGCGATGTGCATTCAAACGGAACGTGAATGCCCATGAGGTGCACGTATATCGGTCGAGCCTAGAGCCGCCATTTGGCACCCGATCTATTACCTCGGCCTCCACCTTTACGGCAGTAGTCCTCTATATTGACAGGGATTCCTGAGTAACGGGCGGGAACTGATATAATGGAGCCGGTGCAAAGGCAGGAGCGATGTGCATTCAAACGGAACGTGAATGCCCATGAGGTGCACGTATATCGTTCCAGCCTAGAGCCGCCGTTTGGCAACCGATCTATTACCTCGGCCTCCACCTTTACGGCAGTAGTCCTCTCTATTGACAGGGATTCCTGAGTAACAGGCGGGAACTGATATAATGGAGCCGGTGCAAAGGCATGAGCGATGTGCATTCAAACGGAACGTGAATGCCCATGAGGTGCACGTATATCGGTCGAGCCTAGAGCCGCCGTTTGGCACCCGATCTATTACCTCGTCCTCCACCTTTACGGCAGTAGTCCTCTCTATTGACAGGGATTCCTGAGTAACAGGCGGGAACTGATATAATGGGGCCGGTGCAAAGGCAGGAGCGATGTGCATTCAAACGGAACGTGAATGCCCATGAGGTGCACGTATATCGGTCGAGCCTAGAGCCGCCGTTTGGTACCCGATCTATTACCTCGGCCTCCACCTTTACGGCAGTAGTCCTCTCTATTGACAGGGATTCCTGAGTAACAGGCGGGAACTGATATAATGGAGGCGAAGCAAAGGCAGGAGCGATGTGCATTCAAACGGAACGTGAATGCCCATGAGGTGCACGTATATCGGTCGAGCCTAGAGCCGACGTTTGGCACTCGATCTATTACCTCGGCCTCCACCTTTACGGCAGTAGTCCTCTCTATTGACAGGGATTCCTGAGTAACAGGCGGGAACTGATATAATGGAGCCGGTGCAAAGGCAGGAGCGATGTGCATTCAAACGGAACGTGAATGCCCATGAGGTGCACGTATATCGGTCGAGCCTAGAGCCGCCGATTGGCACCCCATCTATTACCTCGGCCTCCACCTTTACGGCAGTAGTCCTCTCTATTGACAGGGATTCCTGAGTAACAGGCGGGAACTGATATAATGGAGCCGGTGCAAAGGCATGAGCGATGTGCATTCAAACGGAACGTGAATGCCCATTAGGTGCACGTATATCGGTCGAGCCTAGAGCCGCCGTTTGGCACCCGATCTATTACCTCGTCCTCCACCTTTACGGCAGTAGTCCTCTCTATTGACAGGGATTCCTGAGTAACAGGCGGGAACTGATATAATGGAGCCGGTGCAAAGGCAGGAGCGATGTGCATTCAAACGGAACGTGAATGCCCATGAGGTGCACGTATATCGGTCGAGCCTAGAGCCGCCGTTTGGCACCCGATCTATTACCTCGGCCTCCACCTTTACGGCAGTAGTCCTCTCTATTGACAGGGATTCCTGAGTAACAGGCGGGAACTGATATAATGGAGCCGGTGCAAAGGCAGGAGCGATGTGCATTCAAACGGAACGTGAATGCCCATGAGGTGCACGTATATCGGTCGAACCTAGAGCCGTCGTTTGGCACCCGATCTATTACCTCGGCCTCCACCTTTACGGCAGTAGTCCTCTCTATTGACAGGGATTCCTGAGTAACAGGCGGGAACTGATATAATGGAGCCGGTGCAAAGGCAGGAGCGATGTGCATTCAAACGAAACGTGAATGCCCATGAGGTGCACGTATATCGGTCGAGCCTAAAGCTGACGTTTGGCACCCGATCTATTACCTTGGCCTCCACCTTTACGGCAGTAGTCCTCTCTATTGAAGGAGATTCCTGAGTAACAGGCGGGAACTGATATAATGGAGCCGGTGCAAAGGCAGGAGCGATGTGCATTCAAACGGAACGTGAATGCCCATGAGGTGCACGTATATCGGTCGAGCCTAGAGCCGCCGTTTGGCACCCGATCTATTACCTCGGCCTCCACCTTTACGGCAGTAGTCCTCTCTATTGACAGGGATTCCTGAGTAACAGGCGGGAACTGATATAATGGAGCCGGTGCAAAGGCAGGAGCGATGTGCATTCAAACGGAACGTGAATGCCCATGAGGTGCACGTATATCGGTCGAGCCTAGAGCCACCGTTTGGCACCCGATCTATTACCTCGGCATCCACCTTTACGGCAGTAGTCCTCTCTATTGACAGGGATTCCTGAGTAACAGGCGGGAACTGATATAATGGGGCCGGTGCAAAGGCAGGAGCGATGTGCATTCAAACGGAACGTGAATGCCCATGAGGTGCATGTATATCGGTCGAGCCTAGAGCCGTCGTTTGGCACCCGATCTATTACCTCGGCCTCCACCTTTACGGCAGTAGTCCTCTCTATTGACAGGGATTCCTGAGTAACAGGCGGGAACTGATATAATGGAGCCGGTGCAAAGGCAGGAGCGATGTGCATTCAAACGGAACGTGAATGCTCATGAGGTGCACATATATCGGTCGAGCCTAGAGCCGCCGTTTGGCACCCGATCTATTACCTCGGCCTCCACCTTTACGGCAGTAGTCCTCTCTATTGACAGGGATTCCTGAGTAACAGGCGGGAACTGATATAATGGATCCGGTGCAAAGGCAGGAGCGATGTGCATTCAAACGGAACGTGAATGCCCATGAGGTGCACGTATATCGGTCGAGCCTAGAGCCGCCGATTGGCACCCGATCTATTACCTCGGCCTCCACCTTTACGGCAGTAGTCCTCTCTGTTGACAAGGATTCCTGAGTAACAGGCGGGAACTGATATAATGGAGCCGGTGCAAAGGCAGGAGTGATGTGCATTCAAATGGAACGTGAATGCCCATGAGGTGCACGTATATCGGTCGAGCCTAGAGCCGCCGTTTGGCACCCGATCTATTACCTCGGCCTCCACCTTTACGGCAGTAGTCCTCTCTATTGACAGGGATTAACAGGCGGGAACTGATATAATGGAGCCGGTGCAAAGGCAGGAGCGATGTGCATTCAAACGGAACGTGAATGCCCATGAGGTGCATGTATATCGGTCGAGCCTAGAGCCGTCGTTTGGCACCCGATCTATTGCCTCGGCCTCCACCTTTACGGCAGTAGTCCTCTCTATTGACAGGGATTCCTGAGTAACAGGCGGGAACTGATATAATGGAGCCGGTGCAAAGGCAGGAGCGATGTGCATTCAAACGGAACGTGAATGCCCATGAGGTGCATGTATATCGGTCGAGCATAGAGCCGTCGTTTGGCACCCGATCTATTGCCTCGGCCTCCACCTTTACGGCAGTAGTCCTCTCTATTGACAGGGATTCCTGAGTAACAGGCGGAAACTGATGTAATGGAGCCGGTACAAAGGCAGGAGCGATGTGCATTCAAACGGAACGTGAATGCCCATGAGGTGCACGTATATCGGTCAAGCCTAGAGCCGCCGATTGGCACCCCATCTATTACCTCGGCCTCCACCTTTACGGCAGTAGTCCTCTCTATTGACAGGGATTCCTGAGTAACAGGCGGGAACTGATATAATGGAGCCGGTGCAAAGGCAGGAGCGATGTGCATTCAAACGGAACGTGAATGCCCATGAGGTGCATGTATATCGGTCGAGCCTAGAGCCGCCGTTTGGCACCCGATCTATTACCTCGGCCTCCACCTTTACGGCAGTAGTCCTCTCTATTGACAGGGATTCCTGAGTAACAGGCGGGAACTGATATAATGGAGCCGGTGCAAAGGCATGAGCGATGTGCATTCAAACGGAACGTGAATGCCCATGAGGTGCACGTATATCGGTCGAGCCTAGAGCCGCCGTTTGGCACCCGATCTATTACCTCGTCCTCCACCTTTACGGCAGTAGTCCTCTCTATTGACAGGGATTCCTGAGTAACAGGCGGGAACTGATATAATGGGGCCGGTGCAAAGGCAGGAGCGATGTGCATTCAAACGGAACGTGAATGCCCATGAGGTGCACGTATATCGGTCGAGCCTAGAACCGCCGTTTGGCACCCGATCTATTACCTCGGCCTCCACCTTTACGGCAGTAGTCCTCTCTATTGACAGGGATTCCTGAGTAACAGGCGGGAACTGATATAATGGAGCCGGTGCAAAGGCAGGAGCGATGTGCATTCAAACGGAACGTGAATGCCCATGAGGTGCACGTATATCGGTCGAGCCTAGAGCCGACGTTTGGCACTCGATCTATTATCTCGGCCTCCACCTTTACGGCAGTAGTCCTCTCTATTGAAGGGGATTCCTGAGTAACAGGCGGGAACTGATATAATGGAGCCGGTGCAAAGGCAGGAGCGATGTGCATTCAAACGGAACGTGAATGCCCATGAGGTGCACGTATATCGGTCGAGCCTAGAGCCGCCGTTTGGCACCCGATCTATTACCTCGGCCTCCACCTTTACGGCAGTAGTCCTCTCTATTGACAGGGATTCCTGAGTAACAGGCGGGAACTGATATAATGGAGCCGGTGCAAAGGCAGGAGCGATGTGCATTCAAACGGAACGTGAATGCCCATGAGGTGCACATATATCGTTCCAGCCTAGAGCAGTCGTTTAGCACCCGATCTATTACCTCGGCCTCCACCTTTACGACAGTAGTCCTCTCTATTGACAGGGATTCCTAAGTAACAGGCGGGAACTGATATAATGGAGCCGGTGCAAAGGCAGGAGCGATGTGTACTCAAACGGAACGTGATCGTCAAGGTAATAGGTGCAGTCAAGAGAAAGGGCTTTCTCCTCTCTTCCAAGAGAGTCTTCAACACACAACACACTTCTCCTTCAAGTTCTACTTCAAGGCATATGGGATTGTAAGTGTTGCTTTCATAATTTCATAACTTTTGTTATTTTGTTTTTGTGCTAGGTTTGCGAGAGCGGTTTGCTTACTCCCAAGTTGTAGGAGTGAAGGACATCGATTGTATTCGATTTCACTTGTAGGGTTGCTACAAGTGGGTTTAAAGGCAACCTCAAGTTAGTGTTCTAACTTGAGTATCCGGAGGTATCCGGGTGGAAGGGACGTAGGATAACCGGGAACAAGGCGGGAAGTTACTTGGGTAATCCGAACACTTGAAACTTAATTGCGTTTGCATTTGTTTATTATTTGGGTTTAATTTTAATTCCGCACTATATTTGTTGATCATATATCATATATATGTGTGAATTTTGTGATATGGTCTCCATGTATGCTATATCTATATGTGTTGTGATTTGAGACGTTAAGTTTCCTTCGTGTATCTCAATGTTGATATTGGACTTTCGTTCCTCTTATCACCTAAGTTTATAATGTGGTTTTAAGATTTTTTGGATTTTATATATATTTAGATTCTTATTTGGCACGATTGTTGTTATTTTACTGCCGCCTTTTGGATAATGCCATAGGGGGATCGAAATAAACAAACAGAATCGTAATGAATGTTCTAGGTATGGTCTAATAAACAGACATACAAAAACTGGATGTAGGTTGCTACACTGTTTTTTTATACACCGGAAGTTGCTACATTGACTCTCCAAATTTGGATGGCCCTGTAGCAAACCGGCAAAATGATTCCAGTTTTGCAGGGCGGTTGATGGAGGGAAAATGCCATATTTGGCGTGTTGTTGCAGTGTGGTTTGGAGATGATATAACCGGCCAACTTCCGCTTAGACTTACATGGAGTCGTCGAATATAGCTTAATTCATGTAAAATATGGGAAAAAATACCTAATTAAATGTCACATCATCTACCAACTAGATTCAATGGGGTTGGATAGTGGGGTGTCGAGACTCGAGAATATATTGTGGGGCCCGCTAAACAATATGTGGACCTTCGCGTTCGAATGTTGTTAACTGGGCAATTTGCAGTAGGTTTCGCGTCGTTCCGCTGTGCTGCGTTGAAAAATTCTATCTTTTTCCCTCTGTGGGCTCCACTTTAATGTGTTACTATGCGTTAGACGAAAAGCGATGGTACGTAGAGATGGAAATTGCAGATGAGGTGAGAGGTTGGTGGGACCACAAACAAGAATTCGACCGGTCATCTACTCCAACTGTCGAATTTGCTGGTACTTTGTTTGAGAAAAGTTTTTCACGTAAGCGCCATATCAGCGAATATTTGTATCCATTCTGACAAGTAAAACATTTTAGTCGTTTAATATATCTCCTCACACATCTGTATACAGTAATGCCATATGTGCGCGATGAGGAAATTAGTATAATAAATCCAAATATTCGACCGCGCACAACTATCCCTCATTTACGCATATACTACGCGTAACTAAATTATGTTTGCTCACCGCGCACAACGGTTCAAATTTTGCCCCGTTTTGCGCGCTCAGTAATTAATCCGCCGTTTGTTTATACTTGTAATAACAAACGGAAGAGCGAGAGAGTCAAGAAGCAAGATGGCCACCCATAATGCAGGACCCGGCAAAAAATTTGAGTTGCCGCCAAACTCGGAGTATTAATGTAGCAGACCGCAAAAAAACGTCGCGAAGACCCCAGAAAACCCCGCCATGCGTCCGGTCAAGTAGAGGATATTTATCCCGCCAAATTTGGGGATATATCACCATTCGCCATGATTTGTGCCTTCACTGCAGATATGGCTGAGAAATCGTGTCAGTGGGACGAAGAAACTTTGCAAGGCCAGTCTTCAGAGGGAAGAAGAGACGGTGACGTAGATGATAACCGTTCCCTTCATGACAGGGGGGATGTGCGGCCGCAGGTGCCTGAGACTCCCCTAAGGGATACGTGGCCATGGGGAGGTCTCGTTCCGGCAGGCTATGTCCCCCCGGCGTACGAGGGGGCATTGCTGTTGAATCCTCCCACTGACGTTCCATCGGAAGGTACTAGGGGGAACCGTCACCGACCCTTCTTCCCCGTCTGGGACGGCGAGTCTGCATTGGTGGATAGGGGGTGGCCAGTCGGCTGGTGGAGAACTCCATCCTTCCCATTGACCAAAGTGTCCTGGGTCAAATTGACATTGAAAGGCTCGCTAACTCAGTCGTTTATGGAAGTTACCAGGTTAAGTACTAATGTCGTCTCATTGTGCTGTTGCCTTACTCTTACAGTCTTACTTATCCATGATTCCCTGCAGACATCATTGGTCGGGGCGGAACTGCGTCGCCGAGTGGTGCAATTGTTGATTGCCGAGCGGAAAAAGGCGGTTTCTTTTGAATCTCACTTAAGGATTTGAAGGAGCAGCTGATGAAAGAGAGAGACCGCAGATCTCAGGCGGAGTGGGAGGTTGCGAAAGCTAAAGATCGGGCGGCCGCTATGTCAGCGGTTCGGAAGAGCTCCAAAGAGCGATGGTACGTAGAGAAGAGCAGTCTCCTGGCTCGTATAGCCGAGTTGGAGAGAAACTCTCTTCCTCCAAACTCGATTGCAGACGTGAGGCATGAGGCTGAGGCGAGGAAGCGTCAGCGATCTGGTCGGGAGTCCGGTGGAGGATCGGCCCAAACGTAGGACGGTTTGGCTACCAACGCCCCCTCCAGCGAGGCGTCTGTGTGAATCGTGGCCATCTTAGTACCCCAAATGGTTTTCATATTTTGAGAGGTGAACATGTGATGGTTTACGCGTTAGTAATGAACCTCGAACATTCAATTGGCAATGAACACCGTCTGGTGCAGTCTTTTACCGCTTGTTAGTTTAAATATCTGTTTGCCAACCATTAGCGATCTTCGTACACCGATTGCTTAATTTCTTGTGGATATTAAAACTATTAGCATACATCCATCACAGAAATGGTCAAGGATGGTGTGAAATATCAAAGTTTCCCGGGAATATACTTAGTGCACGTGAACTGCGTTGGAATTGAGCTTAGCATCACAGTGAACCAGATATACAATTTTTTTCTCATTGCTCACACCGGTCCCACCTTTTACCTGATGTGTATGGATGAATCTGATTTGTCAGTGTGTTTCATTGGAGTCATTTTCTCCGGCATTCACATAGCCTCTACATGCATCGAGATTGTTACATATAGAGTTTTCCTTTAAACGAACTTGGGATATTGGACTTATGCCATAGATTCAAGTAGACCATCGTCAAGGAGAGAAAGATTCAAGAATACGCAGAGGTGGAAATCACTTCATGCAACATAAATAACACATTTACTGCAGTATACGGTCTTCAACATCAATAACATACCAAAGCACACAATTATGAGTCCAACTCTTAGCATTCTCCTTTATGTCCGTTGTGCGCGGTGAGCAAATTTTTAATGCTGTAACATAAATTGCTCAAAGCTCACAACGGGCAAAATTATGCCAGTCGTGCAAATTTAGCTACTGTATCCCATAACATAAATGTTCAAAGCGCACAACAAGCAAAGACATGATGGCGCGTTGAGTTCCCGTTGTGCAGAAATCCCATAGATTTTGTACAAAAATCCCAAAAAATTCAGTATATTCTTTCATTATAAACTCAGTCACTACATTTGCACAAAATTATAAATTCAATGCTCTGATGATACGGTAATTACAGTGGGAGATTTGCCTACATCTTTACAGAATAATGTCTCGAATTGTCGCATCCTCTCTTCAAGGCCTTCCACCCATCCTTCGGCCGCAGGCAGGCGGTTAGCCTTCCATTGCCTTATTACCGGTGGGACCGGGCTGTAATGCCCTACAAGCTACTGCACAAGTACTAGAGGGGGGGTGAATAGTACTTTAAAATAATAAGGAGTATAATTCCAAATTAAAATGCAAACAACTACCAAATCAATTTGCGGAAGCTTAAATTGAATGACAACACAAAATTAACAACGCTAACAAGAGATGTTACTGGGTTTGGATCCACCCAAGTCTCCCCGACTTGTTCCCGGTGATCCTACGTCCCAACCACCCGGATCCCCTCCGGATACTTGAGTTAGAAACCCTAACTCAAGATTTCCACTATGAAATACTTGTGAAAAACCTCCACAAGTCAAATCATACAAAATGTAATTTGTGACTCCCACAACCCGGGATCACAACCACACTCTCACAACCGAGAGTGAAACTTACAAATCAAATATGAAATGAAATAAAGAAACTTCTTACCGAACAAAATACATATGCCTTGAATATTGCTAACGAATTAGGGCAAGGATGATTTTGAGGAAGAAGTGGCACCAAACCCTAGCTCCAAGATGTAGACAGCGATGGAGAGCTTTGGGGATGTTGGTGACCTAGAATCAAGCACTTGGCTTGGAAGGCTTCACACTCAATGAATCTCTCTTTGGAAGTAAGAGTTAGGAGAGATTATTGAATGGAGGGAATGAGCTTTGAATGAGCTTGGATTGATTTCTCTTGAACTCTAAACTTGCATTAATATCAGCCTTTTGCAGCAATGAATGCAGTCCAACAAGTATATATAGGTTAGAGGAGAGAGAGAGAGAAAAACGTTTCAATTAAAGCTCCAACGGCTCTTTTCTGAACCCAACTAGTCGGTCAAAGAACAACCACCGACCGACTAGTTCATCAACTAGTCGGTCGGTCAATTAACGTAAACCGACTAATGAGTAAACTGAGAAAAGATCAAAGTACAGACTAAGGAACTAGTCGGTCTAAGAAGAGTAGCTGACCGACTAGTTTCACAACTAGTCGGTCGGTTACTCAACGTGGACCGACTAACAGATAAAACTGAAGTCTGAGAAGAATTAGACTTAGTCGGTCCAAGAACAAATGTTGACCGACTAATTCACCAACTAGTCGGTCACCAAATGAACATAGACCGACTAACAATAAACAGTAAGTATGGTGAAAAATTTGGCATGTACAGTAAACTAAACTAGTCGGTCCAAGAAGGAAGGTTGACCGACTAGTTCATCAACTAGTCGGTCGATCAATAAGCACAGACCGACTAAAGATAAACAGTAGCTCAAGCTCAAATGTGCATGTTCAGGGAAAGCTCAACTAGTCGGTCACAGAAGCATCACTGACCGACTAGTTCACAAACTAGTCGGTCGGTGAGTCAACTTAGACCGACTAACTGTAAACAGTAAAGAGCTAAGAATTAACTGACAGAAACTAGTCGGTCCAAGAAGCTTGGCTGACCGACTAGATCACCATCTAGTCGGTCAGTTCTTCTTCTTGAACCAACTAACATGCACAAGAAGTCCCGAATCGAAGCGCGAAGCTTCGGGAAGAATTGTATGGACTTCTACTAAGATCCTAGAGCTAAGATATGAGCGTTATGAAGAATTAAAACGTAAGACCTACTCAAGGCTTAACATTCTACGAAAGAAGCTTAAAGACTATTAAATAAACTTGACGATACCGTCTTCAATAGCTTCAATCGAATCTTCATGACTTCTAAATAGGTCCATAAGCTTCAACGAAGCTTTAGGCATACGATCACGTGCTTTGAGAAGTCTTGAGACGTCGTTATTGATATTCATGTGAATTTGGCGACGATCTCCATAACTGCGCTCACAAAGTGTTAGTTCATATTATATTTATGTTTGTTCATCATCCAAAACCAAATCCGGGGAGTCCAATATCCAACACGGGCTTCTATCTTTAAGTTGAATATTTACAAAGTGATTATTATTTACAAAACCTATGGTGAAGGGACCACGTTTCGTACCTTGGTGTGGTCCTGATCTTAACGGAAAAAATGAAAGACATTGTTGCATTGACAGCAGATGTATTACACAGTTATAACGACTTGAGATAATATGTCCAACTTCAGGGAAGGTCATCCAATATTGCATCAGGGGGTGGTCACCCATATAGTTAATTGACACTACCTGTTCTTGTGCACTTTCCTCACCCATCACCTTTGAGTACACATCATAGTGGTCACGCAGCTCTTGAAGCAACTCTCTTCTGACCACCTTCCACTGGTCCTCTCCCATCCCTAGATGTGAAGATATAGCCCTGTAACCACAGTTCCCATCTGCCGTCACATCTGTGACGTTCGATATATATTTGGCGATTGCAGCAGGGAATTGATCAAGATAAGGTATGCCTCCTTGAACGGCTCTAGCGTCCTTTGCTTCATAATTTGCTGCTGCAAATGAAGCTGTAGCAGAAACCCCAGTCATACTGCCAGATGTCGCGGCTTTGCCAGTTGGTTTCTTTCTAGCAAGTTGAGGAGGAATGGGTGGGGCGGACGTATTTTTGATCCTTTGGGACCATCTCGGCTGGACACGGCCGACGCTTTCTTGTTTCGATGAGACTTCAGGTGGAATTTGAGCAGAGCAACTAGCCGCATCGGTGAAGTCATGATCAAAATGAGCAGGCTGAATGGGGGTGGCTGTATCTTCATTTGTCAAATTATTATCCCTTTTTCTTCTTCCATTGAACACGACATTAACTTGCGGCTCTGTAATCAGATTTGTCGCCGGGGTAGCTAGCTCCTTCAACTTAATTAACAACTCCTGCTTCATCGGCCCATCAAGTTGAGCATAGAGCATGTGTATGCGCTCTAATTCAGCATGTATAAGCCCATCTTCTTCAGACATCAATTCCGGCTTAGCCTCCATGTCTAGCTGCTTCCAATGAGAATTTACTGCATCTAAGGGAATGGGGCGATTTTCCCTTGTGTATTTGCCAATCTCATTGGCACATGGTACACCATAAATCATTCTAGCTAGACAATCACCTGTGCATTGGTCCGTTCCCATAGGGTCAGATTTATCAGCTTCCACAGACATTATCTTCAACGCCGCAGCGACTGTAAATCCTATCAGCTCCTTGAACAAGAACCCATGCACATTATGTTGCAACATGATCTTAGATTTCTCGAATGATGCCTTGATCTCGATATGCTGCCCCTCTAATGATTCATGTATGGTTGGCCAAGAAGCGGATAAACTGAAGGCCGATGAACCCAATGCCCTTTTAAGCTTAGAATGTTCAGTCTGGGCTCTTTTGGTCTGCCCTCTGTTGGTACTGACATTTCCAAAGTGGAGATTGCCATCTGTCCATACAGAAATAAACTTCTCCTTGTATTTGTCCAACCAAGATGTCTTCACATAGCTCACGACCCTTGTGTAATCTTTGTACTCGGTCTCCAATGCCTTCAGTTTAGCAACATACTCCTCCTCCTTGCGTGCCCCCACCAATAAATTTCAGCTAGAGATGAAACCTAACCATTTTTCTTGATCTTCAAAAGAGGGCTGGCAATTTTTGGCAATATTTTTGGATATGTGCATTCTACATATGTGGTGCACCGCAAGGGGAAATTCATGGCCAATGGCATTCATAAGTGCTGGCTCCAGTGCTGACAAAATTACACGTGGCATCCTGTATCCCTGCAGCAAAGAGCTCAACTTCCCCAAGGCCCACAAGTAGTTCTCCTCACGTACGGCCTCCGTGTAACAAAATGCCGCTGCGAACTGAATATCTGTGGACGTCACCCCATGCATCTCCATCAATGGTGGCCTGTTGCGGTTGGTCTTCAACGCGCAGTCCATAACCAGAATCTCTGGAAATTTTCGTAATAACTCAACCGACTGCGGATGTGCCCAAAATATAGTCCTCACTGCAGTTGTCACTTCGTCCACTTCATGATACACAATGTAATTACGCTGTGTCAGTAGATTAAGGAATAGCTGCATTTCTGCTCTCCAGGCCATTTCCCCTGCCTTCATCCTCTGTCTGGCTTTATAAATAGTGTTGATTATGGTAGATGTTGCATTATCCTTTTCCTTCAGGTATTTCAAGATTTCCCTTGGCCTAAGCAGTCTATGTGACAAGTCTCTCACCGTGGCCATCTCCCCATCTCCGAACCTCCTCTCATCTGGATGTCGCTCGATGTACATTGCGGGTTTATGGTTGTGATTGCCACGTACAACTGTCAAAATCCACTTATCTGTTGCCACACCATTTGCCCTCAAGTAGAAGGGACATGAACACTTCTTGCTTCGAGTTGATTTTTTGGCCGATATATCCGGCCTGTGTGGCCGATATGTCCCACTTCTTTCACAACAAAAATAATAAGTTTGGACCCTATTGCCCTTTGTACTCATATTTGATGATTTTGTAACAACCAAATTCCCGGTTTTCACACCGACCCCTTATTACCCATTTACCAAGCTCTTCTATGCTGGGGAAAATTTTATTTGTTGTGAACTGATTTGTATAATCTTCATTAACCTCTGAGCCTTCAACAATACGCTGAATTAAGTACCAGATATCAATATAGTCACTAAATGTTAAGCTTTATTTTCTAGTAAATTAGTCAGTTAACAAAGCAAAATAATTTCAAACCTTTGCTTCTTTGTCCGCTTCATCCCAGATCCCCTCAATGTGTACCGAGCCCATCTCAATCTTTGTAATTTCTACGCAATCATGTTCCAAATGTACATTGCAGCAATCAATTTCTGAAATTATTAAAAAATACCAAATTAATTAGCAGCAATTAATGGATTACCAACTTTACGATGCAATGCGGCCGCAGTCGACTATTTTAGGGCACCCCAACCCAATGACACAAATCTTTTGCACTGCCTTAAGGACCTTCGTTTGATATAAGTAGGAACTCTTATAGTCTATATACCTCAGCGAATTAGAATAATTTCTGTTGATCAAACCCTATCTCGTTAGCTTTTCCCGCCTTAGGTCACAAAACTGATCGCATATGGAAGCTGTTACGATGCATTTGTATATACGGATGCGTAGAAATAGTGGTTCATAGTGTAAATTACTCATCGCGAACAGTGGGAGGGCAAAAATGTAAATTGCTCTCCTCTGTAAACCGTCTAGCAGTTTGCCCACCGCACACAACCGCGCAAAACACGGACTTGCTCAGCGCACACAACCACGCAAAACTGGGAATTGCTCACCGCTCACAGCCAATCAAAACACGGAATTGCTCAGCGCACACAACCACGCAAAACTCGGAATTGCTCAGCGCACACAACCACTCAAAACCCGTAATTGCTCGCCGCCCACAACCGTTTTGGTCAAGTCCACGTGCACATGTGGACGGGTTATTTGCTAGTAATATTTCAAACTAGACTTGTTTACTCAACCAGCACAACGGGTAAATTATTGTAGACCCGATATGACCCGGTAGGACCCGAAATTGTCCCATGATACCTTCTGCTTGCAGCGAATTGACAGACAATTACACAGATTGCTCACGGCGGAATTTCAAACGGCAAGTATTTTCAAAGATCGCTCCAGTCGCCCAGACCGAAATCCAAAAGCTTTGATTTTTATTTAATTGCTCGAAGGATACATCACTTAGTCAACTGGTGAGATCAAACAAAGAGCTGAATCGAGAGAAATCGATTTAGGGGTTTTTGACCTAAATTTATCAACATCGACTCTTTGGTACGTCTATACTTTTAAGTACAGTTTATCTGCCTTTCTTATTTTGATTTTACATGCATTCATCCACGGTTGAGGTTGATGAAGTCGGTACAAAAATCCAAGGTAATATTGATTTATCTTCTCGGCAATAATGCATTAAATCTTTGAGGATCAGGTTATGAATTGTTTGATACAGGATACTATGGATTTTACAACCGACTTTACCACCAATCAACTGTTCAAGGATAGAAAAGAGCTGTTTCAGTGGATACAAAACGTCGGGTTAAGTCATGGGCATGTGATTGTTACACGTTCGGGGAGATTAAGTAAAACGGCCAAAGGGCATCATGTTGTGTACTTTGCGTGTGAAAGAAGCGGTGAGTATAGGGGACACCGAAAGCTAAAAAAGACCAACCAGCCTGTTAAAACCAAGAAGTGTTCATGTCCTTTCTCATTGCGTGGTTATATGGTGGGCGTGGGCGTTGAGGAGTGGAAGGTAACAGTCGTTTGTGGCAGGCACAACCATGAAGCAGCTAAATATGTCGATGGCCATTCCGATGACGGGACGTTGCAGGGAATGGAGATGGAAACAGTGCGTGACTTGGCGAATAGCAAGGTTCGGCCAGCTGAAATTTTGAAAGTACTGAAGGCAAATAAAAACTTCAGTGCTACCTCAATCAAAGCAATTTATAATGCACGAAACCGGTTACAACGGGGGAAGAAGGTTGGTATTGTAAAACAGTTGAAGTAGTTAGCATCAGCTGATAAAATTGTGGGTGCTGAGAATGTGAAGGCTGTGAATAATGAGGGGGAGGATCAGAAGGTGGGGGAGGCGTTTTGGGAGAATGCAGTGCATGCTGAGTTGCAGGAGGAGGATCATACTGGGAAGATGGGTGGGGAGGATGATAAGGTGGATCGTAATGAGGTGGAGCAGACTGCTGGGGAGGAGGAGGATGATGATGAGAATGCAGTGGCTAAGGCCTTTGAGAAGGAGCATGAGGTTCTACGTCTTCAAATTTCTACCCTGGTAGCGGAGATTGCTAAGCAGCATGCTGAGATAACGTGTAAGCCGGGTAAGGGAAGAAGTAGACCGTTGTGGAAACGTACAATAAAGAAGCCGAAACAATCAATTTCACATGATGATAGTGACGAGGACTTGGCTGCCGACATAATAATACCATATTGGAACGCTTTTCCTGAGTGTCTACGACCCCTTATAGTGCATGTCGTAGATGTGAAAGCAGACGGAAACTGTGGGTATAGGGCTGTGGCAGCTCAGTTGGGATTGGGTGAGGACGAATGGAGGCAGGTGAAATATGACTTGCGAGAAGAGATGCAGAACCACGACGGCTTGTACCGGCAACTTATGGGTGCCGTGGAATTTAAAAAGAATGTAGTGGCACTGGGCCATTTGTTAGACCGTCCAAAAGCTAAATGGTGGATGCAGATGCTAGAAATGGCACATGTCATTGCCTCATGCTACGAATGTGTAGTACATATTCTTGCACCTCATCAGTGTGTGACATATTTTCCTTTAAGAACTCCTCCAGTACCCCTATCATCCAGACGCCACATAACGTTGGGTCATGTGAACAATAATCACTTCGTTATTGTTAAACTTGCCCCATATGGTCATGTCCCTCCGACTTCAAGTATGTGGCTAAGATACCGTTTCGATGTGTCAGCCGGATGGCCGGCTGCTTATGAGGATAGGATGCATCAATTCCAGTCAATAGTATTTGGGCACGATATTGCAACCGTTGACGTTATTGAAATATTGTAGGATAAAACGGTGTATCATTTTACTGTGGATTGTTTATTTCATATTGACAAATTGGTAGCATGAAATTTTATAATGTCTGCCTAAATGTGCAAATGTTATCATATGTATGCCGTGCTTTGGTGTATGGTATCTATAAGTTATGCTCAACGATAGACCTACTAATCAAGTTTGCCTCTTACTAACTTTTTGGTGAACGGGTACAAACTGATATATACTGGATTTTGAATGCTTAATAACACACGCAATCTATCCAGATTTTCTTAAGGGTGTTAATTAATACAACTAATGATAGTTATCACGTTGGTATTATATTATTTTATACGTATCAATAATGTTGTTAACATCGGCATAAGAATATGAGGAATCCAATAGAATAAATATTAAAAACAAAATTAAGATCTCCTCAGCGCGCACCGCGGTCAAAATCGTTCTCAGCGTCGCGATTAATAACGATTACCGTTACTAATGTCAAGCCTGACAATCCATGTAATATTACTCAGCGCGCAAAACGGTTCGAATCGTGCTAAAATATAACCGTTGTGCGCGCTGAGTAAAATTAGCCAACTAAACCACCGAATTTACTCGAAGCGCGCAACGGGTTAAAATTTTTACCCGTTTTGACCCGTTTTGACCCTCTTTCATCCCTTGATAAATTCTGCTCACCGCTCACAGCCATAACCTTCCACAGATTGCTCAAGGAATATCAAACGGCCAGTTTTTCGTAGATTGCTCAAGGCGCACAGACGGAAATTCCAAAGGTTTGATTTTTATTACTGGGCTCGACATTTACATCACAGTGGCAACTACTGCGTTCAAACAAATCGGTGAAGCGAGAGCAATCGATTTAGGGGTTTTCGACCTAAATTTGTCGAAATCGCGATTTGGTAAGTATACAATGTTAAGTACATTTTATTTGATATCCTTATTACAATTACAATGTGTAGAAAGAGGAGGCGAAATTTTTGGTTTTTAATTGCCTGCAGATACAGTTGAGATTGATGGAGATGCTAAAAAATTCGGAGGTAATATTGATTTTTCTTTACGTCAATAATGTAACTAATGTTTGGTTCCCGGTCCAATTAGTTGTATGAATTGTTTGATACAGGTGTATATGGATTATACAGCCGAATTTACAACGCTTCAACGTTTTAAAAGTAGAGACGAACTCTTTCAGTGGATAAAGAGCGTCGGACGACAACAGGGGCATGTGATTGTTACCAGTGCGTCGAGTATGAATAAATCGTCCAATAGGACTCCCGCTGCCTACTATGCATGTGCAAGAAGCGGGAACTACAGGGGACACCGACCAGTACGAAAGAGCAACCAGCCAGTTAGAACCAACAAGTGTGGATGCCCATTCAAATTGTGTGGTAATGAGGTGGGCGATGGCGGTGAGTGGAGTTTAACGGTCGTTGATGGCAGGCACAACCATCAAGCTGCTAATTATGTCACGGGCCATTCCGACGACGGGGTGTTGCAGGGAAAAGAGGTGGAAGCATTGCGAGACTTGGCAAATAGAAAGGTGCCGCCGTCAGCAATTTTGAAAGGCCTGAAGGAAACTAAATCCTTCAATGAAACACCAATCAAATCAATTTATAATGCACGTTTCCGATTACTAAGGGGGCAGAGTGTGGGTATGGTAAACAAGTTGAAGGAGTTAGCATCACCGTGTAGAATTGTGGGTGATGAGCTTGTGGTGCATGTGGATAATGTTGAGGAGGAGCAGAAGGGAGATGAGGAGAATGTGGATGAGGCTGAGGAGGCGACTGCATTGGCTGCTTATTGGCAGGATGATGTGGTGGATCGTAATGCGATGGAGCAGGCTGCTGAGAAGTTGGCTCTTAGTGGGCAGGAGCAGAATGCTGCTGAGGAGGATGAGGTTAATGCAGCGGATGAGAATGTGGAGCCGAGGGTGCATGATGTTTATGGGGATGATGAGACTGAGAATGCAGTGGCTGCTGAGTTGACTGTAGATGATTATGTTATTGGGGAGATGGTGGAGACGGAGGAGACGGTTGCCCTTAACGTGGAGGTGCAGAATGCTGAGGAGGTACTGGTGGAGGATAATGCAGCGGCTGAGACTGTGGAGCCGAAGGTGTATGAGGAGAAGGCGAACGAGGAGGATGATGATAAGGAAGTGGCTACTGATTTGATTGCTGAGGAGCATACTGGGAAGTTGGTGGATACGGCGGGGACGGTGGAACGTAATGTGGCTGACCAGACTGCTGAGATGGATGAGGGGGAGAATGCAGCTGGGGAGAATGAGGAGCCGCATGAGGATGAGGCGAATGTGGAGGATGTGGAGGATGAGAAGATAGAGGATGCTGGGTTGATGCAAGCTGAGCTTACGTTGGAGTTGGGGGCGACGGTGGAGATGGGGTATCATAATGTGGATGCTCAGACTGCTGGGAGGGAGGAGGAGACGGATGTGGCCTCGTATTTTGATGAGCACGAGGAGATGGATGGCATGCTTAAACAACTTTCTCCCCTGGTTGATGAGATTTCTGATCATTTTTCGGATGTGACGGAGAAGCCTATAGTTAGGAGGAAGCCTGTTAAGGCTCCACGGTTGCATTCAATTGCGGAGCATACGGCGGCGGCGAATGAGAAGCCTAAATGGAAGAGGCGGCCTTCGAAGGAAAGTAGTAGGCGTCCGAAACTTCAAATAAAGAAGCCGAAACCTTCGTTTCCCCCTGATGATTATGTTGATGATGTGTCTGCCAACTTCCTCATACCATATTATTTGGATTTTCATCACACGCTACAACCCCTCATGGCGGGCGGCGTAGACGTGGATGCAGATGGCAACTGTGGGTACAGGGCTGTGGCAGTTCAGTTGGGCTTGAAAGATTCCGATTGGCGGACTGTCAGAGCTGATTTGCTCCGTGAGATGCGGACATACAGCGGCTTGTACAGGCGTGTTCTGAGTGAGGTTTCATATAATAATAATTTGAAGGCAGTGAACTATTTTATTACTAATAAAGATGCAGGACGGGAAAATTGGATGCAGATGCCAGACATGGGACATGTCATTGCCTCATGCTACAACTGTGTAGTACATTTGATTTCAAATTATATGTGTGTGACATTTTTTCCATTGAGAAGTCCTCCAGTAAACCGAGCCTCCAGACTCCACATAACGTTGGGTTATGTGAACAGAAATCACTTTTTTATCCTTCAACTTCAACCAACAGGTGACGTCCCTCCGACTTCAGTTGTGTGGACAAGATCGCATGACCCTGTGGCCGCTGGATGGCCGGCTGGTTACGAGCAGAGGATGCAGTCATTCGTTGATAGGGTAAAAGGTATGAATATTGCTACCGCTGATGCTTTTTAGTATCTGTAAGATAAAACGTTTATCAATGTAATAAGTTTTTTTTGGTATAAAAATGGACCACTTTGGCGGATGAAATTTTATCATGGCTTCCGAAATGTGCAAATGTCATCATCGGTATGGATTGATGTTGTGTATCATACCAATTACACCGAGCGCAACACTGCAGTAATATTGCCTGTTTTGCGCTTTGAGTAATTATGTCTTTACCTACCAAATTGCTCAACGCACAGAACTGGCAATATTAGTGCCGGTTTTGCGCTCTGGGTATTTTTAATAACATCAACATGTGTTCCAAATTGTTATGCGATGAGAATGTGTCATTGTTAGTGTGTCCAATACTCCAAGTGAGAGTAGGGTTATTGTATCATATATGTTATTGTCTGACAAAATTGCTTACCACAAACTCCCATTGATAAGTTTTGCCCGTTGAGCGCCTTTATTAGCCAATTTGTTAGTGGTTACTACAATTGCTCACCATTCACCACGATCAGAACAAATAATTTTGGCCGGTTGTGCGCGGTGAGCAATTTTGTTTGTGCGAAAAAAAAACTCCTCCTCGTCCACTCAATAAAATTTGCTGATATATCCACATTTATTGCTGCTCGCACCGTGCAAATTTTTAATGGTTAACAGAAATGCTCACAGCGCACAACGACGATATATTGGAACCTTTGGTCTTACTAATAGTCTAAGAGACTCCTCGAGTCTGCAGATTAGTGTTGGTGAACATACAGAGCAGGGATCGTTAATATACAGCGGATTGCTACCAGCCGGATGTTCTGCTCTATAATGATTAATGCCTGCCTAAGTTTTGCGCGTTGGGATAAACTGTAGCCACTAAAAAATAGCCCAACGCGCACAACGGGCAAAATAATGCCCTTAGGCTCGGGCAAAATTACGAGCACAACGGGAAAACAACGCGCACAACGGGCAAAAATTACGCGCACAACGGGCAAAACAACGCGCCCAACGGGAAAAAAGGAAAGCCGGTGGTTCGCTTTTTGAGCATATAAAAGGTAGTTTATCAACAATTGTTAAACGCGCACACACCTAGTAGCCTTATGCCCGGTGTGCGCGTTGAGCAAAGTTGCAACGATAGCCCATTTGCTCAACGCGCCCCGCACGGACTAATTTTGCCCGTTGTGCGCTTTGAGCATATTTGTTGGATGCTGTAATTTTTGTTCCCACGGTCAATCATTCACACTCCTATTTTCATCATACTAAAATTGTGATTCCGTAATATGCCAACAGTCAAACTTCGCTTAGAAACTTTACCTAGTCAATCTGATTCAAAAACTGCATGCAAACCTTTAGATTAACGCTGATACATATTCAAACGGTGACCATTCCAAAATGGCCAACCCATTCTAACATACTGAAGTACGTACAGATACAGATCCAAACAGATACATATCCCTTTACTCTTACAAACTGATACATTTGAGTGTCTTCACAGATGTTTGCAATGAAGTGGCGCGTGATCTGCGTGTTTCCCCCTTCAACTTCCGCGAGTTCATCGGGCGCACATCTTCGTTGCGTTTATTAACGTCCTTGGATAGTTGGATATGAGAGTCGCGTCGTTGTAACATGCAGTCAAGTATGTAGCCGTGTCAAACACCACACCTGGAACCCCGATTCCCCTGTGGCGATGTACGACACGGGCAATGCACTCCACATCTACGTTGCACTTGCCGAATTTCTGCCCTGATCTGCTCAAGATGATTGTCATACCAGATGTTTGCAATGACGTGGAACTTTGTCCTTTGTAGGAGACGCCGTGAATTGGAAAGTCGGCAGACCATTTCGCGTATTACCGTCATTGCTGTCGTCGTTGTAACATGAAGTCAGGACAAAAGACACCGATTGGAACTCCGTTACCGGAGAAGATGTAAAACAACACAGGGTTGCATAAGAAGTTGTGTTTGGGAGTGTAAGAGATCGGAAAGGATAGGATGGAGTGTCTGTGCGTGAAAGATGATGTATAGTGAAACGATGAAGGGTTTGATGGAGGAGATGGAGTGTATAAAGAGGAGATGGAGATGGATATGGAGTGTATAGCAAGACACGCAAAACAAATACATAGCCACAATTCATAATAGGAGGGAATAACAATCTATCATGGTACAACCCCCAGCAGCTTTCCTGAAACATGAGAGACAGCATAGCCAATATCACCCCAAAAGACTATGGTATGATCATCGTACACATTTTTCATAGTGTTGTTTGGGAAAAATTTTCTCAACGCAGTTGCAACACCCCCCAGCATTGTCGGGGATGCTTGATTATAAATAGACGATAGCCCTTCGTTGCATAAGTTTCCAACATGAACCATTTACCTTTACGTGAAAAGAGTACTGGATGAATGCTATCGTCCATATCTATATCAAGCATGCACGAACAGCTGAAGGACTTATTGTTTCCATACGGAGGTTGTGTGGGCAAATAAAGAAGATGATGATAGAAGAAAGTAGACGAAGTTTAGATAAGATGAGTGCTCGTTGTCCGCCATTTATAGGGAAAAATTGGACCAATCATAATGAAGCGTATAAAAAGTCCATGATCCTACAGTAATGCAATGGATCTCGGGAATCAACATTTAGAGCATCTCCAAAGGGGCTCCCTAAATTATTTTAGAATGTGGAAAAAAATAGGTTAATTACTCTCCGCGTAAAACCATGAAACCCTACGGTTTTTCGCCTTGATCACATAATAGGAAAATTACACTCAACAATACTACTCTCCACTAAGATTTTTTAATACATTATATTCGCCGTGCACACCGGGCTAAATAATACAGAGGCGAGTAACCATCATAATTGCTCACCGCGCAGAACGTTTAGAAAACGAGAATTGCTCAATGCGCAAAACGCAGAACGCATGACAGCGAATTGTATTGATGAGAAGAAGTAGAGTTAATGTGTGGCTACATCGAAGACCCCGTCATGCTACAGAGGGGTTCTCGTGAATATACAAATGACTACTCATCTACAGCGGATTGATGTCAGAGAGATGAAGAGACGTTAATTGCGATGGGAGAGAATTGATGTAGCTGGAGCGATTTGAAAGCTCTCAGGGAGACCTTTGACCCGAAAAATGACACAAATGTCCTCAAAAGCAAGAGAAATTGTGACCCAGTGGAGAACTTTGTGGCAGTTCACCCTCACTGCGACAAAATTGGTTGTGTGTGGTGAGCAATTCTGAGGTTTGAGTGGTTTTGTGCGCTGAGCAATTCTGATTTTTGAGAGGTTGTGTGTGGTGAGCACTTCTGAGTTTGAGTGGTTCTGTGCGATAAGCAATTTTGAGTTTTGAGTGGATTTGTGCGCTGATCAATTCTGAGTTTTGAGTGGGTTTTGTGCGGTGAGCTTATTCTGAGATTGAGTGGTTGTGTGCGGTGAGTAATTCTGAGGTATGAGTGGTTTTGTAGCCGCTTACTTAATTGCTCAACGCTGAGACATAATTGATCAAAGCAAAGAAAGAAAAGCCCCCGTATTCGATCTCTCCTCACAATCCCAGGGTGTTGGGACGATTTGCCTCTAGACACTCCTCCCCTCTCAAAAGAAACCTCTCGTTGGCCCGATCGTTGGATAGGCCCTCCTTTGATACCGGACCTCTCCTTCCCGACGAATTCTTCCTCTTACAGGCGGATCGCCAACGAGTTATTACTCTTACACATGGAGCGGCCCGTCTTCCACTCCCCGACTTCCCTTGTAGAACTTACACCAGGGGACTTAGGGCGGACCGCTCCTCCCCTCCAACGCCTACTCCATGACGACCTCCACCTCCGGGGGCGGCGTCGCCGAAACCTCCTGTTGGCCCGATCGTTGGATAGGCCCTCCGTTGATACCGGACCTCTCCTTCCCGACGAATTGTTCCTTTCTCAGGCGGATCACCGACGAGTTATTCGTCTTACACATGGAGCGGCCAGCCTTCCACTCCCCGAATTCCCTTGGAGAACTAACGCCAGGGGACTTAGGGCGGACCGCTCCTCCCCTCCAGCGCCTACTCCGTGACAACCTCCACCTCCGGTGGAGGCGTCGCCGCCCGCGGGGTGTCGGTCCAAATCACCGGTGAAGGCATCGCCATGCCAATCACCCCACTGGGCACCACCGTTCCCAGACAACGGGTCCCTCCGCCATCCAACGGTCTGCCTTCCACTCATCGACCTCCCGTCGCACATCCTGAGGTGGAACGAAACCCCAGCCCACCATCCAACGGCATGCCTTCCACTCCTTGACGCCCCGTCGCACATCCTGGCGCAGGTTATAGTAAATTGGAACGAAACCCCCGACCGCCATCCAAAGGCCTGCCTTCCACTCCTCGACCTCCCGTCGCACATCCTGATGCAGTTTACAGTAAAGTGGAACGGCCCGCCATCCAACGGCCTGCATTCAACCACTGGCGTCTTTATCGACGTATTGTAAAGAACGCGAAAATGTCCCTCCAAGCAAGTTGTTAAATTCCGTCTATGATAAAATTAACTTGTTTACATGCAAACTTTTAGATTATCTCTGATACATAATCAATCTGAAGACATTTTAGATTAAATCGGCTACATATTCAATCGACTTCGTATACTGATTGAAAATTTTTAGATTATATCTCAGACATATTCCAATTGATGACATTTTCAAAATGACCCTACCATTCAACTATATGGATGTACATACTGATACAGAACAAAACATATTCATTACCCCATGCTCTTTACAAACTGATACATATTCTTCGTAAGATGTTTGCAATGAAGGTGCTTTTTACCGGATCTATTGTCGGCGTGATCTGCGTGCTTCACCCTACAACGACGCCTGCAATGACGACACTCCTATCCTGCCTACGGTTGCCGTAAGTAGGCAACGATGTTAACTAATGCAACGAAGTGACCATCTTCGTTGAGTTTATGGACGTGTTTGCCAACTATCTGCCACCGTAGCCCTTATAGGAGTGTCGTCATTGCAGGCGTCCTTGTACCCGGCTGTCAAGTATGACGACGGTTCAAAGACACCGAAAAGAACTCCGATTGCCAAGAGGCGGTGAACACCGACACATGGTTCGTTATAAATAGAGGATCTATAGTACAAATATGAAGGGGATGGAGGAGAAGATAGTGTAAAAGAGGAGATGGCCGTTCCACGTGAATGCGTGAAAAAAGTACTGGTTGAATTCTATCGTCCATTTTTATCTCAAGCATCAGGCCCGAACAGTAGAAAACCATCTCATCTTTACACCCCATATCCATCTCCATCTCGTCCATTTCTACCGCATGCATCATGCTCGAACAAAAGAAGACCTTATTGTTTCCAGACGGAGGTTGTGTGGGCAAAAAGAAGAAGATGATATAAGAAATTAGAGGAAGTTGTGAGAAGATGAGGGCTCCTTGTCCGCCAATTTATAGGGGAATTGGACCAATCAAAATGAAACTAAACGGTTTTTCGCCTTGATCAACAATGATGCCAATTGGAAAATTACTCCCAACAATACTAATCTCCACTAATCCTTTTAAAAACATTTTATTCGACGCGCACACCGTGCTAAATAATACCGGATCGAGTAACAAACTAACAATCAGAATTGCTCACCGCGCAAAACGCACGGAAAAATGGAATTGCTCAAGGCGCACAACGCACAACGCATGGCAGCGATTTGTATTGGTTTATGAGGATGCGACCGAAGTAGAGTTAATGTGTGGCTCCATCGAAGACCCCGTCATGCTACAGGAGGGGTTCTCGTGAATATACAAAAGACTGCACGTCAATCTACAGCTGATTGATACCAGACATGTGCAGTTCTCAAGAATGTTTGACCGGCCGGTGGGAGGTGAGCAGGAAAAATTAATAGCCGCTAACATAATTGCACAAAGATAGGAACAAACAAATTTATGGCCGTTGTGCGCGATGAGAAAATTTTTAATGGTTTAAATAATTGCTCATAGCGAACAACAAGAAACGACAGGTGTAGACGCTTTGAGTCGTTGTGCGCTTTAACATGTGTTCGCTTTGAGCATCTAAGGTATTTTATAGACAATGGTTTAACGCGCACAACCAATCTGAAGACATATTCAATCGAATTCAACTATATTGATGTACATACTGATACAGACCCAAACTGATTCATTAGCCTATGCTCTTACAAACTGATACATATGATTAAGCCTGGATGGCGGCCCTTGGTCACATAGGTTGGCGGTGGATGGCTACTGTCCATCTGGCTCTGAGGCACAAGCACTCCTTCCTGTTGTTTTCGATCGCTTGTCTCGCATCCAAATTGAAGAATAAAATGAAGAAGAATCGCGTCGGAATACGGAAAAAGGCGAAATTCGTGTAAGCATCGATCCAGAGGTTCTCGAATGCTTCATTGGCTGCGAGCCCTTGCGGTGTACATCGACCACGTTTACAGTTATCGTGCTCAGCGTATTTGTCATGCAATCCGAAGGCATCTGCTGATCCCAGTATTCTAGCGCTGAAGCTTCCGGGTCTGGAAAATCAAACATTTCATCCTGGTAACAAAACAGAATGCTTAATGCCATCATACATACATACGTAGTTTTGAATTATTCAGAGGAAATAATTAGAAAATTTGTACTTACTCCAATGACTAGATCCTCCAGGTTCGGGCAGCTATTCAGCAAGCATGCCAGGATTGAAAACGTCGTTGTTGTGCAGGGTATCCGTCTGAGGGTGAGTTCTTTCATCTTCGGCAAGAGACACCACAGAGTAACGGGCATGATATAGATATCTGATATGGACGATAGCATTCATTTAGCTGTTCGTCCATTTATAATCAGGCATGCCCGAAAAAGGGTTTCCAGATGTGAGGATTTCGCCTTCCATGAACAGCTGAAGGACTTACTGTTTCAATAGGAAGGTTGTGGGGGCAAATAAAGAAGAAGATGATGGAAGAAAGTAGATGAAGTTGTGAGAAGATGAGTGCTCCTTGTCCGCCAATTTTATAGGGGAATTGGAGCAATCAAAATGAAGCGTATAATAAGTCCTTGATCCTACAGTAATGCAATGGATCTCGGGAATCAACAATTATTTACTCAACACGCAAACCGCGGAATACCAACGCGAAAATCACGTAATCCCAATTATTTTAGCATCTGGATCAAAATTGGTTAATTACTCTCCGTGCATAACAAGGAAACTCATCGATTTTTCGCCTTGATCAACATTGATGCTAATAGGAAAATTACTCCCGACAATACTACTCTCCACTAAGATTTTTTAATACATTTTATTCGACACGCACCCCGGGCTAAATAATACAGAAGAGAAAAACTATTATAATTGATTCTCGCGTAAAACACATGGAAAATGGGAATTGCTCAATGCGCACAACCAGATGGGTCAATGAGGATGTGACTGCTGCAGTACCATATTAACTGTGTGGCTACATCGAAGACCCCGTCAAGCTACAGAAGGGTGCTCGTGAATAAGAAAATACTGCTCCTGAATCTACTGCTGATTGATACCAGACATATGATTTTCCCAAGAATGTATGACCAGTGGCAAGTGAGCTGGCAAAATTTATATTTTGGCCGTTGTGCGCGGTGAGAAAATTTTTAATGGTTTAAAAATTTGCTCAAAGCGCACAACAAGTATCGCCAGATGTTCACTTTGACCCGGTGTGCGCGTTCAGCAAATTTGTTATGGCTAACATAATTGCGCAAAGCGCACAACATGCAGAATTATGACCGTTGTGCGCGTTAAGCTCTATAGTTGCGTCGATGACAAATTTGCTCAACGCCCCCACGGGAATAAATTTGACCATTTTGCGCTTTGAGCATATATGTGAATTGCAATAATTTTAATTCCACCGCGCACCAGCGCATTGAATCAATCACATTCCAAATTTCATCATACTTAAACACGCACAACCAGCAGAATTATGCCCGTTGTGCACGTTTAGCTAAAGTGTAGATTAAATCTCATACATATTCTAGTTGATGTTATTTTGAAAATGACCCAGCCATTCAAATATATTGATGTACATACTGATACAGATCCAAACTGATTCATTAGCCTATGCTCTTACAAACTGAAACATGTGATTGTCGGTGTGATCTGCGTGCTTCCCCGTCAACTTCTGCGAGTTCACCGGGCGACCATCTTCGTTCCGTTTATTACCGTCGTTGCAGATTTTCTGCCATCATCGGCTGGATATGAGTGTAGTCATAGCATGCGTCGGTGTAACCTGCAGTCGGGTATGTAGCCGTTTCAAAGACACCTAGAGAAACTCCGATTCACATGAGGCGTCGAACAACACCGACAGATCAAAATACTAAACACCGCTGGTCTTTGAACAACTTACAAGCTCAGATGCAGAACTGCATGCGGCGATGTGTTCCAGTAAGAGAATACTAAACCCTGCATGCGGCCCCAACCTCGTCGCATCTCTTCGTTACAACCTCCTCAAGATCTGCTAAGGCGCACGTAGGTGGAGGATCTTCGTTGTAGACAATGAAGGCGGATCCTATGGAGAACACACTGGCATTTGATGCGTCCATCACCTGGTTAACATTCATCCGGACGGTTCGACCGGCAGCTAGATCCACCTTTTCGAGGAAGCCCCTTTAAGGAGGCTCGAACTGATCGGTGAAGTAAAAGCTTAATCCAGAGAAGATCTTCACCGCCTGTAAGAGACCAATATAAGAGACAAATATGATATGTGCACTACTGGACATGGGCCTCCGCACACGCATACACAAGGAAAAGTGTTCATAAGATGGCTTCCTCCGATAATTATCCAAAGACTCAAATAGTTCAAAACATTTTCCAATTCAAATAGTTCAAAGGCGCGACATGCCGTCATTGGCGTGTCATTACAATCACTTCCCTGCTCGTTTTGTAATTTCTGTCGCTTTACTTGAGCATCATCACCATCATCTGTTCGGACGAGGAAATGGATGTGTGACTCTTCACATCATTTGATTTTCTGGAAATCTGAGACAACCATGCCTTTTGTGTTTCCGCAAAGGTTCCAGGCTTCCAGCTTCTGCATTATGAGACAATTATGATCTGCTTTATCCATAGTCAGATTTGGCCAATTTGCCTGCGAGCCAAGAGATCGAAAAGAAAGGAGGGAGTGCTTGTGCCTCAGAGAGACGGTACCCATGCACCGCCAACCTAATTGACCCAGAGCAGCCAATCAGGGCGCAAAGGCCCGGGGGGCCATTCTTCTCTTCGCAGACCAGGGAGAGAAGCATATTAGGGAGGCGACTGCATCAGCCTGTAGTCCTCCGATTTCATACGTTTCTCCAGGGCATTCACGGCATTCACGATCCATTTATCCTACAGTAATGCTAGGGATCTCGGGAATGAACATCTTATTTACTCAACGCGTAATCCCACCGAGAAAAACGAGTAATCCTAAGTATTTTAGGCTCAGCTGAAAAAGAGGCAATTTACTCTCCCCACACGACAAGGAAACTGAACCGTTTTGCGCCTTGAATTACTCTCCGTCAAAGACTCGAAAAATTATTTATTTTCTAGCGCAACAAAAACAATCAAATTGTTTCTGTTGTGTGTGCGGGTTAATTGGTTCCACTATAAGCCCTTGGGTGTAATGGGAGTCCTCAGATGTGAGACCGTGTGTGTACAGCGGTTGGATATTGATTAACACTATGACTTTTAACCACCTCGCACGACGCGCACGACGGCTAATTGATATCAGCCCTTTGTTGTGTTTATTAACGTCATGGATTGGTAACGGCTATTTATTACAAATGTATTTTACAAATAACGTGACCAAATTTAATAATTTTAGTACCGATGGAAATATCTCAATTATACCTACTACATGAGACCAATATTGGATATTTTTCGAGCAAATTTAAAATATTTACAATATTACAAGAAATACTAAATACTTAAAAATTAAAAAAATTAACATTGAAGAATAATATTATTTATAGTTTTCTTTCATGCAGGAACAATGTATTAGATTAACCCATTATAACGATAAATATTTTTCATTAGTAAAGCTTAAACAAAGAAAAAATAGGATTTGAAGATGGTGGGTTGGAGTTGCCCATCCTAAAAAATAGCATCTTTTAGAGATATTCCATTTTGAAAGGGGGTTTTTAGAGATTTGTGGTGGAGTTGCTATATGGAATTGGAGCAATCAAAATGAAGCGTATAATAAGTCCTTGATCCTACAGTAATGCAATGGATCTCGGGAATCAACAATTATTTACTCAACGCGCAAACCGCAGAATACCAACGCGAAAATCGCGTAATCCCAATTATTTTAGCATCTGGATCAAAATAGGTTAATTACTCTCCGCGCATAACAATGAAACTCAACGATTTTTCGCCTTGATCAACATTGATGCTAATAGGAAACTTACTCCCAACAATACTACTCTCCACTAAGATTTTTTAATACATTTTATTCGACACGCACCCCGGGCTAAATAATACAGAAGAGAGAAACTATTATAATTGATCACCGCGCAAAACGCATGGAAAACGGGAATTGCTCAATGCGTGCAAAGCAGATGGGTCAATGAGGATGTGACTGCTGCAGTACCATATTAACTGTGTGGCTACATCGAAGACCCCGTCAAGCTACAGAAGGGTGCTCGTGAATAAGAAAATACTGCTCCTGAATCTACAGCTGATTGATACCACACATATGATTTTCCCAAGAATTTATGACCGGTGGCAAGTAAGGTGGAAAAATTTATAGCCGTTACATAAGGGCTCAACGTTCAGTACCAAAAAATTGCTCACAGCGCACAACAAGTAACGCCAGGTGTTCATTTTGAGCCGGTGTGCGCGTTCAGAAAAATTTGTAATGGTTAACATAATGGCGCAAAGCACACAACATGTAGAATTATGCCGGTTGTGCGCGTGACGCAAAAGTTGCGTCGAAGACAAATTTGCTCAACGCCCCCATGGGAATAAATTTGCCCGTTTTGCGCTTTGAGCATATTTGTGAGATGCTATAAGTTTACTCCCACTGCGCGCCACCGCAGTGAATCAATCAAATTCCAAATTTCATCATACTTAGTCTGAATTCCAACCAACCCTACATCCAAACTTTTAGATTTAAGTCTTATTATACTTGTTCAATCTGAAAACATTGTAGATTAAACCGGATACTTATTCACTCTGACTCAGAAACTACATACAAACTTTAAAAATAAATCTGATACCTTTTCAATCTGAAGGCATATTCAATAGAATTCAGAAACTGCTTGCAAAATTTTAGATTAAATCTCATACATATTCAAATTGATGACATTTTGAAAATTAACCAGCCATTCAAATATATTGCTGTACATACAGACTGATACAGATCCAAACTGATTCATTAGCCTATGCTCTTACAAACTGATACATATGATTAAGCCTGGATGGCGGCCCTTGGTCACATAGGTTGGCGGTGCATGGCTACCGTCCCTCTGAGGCAACAGCAATCCATCCTTTTGTTTTCGATCTCTTGGTTCGAATCCAAATTGAATAAGAAAATGAAGAACAATCGAGTGGGAATATGGTGAAATTACTGTAACCATTGATCCAGACGTTCTAGAATGCTTCGTTGGATGCGAGCCCTTGCGCCCGCCTATGTTCCAGGTTCAAAAATCCATGTTTTTGAACCTGGAACATTGGCGGGCGCAACGGCTCGCATCCAACGAAGCATTCTAGAACGTCTGGATCAATGGTTACAGTAATTTCGATACTTCCTGGGCCCGAGGACGTTGTTCGTGCTTCAATCTTGAAGGGTATTCCGAAGGAGCGGACAAAGTTCGATGATCTTAAGAAGGATGAGATGATCCTCGATCCCTAAAAGAAAAAAAATGAACTGTTAAAAGCTTGGGGGAGGCGTCCATAACAATCTATAACCATCTAGTTACCTTGGTCGACCATCGTCGTTACGTTTATTATCGTCGTTGCCGACTGTCGGCAACAGTGAAACATGATAGGAGTGTCGTCATTGCACGCGTCGTTGTAACCGGCTGTCAAGTATGTTCATACTTGACACAATGTGCTGGTTATGTCCCCCTGACCAGTACTTCTTGGGCGGTTGACCTGGGTGCCCAGTTTCGAGGAAGGTCATATGGAAACCCTTTTTCGGGAATGCCTGATTATAAATGGACGAACAGCTGAATGAATGCTATCGTGCATGCTTGATAGCAATATCTGATATCTATATCAAGCATGCACGAACAGCTGAAGGACTTAATGTTTCAATAGGAAGGTTGTGGGGGCAAATAAAGAAGAAGATGATGGAAGAAAGTAGATGAAGTTGTGAGAAGATGAGTGCTCCTTGTCTGCCAATTTTATAGGGGAATTGGAGCAATCAAAATGAAGCGTATAATAAGTCCTTGATCCTACAGTAATGCAATGGATCTCGGGAATCAACAATTATTTACTCAACGCGCAAACCGCGGAATACCAACGCGAAAATCGCGTAATCCCAATTATTTTAGCATCTGGATCAAAATTGGTTAATTACTCTCCGCGCATAACAATGAAACTCAACGATTTTTCGCCTTGATCAACATTGATGCTAATAGGAAACTTACTCCCAACAATACTACTCTCCACTAAGATTTTTTAATACATTTTATTCGACACGCACCCCGGGCTAAATAATACAGAAGAGAGAAACTATTATAATTGATCCTCGCGCAAAACGCATGGAAAATGGGAATTGCTCAATGCGCACAACCAGATGGGTCAATGAGGATGTGACTGCTGCAGTACCATATTAACTGTGTGGCTACATCGAAGACCCGTCAAGCTACAGAAGGGTGCTCGTGAATAAGAAAATACTGCTCCTGAATCTACTGCTGATTGATACCAGACATATGATTTTCCCAAGAATGTATGACCAGTGGCAAGTGAGCTGGCAAAATTTATATTTTGGCCGTTGTGCGCGGTGAGCAAATTTTTAATGGTTTAAAAATTTGCTCAAAGCGCACAGCAAGTATCGCCAGATGTTCACTTTGACCCGGTGTGCGCGTTCAGCAAATTTGTTATGGCTAACATAATTGCGCAAAGCGCACAACATGCAGAATTATGACCGTTCTGCGCGTTAAGCTCTATAGTTGCGTCGATGACAAATTTGCTCAACGCCCCCACGGGAATAAATTTGACCGTTTTGCGCTTTGAGCATATTTGTGAATTGCAATAATTTTAATTCCACCGTGCACCAGCGCATTGAATCAATCACATTCCAAATTTCATCATACTTAAACACGCACAACCAGCAGAATTATGCCCGTTGTGCGCATTTAGCTAAAGTCATGACAAATTTGCTTAACGCCCCCACGGGAATAAATTTGACCGTTTTGCGCTTTGAGCATATTTGTCAATTGCAATAATTTTAATTCCACCGCCCACCAGCGCATTGACTCAATCACATTCCAAATTTCATCATACTTAAACACGCACAACCAGCAGAATTATGCCCGTTGTGCGCATTTAGCTAAAGTCATGACAAATTTGCTCAACGCCCCCACGAGAATAAATTTGACCGTTTTGCGCTTTGAGCATATTTGTGAGATGCTATAATTTTAATTCCACCTCGCACCAGCGCAGTGAATCAATCACATTCCAAATTTCATCATACTTAAACGCGCACACCAGCAGAATTATGCCAGTTGTGCGCGTTTAGCTAAAGTGTAGATTAAGTCTCATACATATTCTAGTTGATGTTATTTTGAAAATGACCCAGCCATTCAAATATATTGATGTACATACTGATACAGATCCAAACTGATTCATTAGCCTATGCTCTTACAAACTGAAACATGTGATTGTCGGTGTGATCTGCGTGCTTCCCCGTCAACTTCCGCAAGTTCACCGGGCGACCATCTTCGTTCCGTTTATTACCGTCGTTGCCGATTTTCTGCCATCATCGGCTGGATATGAGTGTAGTCATAGCATGCGTCGGTGTAACCTGCAGTCGGGTATGTAGCCGTTTCAAAGACACTAAGGAACTCCGATTCACATGAGGCATCGAACAACACCAAATGGTTGCATAACAAATAGAATGAGATTTTTATCTTCGCGATCGGAAAGAACAGGAGGGAGTGTTTGTGTGTCATAGACGAGGTATAGTGAAATGATGAAGGATTTAATGGTTTGGATGGAGTTTATAAAGAGGAGATGGATATGGAGTGTATAGTCGAGGAGTGGAAGGCGAAATGCTCACATATGGAAGGCATTCATCGGGCATGCATGTTTATAAATGGACGATAGCCCTTCGTTGAGTTTATTACCACCATTGCGTAAGTTTCCAACAGCAACCATTTAGCTTTACGTGAAAAGATAACTGGTTGAATTCCATCGTCCATTTCTACTGTAAGCGTCAGGAATTAGGGCTCGCTGTAGGATAACGGAGTATACTCATCAATTTGAATGGTCAATTTCACACTAAATGGACCGTGAATGCCCTGGAGAAGCGTATGAAATCGGAGGACTACAAGTTGATGCTGTCGCCTCCCGAATATGCTCATATCCCTGGTCTGCGAAGTGCGAAGAGATGAATGGCCCCCCTGGCCTTCCCTGGATGTCTGCACTGGGTCACATAGGTTGGCGGTGCATGGCTACCGGCCCTCTGAGGCACAAGCACTCCCTCCTGTTCTTTTCGATCTCTTGTCTCGCAGCCAAAATTGGAAATCCCCAGGAGGAAAGGGACAATTATGATCTGCTTCATCCACAGTCAGATTTGCCCAATTTGGCTGCGAGCCAAGAGATCGAAAAGAACAGAAGGGAGTGCTTGTGCCTCAGAGAGACGGTAGCCATGCACCGCCAACCTAATTGACCCAGAGCAGCCAACCAGGGCGCAAAGGCCCGGGGGGCCATTCTTCTCTTCGCAGACCAGGGAGAGAAGCATATTCGGGAGGCGACTGCATCAGCCTGTAGGCCTCCGATTTCATACGCTTCTCCAGGGCATTCACGGCATTCACGGTCCATTTATAGCGAAAAACGACCGATCAAATTGATGAGTATTAAGTCTGTTATCCTACAGTAATGCTAAGGATCTTGGGAATGAACATCTTATTTACTCAACGCGTAATCCCACCGAGAAAAACGCGTAATCCTAAGTATTTTAGGCTCAGCTGAAAAAGAGGCAAATTACTCTCCCCACACGACAAGGATACCGAACCGTTTTGCGCCTTGAATTACTCTCCGTCGAACACTCGAAAAATTATTTATTTTCCAGCGCAACAAAAACAATCAAATTGTTTCTGTTGTGAGTGCGGTTTAATTGGTTCCACTATAAGCCCTTGTGTGTAATGTGGAATGTGGAGTCCTCAGATGTGAGACCGTGTGTGTACAGCGGATGGATATTGATTCACACTATGACTTTTAACCACCGCGCACGACGCGCACAACGGATAATTGATATCAGCCCTTCGTTGCATTTATTACCATCATAGCTTGGTAACGGCTATTTATTACAAATGTATTTTACAAGGCACATGACCAAATTTAATAAGTTTAGTACCGATGGAAATATCTCAATTATACATACTACCTGAGACCAATATTGGATATTTTTCGAGCAAATTTTAAAATATTTACAACATTACAAGAAATACTAAATACTTAAAAATTAAAAAAATTAACATTGAAGAATAATATTATTTATAGTTTTCTTTCATGCAGAAACAATGTATTAGATTAACAATGTATGCAGAAACAAGTATCGCCAGGTGTTCACTTTGAGCCGGTGTGCGCGTTCAGCAAATTTGTTATGGCTAACATAATTGCGCAAAGCGCACAACATGCAAGATTATGCCCGTTGTGCGCGTTAAGCTCTATAGTTGCGTCGATGACAAATTTGCTCAACGCCCCCACGGGAATAAATTTGACCGTTTTGCTCTTTGATCATATTTGTGAGATGCTATAAGTTTACTCCCACTGCGCGCCACCGCAGTGAATCAATCAAATTCCAAATTTCATCATACTTAATCTGAATCCCAACCACGCCTACATCCAAACTTTTAGATTTAAGTCTTATTATACTTGTTCAATCTGAAAACATTGTAGATTAAACCGGATACTTATTCACTCTGACTCAGAAACTACATACAAACTTTAAAAATAAATCTGATACCTTTTCAATCTGAAGGCATATTCAATCGACTTCATAAACAGCATGCAAAATTTTAGATTAAATCTCATACATATTCAAATTGATGACATTTTGAAAATTACCCAGCCATTCAAATATATTGATATACATACTGAATTACTGATACAGATCCAAACTGATTCATTAGCCTATGCTCTTACAAACTGAGGGGTTCTCTTGAATATACAAAAGACTGTTCGTAAATCTACAGCTGATTGATACCAGACATGTGCATTTCTCAAGAATGTTTGACCGGTCGGTGGGACGTGAGCTGGAAAAATTAATAGCCGCTTACATAATTGCTCAACGCCCAGTACCAACTAATTTATGGCCGTTGTGCGCGTTGATGATATTTATAATGGTTTTTTTAATTGCGCAAAGTGCACAACAAGCACAGCCAGAGCCAGTTGTTCGCTTTGAGCATCTAAGGTATTTTATGAACAATTGTTTAACGCGCACAACCAGCAGAATTTACTCGTTGTGCGCGTTAAGCTGATGTTTCATCGATGACAAATTTTCTCAACACGACCACGGGAATAAATTTAATCATACTTATTCTGAATCCCAATCAAGCCTACATGCAAGCTTTTAGATTTAAGTCTTATTATACTTGTTCAATCTGGAAACATTGTAGATTAAACCGGATACTTATTCACTCTGACTCAGAAACTACATGCAAACTTTAAAATTAAATCTGATACTTATTCAAGCTGAAGGCATATTCAATCGAATTCAACTATATTGATGTACATACTGATACAGACCCAAACTGATTCATTAGCATATGCTCTTACAAACTGATACATATGATTGTCTACGTAGATGTTTGCAATGAAGGGCTCGCTGTAGGATAACGGACTTATACTCATCAATTTGAATGGTCAATTTCACTATAAATTGACCGTGAACGCCCTCAAAAATTTCGCTTTGTGTTTGACATTACCCTCAAAAATTACTCACACCGCAACATCTGTATATACTGTATATTCACGAGCTCAACAACTGTAGACTCACTGGTTCTTTCCATGACTCACAGTAAATCAACGGTAGTATCATCCTCATCCATGGGCAGTCCAAATCGTCTATAATAAATGGCGTCTCATTCTAAAATGTTGGTAACTGCTAATTTGATTGCAGCATTCAAAACCTCTCAATAAATACGCAGTTAAAGCCTCGCTTTAATACGCAGCATTCAAAGCCTATTTTAATACTCGTTTAATATTTGACCGTTTGAATTCATAACAGCTATTTTTTGAATTCTATTTATATCACACTGCTTTCCTCAAGAAAATACACGGAATAATTGCTTCCTCCAAAAATTCTTCTGTGCTTCATCCCGTTCTCCTGGGTAGCTATACTGTGTAAAATCCAAAGTCTCTGGCCAAGTGTGGACGCGGCCAAAGGCTGATGTGTTAGCCTTTGGGAGCAACCGGCAACAGCGATTACCACCGAGGTCGTGCCACAGCGGTTTCAATTACATCTGCCAAGTATTCTGCTTCTCGGATCTTCCTCGTATAGCCACGGTACGTAGCCAAGTGTGGACGCGGCCAGGGGCTGCTGTGTTAACCTTCGGGAGCAACCGGCAACAGCGATTACCACCGAGGTCGCGCCACAGCGGTTTCAATTACATCTGCCAAGTATTCTGCTTCTCGGATCTTCCCCGTATAGCCACGGTATTCTACATATTTTTCTTACAATATATTTGTTTCTCAGTTTAACCGGACAAATTCTAACCATTGCTTCGTTCTACTTGATGTAGAAATATACCATGGTAAATGGAAGATAAAATTGAAAGTTACTCCTGTTATTTCAATGTGGACCATTTCCTTCATGATGAAGATGCATGTAAAGAGAATGTGATGGCGGTAGAAGATGACTCCAATGAAATCAGTCTAACTTCGCAACCAAAATGCACCTTCAAATCTTCCCAGAAGATCTCAGCGGTCAGCGTAGTAGCATTTGCAACCAAAATGCTCCTTCAAATCTTCCCAGAAGATCTCAGCGGTCAGCGGACCTTCTAGGATACATGAGCATTTTCTTCCTTTCTTGGGTGTGATAGTAGGGATTTTCGAGGTTTTCCATTTGGTAAGTATATACTTTTAAATACACTATAGGTGTAATTCTTATTCAATTGGGTGGAAAATGATGTAGAAATTTGGTGATTTTACATGCATGCAGATACGGTTGAGATTGCTCGAGAAGGTACAAAAATCCAAGGTACTATTTATGTCGTAAAAAAATCCAGCGTTCAGTGGAGGTTAACAGTCATTGAGGGCAGCTGGGCAGGCACAACCATCAAGCTACTAATTATGTCGAGGGCCATTCCGATGAAGGGCAGTTGCAAGGAATGGAGATGGAATCATTGAGAGATTTGGCAAATAGCACGCTGAGGCCGGCTGAAATTTTGACAGTCCTGAAGGAGAATCCTACCTTCCATGCAAATAAATTTATAATGCACGTCACCGTGTAAAAAGGGACAACAAGAATGTTGTCGCTTTGCATGTAAAACTTCCGATAGGATTCCTGCTGCCCTTCATCGGAATGGCCCTCGACATAATTAGCAGCTTGATGGTTGTGCCTGCCCTCAACGACTGTTAACCTTCACTCCTCACCGCCAACGCCGACGCCCACCATTACCACGCAATGAGAACAGACATTGACACTTCTTGGTTTTAACTGGCCTGTCGGTCGTTTTTTCCTTTCGGTGTCACCTGTAAACCCCGCTTCTTTCACATGCAAAGTTGTTTACTTTGCATGTGAAAGAAGCGGGGTTTACAGGTGACACCGAAAGGAAAAAACGACCAACAGGCCAGTTAAAACCAAGAAGTGTCAATGTCTGTTCTCATTGTGTGGTAATGGTGGGCGTCGGTGTTGGCGGTGAGGAGTGAAGGTTAACAGTCGTTGAGGGCAGGCACAACCATTAAGCTGCTAATTATGTCGATGGCCATTCCGATGAAGGGCAGTAGCAGGGAATGGAGATGGATCATTGAGAGATTTGGCAAATAGCACGCTGAGGCCGGTTGAGATTTTGAAAGTCCAACCTTCCACGCAAATCAATTTATAATGCACGTCACCGAGTAAAAAGGGACAACAAGAATGTTGATATTGAAAAAAATTCGGTATAAAATTGATGTTAGGTTTTGTGCAAAATACTCACTTGTTGTAAGAAATTAAAATATATGTTTACCCATATTGCTACCTTCGTATGGAAATTTCACCACAATTGTCACTTGTGCTTTTTAAGCCCCGCGGACGACGCGCACGACGGGGATAATTTTACCCGTCGTGCGCGCGAATGGAAAATGCTCCACACTTGTACGTTTTAGCCCCGCGCACGACGCGCACGACGGGGGAAAATTTTGCCTGTCGTACGCGCAGATGGAAATTGCTTCACACTAGGCGTTTTAACCCGCGTGCACGACGGGGCGTATTTTTGCCCTTCGTGCGAGCGGCTGGAAAATGCTCTACACTTGTGCGTTTTAAGCCACGCAGAAAAGGCGCACGACGGGGGTTATTTTGCCCGTCGTCCGCGCGGATGGAAATTGCTTCACACTTGTGTGTTTTAACCCCCGCTGACGACGTGGTTAATTTTGCCCGTCGTGCGCCCGGATGGAAATTGCTCAACACTTGTCCGTTATAAGCCCCGCGCACGACGGGGGAATTTTACCCGTCGTGCGCGCGGATGGAAATTGGTTTACCCGTTGCGTTTTACCCCTCCTGCACTACGGGGGTAATTTTTGCCTGTCGTGCGCACGTTTGGTAAATGCTCCACACTTGTGCGTTTCCCGCGCACGAGCCCACGATGGGGGTAATTGCTTCACACTAGGCGTTTTAACCCCCGCGCATGACGGGGTTAATTTTGCCCGTCGTTCGCTAGGATGGAAATTGATGCACAGTAGGCGTTCTAACCGACGCGCCCGACGGGGTAAGTTTGCCCGTCGTGCGCTCGGATGGAAATTGCTGCACACTAGGCGTTTTAACCCACGCGCACGACGGGGGTAATTTTGCCCGTCGTGCGCGCGGATATAAATTGCTGCACACTTGTTCGTTTTAAACCCCGCGGACGACGCGCACGACGGGGGTTATTTTGCCCGTCGTGCGCGCGGATATAAATTGCTGCACACTTGTGCGTTTTAACCCACGCGGACGACTGGGTTAATTATGTCCGTCGTGCGCTCGGATGGAAATTGCTCCACACTAGGCGTTTTAACCCACGCGCACGACGGGGTAAGTTTGCCCATCGTGCGCGCGGATGGAAATTGCTTTACAGATTGCGTTTTCCCCCTCACGCACGACGGGGTTAATTTTGCCCGTCGTGCGCTCGGATGGAATTGCTGCACACTAGGCGTTTTAACCCACGCGCACGACGGGGGTAAGTTTGCCCGTCGTGCGCGCGGATGGAAATTGCTTTACAGATTACGTTTTCACCCTCGCGCACGACGGGGTTAATTTTGCCCGTCGTGCACTCGGATGGAATTGCTGCACACTAGGCGTTTTAACCCACGCGCACGACGGGGTAAGTTTGCCCGTCGTGCGCGCGGATGGAAATTGCTTTACAGATTACGTTTTCCCCCTCGCACACGACGGGGGTAATTTGGCCCGTCGTGCGCACGGCTGTAAATTGCTCCACACTTGTGCGTTTGCCCGCACACGACGCGCACGACGGGGGTAATTTTGCCTGTCGTGCGCGCGCATGGAAATTGCTCGACACCTGTGCGTTTTAACCCCCGCGGACGACGCGCACGACGGGGGTTATTTTGCCTGTCGTGCGCGCGGATGGAAATTGCTTCACACAGTAGGCGTTTTAACCCCTGCGCACGACGGGGTTAATTTTGCCCGTCGTGCGCTCGGATGGAATTGCTGCACACTAGGCGTTTTAACCCACGCGCACGACGGGGGTAAGTTTGCCCGTCGTGCGCGCGGATGGAAATTGCTTTACAGATTACGTTTTCCCCCTCGCACACGACGGGGTAATTTGGCCCGTCGTGCACACGGCTGTAAATTGCTCCACACTTGTGCGTTTGCCCGCACACGACGCGCACGACGGGGGTAATTTTGCCCGCGGACGACGCGCACGACGGGGGTTATTTTGCCCGTCGTGCGCGCGGATGGAAATTGCTTCACACAGTAGGCGTTTTAACCCCCGCACACGACGGGGTTAATTTTACCCGTCGTGCGCTCGGATGGAATTGCTGCACACTAGGCGTTTTAACCCACGCGCACGACGGGGGTAAGTTTGCCCGTCGTGCGCGCGGATGGAAATTGCTTTACAGATTGCGTTTTCCCCCTCGCGCACGACGTGGTAATTTGGCCCGTCGTGCGCACGGCTGTAAATTGCTCCACACTTGTGCGTTTGCCCGCACACGACGTGCACGACGGGGGTAATTTTGCCCGTCGTGCGCGCGCATGGAAATTGCTCGACACCTGTGTGTTTTAACCCCCGCGGACGACGCGCACGACGGGGGTTATTTTGCCCGTCGTGCGCGCGGATGGAAATTGCTTCACACAGTAGGCGTTTTAACCCCCGCGCACGACGGGGTTAATTTTGCCCGTCGTGCGCTCGGATGGAATTGCTGCACACTAGGCATTTTAACCCACGCGCACGACGGGGGTAAGTTTGCCCGTCGTGCGCGCGGATGGAAATTGCTTTACAGATTGCGTTTTCCCCCTCGCGCACGACAGGGTAATTTGGCCCGTCGTGCGCACGGCTGTAAATTGCTCCACACTTGTGCGTTTGCCCGCACACGACGCGCACGACGGGGGTAATTTTGCCCGCGGACGACGCGCACGACGGGGGTTATTTTGCCCGTCGTGCGTGCGGATGGAAATTGCTTCACACAGTAGGCGTTTTAACCCCCGCACACGACGGGGTTAATTTTGCCCGTCGTGCGCTCGGATGGAATTGCTGCACACTAGGCGTTTTAACCCACGCGCACGACGGGGGTAAGTTTGCCCGTCGTGCGCGCGGATGGAAATTGCTTTACAGATTGCGTTTTCCCCCTCGCGCGCGACGGGGTAATTTGGCCCGTCGTGCGCACGGCTGTAAATTGCTCCACACTTGTGTGTTTGCCCGCACACGACGCGCACGACGGGGGTAATTTTTCCCGTCGTGCGCGCGCATGGAAATTGCTCGACACCTGTGCGTTTTAACCCCCGCGGACGACGCGCACGACGGGGGTTATTTTGCCCGTCGTGCGCGCGGATGGAAATTGCTGCACACGTGTGCGTTTTAACCCCCGCGGACGACGGGGTTAATTTTGTCCGTCGTGCGCTCGGATGGAAATTGCTCCACACTAGGCGTTTTAACCCACGCGCACGACGGGGTAAGTTTGCCCGTCGTGCGCGCGGATGGAAATTGCTTTACAGATTGCGTTTTCGCCTTCGCGCACGATGGGGGTAATTTGGCCCGTCGTGCGCACGGCTGTAAATTGCTCCACACTTGTGCGTTTGCCCGCACACGACGCGCACGACGGGGGTAATTTTGCCCGTCGTGCGCGCGCATGGAAATTGCTCGACACCTGTGCGTTCTAACCACCGCAGACGACGCGCACGACGGGGGTTATTTTGCCCGTCGTGCGCGCGAATGGAAATTGCTTCACACAGTAGGCGTTTTAACCCCCGCGCACGACGGGGTTAATTTTTCCCGTCGTACGCTCGGATGGAATTGCTGCACACTAGGCGTTTTAACCCACGTGCACGACGGGGGTAAGTTTGCCCGTCGTGCGCGCGGATGGAAATTGCTTTACAGATTGCGTTTTCCCCCTCGCGCACGACGGGGTAATTTGGCCCTTCATGCGCACGGCTGTAAATTGCTCCACACTTGTGCGTTTTCCCGCACACGACGCGCACGACGGGGGTAATTTTGCCCGTCGTGCGCGCGCATGGAAATTGCTCGACACCTGTGCGTTTTAACCCCCGCGGACGACGCGCACGACGGGGGTTATTTTGCCCGACGTGCGCGCGGATGGAAATTGCTTCACACAGTAGGCGTTTTAACCCCGCGCACGACGGGGTTAATTTTGCCCGTCGTGCGCTCGGATGGAATTGCTGCACACTAGGCGTTTTAACCCACGCGCACGACGGGGGTAAGTTTGCCCGTCGTGCGCGCGGATGGAAATTGCTTTACAGATTGCGTTTTCCCCCTCGCGCACGACGGGGTAATTTGGCCCCGTCGTGCGCACGGCTGTAAATTGCTCCACACTTGTGCGTTTGCCCGCACACGACGCGCACGACGGGGGTAATTTTGCCCGTCGTGCGCGCGCATGGAAATTGCTCGACACCTGTGCGTTTTAACCCCCGCGGACGACGCGCACGACGGGGGTTATTTTGCCCGTCGTGCGCGCGGATGGAAATTGCTTCACACAGTAGGCGTTTTAACCCCCGCGGACGACGGGGTTAATTTTGCCCGTCGTGCGCTCGGATGGAATTGCTGCACACTAGGCGTTTTAACCCACGCGCACGACGGGGGTAAGTTTGCCCGTCGTGCGCGCGGATGGAAATTGCTTTACAGATTGCGTTTTCCCCCTCGCGCACGACGGGGTAATTTGGCCCGTCGTGCGCACGGCTGTAAATTGCTCCACACTTGTGCGTTTGCCCGCATACGACGTGCACGACGGGGGTAATTTTGCCCGTCGTGCGCGCGCATGGAAATTGCTCGACACCTGTGCGTTTTAACCCCCGCGGACGACGCGCACGACGGGGGTTATTTTGCCCGTCGTGCGCGCGGATGGAAATTGCTTCACACAGTAGGCGTTTTAACCCCCGCGCACGACGGGGTTAATTTTGCCCGTCGTGCGCTCGGATGGAATTGCTGCACACTAGGCGTTTTAACCCACGCGTACGACGGGGGTAAGTTTGCCCGTCGTGCGCACGGATGGAAATTGCTTTACAGATTGCGTTTTCCCCCTCGCGCACGACGGGGTAATTTGGCCCGTCGTGCGCACGGCTGTAAATTGCTCCACACTTGTGCGTTTGCCCGCACACGACGCGCACGACGGGGGTAATTTTGCCCGTCGTGCGTGCGCATGGAAATTTCTCGACACCTGTGTGTTTTAACCCCCGCGGACGACGCGCACGACGGGGGTTATTTTGCTCGTCGTGCGCGCGGATGGAAATTGCTTCACACAGTAGGCGTTTTAACCCCCGTGCACGACGGGGTTAATTTTGCCCGTCGTGCGCTCGGATGGAATTCTGCACACTAGGCGTTTTAAACCACGCGCACGACGGGGGTAAGTTTGCACGTCGTGCGTGCGGATGGAAATTGCTTTACAGATTGCGTTTTTCCCCTCGCACACGACGGGGGTAATTTGGCCCGTCGTGCGCACGGCTGTAAATTGCTCCACACTTGTGCGTTTGCCCGCACACGACGCGCACGACGGGGGTAATTTTGCCCGTCGTGCGCGCGCATGGAAATTGCTCGACACCTGTGCGTTTTAACCCCCGCGGACGACGCGCACGACGGGGGTTATTTTGCCCGTCGTGCGCGCGGATGGAAATTGCTTCACACAGTAGGCGTTTTAACCCCCGCGCACGACGGGGTTAATTTTGCCCGTCGTGCGCTCGGATGGAATTGCTGCACACTAGGCGTTTTAACCCACGCGTACGACGGGGGTAAGTTTGCCAGTCGTGCGCACGGATGGAAATTGCTTTACAGATTGCGTTTTCCCCCTCGCGCACGACGGGGTAATTTGGCCCGTCGTGCGCACGGCTGTAAATTGCTCCACACTCGTGCGTTTGCCCGCACACGACCCGCACGACGGGGGTAATTTTGCCCGTCGTGCGTGCGCATGGAAATTGCTCGACACCTGTGTGTTTTAACCCCCGCGGACGACGCGCACGACGGGGGTTATTTTGCTCGTCGTGCGCGCGGATGGAAATTGCTTCACACAGTAGGCGTTTTAACCCCCGTGCACGACGGGGTTAATTTTGCCCGTCGTGCGCTCGGATGGAATTCTGCACACTAGGCGTTTTAAACCACGCGCACGACGGGGGTAAGTTTTCCCGTCGTGCGTGCGGATGGAAATTGCTTTACAGATTGCGTTTTTCCCCTCGCACACGACGGGGGTAATTTGGCCCGTCGTGCGCACGGCTGTAAATTGCTCCACACTTGTGCGTTTGCCCGCACACGACGCGCACGACGGGGGTAATTTTGCCCGTCGTGCGTGCGCATGGAAATTGCTCGACACCTGTGCGTTTTAACCCCCGCGGACGACGCGCACGACGGGGGTTATTTTGCCCGTCGTGCGCGCGGATGGAAATTGCTTCACACAGTAGGCGTTTTAACCCCCGCGCACGACCGGGTTAATTTTGCCCGTCGTGCGCTCGGATGGAATTGCTGCACACTAGGCGTTTTAATCCACGCGCACGACGGGGGTAAGTTTGCCCGTCGTGCGCGCAGATGGAAATTGCTTTACAGATTGCGTTTTCCCCCTCGCGCACGACGGGGTAATTTGGCCCGTCGTGCGCACGGCTGTAAATTGCTCCACACTTGTGCATTTGCCCGCACACAACGCGCACGACGGGGGTAATTTTGGCCGTCGTGCGCGCGCATGGAAATTGCTCGACACCTGTGCGTTTTAACCCCCGCGGACGACGCGCACGACGGGGGTAAGTTTGCCCGTCGTGCGCGCGGATGGAAATTGCTTTACAGATTGCGTTTTCCCCCTCGCGCACGACGGGGTAATTTGGCCCGTCGTGCGCACGGCTGTAAATTGCTCCACACTTGTGCGTTTACCCGCACACGACGCGCACGCCGGGGGTAATTTTGCCCGTCGTGCGCGCGCATGGAAATTGCTCGACACCTGTACGTTTTAACCCCCGCGGACGACGCGCACGACGGGGGTTATTTTGCCCGTCGTGCGCGCGGATGGAAATTGCTTCACACAGTAGGCGTTTTAACCCCCGCGCACGATGGGGTTAATTACCCCCGTCGTGTGCTCGGATGGAAATTGCTGCACACTAGGCGTTTTAACCCACGCGCACGACGGGGGTAATGTTGCCCGTCGTGCGCGCGGATGTGAATTTCTTCACACTAGGCGTTTTAACACCCGCGAACGACGGGGTTTATTTTGCACATCGTGCGCACGAATGGAAATTTCTTTACACGTTGCGTTTTCCCCCTCGCGCACGACGGGGGTAATTTTGCCCGTCGTGCGCACGGTTGGTAACTTCTCAACACTTGTGCGTTTTAATCCCACGCCGCGCACGACACATAGGCTGTAGCGCGTTGTTCGCGGGGAGTAATATACTCCGTTCTGGGTCGACGCGCACAACGGTGCCGTATAGTGTAAACTATTTCTTTGAAAAGGATATAAAGGGCGGGATGGTAATTGCACCAATAGTTCTAAAAAGTTGCTTTCATAGGGGCTATAAGGGCGGGATGGTAATTGCCCCAAAAGTTCCGGGCGCGTAAGGGCCCGTTGGTAATTGCACCAAAAGTTCCTCATGTTCCGCTTTTAACAACAGCCGTGGGATCGGATCGGACGGTCAGGAGGGGTCGAGCGCAGGAATCCCATCTAAGCACGAGCTCAGGCGCATTTTACCCATATACATAAATATATGTATGTATATGTATGTATATACATATATATGTATATACATACATATATATGTATATACATACATACATATATATACATACATACATATATATACATACATACATATATATACATATATATATATGGAAAGATGCTAATATGAGATGGTGAGATGGTGAGATGAGATATATATACACATACATATACATACATATATATATACACACACATATACATGTACATTTTACCCATATATATATATATACACACACACACACATACATATACATATATATATATACACACACACACATACATATATATATATATACACACACACACATATACATATACATATATATGTATGTATGTATATGTATGTATGTATATGTATGTATGTATATGTATGTATGTATGTATGTATATATGTGTGTGTGTGTATGTATGTATACTAGTCATTACCCGTGCCCATAGGGCACGGTTTATTTAATGGCTGAATTTTTCTCTCCCACAAATTTCAAGTTCACCCAAATTTCAAGTTTTCCCACAAAATTTCAAGTTTCCCCCCAAATTTAAGTTTTCCCCCAAAATTTAAGTCCCCCCAAAATTGTCATTACCACCTAGGACAAACTTGCCACGTTGGACAAAGCTTTGTCCTAGTAGGATAAGATTCAAAATCTTTGTAGTACTGGAAAAAAAATGGGCGGAAGGGGTGAGAATAAAAAGTGTGGGTGTGTGTGTGGGGAGGGTCCATAGGAAAAAATACAAAAACCGGGGCTGTATGTGCAAAATTCCTCACCTCCTGTTTTATCCCTCAAAATCTCATCTCTTATATTTTCTCTTATTCAATTTCCCTGTTTTATATAATAGATATCCAAATTCTCTTATCCAATTTCTCATGTCCAAATTCTCTTATCAATTTCTCTTGATAACATCTCTCGTTTGTAATATAGATATCTCTTATCCAATTTCTCTTGATAACATCACTCTTATCCAATTTCTATTGTCCAATATCTCTTATTCAATTTCTCTTGATAACATCCCTCTTTTATAATATAGATATCTCTTATCCAATTTATCTTGTCCAATATCTCTAATCCAATTTCTCTTGATAACATCCCTCTTTTATAATATAGATATCTCTTATCCAATTTCTCTTTTCCAATATCTCTTATCCAATTTCTCTTGATAACATCCCTCTTTTATAATATAGATATCTCTTATCCAATTTCTCTTGATAACATCCCTCTCTTATAATATAGATATCTCTTATCCAATTTCTCTTGTCCAATATCTCTTATCCAATTTCTCTTGATAACATCCCTCTTTTATAATATAGATATCTCTTATCCAATTTCTCTTTTCCAATATCTCTTATCCAATTTCTCTTGATAACATCCCTCTTTTATAATATAGATATCTCTTATCCAATTTCTCTTTTCCAATATCTCTTATCCAATTTCTCTTGATAACATCCCTCTTTTATAATATAGATATCTCTTATCCAATTTCTCTTTTCCAATATCTCTTATCCAATTTCTCTTGATAACATCACTCTTTTATAATATAGATATCTCTTATCCAATTTCTCTTGATAACATCCCTCTCTTATAATATAGATATCTCTTATCCAATTTCTCTTGTCCAATATCTCTTATCCAATTTCTCTTGATAACAACCCTCTTTTATAATATAGATATCTCTTATCCAATTTCTCTTTTCCAATATCTCTTAGCCAATTTCTCTTGATAACATCCCTCTTTTATAATATAGATATCTCTTGTCCAATTTCTCTTTTCCAATATTTCTTATCCAATTTCTCTTGATAACATCCCTCTTTTATAATATAGATATCTCTTATCCAATTTCTCTTGTCCAATTTCTCGTATCCAATTTCTCTTGATAACATCCCTCTTTTATAATATATATGTATATATATGTATGTATATAGATATATACATATATATGTATGTATATGTATATAGATACATATATATGTATGTATATGTATGTATATATATATATATATACATACATATATATGTATATATATGTATAAACATACATATATATATATGAAAATTTTCAAATGAGAACATTTCGCACCGTGCGAAAATGTTTTTATCTTTTTTTTTGAAATTTTTTTTTTCAAAAATTCTTTTTTCCACCCTCATTATATGTTGTTATACCCCCCTCAAAAAATAATGGTTGAGAAATAATGTCATTTGGCCTTCGATCAAGCCATTTCATCAAATTCGCATGTTTTGAGACCGTTAAATTTGTAACTGGTGGATGGGTGCTCTAATGCCCAACGGGTTCACCCATTATTTTCCCTGGTGTATATAATTGTATGGATTAAACATCAAAAAAAGAATTTTTGAAAAAAAAAATTTCAAAAAAATAAAAAAAAGTTTTCGCACGGGCTTTCGCACGGGATTTTTCGCAACCGAAGATCACTCTATATATATATATGTATATACATACATATATATGTATGAGGAGGGATCAAATGACCCCCAAAAATAACCCCCAAAAATGACCCCCTATCAAAAATCCTATGCCCTCCATTTTTTCGGAAGATCCGAACCGTTCATCTTGATCTCCACCCTCTAAATACCCGACCTACCAATTTTCAACCCGATCCCATGTGTTTTGCCGTTCATCCATCCGACCCAAATTTAACGGTTTCCCATGAGCAGAACTTTTGCGAATGGTTGATGAACGGCCAAAACACATGGGATCGGGTTGAAAATTGGTGGGTCAGGTATTTAGAGGGTGGAGATCAAGATGAACGGTTCGGATCTTCTGAAAAAATGGGGGGCATAGGATTTTGATAGGGGGTCATTTTTTAGGGTTATTTTTGGGGGTCATTTGATCCCACCTCTGTATGTATATACATACATATATATGGAAAGATGCTAATATGAGATGGTGAGATGGTGAGATGAGATATTCATATCTCGAACTAGCCAAAACTATTTGCCAAATCATCAATCGGAACCGTCCATCTTCTTCTATCTATCAAGTGATCTTTATGTATAATTTTTTGTGTCATTTGGACATTTCTATCAGATCCATCAAGTGTTTGCAAGATGAACGGTTTATAAGCTGCCTGTAAATGTAACAAAATTGGAACGGGTTGATCCATAGGATTTTGGGGTTTATAATCTCTAATTTTTTTAGGGTATAGATCTATCGACATGCTCTTGAAGATGACCGGTGCCGATCGTTAATTGGTGTTGCCGATTTTGCTAGCTCACGATAAGGATTTGAGCTCACCATCTCATAATAGCATTACTCTATATATATGTGTGTGTATATATATATGTTGTTTGAATTAATTAATATTGATGTTAAGTTACTGCAGTTAGTTTTATTATTATTTCATGTAGGTAGTTTTAATAATAGTGCTTTAGTTGGAATCATCTGTTAGTTTCACCTATATATAGGTTAGTGAATAAATTATTATTAGTTAGTCTGTTAATAATTATAATGAGGTTAGTTGTACTCGGTGAACTATATTTTATAAGTGGCCGACATTATATACATATGCGTTTATTTGATTACATGTTAGTCTACATTTCTTATGAACTATATATGTATACATGCAGTTAGTAAACAGTAATCAATAATATAAGCAGTGTCCTAGGCAGTATCTTTTATTAGTTAAAGCCTTTAACTCGATGTTTTAAACCCATAACGCAGATAAGTTACGTACGCCTCCTTGCTACCATCTGGGCACCCAAATCGCATCACTTCAGGCAAGTGTATATTTTCCTTGTTTTAAAATATCGTACGTTAAGTTGCTTAAATTGAAGTACTATGATGTGCAAGTGTACAAGTTCCTTGTTTTTAAAACATCGTTAAAATGAATTGTTAAGAATTGTTTCATACCATATTGCCTACCATGCTGGTAATTAACCTGCTTGTACACATTTGGATGAATAGACATTGATGGAACGGATTGATTGAATATCTGAAATCGTAAACTTGTGAATTCGTGCGCCCAAGAGGCGAAATAGTGAAATCGTGATGTCATGTGAGTTGACAAGCTCGTGCTTGTAATACGACTAGGCTGGCTCGTGTTCCGGCAAACTTTTGGGTGTGGTTAGGGTTGAACGGCTACTAAGCGTATGTAGGGGTCATGTCTTCAAGAACACCACCTATACGGTGGGCTAGTATCAATCGCGATTATACCCCCGCGTGAAGAATGACTTACTCATCACATCTTAAAGGCGGGAACCCTAGGAGTGAATAGAAACACGAACGTGAAATTAAAAATTGCCAAGTCGTTACTTTATTTCAACTTGCTTAGAACTGCCATGTTATCTGATGAACATACACTTGCCATGCTTACTGATGTACACACCACAATTGCCATGTCATTTGCTGTACACACCACGCCTGCCATGTTATTGCTGTACACATACTTACCATGCTTATTGCTGTACACACCCACTAATGCCATGCTTATTGTTGTACGCACACTTACCATGCTTATTGCTGTACGCACACACTTACCATGCTTATTGTTGTACGCACACACTTGCCATGTTTATTGCTGTACACACACTTTCCATGCTTTAATTATTGTAAATTCTAATGCTGTGACTCATATTGCCATGAAATCGTTTTCGAAAACCTTGCCGAGGGTCAATTATCTTAACCTTTTAAATCTTGTCGAACGACCCTCGCTGACGTATATTTCCTTGTCCTGTGAAATATACGTCAGGTATTAGACAGATTTGCTGAGGAGTTGCTTAGAGACTGAGCAGGTTGACCAGGAGTACCTTGCTGTTATGTTCCGTCGCTGAGAAGCTTTGTGCCTTCGTATCATTTTGTACATTGTTATTTCTTTCAAAACTTGTACGGGCTATATGACCCTTTTACATTTCATACTTTGTCGTATCTATTCTGAGACTTGAGATTGTAAATATATTATCTGTGTTGTTTGAGTCGCATGCAAGAATCTGCAAGTGTTATCACAGACGAGTAATGTGCTTAAACCAAGGAGGAAGAAAAAAAATACCTCCTTCTTGTTTTAAGCACATGCGGACCTTCGTCGCGTCCTCGCTCCCAAGTACAATGGGAAGCGGGGTGTGACAGAGTTTGTCTTCCTTTATGGCATAGTAGCTCGAACAGCCCCAAACTCGCAGTGATCCATAGTCGAAAACTGGCTTTTCCGACCAGACCTCCAATAAAGGTCATCCTCTCAGTGCAGCAGATGGTAACTGATTGACCAAGTAGGTCGTCTATGCCAGGGCATCTGCCCAAAACTCCTTCGATAGGTCGGCTGTTGATAACATGCATTGAACTTTCTCCAGCAAAGTCCGATTCATCCTTTCAGCTACATCATTCTGCTGCGGCGTACCACTCACGGTGAAGTGCCTATGAATCCCTTCTGATCGGTAGAACTTATTGAAGTGACGATATATACTCTCCACCATTGTCACTTCGAAGACGCCTGACCTTATGACCTATCTAGGTCCCAATCAACTTCTTCCATTCGATGAAAGTGCTAAGAACTTGATCTTTTGACTTCAGCGGAAACATCCACATCATGCGTGAGAAATCACCGATGAACGACACAAAGTAGTGCTTTCCTCCCAATGAGACCGACCTACTCGGCCCCCATACGTCGGTGTGTATATAGTGAAGTGTGTTGGTACAATGTGTAGTTGGATACAATGATTGATGACTTTGTGTTTGATGATAACAAACGTGTGTAAACGATTTGATGTGTGTGCTAAGTTTTTCAGGAGTGGCAATCTTGTAAATACATAAAAGGAGACTTAGTCAAAGTGATGGAGAAATATGCAAAGAAGAATTAGTCAAAGTGATGGAGAAATTACAATTCATTTGCAATTTGGACTTGGTCAAAGATGGATATAGAGAGATCTCATTTATATCAAAGATGGATGAACCAAATTTCATAGAAATCAATTTTTGATTAAATGAAATCCAATTCAATCCCATTGCCATTCAAATTCATATTCTATTGCAATCCAAATTCAAACTTCCTATCCTATTGTGATTAGAAGAGATCTTCCATATGATTATTTCAATCCTATTCAAGTTAGGATTCCATCGAAACTCCTTCAATTATGTGATTCTATTTGATTTTAATTGATCCCCTCTTCACCTATATAAACCCACATCCAAAGGAGTAAAAAAGGGAGAGGCAACCAAAAGAAAAGTTGCGGCAAACATATCAACAACCTAAGAAAAAAGTTGCAACCATCAACACCAAAAAGCCTCCCTTGTGCAACATCCCAAAGCTCCTCCTCTCTACATTGCGCAAGCAACTCCAAGCTTCTTCCGTAGCTGCAAGCAAAGGAGCTCCTCCCTCTTCCATTGCCAAGGCCACAAGTTTTCAAGGAGGGTCATCTACCATTGCGCAACCATCTAAGCAAGCCTTCTTCATTGCGCAAGTGCTTCAAGGGACACATCCTCCTTGCCGCAAGTTGCAAGAATCTCCCTCCATAGCTGCAACTTCAGAGCATCATCCAGAGGCGGCCGTGACGACTACATCTTGTCAGATTAGTTCTGACCTGAGCTGATTGACAGAGACGACTACACCTACACGAACTGAGCCTTTCTAAACTATTATTACTTTATATTCCTGTACTTGGTGTATAGATCTTTGTAAGTGAAACTTACATTCTTTTGGGGTCCTGTCTAGTTGGGGTTAGACAAGACGGTCTTGACGAGTTGATGATTGTCAAGAGAGAGCATTTACTAGATTGACAGTGTTTACACTTCGGGGAGTGTAGTACGAACTAGATGAGAGTTGAGTTGGGGCTCGTAGCTCATTTTAGTTGTACCCAGTAACATATTAATGCTAGTATCTGCTTTGGGGCTCGAGTAGGTCGTTGGGACGACCGAACTAGGGTAAATCTGTTGTGCACTCTGTGATTGTCTTTATTACCTTGCATCTTATTATCTGTGCTGAATAACTGCCTGTGATCACGAATATTTTTATTAGCCTATTCACCTCCTCATCGGCTTAGATCCAGATCCAACAAGTGGTATCAGAGCATGTTAGAGGATCTAGGCTAGATAACGATGACTATCTCTGATTCAGTTTTTGCTGAAGGCCAGTCTACAGGTAAACCCCCTAAATTTAATGGCACTGATTCTGCTTACTGGAAAATTAGGATGAGAATATATTTAGCGTCTGTTGATTATGATGTGTGGAACATTATGGAAAACGGATATATACCCCCACTATTAAAATTGAAGACACCGAAATTCTAAAACCAGAAGATAAATGGGATGATGCTGATAAGAAACGTTTCTCTCTGAATAATAGAGCTATAAATGTACTTATTTGCTTCTTGGATAAAGCTGAGTTTAATCGTATCTCTCAATGTCAAACTGCGCAGGAAATTTGGCACACGCTTGAGGTGACACATGAGGGAACATTGTAGGTGAAGGAATCTAGACTTGCTTTGCTCATCACAGAATATGATAGCTTCTGCATGCTTCCCACCGAGTCTATCAAGGACATGTTTGTGAGGTTCACAGACACCGTCTACAAATCTAGCTCTCTTGGAAAGCCATACTCAAGCCTGGAGCAAATAAGGAAGATTTTGAAGGCGTTGCCGAGCTCATTCCATCCCAAAGTCACAGCCATTCAAGAAGCCAAAGATCTATCAAAGATGAGAGTGGAAGACCTGATAGGGAACTTGTGTCACATGAGCTTGAGCTACATAGCATTGAAACTAGAGAGAAAGCTGAGATCAAAACTTCAAAGGCACTAGCTCTTCAAGCTAAGGAAGATGAAGATGAGGAGGAAGCACTACTGGTCAGAAATTTCAGAAGTTATATCAAGACCAACCAAGGGTGAGCTGAAATCAAAAAGGTTTAATCGCTCTAACAAATTTAATCCTGCTAAACAATCTTCTGAGCAGACTGCTACTGATGAAGTTCAATGTTTTAAATGCAAAAAGGAGGGACACTTTATGAAGAATTGCCCACAAGCAAAGAACAACACTGCGGAGAAGAAAGGAAAATCTTTAGTAATAACGTAGGATATGGATAGCAAAGATGAAACTAAGGAGGAGACGGCCTACTCCTCCCTTTGCTTGATGGGAAAGCTTGATGAGGTGACCAAAGTTCAACTTTTGAGTACTGTTAATGAAATGCAAGGTGAAATTGAAAGCCTAGAATCAACTATAGAGAAACATGAATCCACATTAGAAAAGTATAGAAATGCTAATGATGAACTGCAACAAGATAATTACAACATGTCATTAGAAATTGATGAACTAAAAGAAAAAATTATTGCATGTGATTCTACCATTGATTTGTTGAAAAAATAAAAATCTAGCTATGCTGAAAAATTGATTGTAACGACCAGTTTTTAATGATATGTTTTTCATATTCTCTCTTGTCGTACGTTTTTTTTCGTATCCGTAGTTATTACGTATTTGTATTACCTATTTGTCGTTAGACGTAATTATACCGCGTACCCGTATCAACTACGAACCTTAATGCGTTATAACTAAAATTATTTTTAAAAATCTACTATGATACATTTCATTAAGTAATTAATCATCTAAATTTTCAAAATTCAAACCTCTTAAATTCAAATAATTTTGAAAACCTTCCTAATTAAATCCTATTAAAACCTATAACTAAATTGGCATTATTAACCCCAAGATTTCCTCCCCTAATAAAGTTTTCATTTCAAAATCTTCCCTTATTTACCTAGGCTTTAATTTTCCCCTAATTAACTCTACTAAAAACAAATCTTCTTTTTAATAGAAACCTTCCTATTATAACTATAAACCCTAGCTAAACCCTTCAAACCCAAGCCGCACACATGCCACTAGACCACACATAACCCTATTATATTTAAAACCCTATCAAAGCTAAACAAAAAATAGAGAGAGTACACTTCTCATAGCCTTCACGTGAACAACCTAGAGCCTTCATATAGGAACCTAAGACAACCTAAACAAATGCCCAGGCAACCCTCATGTGTATAACCCAACAACCATAGCCATAGAGCTCTCTCTCTCCCCCCAATCCTTTCAGCAGCACTCTCCTATATATATAAAAAACCTAGGGCTACAAAGTCTAGGAACGGAACCCCTCTTCTTCTCCCCTACACACACGCAGCGGCCTCCCTCATCCACGCAACCCAGCCGCACCTTCATCTTCACCACGCCTGACCATCAACCTGCACTCGCGCTCTGCCCTCACCCACACCAGCACGCCCAAACCCAACTCTCTCGCGTGCACAGCCACCTCCCCAGGCCGTAACCCACCTACGTCGGCCTTTCTCCCTGTCCGATCGGCCAGTTCTCCCCCTCCCGCGCGAGCAAACCTCCTCCCACTCGTTGTAGACCGCACCACCCAGATCTCACCCCCTCCACGCGCCCAGGCCACTGACAAAAACCCCTGGCCGATGTTCTCGTCCCCGTTCATGCCCGACAGCCAGGTCCGTTTCCCAGAACCTCCGACACCCCCAGGCCACTGACTGCAGGCCGCCACCGCCCCATCCAGTCGTTGACCGCCCCTCCATGATGATGCCCCTTCTTCCCTCTGTCACTGTCATTCAGATCTGTCGGCGTAGCCGCCGTTAAACGTCGTACACATCCCGATCCTTCGTTGCGTTTCACCGGTTAGTGGATCTATCTATTAATATACTAGAACCCACACCGTAATGTAGAAAACTTAATAAAATCAGATTATTAGACGTCGTAGGAATCATTTTAATGTTCGTTATAATTGAAAAGGGCCTGATCTGATTGTATGTTTAATCAAACCAACGAACCAATCTCACCGTAGCGTAGTACTCGTCGAGACGAACCCAACGACGCCAAGAACGCTGAAATCAGGCAAGTGTACAATTTATTATGAATTTTTGAAGTTGGATGCTCTTATAGTCATTTTCATTACTCGAAATTTACACATGAAATGACGCATGAAAACAACACCATGATGTTTTATACTTAAAATGGGACCCATCGACATATAACTTGATATGCTTTAATTTTAAACATTGGCAAAGAAAATTAGTATCTGTAGCATGTTCATTAAATTCACATGTTCAACATTGTCTTAATTATTGTAAATATTGTTCAACACCCTTTTAATCACTGAAAATATTTTACAAAAAGAAATAATGACATTGTTAAATTGGTGCATGTCTTGCTTGGTCATTCTTGGAATGTTTAACAAATGAGTGACATCATGAAATCGTGCGCCTCGAAGGCGAAATCGTGACTTCGTGATGTCGTATGAGTCGACTAGGATGACTCGTGTTCCAGCACAAATCTGGGGTGGGGTTAGGGTTGAGCGGCCACTAGACGTATGAAGGGGTCCTCTCTTCAAGAGCACCACCCGCATGCGGTGGGGTAGCGTCAATCACGACAAAATCCCGTGAGAAGAATGATCGACTCATCACGTCCTAAAGGCATGAACCATATGAGAGATAGAAAACACTAACACGGAACTTGTATGAGGTTTTGTTGTCTCCATTAAATTGACATGTTAATAAATCAAAAGAAATGTCATGCTCATTACTTTACTTCTTAAACTGTTTAGAACTGCATGTTAGAAATGCTTTACTTTACGTCTTAAACTGTTTAGAACTGCATGCTAGAAATGCTTTACTTTACTTCATAAACTGTTTAGAACTGCATGTTAGAATACTTTACTTTACTTCTTTTAGAACTGCCAAACTTAAAAACTTGTTGTTGACATCTCGTATAAATTCATTAATGCTTCATAATTCAATATTATTTTGTACACATTGTCTTGGGTTTCTGACCTCTACTTGCAGACCCTTACTGACATACATTCATATTTTGGATGTATGTCAGATCCCGAGTTTGAGTACCAGGAAGATCCTTTCGAGACGCCTGACTTAGAGAGTCAGGAATTCGCCATTGACGCCGAGTCTCTCCCTGCGGATGATTAGGGACCTTCCCCGTTGCGGCTTTCCTTCAGTTTTACTTTCAGTCTTTGCTTAGTGTACGTTTACTTTGTAGTTACTTTGGCCCAGCTGTGGCCTTTGCGTTTTATTTTGTGTATGGACTTTTTTTCCTGGATGTGGATTTAAATGTTATGAATGTTTCCTATTGTTTTGAAATGCATGCAAGGACCTGCCTTGTTGTTGTTATCACAGACTCTCATTGAACTCGAGCTTCACCGCTCCAGTTCATGCAGGCCTGGTAACGTTCTTGCTTTCGGTGTCTTTTGGGAAGCGGTGCGTTACAGGTTTTAGTGGTGGCCCATGCAGGTCGTGCATTTGCAAACTTCAAAACAATAGAAATACTATCATTAGCCAACCATCTAGTATTATCTTGTATACGAAGTGTGCCGAAGTATCTTGTCTCAGCATGATAGGGAAACCCATTAGGCCAAGATTGTAGGAAGATTTAATTAGACGCCCGTGCTTGCTAGTTAGACACTCTTGCTAAGAATTAGTATTATCATCCTAGGAGTCGCATTAGTGGTTTCTCACCCAGCTCGGACCATACTAGATTTTAGAGTTTCATTTAGTCATTCGCTCGGACCTATCAATTCCGGACCCAGCAGAACGTAGTAACTGTCGCTTCTATGCAAGTCAAACCGAAGAAGCCTGCAGTGGTTCGAGACTTCAAAGATGTATTTCTGGAGAATATTTTTGGGATTGCCGCCTGATCGAGCGTTGTAATTCAGCATCGAACTTGTTTTGAATACTCAACCGATCTCGAAGGCGCCTTATCGCATGACTCTTGCGGAACTGGAAAAGCGACGTAAGCAATTGGACGACCTGTTAGAGAGAGGATTCATCCATTCCCAGGGTGCATTGTCCTGTTGATCAAGAAGAAGGACGGATCAAGAAGAATGTACGTGGATAATCGGGATCTGGACAAGGCCACTGCGAGGAGTAAGTACAGGTTACCTGGCACCGATAATATCTTCGATCAACCCGGTGGATCAGGAGTTTCTCGAAGTTGGATCTCAGGAGCATTACCATCAAGTGAAGTCGTGAATGAAGATATCTACAAAACAGATTCCTGGATCAAGTATGGACATTAAGAGTTTGTTGTCATACCATTCATTGTGACCAACGCCCCTACAGTGTCCGTGAATCGCATGAATGTCATTTTCTACGATTTTCTGGATAAATCTGTAGTGATAGCAATAGATAATATTAAGTCTATTAGAAGAGTGAGGAGGAGCATCGTAGAGACCCTTTGCCGTCATCATTGGTATGCCAAGTGCAGCTAGTACAAACTCTGGCCAGGCCGTATCGCATTCCTTGGACACGTGGTGTCGGGCGACGATATCTATGTCGATCCAGAGAAGGCTGCACTCGGTCAGTAACTGGCCTAACCCTATTGGTCGACGTCAGACATCAGGAGTTTCCAGGATTGTCAAGTTATCATCGTCGATTGATCGAGGAATTCTCGAGGGTAGTCGAGCCCATGACTCAATTGACGAGGAAGGACGTCGAGTTTATTTAGTCAGACCCTTGCGATCAGGCTTTTGAGATATTGGGAGCAAGGCTGACATCTACCCCAGTCCTGGTTATACCAGATAGGACTGAAGGACTCAAGATCCCTTGTGACGCATCAGGTGAAGGCATTGGATATGTCCTGCACCAGCATGGCCGTGTAATCGTATATGTTCCTCGTCAGTTGAAGATTCACGAGAAGAACTATCCGACTCACGATCTGGAGTTAACCATTGTCACCTTCGCCCTGAAGGTTAAGAGACATTTCCCACTCAGGAGGAGTTGAGTATGAGGCAGAACCAAGCTTATATTATAGGTATAGTAGATCCATTGGTATTATTGGAGATGTTCGTAGTGTATATATATATATAGAGCGTGTGGGCCAATGTGTGATGATCTCGGTGTTCCACTCATGTATGAGTGTGCAAATCCTTGGTATGTTAGTATATTATGGTTGTCTGTTGTGATATATACATATGCAGTGGTATACGTGAATCATATATAGTGTATGTATGGTAGTAAGTGTTATACTTGTACGTATGTGTGAATAGCTAAATCGCTTTAGGATACCTGTGTGTATTAGAATTGATGTTTGACTACCTACTAGAGGTATACATATTCTATATGTACTTGTCAATATTTGTAATGGTATGCTAGTAAGATTAGTTGCATGTTGAGTGTAATGCATATTATAATAGGTGTGCTTATAATTTAGTATACTGCATGACTTATATATTAGTGCGTATGGGTGTGTGCTCATGTGTGGGTAGGTATGTGCTTAGTTATAAGTATCTATACATATTGTATGAATGTGTGTGTTTTGTAATATTGTATTACCCCCTACGGGATGATGTATGTGCATGTGTATACCAGGAGTTATACATAGTTGTATGTTTTGTGACTACGTATGTATGGGTGTATGTATACTAGCTCTATGTAAATTACCATGGTTGTGTATACTTGTGTGTACATATAGTATGGCATGTGTAGATACGAGATAGGCGGGTAATAGTGTAAGTATGTATATGTGTGTAAAATGAATGTATGTATGAGAAAGTGTGTGATTGTATGATATATGAGTAAGCGTATGCATAGGGAAGTACATTATTTCATTATAATGTATGTATTACTGGGATAGAATGACCTTAGTGTCTAAGTCCGCTCACCCTATGTCGGCCATATTCAAGGAAGTCTGAGGACGGACTTGATCTTAAGGTGGGTAGATTATCTAAATCTGTGTATGGTGTAATGTATTACGTGCATGTATACACGTGTAGTGATATGTATTATATGGTGTATATGGTATAATGCAGTATGTAAAAGTGAATATACGATTGAAGTGTTGAGCGGCTAAGAATGATTGTACTTATGTATTAGCAGTATGTTTATGTGGCATGTGGTACTATATCATTGTAGAGTGTGAGTACATAAGATATATGGTAATGCATTGTGTATTAGTAATAATGTGAGTGTGCAAGGTGATGGCACACTTGCAGCTAGTAAATTTATGTGGGTGTGTAGTAAAGTGCTACTATTCGCCCAAATAATATTGGTTTGGATTGTATTTGTCACGCCCCGCTTCCCTAAAATGGAGGCGAGACGTGAGAAGGTCCGCTCAAGCGTGGAGCTGTGAAGCTGCACGCCCGATAAGCGTAAATTTAGTATAAGCAGGTCCCTGTAATTGCAAACGAAACAACAACAATAATAATAATATGAGACGGATATGAAATACCAATCCCACAGTTTGTCCACAAAATATTCAACATCACAGAAAAGCCACCAGGCTAAAAGAAAGAGTCTAAAGGCCCAGAACAAGGCCAAACAAAAATACAAACATAACAGAGTATCAACTAGGTGCCACGCACCGACAACCTAAGCAATCTAACAAAACTAGACGTAGACACTAAGACTGATCTTCAGTGTCCACGAAGTCCTCGACCAACACGGGCTCAAGCTCGGCGTCCGCAAGCACCTCGCCCTCAGCAAGCAACTCAGACTCAGGGTCTAACATGCGTCACCCAAAAGAGAAAGGGGCACATGTCAGCAAGTCTGAAAGACTTGAGCAAGGAAACTGAAAGTAACTAACAACCTAGCACTTATAATATTTAGCAATGACATGGCAGTTAAGTATGATGTGACAGTTTAAAGGGAGAGACAAGCACGCACGATGTAGCAAAAGCTACCAAATCACTAATTCACGAATCACTTATCACGATTATCACTTATCACTAGAGATTTCGCCTGCTGGCCGGAGCGACGGATCAGGCCAACTCGGGGCTCAGGTGGCCGCTTATCTCTTACCCCACCCATATGTGTCGAGCGTTGGGGTTTCCAACTAACTGAGCTCGCTTCTGGATCACGAGCCAGGAAGTGTATTTGGCATAGGGGTGCACCTAGCCGGTATCCGAGCGTTGGGGTTTCCAACTACAGGGCTCGCTTCTGGAACATGAGCCAGGAACATACTATTGTAGCGTGTGCTACGCAATCACGATGAATAATCACTATGCAATAACATGAACAGATATTTGCGTACCGTTAATTGAATTTAAACGTGACATACAAGCATGATGAAGGTGACGGACCAAGCTTCGTTGTCAAGCTAGGTCAATGGCGTCTAGACGGCTATCCTTTCACCGTCTAGTCTCTTTTACGCTAAAGGAAGGAAATGGCCTAAGACATGGCCCAAATCAAGAGATGCAAGTTTCACTTGCCTGATACCGGGGTTGACGAGCAATGAAGATCGTCACACAAGCTAACTACGGAATAGATCGCTGTTATGGCAAAACAATCATTAGAACAATGATTCTAAATCGATTTCTTATTAGAATCCTAACTTTCTAATTATCCATTTTATTAGGGTTTCACAATGTCAATGGGGGTTATGCTAAAACTAAAGGAATCGAGTATTACCGTGAAGAGGCGGATGAGCGATGCCGAGCAACCACGGCAACGGAAGAACGATCCGGCTCAGATCTGGAAATGAGGGAAAAATCTGGAGAAATGGGTTTGGATGTGGATTTTGGGGGTTTGATGAAGGTTTGGGGAAGATGGAAGGTGGGTTGTGACAAGGGAGGGTTTGGATGATGGAGGATGAGCTTGGAATGAAGGTTTGAGGATTTGGGGAAGGTGGGGGCTCAATGGGGGAGAAACTAGGGTTTTAGGTCATGAGGAAGAAGAAGAAAACGTTTGGAGGGGTATTTATAGAGTTTGGTGGCGGCTAGGGCAAAACTAGGGTTTCCTGTACTGTTTAGTCGGTCAAAGAACAACCACTGACCGACTAGTTTGACATCTAGTCGGTCGGTTGACCAACGCAGACCGACTAAGTGTAAACAGTAACCCAGACGAAAATTAGGATCTAGATTTATTCGGTCAAAGAACAACTACTGACCGACTAGTTTGACATCTAGTCGGTCGATGAACGTTCTTAGACCGACTAAGAGTAAACAGTAACTAGTGTCAAAAATAGTTAATGAGTTAGTCGGTTAAAGAAGCATTGCCGACCGACTAGTTTGCAACCTAGTCGGTCAACCAACGTTCTTAGACCGACTAACGACAAACAGTAACTCCTAAACATTTAACAAAGCTCACTAGTCGGTTCAAGAAGGTTTTCCGACCGACTGGATCGTCATTTAGTCGGTCGGTGCCCCTTCTTATACCGGCTAATGAGCACCAAAAGTTCCGAAATGGAGCGCGAAGCTCCGGGATGGTTTCCTAAGTCTCCTAGGCTCGTTCTAACTCTAAGATATCGACGTTATGAAGCCCGTCACGAATGACTTACTTCAAACACGCCGACCGACGGAAGAATCTAGAGAATCACGACGAAACGAACGAAAATGAAAACTACGGAGACGGAAATGGAAATCACAAAGAAGGGAAAGCAACAATTAATATTATATATATAACAAAATCCATACATGAAAAACCAGTCGTTACATCCTCCCCAACTTAAGAAAAATTCCGCCCTCGGAATTCCCAACACTCACGTGTCCGGAAACAAAAGTGGGTAGCGCTCTCGCATCTCATCTTCTCTCTCCCAAGTAGACTCTCCCGGTGAACCGTGTCGCCACATCACCCGAACAAGATCAACGACCTTGTTCCGAAGTGACTTCTGACGCCTGTCCAGTATCCGCACCAGATGCTGGTCATACGTCAAATCTGAGCGAACGGCAATCTCCGAGAAATCCACGGCATGAGATGGATCGCTGATGTATCAACGAAGCTGCGACACATGGAAAACATCGTGAACTCCTTCCAAGGATGGCGGCAAGGCTAAGCGGTAAGCTACCTCGCCAACCCTCTCCAGAATATCAAACGGTCCAATGTATCGCGGGCTCAACTTCCCTCGCTTCCCAAAACGAATCACTCCACGATTCAGAGAAATCCTCAGAAACACATGATCGCCCGGCTGAAACTCCAAAGGACGACGTTTAGCATCCGCCCAATGCTTAAAATGGTCCTGAGCAATCCTCAATCTCTCCCAAATGTTCCTAACAACATCCACGGCCTCCACAATCATCTCAGGTCCCAACAGCTCCCGATCGCCAAAGTCATCCCAACTCAATGGAGATCGACGTTTCCTCCCATACAAAGCGGTGAAAGGCGCCATGCCAATAGACGCCTGGTAGCTGTTGTTGTAAGAGAACTCTACCAAGTGTAGATGGTCCTCCCACGAACCCTTGAAATCCAACATGCACGCTCTCAGCATGTCTTCCAAAATCCGAATCGTCCTCTCGGACTGGCCATCCGTCTGCGGATGGTACGCCGTGCTGAAACTCAGACGCGTACCCAAACTTTTCTGCAAACTCTGCCAGAACTGAGATGTGAATCTTGTGTCTCTGTCCGACACGATACTCACGGGGACCCCATGAAGTCGCACGATCTCCTCCATGTATCTCCTCGCTAGCGCCTCAGTGGACTGTCCTACTCGGAATGGTATAAAGTGTGCGGATTTGGTCAATCGATCTACGATCACCCAAATCGCGTCATTCTACTTCGGACTCTGAAGTAGTCCTGTCACGAAATCCATAGTGATGTGTTGCCATTTCCACTCCGGAATCGGAAGTGGTTGTAACAACCCGGCCGTACGCTGATGCTCCGCCTTCACTTGCTGGCAAACCAAACACTTGGCTACAATCCGAGCCACACTCCTCTTCATGCCATGCCACCAAAAGTTCAGAAGAAGATCCTGGTACATCTTGGTCCCACCAGGATGCACAGAATACGGCAAACTGTGTGCCTCCACCATCATCTCCTCTCTAATATCCCCAGCTGGCACACACAACCTGGCTCCAAACCTCAGTGAGCCATCCTCATGAATCAAAAAGTCAGTCCGCAGACCAGCTTCAACCTGCCCTCGAATCCTTACCAATTTCGGATCCCCGGCCTGACTCGCCTTAATCCGATCCACAATCATTGATTGCACCTGCATGTACATCAACGAAGAAGCCTCCCCGAGAAGAACAATCTCTACATTGGACCCGCAAAAATCTTGCTGCAACCTCCACTGCGAAGTCAAAATCATCACCGCTGGAAGCCTACTCAAAGCATCTGGCACCACATTCACCTTGCCAGGGTGATACTGCAAATCAATCTCGTAATCTGCCATAAGCTCCAACCATCGACGCTGTCGCATGTTGAGCTCCTTCTGGGTAAAAATATACTTCAAGCTTTTGTGATCGGTGAAGATTTTCACTTTCTCACTCAGCAAGAAGTGCCTCCAAATCTTAAGAGCAAACACAACGGCAGCCAACTCCAAATCATGCGTCGGGTAATTCTTCTCATGAACCTTGAGCTGACGTGACGCATAAGCCACCACATGTCCATGCTGATGCAAAACACAACCGAGACCCTTGCCAGAAGCATCGCAAAAGATCTCGAATCCTCCACTGCGGTCAGGCACAACAATGACAGGAGCAGACGTCAAACACTCTCTCAAAACACCAAAGGCATGCTCACAGTCACCCGACCAAACAAAAGCAACATCCTTCCGCGTCAACCTGGTCATCGGCTCGGCAATACGGGAAAAATCCTTAATGAAACGCCGATAGTAACCAGCAAGCCCAAGGAAACTCCGAATCTCAGATGCTGACGACGGAACAGGCCACTCTCTGATGGCCCTGATCTTCTCGGGATCCACTGAAATACAATCTCCAGTCACCACATGCCCGAGAAAAGCAACTCTGTCCAACCAAAACTCGCACTTCGAAAACTTAGCATACAACCGATGCTTCCTCAGAATCTCCAACACCGTCCTCAAGTGCGAGGCATGCTCCTCCTCCGACTTCGAATAGATCAGAATGTCGTCAATAAAGATAACGACAAACTTATCCAAAAAGTCATAGAAAATCAGGTTCATCAGATTCATGAAAACTGCGGGTGCGTTAGTTACGTCGAAAGGCATAACCACAAACTCATAGTGTCCATAATTCGTCCTGAACGCTGTCTTCGGCACGTCATCCTTCTTCACCTTCAACTGATGATCATCACTCCTCAAATCCAACTTAGAAAACACCCTCGAACCTCCAAGCTGATCAAAAATATCATCGATGCGAGGCAACGGGTATTTATTCTTAATGGTCACCGCATTCAACTCCCGATAGTCCACGCACATGCGACGCGAACCATCCTTCTTCTTCACCAACAACACCGGTGCTCCCCACGGAGACACACTGGGATTAATGTAACCCTTCTTCATAAGCTCATCCAGCTGCTTCCGCAATTTCTCCAACTCTGCTGGCGCCATACGATATGGTGCCTTCGAAATGGGTTGCGCACCTGGAATAAGATCGATAGAAAACTCCAAAGCTCGATCAGGTGGCAATCCAGACATCTCCTCGGGGAAGACGTCATCAAAATTTCGCACCACAGCTGGCCTCTCCAACTCCACCTGCATAGCCACAACCTCCACTGGTCTGGTCCGAAATCTGACAGGACCAAGCGAACTGCTACCACGGCTGAACTCAAACACTGGGTGTCCGGGAATCTCGAACACCACCTTCTTCTTTCGACAGTCAATCGTGGCATAGAAGCTCGCAAGCCAATCCATCCCAAGGACCGCATCGTAGTTGGTGATGTCGTGGATAATGAAATCAGCACAAAGCTCACATCCACAAACCACCAACGGGCAAGAATTGCACCCACGATGCACCGAGACCACACCGTTCCCTGTGACGATATTCCAACTCTTAGGAAGAGAGGACGTCGACAAGGAATGCTTCTCCACGAAGCTCCGGGCCAAAATGCACATCGACGCGCCTGAGTCAAAGAGGACTCGGGCAGGGAACGTGCAAACCAAAACCACACCTAACAAACAGTCTAATCAATCAAATCTTACTCTAGCAACATTCATACACAAGCAGCCAACATAATGTAACAATCAACTAATTAAGAAAGGAACAGCTAGATTGGAAGTTACCTGCAATGACCTCATCCATGGCCAAAATCTCCTCCTCGGTCATCAAAAATGCCTGCCTCCTCGGTGGAACAGCCCGTCGAAAAGCATGCCCTTGTGGAACAAGGGGTACCCCACGACCAGCGGGCACCGGGGCTCGCTGTTGCAACGGCGGGGCAGCAATAGGTGTCCTTCAAGGTTGCTTCAACTTCGGGCACTCCCTGAGGGCATGTACATTGCCCCAAGAACCTCCTACACGATTCCTTGATGTGGCCCTCCTTGCCACAGAAATGGCAAACCTTCTGAACAGGCCCTCCCGGCCTCTTAAACTGAACAGGCTGGTTCGGCCTGAATCCAGGTCTAACCACAGCTCTCGCCTGTTCCACAGGCCTCTTCCCAGCACCAACAATAGACCCCCTCCTCTGGTTCACAAGCAGCTCCTGCCTCTTGGCTGTTACTAAAACCTTCTGATAAGATTCCCGGTCAGAAGAGGTCACAAAACTCTGGGGCTCCGAAGCAAGTCCCTGTAGGAACCTCTGAGCTCTCTCCTCAGCGTCCTGCACCATCTTCGGTGCAAACCGACTCAGCCTCATGAAGTCTTGGTGGTACTGGTCCACCGACGAGCTTCCTTGCTTCAGATCGATAAAACGCTGCAGCATCTCTTCCCTGGCAGCTTTTGGGAAGAACTCACCATCAAATCTGGCCTTGAAGGTAGCCCAGACGATCGGTTCCACCAACATCTTCTCTTCAGCATCCCACCAATTTCTGGCGTTATCCCTCAGCTGGCGCTTCGCCAAGTCAACCCAACTAACTTCGTTGACCTTGGACATCTTCAGATTGTCCTCGATATTCCTCATCCACTCATTAGCAGCTAGTGGACCTTCGGTCCCATCAAAATATGCAGGACCCAGCTCTCTGAACTGCTTCGCTCCAGGCTTAGGGCGAGGGGCTTCCACTACCCGAGCAGCTCGAGCCACCGAAGCATTCTGCACCTGCAGAAGCACACCCTGCTGAACCTGCAGCATCTGCATCATCATCCTCGTCATATCTCTGCTAGTGGGCTCCCGCTCAGGCTCCTCGTCATGAGGGAGCGCACCACTACCACCACCACGGGCAATTCGCCTTCCTGCCATCTAATGACACAGAAAACGAAACAATTAGACTCATAACTTAGGGCTCAGATGTCGAACTTATTTGTTGGACAATCTTATATTATTATCGTTATCCCGATAATTGCAGTTACAGAAAGGACCTGCATGGGCCACCACTAAAACCTGTCACACCCCGCTTCCCTAAAATGGAGGCGAGACGTGAGAAGGTCCGCTCAAGCGTGGAGCTGTGAAGCTGCACGCCCGATAAGCGTAAATTTAGTATAAGCAGGTCCCTGTAATTGCAAACGAAACAACAACAATAATAATATGAGACGGATATGAAATACCAATCCCACAGTTTGTCCACAAAATATTCAACATCACAGAAAAGCCACCAGGCTAAAAGAAAGAGTCTAAAGGCCCAGAACAAGGCCAAACAAAAATACAAACATAACAGAGTATCAACTAGGTGCCACGCACCGACAACCTAAGCAATCTAACAAAACTAGACGTAGACACTAAGACTGATCTCCAGTGTCCACGAAGTCCTCGACCAACACGGGCTCAAGCTCGGCGTCCGCAAACACCTCGCCCTCAGCAAGCAACTCAGACTCAGGGTCTAACATGCGTCACCCAAAAGAGAAAGGGGCACATGTCAGCAAGTCTGAAAGACTTGAGCAAGGAAACTGAAAGTAACTAACAACCTAGCACTTATAATATTTAGCAATGACATGGCAGTTAAGTATGATGTGACAGTTTAAAGGGAGAGACAAGCACGCACGATGTAGCAAAAGCTACCAAATCACTAATTCACGAATCACTTATCACGATTATCACTTATCACGATTATCACTTATCACTAGAGATTTCGCCTGCTGGCCGGAGTGGCGGATCAGGCCAACTCGGGGCTCAGGTGGCCGCTTATCTCTTACCCCACCCATATGTGTCGAGCGTTGGGGTTTCCAACTAACTGAGCTCGCTTCTGGATCACGAGCCAGGAAGTGTATTTGGCATAAGGGTGCACCTAGCCGGTATCCGAGCGTTGGGGTTTCCAACTACAGGGCTCGCTTCTGGAACACGAGCCAGGAACATACTATTGTAGCGTGTGCTACGCAATCATGATGAATAATCACTATGCAATAACATGAACAGATATTTGCATACCGTTAATTGAATTTAAACGTGACATACAAGCATGATGAAGGTGACGGACCAAGCTTCGTTGTCAAGCTAGGTCAATGGCGTCTAGACGGCTATCCTTTCACCGTCTAGTCTCTTTTACGCTAAAGCAAGGAAATGGCCTAAGACATGGCCCAAATCAAGAGATGCAAGTTTCACTTGCCTGATACCGGGGTTGACGAGCAATGAAGATCGTCACACAAGCTAACTACGGAATAGATCGCTGTTATGGCAAAACAATCATTAGAACAATGATTCTAAATCGATTTCTTATTAGAATCCTAACTTTCTAATTATCCATTTTATTAGGGTTTCACAATGTCAATGGGGGTTATGCTAAAACTAAAGGAATCGAGTATTACCGTGAAGAGGCGGATGAGCGATGCCGAGCAACCACGGCAACGGAAGAACGATCCGGCTCAGATCTGGAAATGAGGGAAAAATCTGGAGAAATGGGTTTGGATGTGGATTTTGGGGGTTTGATGAAGGTTTGGGGAAGATGGAAGGTGGGTTGTGACAAGGGAGGGTTTGGATGATGGAGGATGAGCTTGGAATGAAGGTTTGAGGATTTGGGGAAGATGGGGGCTCAATGGGGGAGAAACTAGGGTTTTAGGTCATGAGGAAGAAGAAGAAAACGTTTGGAGGGGTATTTATAGAGTTTGGTGGCGGCTAGGGCAAAACTAGGGTTTCCTGTACTGTTTAGTCTGTCAAAGAACAACCACTGACCGACTAGTTTGACATCTAGTCGGTCGGTTGACCAACGCAGACCAACTAAGTGTAAACAGTAAGCCAGACGAAAATTAGGATCTAGATTTAGTCGGTCAAAGAACAACTACTGACCGACTAGTTTGACATCTAGTCGGTCGATGAACGTTCTTAGACCGACTTAGAGTAAACAGTAACTAGTGTCAAAAATAGTTAATGAGTTAGTCGGTTAAAGAAGCATTGCCGACCGACTAGTTTGCAACCTAGTCGGTCAACCAATGTTCTTAGACCGACTAACGACAAACAGTAACTCCTGAACATTTAACAAAGCTCACTAGTCGGTTCAAGAAGGTTTTCTGACCGACTGGATCGTCATCTAGTCGGTCGGTGCCCCTTCTTATACCGACTAATGAGCACCAAAAGTTCCGAAATGGAGCGCGAAGCTCCGGGATGGTTTCCTAAGTCTCCTAGGCTCGTTCTAACTCTAAGATATCGACGTTATGAAGCCCGTCACGAATGACTTACTTCAAACACGCCGACCGACGGAAGAATCTAGAGAATCACGACGAAACGAACGAAAATGAAAACTACGGAGACGGAAATGGAAATCACAAAGAAGGGAAAGCAACAATTAATATTATATATATAACAAAATCCATACATGAAAAACCAGTCGTTACAGTATTTGTAGAATGGTATTATATTAAACGTGTTATGTTAATATTGATATGTAATTAGTGATTTATGTAGGCGTATTATTACTACTATTATCATGGATATTTGGATATGGCATGATGGTTATTTATAGTGTGTATACATTAGAAGAGGAGATGCGAGTGTTACCCTTATGTATTTCCCGGTACCCTAGCCGATAAGATTCCGAGGACGAAATCGTTCTTAAGGTGGGTAGGATGTAACGACCAGTTTTTAATGATATGTTTTTCGTATTCTCTCTTGTCGTACGTCTTTTTCGTATCTGTAGTTATTACGTATTCGTATTACGTATTTGTCGTTAAACGTAATTATACCGTGTACCCGTATCTGCTACGAACCTTAATGCGTTATAACTATAATTATTTTTAAAAATCTACTATGATACATTTCATTAAGTAATTAATCTAAATTTTCAAAATTCAAACCTCTTAAATTCAAATAATTTTGAAAAAAATCCTATTAAAACCTATAACTAAATTGGCATTATTAACCCCAAGATTTCTTCCCCTAATAAAGTTTTCATTTCAAAATCTCCCTTATTTACCTAGGCTTTAATTTTCCCCTAATTAACTCTATTAAAAGCAAATCTTCTTTTTAATAGAAACCTTCCTATTATAACTATAAACCCTAGCTAAACCCTTCAAACCCAAGCCGCACACATGCCACTAGACCACACATAACCCTATTATATTTAAAACCCTATCAAAGCTAAACAAAAAAAAGAGAGAGTACACTTCTCATAGCCTTCACGTGAACAACCTAGAGCCTTCATATAGGAACCTAAGACAACCTAAACAAATGCACATGCAACCCTCACGTGTATAACCCAACAACCATAGCCCTAGGGCTCTGTCCCTCTCCCATCCTTTGCAGCCGCACTCTCCTATATATAAAAAACCTAGGGCTACAAAGGCTAGGAACGGAACCCCTCTTCTTCTCCCCTACACACACGCAGCGACCTCCCTCATCCACGCAACCCAGCCGTGCCTTCATCTTCACCATGCCCGATCATCAACCTGCACTCGCGCTCAGCCCTCACCCATGCCAACACGCCCAGACCCAACTCTCGCACGTGCACAGCCATCTCCCCAGGCTGCAACCCACCTCCGTCGGCCTATCACCCTGTCCGAGCGCCCATTTCTCCCCCTCCCGCGCGAGAAGACCTCCTCCCCCTCGCTGCAGGCCGCACCACCCAGATCTCACCCCCTCCACGCGCCCAGGCCGGTGACAAAACCCCCTGGCCAATGTTCTCCTCCACATTCACGCCCGACAGCCCGGTCCGTCTCCCAGAACCCCCGGCACCCCCAGGCTGCCGACTGCAGGTCGCCACAGCCCCGTCCAGCCGTCGGCCGCCCCTCCGTGCTGCTGCCCCTTCTTCCCTCTGTCACCATCATTCAGATCTGTCACCGTAGCCGCTGCTAAACGCCGTACACGTCCCGATCCTTCGCTGCATTTCACCGGTTAGTGGATCTATCTATTAATATACTAGAACCCACACCGCAATGTAGAAAACTTAATAAAATCAGATTATTAGACGTCGTAGGAATCATTTTAACGTTCTTTATAATTGAAAAGGATCTGATCTGATTGTATGTTTAATCAAACCAACGAACCGATCTCACTGTAGCGTAGTACTCGCCTAGACGAACCCAACGACGACAATAACGCTGAAATCAGGCAAGTGTACAATTTATTATGAATTTTTGAAGTTGGATGCTCTTATAGTCATTTTTATTTAAAGCTGTAAACTCAAAATTTACTCGTGAAATGACGCATGAAAACAATACCATGATGTTCTAGACTTAAAATGGGACCCATCGACATATAACTTGATATGCTTTAATTTTAAACATTGGCAAAGAAAATTAGTATCTGTAGCATGTTCATTAAATCCACACGTTCAACATTGTTTTAAATTATTGTAAATATTGTTCAACACCCTTTTTAATCACTGAAAATATTTTATAAAAAGAAATGATGACATTGTTAAATTGGTGCATGTCTTGCTTGGTCATTCTTGGAATGTTTAACAAATGAGTGACATCGTGAAATCGTGCGTCTCGAAGGCGAAATCATGACTTCGTGATGTCATGTGAGTCGACTAGGCTGACTCATGTTCCAACACAAATCTGAGGTGTGGTTAGGGTTGAGCGGCTATAAGGCGTATGAAGGGGTGCTCTCTTCAAGAGCACCACCCGCATGCGGTGGGGTAGCGTCAATCACGACAAAACCCCCGTGAGAAGAACGATCCACTCATCACGTCCTAAAGGCGTGAACCCTATGAGAGATAGAAAACACTAACACGGAACTTGTATGAGCTTTTGTTGTCTCAGCTAAATTTCCATGTTAATAAATCAAAAGAAATGTCATGCTCATTACTTTACTTCTTAAACTGTTTAGAACTGCATGTTAGAAATTCTTTACTTTACTTCTTAAACTGTTTAGAACTGCATGTTAGAAATGCTTTACTTTACTTCTTAAACTGTTTAGAATTGCATGTTAGAAATGCTTTACTTTACTTCTTAAACTGTTTAGAACTGCATGTTAGAATACTTTACTTCTTTTAGAACTGCCATACTTAAAAACTTATTGTTGACATCTCGTATAAATTCATTAATGCTTCATAATTCAATATTATTTTGTACACATTGCCTTGGGTTTCTGACCTCTACTTGCAGACCCTTGCTGACATACATTCATGTTTTTGGATGTATGTTAGATCTCGAGTTTGAGTACCAGGAAGATCCTTTCGAGACGCCAGACTTAGAGAGTCAGGAATTCGCCGTTGACGCCGAGTCTCTCCCTGCGGAGGATTAGGGACCTTTCTCGTTGCCGCTTTCCGTCAGTTTTACTTTCAGTCTTTTCTTAGTGTACATTTACTTTGTAGTTACTTTGGCCTAGCTGTGGCCTTTGCGTTTTATTTCGTGTATGGACTTTTTTTTGGATGTGGCTTTAAATGTTATGAATGTTTTCTATTGTTCAGAAATACATGCAAGGACCTGCCTTGTTGTTGTTATCATAGACACTCATTGAACTCGAGCTTCACCGCTCCAGTTCATGTGGGCCTCATAACGTTCTCGCTTCCGGTGTCTTTTGGGAAGCGGGGTGTTACATTGATTGTCTTTCTTGTCCCACTTTGTTAAAAGATATTAGCATGCATAAAGAAAGAGTTACTAAGATAGAAACTGAAAATAAAGAGCTTATTAAAAAGATGTGCATGTGCTAAATAATGAGCTTAAAGAAAAAATAGTTGATTTTGAAAAGAGAGATAAAAACATGAAAAAGAATGAGAGGAAAACAAGAAGGCTTTCATTAGTAAACGCACTTTGCTTGGGAATGAAAATATGCATTTAAAATCTAAAGTCACGAACCTAGATTTGACCATAAAGAAATTTGGTGTGGAAAAACAATCTTTGGATATAATTCTTGGAAACCAAATATATGGGAATAATAGGCATGGACTTGGATATGACCTGAAACATGTTGAAAAGTCAAAATATAGGAAAGTTCACATTGAGACAACAAAAGGTAGAAATATTCATGCAAATTGCTTTACGTGTAATTGTGTTGGTCATACATCTTATTATTGCAAATATAGGAACAAGAACATTAAATTCAAGAAAATATGGGTTCCCAAAAATTTGTTGACTAATATAAGTGGACCTTGTTGTATTCCAAGGTCACATATAACATCTTCCGTGTATGTAAGATGGAGTAGTGAGGAACAATGGATTGGACGTCGCATTTCATTAAAAAGCTCCTTAGCCAAACGACAACGCAAAGGTATGGTTTCTTCCTTGAGCTTAATGTATACCTTCAGAGTATTTCTCTGTGTGCTTGATTTGTTTTGTTTGTATGCTAGCATTTGCTTGTTAAGAGGCTTTAGTTCTTTATAAACACGAAATAAAAAAATGAAAAATGTAAAAAGCTATTAAAATGGTGCCTAATATGTATCTTTCTTTTGAATCATTAAATTGGTATTAATGAATGAGATTCATATCATGTAGAAATTGATGTATTATTGGAATAGCTACACGTGAATGTTTGATTTTCTAAATAACCATGACATGTTTAATGATTAGAATAATTCGATTTGTACACATATACCTTCACTTCCACAAGTATTAAATGTTGTTGTACATTTGGAGATATCTTTTATGAAATATTGGAAAGTGAATGTAGGATGAAAAATAACTGAAAATCTAATTAAGGGATATGATGTGTCTTGCCTTGGATAAAAAATAGAGCTAAAAAATTGAACACACACACACACACACACACACACATAAATGAAAAGAAAGAAAAAAGCTCCGTATGAAAAATGGATACGATCCATGGTAACGACACTACCGACGAGTATCCAACATAAGCATTAAGAGTAAACTTTAGCATTGGTGTTATACTCGTCAAGCAATGCCACCCCACATCTAAGAGTCCTCATAGGCTATATTTTAGGTGTGGTGACTTGAACTCATTTTTAATGAGATGGGAAAAATCAATCCTAGATGATATCATGTTACATGAAAAAGTGGATTGGTTTTGATTGAATTTCTTGAAAGTTCTCCTTATGTGCTTTAATGTTTAATCATCACACTTACACGATGGTGTATAATTCATTGTTATAATTTTCATTGGACTTGACTTGTTTATTCTAAGAATGACTACATGTAAGTGTTTACTATAGTTTATAATACTCTTTTTTTGCGTGTGACATGACATTGACTTCGTTGTACACTTTTGATGATAACAAAAGAGGGAGAATATTGAGAAGATTTGGTTGAATATTGTACTTAATGCTTAATGTGCCTAATGAATGATGTGAATATGTGAATATTGTGCTTAATGAATATATGTTCAAGGGGGAATGAATAAAGGGGGAGCAAGAATAAAGGGAGAGCATGCGTATATGTTGAACATCATTGCATATCACTGTATTTGTATTATTTCCTCCATCATCAAACTTCACACACACACATGTCACGATAATATTATTTGGATCGTTATTGCTCAAATCTTATATTGGTTTGTCATCATCAAAAGGGGGAGATTGTTGAATACAACATGTAGTTGGATACAATGTTCGATGACTTCATGTTTGATAATGACAGACGTGTGTGTGCTAAGTTTTTTGAGGAATGACAAGCTCGTAAATACTTAAAGGGGGACCTAGTCAAAGTGATGGAGAATTATGGAAATGAAGACTTAGCCAAAGTGATGGAGAAATTGCAATTCATTTGCAATTTGGACTTGGTCAAAGATGTGGAGATATGGAGAGATCTCATTCATATCAAAGATGGATGAACCAAGTCTCATGCAAATCAATTTGTGATTAAATGAGATCCAATTCAAATCCCATTGCTATTCAAATTCATATCCTATTGCAATCCAAATTCAAACTCCATATCCTATTGTGATTAGAAGAGATCTTCCATATTATTATTTCAATCCTATTCAAGTTAGGATTCCATCCAATCTCCTTCAATTATGGGATTATATTTGATTCTAATTGATCCCCTCTTCACCTATATAAACCCACATCCAAAGGAGAAAAAAGGGAAAGGCAACCAAAAGAAAAGTTGCGGCCAAATATATCAACAATCCCAGAAAAAAGTTGCGGCCATCAACACCAAAAAGCCTCCCTTTCGCAACATCCCAAAGCTCCTCCTCTCTACATTACGTAAGCAACTCCAAGCCTCTTCCATAGCCGCAAGCAAAGGAGCTCCTCCCTCTTCCATTGCCAAAGCCGCAAGTTTTCAAGGAGGGTCATCTACCATTGCACAACCATCTAAGCATGCCTTCTTCATTGCGCAAGTGCTTCTAGGGACACATCCTCCTTGTCGCAAGTTGCAAGAATCTCCCTCCATAGCCGCAACTTCAGAGCATCATCCAGAGGTGGCCGTGACGACTACATCTTGTCAGATTAGTTCTGACCTGAGTTGATTGACAGAGATGACTACACCTACATGAACTGAGCCTTTCTAAACTCTTATTACTTTATATTCATGTACTTGGTGTATAGATCTTTGTAAGTGATACTTTACATTCTTTTGGGGTCTTGTCCAGATGGGGCTAGACAAGAGGGTCTTCACGAGTTGGTGCTTGATCAAGAGAGAGCATTTACTAGATTGATAGTGTTTAGCACTTTGGGGAGTGAGGTACGAACTAGGTGAGAGTTGAGTTGGGGCTCGTAGCTCATTGTAGTTGTACCCAGTAACATATTAATGCTAGTATCTGTTTTGGGGCTGGAGTATGTCGTTGGGGCGATCGAACCAGTATAAATCTGTTGTGCACTCTGTGATTGTCTTTATTACCCTGCATCTTACTATTTGTGCTGAATAACTGCATGTGTGATCACAAATATTTTTGTTAGCCTATTCAGCTCCCCCTCTAGGCTTAGATCCAGATCTAACAAAGCGTTCCCTTCATACTTTGGATGGCCGTTCCAAATGAAGCACGTGTTTATTTCCCAAACAGACAGTGCGTTCAGAACTCGATCTTACTGGTCTTAGCGCCCTTCAGACGATCTCCGGTGATCAGCTTCTGCAAAGCTTTCTCGTCCACATGCCCGAGGCGCATGTGCCACAACAATGAGTCGTCTCGATCAGCCTCACGAGCCAGTGCTGCTGTGCCAGGTACGACCGAACCATCCAAGTAATAGAGGTTGCATCATTGCTTCCACTTCATCGCGATCATTGCTCCTCGGTTCATCCTCATAGTTCCATTCTCCATCGTTGCTCGACAGCCCTTGGCTTCGAGTGAGCCAAGCGATAAAAAATTATGCCTTAGGTCGGGAACAAAGCGTACCTCCTCGATGTCTCGTGTAACACCGTCGCATATCTTCATCTGTACTGTCCCAATGCCTACAGTGTTGCAAGCTCGATCATCGCCCAGCAAGACTGTACGCTTACCACCTTCTCTGAAGGTCTTAAAGTACTTTCGATGTGGTGTCATATGGAACGAGCACCCAGAGTCAAGCACCCAATCATTTGACGTCACTCCCTCCAAAGCACCGACCAATACAAACTTCTCGTCATCAACGTTCTTCACAACATTGGCAGTTGCGTCATGCTTCTTCTTTGCCTTCTGGAATTCTTTGACCCAATGTCCTCTTTCTCTACAGAAAGCACATAAGTCCTTTGCTAGCTCCATGCGCTGAGGGCCCCTTGTCTTGTCTCTAGACGTGGATCAAAAATACCCCCTTCTATCTCCACCCTTCTCTCCACTAGAACCCCTTACGAGAGCACCACTGACTCAGCTGCTGGTGTCCCCATCGTTATTCCTGAACTCGTTGCTTGTCAGAGCGTTGGACACCATTTCAAATGTGATCGATTCCTTACCATAGATAAGAACCGACACCAAGTACTCATATTCAATGGGTAGAGAGTTGAGGAGAATCGTTGCCTTGTTTTCATTGTCAACTTTTACGTCAACGTTCCTCGGGTTAGTAAGAAGCTTGTTGTACTAGTCGAGGTGTTCCTCCATAAAACCCCCTCGGCTAACTTCAAACCGAAAATCTTCTTCTTCAAGTGTAACCAGTTCTAGATGCTCTTCTTCATTTACTTGTCATCAAGCTCCTTCCAGAACTTGCTTGCACTTGTCTCCTTCATGTACGGGTATTTCTTCTCCTTCGAAAAATACAGTCGGGTGATACCACATGCATTCCGATTCAGAGTTCTTCACTCCTGATCGGACATGCCCGTCGGCTTCTCGTCTAATGCAATGTCTTGACCAAGTTGATTCAAGACATCCATGACTTCACATCTCCACATACAAAAGTTGATTCTCCCATCAAACTTCTAAATTTCGAACTTCGTGTTGGACACGATAGTTCGACCAACTGGAGTATGTGACCCAGAAGTCAACGTCTTTGAGGAATTGTCATCGCCAGCGCTACTCATCTTTGCCTCCTACAACGCACATCAGAGCGAAATACACAGGATCGTCGATGACCGAGGACAAGGAAGAGCAACCAACAAACGAGAAGCACTAAGAAACATAACAACTTTAGGATGTAGGCTGGCCAAGGGAACACCAATGAGCTTTATTACGAAAGGAAATAACAAATACAAATCTTCTCTCTACGCAAACGAAGAACAAGCACACAATGATCTCTGTAAAATCTCTCAACAATATCTCTCAAAGTTGGTTATCACAAATGGCGGCTCAAATTCTCTCAATGTGTTTCCCACAAACCATCCTCTAAAACTACCTATATATACCCCTTGGGTACAATAGGTGCCATCATTGAGGGGGTTGTACCTAGAGATACGAATCCCGACTTTAACGAAATTCCTATCCAATTACAGCTCTATGCATTTAATGTACCGAACCCAAATAGGCGTGCGGCTGCACCCTACTAGCCTCCATCACGTCCAAGTGGGCCCCGCCCCTTTGCTCAACCGAACATCCCTCTAACGACCGAATGAGCAATGTGCTGACCTAAGGTGTTCGACCCTCTGGAAGGTCGAACCATTCGACCCACTGGGAGGTCGAATCGTAAAGCTACCAATCCATCTGAGCCGCCGACCCTCACGATCGAGAGTCCAATATGCTGCTGAAGTCTCATAGCTCGGCATTCGACCTATCTGACTTGTACCGAGTCAGATGGGTCGTATCCGAGAGCAGTCGAGCTCTCTCGGCACACGATAGCTCGGCTGAATAACCAATGACTCGTCAGCGTCGAAATTGAGCCAACTTCCACATCGACTTGATCTTACCCAAGCAATGGGGTTGCAAAGTAGAAATCAGTCGTACCTAGGTCCTGACCATTTGAAGACACTGAAACAAATCGTAAGGTATCTTATAGGTGATGCCAATTATGCTATCAACCATGGACAATTTGATTTAAGGCTTTGAATGTACACCGACATTGATTAGTTAGATAACATTGACAAGTTCTTGCCAAATGATGGAGCAATCTCATGAAACAATAAGAAGTAGACGTGATGATATTATTGACCATAGAGATAGAGGTACAGTACACGACATGCACAACATCATGCACGAGGTTGTCTTGCTGAGGAGGTTCCTTAAAATTTTGGGCATAGTTCCACATGCAACGCTCTATACATTGCAGATATAAACCAAGCAAAAAGATTTCCCATATGTATTTTAGGTAAGTCTAAAATTTTTGAAAAACAATGAGAGCCAAGTTTTATATAAGAATAATTGATTCATGAACCGATTTAATGCAATCATCCATACATTGCATGGATTTCCATAATAAGAAACCATTTTATTTTTCTTTAACCGAATAATGAGGAAGACGTCGATTGGGAAAAGTTACTTTTTAGGCAAACCCTAGATCTTTTCATGCACATTTTACTTTAAATACCTCTCCATTCTTCCTTTAAGCAACCTGTCGTTCCTCTTTATCTACCCCTACCCCCACTTCTTCCCTCCACTCTTTTTTTTTTCCATTTCAATGGATGAGCAAGATCTTGATCTTTTTATAAGAGAAACAACAAGCCATAATGCCTCTTTTCTCATAGAGCCACCCTCCTTGCCTTTTGAAGAAATAGGTATTTCTCCAACCCTAGCCAATAGCATTAGTGTAGATCCTTACCGGTCCAAACCTAAAATGTCAAATCTTGTCTCCACCCTTAGTGTTGGATCCAATGAAGTATCACAATCGATGAGTCTTGTTAATGGTAGCCCTTCAAGCTCACTCATCAGCCACAACCTCATGGCAAACACAAGCGAGAAAACACCATTAACCTACGTGCCTCATCATCCTGCCTCAATGGACCAATACGAGAGACAGTTTACTTCCACTTGCTTACCAAATCAAAATTTTACTATAAACCCAATCACCAAACTTAGTCCTAGAGAGTACATGGCCATGAGGAACACCATGGAAGACTTCCGTAATCATGATCCGGAGGCAATCGCTTCGTTCTTGGCCGGACAAGTACGGCCGAGCCCCCATGTACCGCAGATCTACAAGTGCAGGATTTGCTCCATGGAGTTCCCATCCGCCCAAGCAATCGGTGGGCACATGACATCGCACTGCAACAAGCGGAGAGCAAAGAAATGTGAATCGTCGTCAAAGGGAGACAAGGCCAAGAAAGCTAAGCAAGACACCACCACTTCCGGAAGCAAGGCCAATAAGGATGGCAACTAACTCGTGAGGTAAAGAAGCTTGACAGATATGGTATCTAAGTTGCCTTTAATGAATAATGGGACATAATGTAAACGTGCAAGAAATTGACCATGTTAGAGTCAGGTTGTTGTTTATTTAATTATGGTATGATGTTTGCTTTGATATTTCAGCTTTTTATGATCAATCTTGATACTTTTTTTGCCTAGTTCAAGTCTTTTGCCTTCAAATATCTTTCCATGTCTATTTTAAGTCAACTATTATATACAACGCTTGTTAGGTTCCATATTATCATGATTTATGTATACTATCATGATGCTATCTCTTGGGGATAGATCTATGAATATAGCCATGTCCTCGTATTATTCACCGAATTTATCAATGCCAGACATTTATCAAAAACGTAATTAAGGATCGCATTTGTATTAATTTTCAATTCAATATATATAACTAGTTTGTATGAATTGGTTCAAGCGAGCCACGAAGGAATGCGGCGCATGTACATAATAATTGCGGGGTCAAGGAATAACGATAGCAACATTTTTTGGTGGAGTTTGTTGTAACATCATATAAAAGCGATGGCGAACGATGAATAACAATATCATGTCGAATCGAACCCACACAAACAATTCTTCTTGTAATTTCAATTCCTTTGTTATGAATCATCAATATGGGGAGGAGACCCTAGCTCTTTATTTTCTAGTACGTAGATGAAGGAGCGTACAAGGATAGGGTACAATAGATACGGTCTTATCCTATGGATAAGGCGTAATCCTAACACAAATACATTATCAACATCCGTTCACAATACTCTCCCTTATCCAGCCATAGGTGTGGACTCTGCTCATGAATACTTCAGGATTCTGAGTGTTATAGGAGTCTCACATGGGGTGGATACTTCAGGTATGTTTGCCTCGTTAAAACATTTGGCTATGGAAAACCCTGTGGGAAAAACCATAGTTAAGAAAAATGAGTACAAACGTTCTCTAACTATCCCTGATCTATGCAAGCGCTTCGGCGTACTGATCTCTTAGGCGCCTCATACCAATTTTCTGTACAAACTTCCTAAAGGCAGTAGGAAGAGATTTAGTGAACAATTCTGCCAGGTTGTCCCATGATTGTACTTTTCTGATGTCGATCTCATCATCTCTTTGTAGCTCATGCGTCCAGAAGAATTTAGGAGAAATATGCTTCGTTCTATCGCCTTTGATGTAGCCACCTCGTAACTGAGCGATGCAAGCAGCGTTGTCCTCGAACATAGTAGTAGGTTCAAGGTCCCCAGTCTTCAATCCGGTCGTCACCAGGATGTGATTTACAACTGACCGTAACCAGACACATTCCCTGCTTGCTTCATGGATGGTGATGATTTTTGAGTGATTGGATCAGGTCGCTGTTATGGTTTGCTTGACAGATTTCCAGGAAATGGATGTCCCACCTAGGTAAACATGTACCTTGTCTGTGACTTTGCATTGTGGGGATCAGACCTGTAACCTGCATCAGCATAACCAACAAGTGTGGAGGATAATCCATTTTGTAAAAGAGTCCCAAATCTTTTGACCTTTGGAGGTAGCGCAGAAGGTGCCTAACCCCGGTCCAGTGGCGCTGCGTAGACGCTGCACTGTATCTGGCTAGTAAATTTAATACAAACACTATATCGGGACGCGTGCAGTTGGCCAAATATAGAAGTGCTCAAATAGCACTCAGATAAGAGACTTCTGGACCAAGTATATCATCCCCCTCTTCCAGCGAAGGGGTCTTTATGTGCATCCAGAGATCGTACACTATTGGTGTACTAAGTGGATGACATTGATCCATATGAAAACTTTGCATTTTCTTTGTATATGTGGTTTGATGTAACAGGATTCTGTCTTTTAAATGTTCAATCTGTAAGGCAAGGCAGAATTTCGTTTTGCCTAAGTCTTTCATTTCGAATTCTTTTGTTCATGCTCATTTTAATTTTTTTATTCCCCAGTTTTAGCGAAAATATCATTGAGCTATAGGTTTTACCTTATAGCATATGATTTTGTATTTATTTTTTTCTTATGTGTGCAATACTTATTTTACCCACAGGTTTGACACCTTTTGGTGTCTGGACTTCAGGTCCGAACACTTCACGTTTCATAAGCAAGTCCAACTCATCTTTTATTGCTCCGTTCCATATTTGGCCAATCTCTACGTTTGCATTTTAGAAACAGAGTTTGGAACGATATTTTATAAATATCATTACTTTTGCGATGTATGTGGCAATATGATACGCGAATATATTGTCGACAATTATGTTCTTTATGTCCAACGCCTCTCCAATACGTACAACATTTACTTTCATTTCATTTTTTCCCGACATTTCCTCTGCAGTGGATTCTGGGAAGGGTGAGGGTGTGGATATGAGCTCATTGTCTTGTGGTAGTGTTGTCTCAAGGTCTCCATGAGTTTTTTTTTCCTTTCTTGGATTTCTGTCCTTGGAGCCTAGTGGTCTGCCTCTTTTCTGTTGAGGGACATCCACTTCTGCTGCTGGTGGATTGCATCCATTCTCTGGGATGTCAATCCAAGCTGGAGTATTTGCAGCAGGAATGTGTATCTGACAATCTTCTGGTTGTCAGTAAATGACTCCGGTAACTGGTGAACAGTGTTCTGTATGTGGAGGGTCTTCAGGATCTCATCTTCACATTGTTTCGTTACCGGATTATGGTGGGCCATAGTTTTTGTATCCCACGATATAATTTGATTCGCTCCAGTTTTTTTCAGTATCTGGGCCCATTTCAGGGAAACCCGTCTCATCAAATTCACAGTCTTCAAGACGTGCATTAAATGCGTCCACTGTTTGGGGTTCTAGGTATCTTATAATTAAGGGTGAGTCAAACCCTACATAGATACCTAGGCGACGTTGAGGACCCATTTTTGTTCTCTGTGGTGGTGCAATGGGGATGTAAACTGCGCAACCAAAGATTCTCAAGTGAGAATGTTCGGTGGTATTTCATATGCAAGTTGCATTGGAGAGAGACTCTGACCTCCAGATGGTTTTATTTTTATTAACGATGCAGCATGAAAAATTGCATGTCCTCATGCATCCACCGGCAACTGGGATTTCATTAAAAATGGACGTGTAATCCATTGGAGTCTTTTTATCAGTGACTCTGCCAACCCGTTTTGGGTATGAACATATGGCACTGGATGTTCAATTTCAATTCCCGTTGCTTGGTAGTACTCTTGAAATGACCGGGAGGTAAATTTCCCAGCATCATCCAGACGATTTTCTTTGTTTGGTTGTCTGGAAAATGCGCCTGCAAATTTATTATTTTTGCCAGTAGCTTTGAAAAAGCTAAGTTGCGGGTCGAAAGTACACACACATACGAATATTTTGAGGGTGCATTTATCAGTACCATAAAGTACCGAAATAGCCCACTAGGAGTGGATCTCTACATAACTATCTCCTTATATTCTTTTGAGGAAGCATGGAGATTCTTTGTCAATTTTTAGTAAAGATGGCTTGTAATTAGTTATCCCTTATAGCAAGAGATGCGAGGGAATTCTTCCTTTTAAAGAATCTTCTGGTTCTTCGAGTCATGCACATAGAATTGAGATAAGAAGTGGTGCATCATCACTGATCCAGGGTGACCAAGTCTATCATGCCAAAGTAAAAACTTGGCTGGAGTCGGGCACTTCGGGTGCTCAGTTAAATTAGCTTCCTCTCTCCGAATCTTTGTATTATAAAGGCCTAATGAAAGGCTCTCAAAAAGTCAAGTATGGATTTTACTCCATTTTCTTGAGACGTTATATACAGAATTTCTTTTTCGTTTACATTTGCTGTTTCCAGATGGAATCAGTTTAAACGGATGTCCTTGAAACTTAGAAAGTTTCTATTGAAATTCGGAGAGAATAGTGCATCCTTTATTTTTATTTCGGTGTCATTTGGGAGCAACAGGGTTGCGTTCCCAGAACCTTCAATATGGCCATGATATTATATTTATCGGGCTTTCATGTGCTATGAAAATAGCATTTCTATTGAAGGATCGTATGTGTTTATTTATTGTCTACTAAGCAGTTATGAGAACAGTTTATCTATTGAAAGATGAATCAGCACATTTAGTTTTCAAAATATAATCAAATTTTATTCAAAACAAATTCAGAATATTCAAATTGCTCTCATAACATTTTCTAAAAGATAAATAAATGGCTAATCTAGCAGGTCATCTCTTTCGAAGTCGTCAGTTGTGAACTTGACTGGAGCATTTGTGATCACCAGGTTTATTTTAGTTTTCTTTTTCTTTTTCTCTTTATATAGATCCTGGAGATGCTGCAGAGTTCGGCACACTCTAGACCAGTGGCCTTTCATGCCATAGCTATGGCACTGGTCTTCCCATTCCCTCTTGGGTGGGGTGCATCATTTCTGTTGTTGTCATTTCTATGCCAGTGAACTTCCGCCTCCCTTCATTTCTTCGCTATTGGACTTGGCCTCTGGCCCTTTTGTTCTGTCCCTCTTTCTGTGGTGTTTCTTTTCATTTGTTGTCTTTCTTATTTTTAGAAAAAAAATATGCATTGTGAGCTTCTGGGAGGGGGTAGTGCTAGGGGGCGTATGTTGTGAGTAGCGAGAAGAAGCTCTCTGTTTTGTTCAGCCATGAGTAAACATGACAACAGCTCAAAATACTTGGTGAACTTTCGTTGACGGTATTGCTGCATCAGTATCGTATCTTTCTCGTGGAAAGATGTGTACGTCTTTTCCAGCATTCGATCTTCTGAGAACTTTTCACCACGCAACATCAGGCATGATGTGATGCTAAAAAGAGCTGAGTTGTACTCAGCTATGGACTTAAAATCCTGCAGTCTCAGGTTCTCCCACTCATATCTTGCCCTTGGAAATATAAAATCTTTCTGATGTTTATATCTATCATCAAGGGTAGTCCACAGCTCAAGTGGATCTTCGACTATAAGGTATTCAGCCTTTAGGGTCTTGTCCACATGGCGACGAATATAGATAATGGCTTGTGCCTTTTCTATATAATTCGCATTACCATCTTTTGTCACAGCAGAAATAAGGGACTTAGCCCACAGGTGAAATTTGGCATCGAGCTGCCAGCTCAGATAATTTCTCCCTGATGCATCCAGCACTTCGAAATCGACGCTTTCTATTTTTGCCATTTTATCTAGCAGATCACAAATTTGCATGAATTAATAACAATACATCAAACATTTTCATGCAGAGGCAATTTTTAAATGAAAAGCTAATAGCGTGGATCGGCCAGTCCCACATAAATAAAAGAGTCCAAAGTCCATATTACAGTCCATATTACACAATTGAAAGCGAAAAAAGAAATTACAACTTTGGAAATCCCGTGGATCCCATTTATAAAATCTTCAGCTTCAAGAGTGGCCTCCGCCTCCATGGAAAGTAGTCATCGATCTTGGACATCACATAATTTCCTCAGTACAATTTCTCTCAAAAAGAAAAGAAAATACAGGAAAAGTAAAATGTGGGACTAAACAACCGATCCAAAACTGCAAATAGCCATTCATGCAAAAATTTGTACTCATTAAACATTTCATCAGACATTTTCATCACATGCATCACAGATTCACAGAAGGAAAAATATAACGATTTAAATACTTAATAATTATTGGACCACTAGGCAACGTCATACACCGTTAGGTTAAATGATAAACGGCAGAGCCGTCGCATGATCTTCTTAATTATTAAGTTAATGCCGCACAACCAAGCAAAGTTTATCCGAATGATGAGCCATAGAATGTGATGCAATGCATAAAAGTAAGATCCTAAAAATGGTATCATATTATGCAATATGTTGTGCTATTTGGGCTAGTTCAAATAAATTTAAATGATGCCCAATTTACTTGTTCTTCATGAAAAATCCTTTTTATATACCCAAATAATCCCCACAAGTCCTCAAATCTCCCCATATGATCCCATTTTAGCCGCACATTTTTATCAATTTTCTGCAATTTTTAGGCCTCGAAAGCCTGTTCATTCATATTTATAGCACACTCCCCTATTTCTTTTTCTTTTTCTTTCTGTTTTGTTTTTTCGGCCTGCTGGCCTGAAGCCTGCAGTGTGGCTGCGGGCTTCAGGCACATAGCTTTGTAGTTTTTTTGTTGCGGGCCTGAGGCCCGCAATGAAGCGGCGGGCTTCAGACCTGCTGGCTTCCTTTTTTTGTGTTTTTGCATTGCCGGGGGGAGGAGGGGGCGGTAGCTAGTTTTTTCCGCCGCCGCACCATTCAGTGCCTCTACGGAACGGGGGGGTCCCGTCGAGGGCGGGTCGGGAGGTAGCCCCACCAGAAGGTGGGGGCACAGCAGCCCCGCCATGAGGCGAGGGGGCACTGGGGGCAGCCCCACCGTAAGGCGGGGGGCACAACAGCTCTGCCGTGAGGTGGGGGTCCGCGGGGGGCATCCCCGCCGTGAGGCGTGGGACACGGGGGGCGCCGTGAGGTAGTGGGCAGGGGAAGCACCATTGTGAGGTAGGGGGCAAGGGGGAATCCCCGCCGTGAGGCAGTGAGGGCAAGCAGTAGCCCCACCATGAGGCAGGTGGCGCATCGGGACGGCGGCCCACCGTAGGGCGGTAGCTACGAGGGAGACCCCGCTGTGAGGCGGGATTAGTTATAGCGGCGTCGCCTGCAGGGCAGGCACAAGGGGACGGGGTGGCGACGATTAAAAATCATCGTTCTATATTATTAGCCGACAATTCCACTCCGATCTTGCAAGATCGATGGATAAACAAATCATGACCATGATTAAAAATTAAATTTTTAGGTATAATACCTCTAGATCCGTCCTCCAGATCTAGCGACGTTTGACGAAGCCTACGCATGGTTGACGATGCCTATTTGAAGTACACGAAGCCACGCGCATGGATCTCCCGCCTTTACTTCGCTTTCGCAACGATCGGTTTTTGTGTGGAAAATTATTTAGAGGCTCATGCTGATAACGTGTTATGAATCATCAATCTGGGGAGGGGACCTCGGCTCTTTATTTATAGTAGATGGAGGAGCATACAAGGATAGGGTATAATAGATATGGTCTTATCTTATGAATAAAACGTAATCCTAATACAAATACATTATCAACACCCGTTCACAACATCCTTTACCTTTTCGCATTTTAATTTTTTTATTAGTCTGATTTTCAAAAAAAACCTTTATATTCACGTTTTCCCAAAAAACTATTGTAAACTTTGAAAATAACAAAAAAATTCCTTAAACTTTGAAAAAAATAAAAAAAAACCTTCCTTATGTTGTAAATAGATAAGAATGGGTGTGTAAGGATAATATTGTATTTATTGTATCTCATCCATGTATGACTCTCCCATCCACTATAAATAAAGACATGGAGTCTTCCCCCAGGAACACACTTCATAACATATTATCAGCACGCTCTCCTTGAGTCCCATAAATCCGTTCGTTACGAAAGCTAGGATGCGACGGTAGATCCATCACACGCGGGCTTTATTAACCTCCACGCGTAGTCTTTATCAACCGTCACTAGATCCAGAGGACAGATCTAGATGTATTACTTCAAATCTTATTTTTAAATCTTGATCATGATGCATACAACGTCGATCTCGTAAGATCGGACTAGGAAAACCCCCTATTTTTAGGGTTCATATTAATAAAAGAAGAGAATATGTATGTATGTAACCCCTCTCACGGCCCCGCAGGAGGCACCTTCGCTACCGGTCGCCGTGACCCCCCCCCCCCTCTGCACTCCGCCGCCCTATTCCCCGTTCCTCCTCCACGGAGGAGGCACGCCACCATTAGGCGGTGGCGTTACACCCCTTTGGGTTCTTCAAAAATTATTTTGAAAAAAAATTGGCACCCTCACCGCCGGCGGTCTCGGATCCCCTTTACTCTCCTTCACAATGGAGATCCACATTGCCCCCCCCCCCCCCCCCCCCCCCCCCACCCAATCGCCCACAACCCCAAACCCTAACTGTGGGGGGTGACGGCAAAGCCCACCCCCCCCCCCCCCCCCCCCCCCCCCCCCGCCCACACACACACACACAAGCCAAATTGATTGGGCCTTCGGCCCAAGCCTAACTTAAAAACAAAGGGTTTTAACGTTGTGGGCCGAAGCCCACAGCGACTTGTGGGCTCCGGCCCACAAGATACCAAAAACCCACATTTTAACGATGTGGGCCGAAACCCCAGTGACATGTGGGTCGAAGACCACAAGAAACAAACAAAAAAGAAAAAAGAGAGTGCTTGCGGGCCTAAAGCCCGCAGGCCGTGGTTTTTAAAGAAAGAAAGAAGAAGAAGATAGAGGTAAGAAAGAAGAAGAAGATAGAGGATGCGAGCCTGAAGCCTGCAGCCCACACTACGGGCTTCAGGCCTGCAGGCCAAGCTTTTTTTGAAAAAAGAAAAAGAAATAAAGAACAGGAAAGGGGAAGAGGAATATGGTTGTATGCCTCAAAGGCCCACAACCCACCAATATCCCAATGAAATAATTAATAGGGGGATCTAAAGTGCCCAAAAATAAACAAATATGGATAAATAGAGGGATGATATGGGGGACTTTTATGTGGAAAAAAAGGGGATTTTTGGGGATCTTTGGGGGTTTAAAAGGAAACTTCTTTCCTTTTATAATATAAAGTATAATAGAGCTAGCACCATTCAAATTTATTTGAATTAGCCCATATTTGCACAATTGATTAATTACATATTTTAATATATGATACCTACTTTTTGATCACATTTATATGAATTGCATCACTCTTTTCTGCCACATTTTCTGGGATAAACGTATGCTATGTTGTGCGGCATTAACTTAATAATTATGAAGATCATGCGACCGATCTGCCATTAGTTACCTAAACTAACAGTGTATGACATCGCCCCGTGATCTGAATAATTATTAAGTATCAAAGTTGATGTGTTTATCATATTCTAAATTTGTGATAACTGTGATGCGTTATGAACATGTTTAATGAGCACAAATTTTTCATGAATGGATAATTGTGATTTTGGGTCGACTGATTACTCCCACATTTTACTTTTTCTGCATTTTTCTTTTTCTTTTGAGAGAAATTGTAGTGAGGAAAAATATGTAAAGCCCAAGATTAAAGACCATATCCAAGGAGGTAGAGGCCACCCTTGAAGATGAAGATTTTTAAATGGGACACAAGAGGTTTCCAAAGTTGTAATTTTCTCTTTCATATATATTAAATGGACTGTAATATGGACTTTGTGACATTATTATTTTATGTGGAACTGGTTGATCCACACAATTAGTTTATTCATATAAAATTGCCTCTGTATGAAAATGTTTTTCATTATTATTAATTCATGCAAAATGTTGCTTTTCTAGATAAAATGGCAAAAATTGCAAGCGTTGATTTCGAAGCAATGGATACAACAAGGAAAAATTATTTAAGCAAGCAGCTTGATGTTAAATTCCATATGTGAGCTAAATCACTCGTTTCTGTAATTACAAAAGATGGAAAGGCGACAGACATTGATAAGGCGCAAGCCATCAATTACATTCGTTGCCATATGGATAAGACCTTAAACGCTGACTAACTTACGGTCGAGGATCCACTGGAGTTGTGCACTGCCCTTGAGGACAAATATAAACATGAGAAAGATGTTATACTTCCAAGGGCACGTTATGAGTGGCAAAATATGAGACTTCAGGACTTTAAGGCCATAGCTAAGTACAACTCAGCTCTTTTCATTATCACCCCATGCCTAAAGTTGTTTGGTGAGAAAGTCTCAGAAGATCGCAAGCTGGAAAAGACGTACACGTTGTTCCATGAAAAGTGCAAACAGAGCACTTCTGGCTCACTGCACGCATCCTGATATAGCAATTGCAGTAAATTCACTAGCCAGATACAGTAATGCACCTAAAAAGTGCCATTAGACCGGAGTTAAGCATCTTCTGCGCTTCCTCCAAGGATTGATAGATTTGGGCTTACATTATAAAGAATTATCCTCCATACTTATACATATGCAGGTTACAGATCTAACCCATATAATGAGAAATCACAGACTGGGTACCTACAGTGGGACGGTCATCTACTACAGATCTACAAAGCAAAATATGAAGGCAACATCATCGTATCATTCTGAGATCCTCACCATTCCATAAACAAACCAATGGTGTATTTGAGTGCGCTTGGTGGTACATCACATCCCAGTGACGACTCTGACAGAGGCTGGTCTTTTGGAGCTGACCACACAATCTGAAGAACATGCCACATACTTACCCCACTTTTAAGGAGATCACATCAGAGGCGACGAAACAAAGCACACCTCTCCAGAGTTTTTGGTTTTAGCAGTTGATTAATAATGGTGATATTTGTAATTTGTGTATATTTTTGAAATGTTGTAAATAAAGGTGATGAAAAATGCTTAAGAGATATGAAAGCCTAAAGGGCTTGTACAAGACATTGGGAGTTAGAGGGAATTTGTACTTTTTTTCCTTAGCTATGGTTTTTCCTACAGGGTTTTCCATAGCCAAAGGTTTTAACGAGGCAATTCATATTAACTCCGGATCCCGAAGTATCCACCCCTTTGTGAGACTCATATAATGCTTAGAATCCTAAAGTATTCATGGGCAGGGTTCACATGTATGGCTGGATAAGGAGGAGTGTTGTAAATAGATAAGAATGGGTGTGTATGGATAACGTTGTATCTATTGTATCTCATCCATGTATGACTATCACATCCACTATAAATAACGGCCAGGGGTCTTCCCCCAAGAACACACTTCATAACACCTTAAACTCTACTTTTCCAAATTACTACCCGAAGCTCGTTAAAAATATGCTCTAAAACCTAATGCAATCCTTCTAAACATGCTCAAATTACTTCCTCTAATGTTTTATATGTGACAAATAATCATCTCAATCTTTCTAAACATGCTTTAAAAACTAATGCAGTCCTTCTAAACATGTTTAAATTACTTTCTCTAACGTTTTATATATGACAAAAAATTACCACTATTTTTAAAAAACAATTTAGAAAATAACCCCTTTCTTGTTGTGAATGTGTGTTCTGGGGAAGACCCCAGGACTTTATTTATAGGGGATAAGAAGAGTTCATACAATGGTAGAATACAATGTTTAAGATGAATACAAGCTTCTCATCTCCACAAGATAACGTATTCATAATACTCCACATTATCCTGCCATAAGTGTAAACTCTGTTCATGAATACTTCGGGATTCTAAGCATCATATGAGTATCACAAATGGGTGTATACTTCAGGATCCTGAGTTAATTGGATTTGCCTCGTTAAAACCTTTGGCTATGAAAATCCATGTGGGATAAAACCATAGCCAAGGAAAAGAGTACAAGTCTCCTTTTAACACCCCCTGATCTGTGCAAGCCCTTAGGCTTTCAAATCTCTTAGGCATTTTTCATCACTTATATTTACAATATTCCGAAAGTATACACAAATTACACATATCACCATCATTAAGCAGTTGTTGATCATCCAAAAACTTTGAAGAGGTGTGATTTGTTTCGTCACCTCTGATGTGGTCTCCTCAACGTTAGGGTAAGAATGTAGCTTGGTCTTCAGACTAAGTGGTTAGCTCCAAAACACCAGCTTTTGACCCCGCCGTCACTGTGATGTGATGTACCACCAGGTGCACATAAACACGCCCTTGGTTTGTTGCTGGAATGGTGAGGATCTCGGAATGGTAGGATGATGTTGCCTTCATAGTTTGATTTGTTGATCTATATTAGATGGTCGTCCTACCGTAGGTACCCAGTTTGTGATTTCTCATTATAGGGGTCGACCTTGTAACCTGCATCTGCATAAGCATGGAGGATAATTATTTCCAATGTAAGCCTAAATCCATCGACCCTTGGAGATAGTACAGCAGATGCTTAACTCCAGTCCAGTTATGCTTTTTAGGTGCATCACTTTATCTGCCTAGTGAATTTACTATAATTGTTATATCGAGTCGTGTGCAGTTAGCTAGAAGTGCTCTGGTGCACTTAGATAAGGACTTCAGGACCTAGAATATCCTCCCCCTCTTCCAGCTAACGGAAGGGGTCTTTATATACATTCAGTGAACGTACTACCATAGGTGTACGTATTGGATGATAATGGTCCTTGTTGTAATTTCTTCAACACACTCTGGGTGTATGAAGTTTAATGTAACATGATTTTATCTTTTTAGATAATAAATCTATGAGCCATGACATATTTTTATGTTGTATATGACTTTGATAGTCAAGCTAGAAGGTATGTTGTCACAATATCCAATAGTAGCATATCTAAAATTTCCTTAGCCTAATCGTAAGGTATTCGCAATTTATAACTTAGAAATCTGTTGCATCATTTATATAAGTGAGTCATGCTCATCTTAATTTGTTTATTCACCAGTTTTAGGGAAAAAAATCCTTGAGTATAGGCTGTACCTTATAGCATACGATTTTATACTTATATTTTTATTTATGCAATACTTATTGTGCCCACAGGTTTGACATCTTTTGGTGTCTGTACTTCAGGTCCGAATACTTCATGTTTCATAAGCGAGTCCAGTTCAGCTTTTATTACACCGTTCCACATTTGGCCAATCTTTACGTTTGCATTTTAGCAACGGAGTGTGGAACGATATTATATGATTATCATCACTTTTGCAATGTAAGTGGCAATATGATACTTGAATACATTATCGAAAATTATGTTCTTTTTGTCTAACACCTCCCCAGTACACACAACATTTAATTTCATTTTAATTTCTCCCAGATTTTCTTCTTTAGGGGATTCTGATAGGGATGATGGTATGGACAAGAGCCCATTGTCATGTGGTAGTATTGTCTCAAGGCCTCCAAGCGTTTTCACTTTCTGGGAATTTTACCCTTGGATCCTGGTTGTGTGCCTCTTTGAGGAATAGCCACTTCTGCTGCTGGTGGATTGCATCCATTCTCAGGGATGCCAATTCTAGCTGGATTATTAGCAGCAGAGATGTAAGATCTGACAAATTTTCTTATTGTCTGTAACTATGTCCGATAACTGTTTGACCAGTTTTCTTGAATGTAAATGATCTTCTAGATCTTATTATCACATTTCATAATTTTCGGATCATAGATTTTTGTTTATTTGTTTTAAATGGTCATTAGAGCTTCATGCTTCTACTGGGTTGAGCCTAGCACTGGGAATGTGGACACATTTATGCACAGTCTTCTAGAGGCTTTTAACGCCTCCCTCTTTTGGGGTATCTAGGGTGTATCAAACCCTATATAGATTCCAAGACGGCATTGATGTCCTGATTTTATTCTATGTGGTGCTATGAGGATGTAAAGTACATACCTAAAAATCCTCAAATGAGATATATTTGTTGGTATTCCGTATGCTAGTGGCATCGAAGAATTAACTCTAATTTCCTGAGGGTCTAAGTCTTATTTATGAAGAAGCATACTAGATTGCATGTCCACATGCAGTCACCAACAATTGGAATCAATGGATGTGTAATCCATTGGAGTTGTTTTTAATAATCAACTTTTTAAACCCATTTTGGGTATGAATACATATTTCAGGGTGTTCAACTTTTACTCCAGTTGCAAATTGTTATTTATATCCCAGTTTTATCCATTGTGCCTGCAATTATGATAATTTATTTTATTTTTAATGGAGATATTTTCATAATTGGTGTTTACTCCATAAGTGAGATATGGAGATTCACCCTTCTGAAGAATCTTCGTGTTCTTCAAATTATATTCATGGGATTGTGATATGATGGAGTGCATCACCACCGATCATGTGTGTCTAAACCACTCGTTTCAAAGTATAAACTTTACGAGTTCGAGCACATTTGTTTGCTCTATTAACTTTGCTCCATTCTTCGAATTTGATATGGTAAGGACCTTTTGAAGGTACATTCAATCGCTCAACTATGGTCTTCAGGCCATTAATTATCTTGAGTCGTTATATATGAATATTCAATATTTATTTATTTCACTAGTCGGTCGGTGAGTCAACGTAGACCGACTAACTGTAAACAGTAAAGTCCAAGAAATTAAGGAATCAAACTAGTCGGTCCAAGAAGCTTTAGGACTTTACTAGTTTGATTCCTTAATTTCTTGGACTTTACTGTTTACAGTTAGTCGGTCTACGTTGACTCACCGACCGACTAGTTTGTGAACTAGTCGGACAGTGATGCTTCTTTGACCGACTAGTTGTGACTTACTGTTCATGCTAAATTTCTCCTAAGCTACTGTTTATCGTTAGTCGGTCTAAGAATGTTTGGTGACCGACTAGTTGACAATCTAGTCGGTCAACTTTTGTGCAAGGATCGACTAAGTCAACTTGTGTTCAGACTATTTCTTTTTGCCTCTTAGTCGGTCTACGTTCACTGACTGACCGACTAGTTGTGAAACTAGTCGGTCAGAAAGTCTTCTTGGACCGACTAGATTTCTAGGTCTGAAATTCTATCTCTTCTCAGATCTACTCTTAGTCGGTCCATGCTGTTTGACTGACCGACTAGTTGATGAACTAGTCGGTCAGTGATTGTTCTTTGACCGACTAATTCTCACAGATTTCTATCCGTTGGAGAATGACCTAACTTGTTTTTATGGGACCCTATAAATACGAGCCTAGGTCATTTCTATCTAGGTTAGAGCTTCCATTCAGAGATTCATTGAGATCAAAAGAGATAGCCTTTCTCACTCTAATCTAAAGCTCTCTTCCTCACAAGAAACCCATTCTCTCTCATTTCTAGATCTAGAATCCATCTAGAGAGAAGGTTGTTCTTGGTGAGCTCTTCAAGCTATTGCTTGATCCAAGTCTCCAAATCATCCCTAGGCACCGATTGCTGGTCATTTCCTTGGTGCTAGGTCTTGGTGACTTCATCTTCCTCAAATCCTTCATTTCACCATTTGGGTAAGAAAAACTCAAGGTATAGGATTTTGTGGTAAGATTGTTTATTTCATATTAAACTCTTTAATATTGCTTTGTGATTCTCTCGGGTGTGAGAGAAGGTTGTGATCCCGGGTTGTGGGATTCACGTTTGCTATTGCATGTATGATTTGATCTTGTGAAGGTTTTTCACAAGATATTCATAGTGGAAATCTTGAGTTAGGGTTTCTAACTCAAGTATCCGGAGGGGATCCGGGTGGTTGGGACGTAGGATCACCGGGAACAAGTCGGGGAGACTTGGGTGGATCCGAACCCATTAACATCATTTGTTTGCATTGTTAATTTTGTGTTGTTATTCAATTTAAGCTTCCGCAAATTGATTTGGTAGTTGTTTGCAATTTAATTTGGAATTATACTCCTTATTATTTTAAAGTACTATTCACCCCCCCTCTAGTACTTGTGCAGTAGCTAGTAGGGCATTACACTCTCTTCCCTTTTCTCCTTCTTCTTCAATTGAAAACCCTAATTATCTCTCACTAAAATGAAGAATCTCAAGTTGGTTGCAAGTGGGAAGAAGTTAGAGAAGAAATAAAGAGAATGAGAGAAGAAAAACAAGCTTTTGAGGTAGGAATCCAACTTGGATTTGGAAATATACTTAAGGTTTCTTTCTATCATGTTTTTATATCATGTTTTACTCAATATGTAGCAGAGGTAGTCAAAATTTATGTGCCATGATTCAATTTCACTAATCACCCCTTGAAATTCCAATCAAAATCACCCTCTTGAAAAATCTGAAATTCTGTGGTGTGTTACTACTTGTATCCTGGTCACTGTGGCTCGAATAAATTCCCAAAACAAATTATAAACTTGTAGCTCTTGAAATTCTACCCCAAAATCATATAAAATTTGACATATGTTCACTTCAGTAATTAGGAGTAAACATTCCATCTTTACAACCTGTCTGAATTTCATTCAGCCTGAGCACAGTTTGGAAATATTGAGCTCAGCCCCTGCACACTCCATAGAAATTAGTGTTCTTGGTCTTGTTGTAAAGTTCTACCTGTTCTACAACTTTCTCCTAGGACATGTTTTCGAGATTCTAACTGCAACATGACTTACAATAGTAATTGTTACAGCCCAATAGCAATTGTTACAGCCCTCAGAATCTGTCTGAAAAATAGTTTCGACGGGTCTCACCATACAAATCACCATAAATCACTTAGTTCATAACTTTGCCTGAAATTTTATATGTGAACCCAAAACTACCATATCTACAATTTTCATTTGAGAAAATTTTCCAGATTCTTATTATAATTGTAATTTCATTAACTGTTATTGATGAGTTATGCCGTGATGTCCTTATTTTGCATGTAATTGTATTACTCTTGGCATGGTTGTTGCCATCACTCTTGTCATTGTTATTTGCCATTACTGCTACTTGAATGCATGTTTATTTGTGTTATTTGAGTTATTTGTCAATGAATTTATAGTCATATTCCTTACGCTCACCATGTGTTTGTGAAAATGCCTAAGTGGAGGCAAATGCAAGAAATGTGAGAAATACCCATTTCTATGGTTATGATATGAGATTTGTTATGAACCTGTGATGTTGGGGGCATGTCATGCATGGTTTCATATGTGATGTGATGACGATTTGTTATGGCTGGGATGAAGGGCATGTCACTTAGGTGAATGTCCCAAATTGTTATGAAAAGAGGATATGTTTCAGAAAATGAGCACAATGATGAATTTGGGAAACCATGCAACGTGTCCCCTTCAGTACTAAATATAATGTTAAATGAGGTTTTTGGAACGTCTCAATCCCCCTCTAAAGTGAGTAAGCTGCTCACACTGGGGTTTGGGGTGGAATTTGAGTAAATTGTGGATATGAGACCTGGACTATGAAGGTGGGAAGGTGGAGATGTGATATGTGATGATTATTCTCACTCGCCTTTACAATGAGTGATGGTTGCTTGGTGCTTGTGATGATGTGGTTTCGGTGTGGAGAGGTGTACGTGGAGATCCTCACTCTCGCTACAGTCCAGGGAGGAGGTGGAGAGGCCAGGTGTACAGTGTCCGTGTCCACTACACCGTGTGCTACTTACCCCAATCTTGGGATGTGGCCCGTGAGGCAGGTCCCCTGATGGGGCAGAGTGAGAGGCCTGGCATACAGCGCCCGTGTCCACTGCGTCGAGTGCAGTTTTCTACCCCAACCCTTGGGGTGAGGTCCAAGTCCTTGTATCACTTGGTTTACCCAAGTTTCCAACTAATTAAATTAATAAATAAGAGTTTTACATGTTACTTCTTTTGCTTGCAGCCCTTCCCTCTTCCCTTTACCTGCTTTGCTTGTGACACTGTGTTATACATCTGGCACTTGTAATTACCTTTTTGATTATGTTCATGTGAACACTTGTATTATTATTCCTGCTAACCCTTTTCTTGCAGTAGCTCGATATCGAACCGCAGGTATTATCCCTTACTTGGTTGTTTACTTTCCGCCATATTATTTAGTTTACACGCGTTATTTTTCATGCCTTGCCTAATGGTTGATAACCTTAAAATTGTGTTCCAAATCCATGTTGATTTCCTACTGGGGCACGCATTGACGTGCTCCTCTCCATTTTTCAGGCACCAGATAGTGGTAGCATCGGGGAAGTTGAGTTTTGGAGGTGGTCAGGGTAGAGAGAGGGAGTTGTTGGTTTGAGTTACGCACTGGTTTGTCTCATGTATTGTTGTATCAATGTATATGTATAAGTTGTACTTGTGAGTTGGGCACTGGAGTTGCACTCTTGGGCTTGGGCTTGATGTATGCTTGGAGTTCGGTGTTTTGTGTGTATATGATGTTGTACCTTGTAGAGATGATTGTTGGACTTGTATTTGGTGTTCTCTTTCTCTGTGGTTGTTTTGTGGAGCATTATCTGTACCATCCCAGCATGTGCAAAGTGGCATGCCTCTATTTCTTTCTGTGCAAAGTGCAAAGTCCAATATTCAACTTTCTTGAAGCGCGATGCTTCGAGAAAGTTAGAATGAACTTGTGCAAGGATCCTAGAGCTACGAAATGAGCGTAATGAAGATAGAAACGTAAGATATACTCAAGGCTTAACATTCTATATATTGAAGCTAAAAGACTATAAATAAAACATTAATAAACGGTCTTCGAGAGCTTCGATTGAATCTTCATAACTTCCAAAACGGCGCATGAGCTTCAACGAAGCTTTAGGCATGGATACGAGCTTTGGGAAGTGTTGAGATGTCGCTTTGAATGTTCTCGTGAAATTGGCGACGATCTCCAATACTGCGCTCACAAATTGTTAGTTCATGGATTATTTATGTTTGCTCATCATCAAAACCAAATCCGGGGAGTCCAATATTCAACATTCTCCCCCTTTTTGGTGATGACAAACCAACATAAATAATAATCAAAAATAATGATTCAAATGTAAAATACTTACTCCCCCTGCATTGATGACACGTTAATTCCAAAATGAATATATATGAATTGCATCAAGCAGACGAGTAAGATAAATAAAGAGAATCGATTTTTGAAATATCGGATTTTGAAAATCCTTATATATATCTTAACTCCCCCTGAATCTAACATATCAAACTAGATTCTTGGAAAATGAGTTAAATTTTCATTTGACCTATTTATTATCATTATCTCTCCCCCTTTGGCATTATCCCAAAAATGGGGGGCATACAACGACAACAACTAGGAAATGGAAAATCCAACATCGGGAGTCGTAGACAATGACGATGGACCAAATTGACACCTAGGGAAAAATGTGGAAATCAAATCAAGGTGTGCCAAAAAGTCCATTATCAAAAAAAATCATCAAAAATCATCAAAAATACCAAATAATTATTCATTTCTTGAATAAAGAAACATGCTCTCCAATATTCAATAATCTTGGCTAAATTTGTGCATGGAAAACAATTCTATACAATTATAGAATTTAAATCTATTTAACCAAGTTTTCATGCGTCGAGCGACGAATTCACACATCATATGCATTGAACGAATATTAAATGTGCACGACGAATTAAGACAAAGAGAACGACGATGTATATATATAAATGATAACATCAAGAGTACATCCAGCAAAAATATCGATACATCAAATGCAACATACCCATCAAAAAGAAATACATCATCATCATCCACATCAAAATAAATACAATATCATCATCCACATCAAAATATAACATCATCATCGACATCATCCAAAATACACCAAAATACAACACATGAAAATATCCAACCGACATCCAGAAAACTCCAAAACTACATCAAAATATCATAACCCTCATACTCTATCCTAACCCAAAATACTCTCACTAAGATATATCATCCAAAGCGTAGTGGAGAGTCCTCGGAACAACGATCACGAGGGAGTGGCTGGATCTGCAGTGTCCGTGGGTCCAGTCGACAGAGTGGACTCAGGCTCTGTAGGGAGTAGAGGCGTCTCAACAGACGGGATCGACGGGGCAGGAGTCGAGACGTTAACGACGGGCTCGACGGCAGATGTGTCAACAGGAATATCAGCAGGCTCGGCAACAGGGTCAGCAGCAGGCTCTGAAGTCTGAAGTGCTGAAGCAGAAGACTCTGGAGCACCGGAAGTGGTGCCATCTCCAGGAGCTGAAGTGGTAGCAGCAGCAGCAGCAGCAGTGGCCTCATCGCCACGGGCTAAGGAAGTGACAAGCTCGTCAAGTTCCTCATCGTCCATCTCCTCGTCCTCAGACACGGACGGAGGAAGATCAATGCCCATCTGACGAGCCATACGGCAAACTACCTCCTCGGTACGAGCCAAGCGAGACTCGTGCCGACGAAGTATCCGTACGACATCATCCAAAGTAGCAGGACGAGAGGGGGCACCAGCAGCAGAGGGAGTCGCCTGAGAAGCAGATGTGGTAGACCTCTGTACGTGACGAAGCGCCGCTAGAGATTTCTTCACGGCCGTCGCGTTCAGAGGAGTACCCAAGGGACGCTCATCGTCAGGAGGGAGAGGAACTCGGAAATGACGAAACACAAGTGTCAACAGACAAGGGTATGGAATATGCGCAGATTTATTGGTCTTGCGTATACACTCGAAAGAGTCCATCTTATCGAGTATCACGCGAGCCCAATTAATCTCGCACCCCAAGAAAAGAGCGTAGATCAATTTCAAGAACGGCTGGGATGGAAGTGAAGATGATCCATACTTAGGGAGGAGGCAAGACTTCAAGATCAGGTTAAGGACCCACGCATTCGGCTTGAAAGATTTCGATGGAACACCAATGAATGTGGAGGGGATAACCTGGAAGATATCTGCAAGAACTGACTGATCCCAGGAGGAAATATCATCGACCGAAATGTCTGAAGGAAGGAGACCACACGACGAGCAACCAAGAATCTCCCCCAAGATTTCTGCCGTGAGAACTATAGGAGTTCCCAAGACAGTAGTCTCAATGGAGTGGCTGGCATCGTACTGGCCTCGAACGCGATTGGCATAGAACAATTTCACTAGACGAGGATATGGTTTGGGATTGGCCTTAGGATCATATCGGAGATAATCAAGAAGACCACTATAGGAGAGAAGATCAGCAAGGCCGAGAAAATCAGAAAACTGAACGTAATGCTCTAACAACAGTGGACAGTGCTCTATACGGTTGTACGCTGCGAGACACTGAGGGTCATCGCGGCACAACGATATGTCTACACCGCCGACTGGCATAGGAGCTTTACCCTTAGCCTTACGGGTCTTCGGAGGAGGAGTAGGTTCCCTAGGGCTAGGCTCATCATCAGGGATAAATTCAGTGTCGGAATCGGGAGGAGTAGCCGGAGATTGGAGAATGGGCTTTTTGGACTTAGATTTTCGGGGTTTTACCGTTGCCGTCCTCGGCTTCTTAGGAGGAGGCGAAGATGGAGAAGCTTGGGTTGATTTGGCACGACGTTTAGGCTTAGGGGGATTCCTAGGGTCGGAAGGCCCTATAGACATAGGAGAAGCCCCAGTAGAGGCGATAGGAATTCTTGTCTTTGCCATAGTCGTGGCACGACGAGCACAAGCAACAAAACGGAAGATCTAAAACAAACTAGCACAAACCCTAGAAGAGAGAATCCGAAAACACAAGCCCTAGGTTAAAACTAGAAACCCTAGGAGCTAGAACCCTAGATGAGATGTAAAACAAACCCTAGAGTAGGAAATCGACACCTAGGAGAGGGGGTTTTACCTAGGAGGAGGAGTCGACGGCGGCGGACGGCGGCGATCGACGGAGAGATGGCCGGAAGTCAAAGGGTTTCGAGTGGGGGTTTGGGAGATATCGGGCTGGAGATGAGTTGAAGACCGACTAAATGAAAATTTAGTCGAATGAATAAGAGTTTAAGTCGGTCTGGAAGTGAAAATACACAAATGCCCTAAGCCACTTAGTCGGTCACAGTTCAAGAACTGACCGACTAGATTACGATCTAGTCGGTCGGTCAATGAGCTTGAACCGACTAAGTCGAAACAGAGGCAAACAGCAAAATTTAGGGCTAGATTTAGTCGGTCGCAGTATACTTACTGACCGACTAGTTTTCAATCTAGTCGATCGGAAAGTGTACTATGACCGACTAACGAAAGAAAATGATAAGAGATGGATGAAAGCTTGATCTAGTCGGTCTGAGTTCACTTGCTGACCAACTAGATGAGAATCTAGTCGGTTGACAAATGAACTTAGACCGACTAGAAGAGTTCAAAGATTGATAATTGATTTCTCTTCACAAACCACTTGGATGAAACATCTTCACACTCTCATTAGTCATCTAAATTACCCCATAAAACGTCGAAATCTTAAATACGACATTGAAATACGAATTCGATCATAAATTCAAACATATCACATAAAATTCCTAAAAATTCAATAAATCTAGCATGAATGAAATATCGCAAAATATAATAGCATGCAAGATAATTGAATGAAATATGAATCCTATATCTCAGATTCACCCATAATCCCCAATTCTCGACGCAACCGCACAAAGGAGTCCTCCTTTAGGGGTTTCGTGAAAATATCGGCGATTTGCTTTTGGGTTTCAACGTACACTAAAATGATGTCCTTTTTAGCAACATGATCATCTAAGAAATGGTGTCGGACATCTATGTGTTTTGATCGGGAATGGTGCACCGGATTCTTTGAAAGACAGATAGCACTTTGGTTATCCACCATGATAGGGCTAGTATCACAGTGAATACCAAAATCCTTCAAAGTGTGTCTCATCCAAAGAACCTGGGCACAAGCGGCACCGGCGGCAATATATTCCGCCTCGGTGGTTGAAAGTGATACGGAATTTTGCTTCTTGGAAAACCAAGAGACAAGAGAATTTCCTAGAAAATGGCAAGTGCCACTAGTACTTTTCCTGTCGGATTTGCATCCCGCATAATCGGCATCACTGTATGAGACTAACTCATACGTGCTAGATTTCGGATAAAGTAATCCAAAATCTAAAGTGTAACTTAGATAACGGAAAATACGCTTTACCGCTACTAAGTGAGACTCCTTAGGTTGAGACTGATAACGAGCACATACGCATACGGCAAACATAATATCGGGCCTACTTGCGGTAAGATAAAGTAAACTCCCTATCATACCTCGATATAGACGAATGTCTACATCCTTACCGCCCGTATCCTTGTCAAGATGCGTAGTCGTGCTCATTGGAGTCTTTTTCCCGGAAGCACTTTCCATTCCAAATCGCTTAAGCAACTCCACCGTATACTTCGTTTGGTGGATGAAGATTGCATCGTTCAATTGGCGAATTTGGAGACCTAAGAAATATTTGAGTTCACCCATGTGGCTCATCTCAAATTGGTCCTTCATAACATTAGAAAACTCTTCGCAAAGAGTGAAGTTAGTAGCACCGAAAATGATATCATCAACATAAATTTGAACTAATAAAATATCATTATTCGCATGCTTAACAAAAAGTGTAGAATCAGCTTCGCCCATTTTAAAATTCAAATCCAAAAGAAAATTCTTTAGGCGATCATACCAAGCTCGAGGAGCTTGTCTCAAACCATAAAGAGATTTCTTTAGTTTAAAAACATGATTTGGAAATTTTTCATTTATGAAGCCCGGAGGTTGAGAAACGTAAACTTCCTCAACGACATCTCCGTTTAAAAATGCACTTTTAACATCCATTTGAAATAACTTAAAATTTTTATGGCATGCATAAGACAATAAAAGTCTAATTGATTCTAATCTAGCTACCGGAGCAAAGGATTCTTCGAAATCGATACCTTCCTCTTGTCGATAGCCTTGAGCTACTAACCGAGCTTTGTTCCGGACGACGACTTGATTTTCGTCGGTTTTGTTCTTGAAGATCCACTTTGTCACTATGACGGTGTGGTTCTTCGATGGCAAAGGAACAAGCTCCCATACCTCATTCCTCTCAAATTGAATGAGTTCCTCCTCCATGGCAAGGATCCAAGCACTATCTTCGCACGCTTCAACGATATTCTTTGGCTCTATCGATGAGGCAAAGGCACAATTTGCGAAGTGGTGGACTTGAGATCTCGTCTTGACACTATCATTAATATTGCCAATAACTTGCTCATGGGGATGGTCGTGAACGGTATGAAGCCGCTTGGGAATACCTTGATCACTAGGCACATTCTCAACAACTTCATTAGTCGGGTTAGTCTCAATAGAATCAATTGAATCAATAGACTTAGAATTTTCAAATGAATCACATAAAACATCCATAGAATCATTATCATTTGAAATTCTAGAATTAGTAAAATTCTCATTAAAAGAGACTTGAAGTGATTCTTCGATCGTAGAGGATCTTTTGTTGTATATCCGGTAGGCTTTGCTACGTGAGGAATACCCAACAAATATCCCCTCATCAGATCTCGGATCAAACTTGTCCAAATTATCATATGTGTTTTTAATGAAACATTTTGCGCCGAAAACACGAAAATGTTTAACTTGAGGCAATCTACCAAACAACAATTCATAGCAAGTTTGTTTGGTGCCGGGCCTCAAAATTATTCTATTAAACACATAACAAGCGGTGTGTACCGCTTCCGCCCAAAATTGATAACCAAGTTGACTATCTTCGAGCATAGTGCGAGCACACTCCACAAGCGTTCTATTCTTCCTCTCAACAACACCATTTTGAGGAGGTGCGCGAGGGAAAGAAAACGTGTGAGTAATTCCAAGATCATCACAAAAATTTGAGAAAGACTCATTCTCAAATTCACCCCCATGATCACTACGAATAGTGACAATGGTGGTTCCGATGAGATTTTGTACTTTCTTCACAAATATTGTGAAGTTTTCAAAAGCTTCATTTTTATTACATAAGAAAAATACCCATGTAAATCTTGAATAATCATCAACGATGACTAGTCCATATCTTGCATTTCCTAAGGAAGCAACTCTAGTTGGCCCAAATAAATCTAGATGTAATAGCTCTAGTGGCTGTTTCGTAGAAATGCTTTTCTTAGGTTTAAATGAAGATTTAGGAAGCTTGCCACATTGACAAGAATCACAAAAACTTTTCTTTTCGAAAACGAGCTTCGGAAAACCTTTAATGGAATTTAATTTCGAAAGTTTATAAAGTGTTCCAAAGTTCACATGTCCAAAGCGTCGATGCCATAAGTGTTGTTCACTTGTGTTGGCAACGAGACATTGTTCATATGACTTAGGAAGATCCAAAATATAAATATCTTTATGGCGTGTGCCGGAAAATAATAATTTATTATTATCATTTGAAATATGACACAATCCTTTCACAAAGCTAACTTTGTAACCTTTGTCACAAAGTTGGCTTATTGAAATAAGATTATGATTTAAACCATTAACTAGATAGACATCACTAATTAAGGGTTTAGAAGGGTTACCCACTTTACCAACACCGACGATGGTTCCGCTCTCGTTGCCTCCAAATACGACGCGATTTCCATTTGCAATGGGAACCACTCCGGAGAGCAATTGAGCGTCACCCGTCATGTGTTTTGAACACCCGCTATCGAGTATCCAATTCCCTTTGGAGCTAAATTTAAATTTGATGCTCCTCTTTTTTTTTCTTTTCCTTGAGTACCTAAAGATAGAAACTTTCATATCATGGTTCCCAAGGTCATTGGGTCCTCAAAAGTTAGACCTTTGGAAGCCAAGTCCAATTGGACTTTGACTTCCCCACATAATCTCTACTATGCACAACATCCGAAAAATAAGCATTCATATATACTTGTTTTTCATCCATGCTTGTGTCCTTTGGGCTCCAAATAGTGAAAATTTTGGGAACCATCATCCTATTGGGTGCATGCATGCGACGTTGATTTCTACGTGATGCATGTTGTGGATAGGCATACGGGACATGATGGAATGGTGCATGACGAGAATTATTCATACGATGAGGTGGGTGAACATATGCATGTGTGGAAACACGTGCGTGAGGGTGTCTCACATGGTGTGCACGTGCCCGTGAACGTGTAGCATAGAAATCATCATATGTGTGAGATGGTGGAGTAGGACGTGTGTTCCTACGTGGCATGGTATTTGTGTACATATAAGCATGCCCCTTCTTTGGAGGTCCACCCAAAGTGGGTTTCTTTCCAAAAGAGGGTGTGGACGAGGTGGAAGCACCATTGGTAGATGAACTACCAATAGAGTGTTTGCTACCACTCGTAGAGTCACCGGAAGTTGGCCTAACAAAAGTAGTGGCCGCTTTGGATGGACATCCCATCGTATACCCCAAACCAATGTGGTGATTGGCCGGAAGTAAGTCACTTAGGATTTTATCCAAATGGTCCTTACCCTTATTGAATCTATTGATTCGGCCTAATGTGTTCTCATATTTCTCTTTGAGAGAACGCATAGAAGTATCTAATGTGGATACTTGCGATGTGAGCACATAAACACGAGATTTAAGATTCTCGTTCTCAATACTCAAAGTCGAGTTTTGAGAAGTTAAATCCGCTATCCTATGTTCTTCCGGATCATCAATGCTAACATGTTCAAGTTTAGATTTGAGATTAACAATCTCATTTCTTAACTCTTCAACAACGGTGTCGTTGTTGGTGATGATAGTCTTAGGCGAGGTTTGAATGCTAGCTAGGTCATCTTTTACTTTAGTATATCGATTTACTAATTTTGTGTATTTAGACCATAAATGAGAGTTAGCATCCCTAAGATCATCCATTGTTACCTCATCGCCTTCGTCGTCGCTATCATCGGAGGAGGAAGATCCTTGATCATGCTCCTCTCTTGCCATGAAGCACATGTGCGCTTGCTCCACTTTCTCATCATCCGACTCTCCGCTTGAGGAATCCTCGGAGTCGGTGAATGTTGCTCCGACAAGCCCCTTTTTGTACCCCTTTTTGTACTTCTTTGACTTGTCGAACTTCGGCGCCTTCCACTTCTCCTTTTGCTTGTTTTGAGGACAATCCGCTTTGATGTGTCCTGGCTTATTGCATTTAAAGCACAAAGGTGGAGAGGCGTTAGTAGAAGTAAACTTAGATTTTTGTTTGAAGTTACCCTTTCGGAAGAAGCGATTGAACTTCTTTGCCATGAGTGCAATGGATTCCATGTCCATTTCTTCTTCCGAGTCCTCATCATCGGTAGAGGTGGATGAAGCCGCCTTGAATGCAATCGCCTTTTTCTTAGGCGCATCTAGGTTCAAATAGGACTTCATCTTTTCTTGTAACTTCACCTTGCTATCTTTGCGTACCTCGTATGACATCAAAGTACCCATTAGTTGAACTACGGTATATTTGTTCATGTCATTACCTTCCTCGATGGCGAAGGTACGTTTTTCCCAAGAAGAGGGAAGTCCTTCAATAAGCTTTGAGCACTTCTCCTTTTGAGTGTAGGACTTGACGAGGGCCTCTAACTCGTTTATTATATCAACGAAGCGAGCGTAATATTCTTTCATCTTCTCGCCCTGTTGCATATGAAACATTTCGTAATCTTTGTTTACGACTACGAGTTTAGAGTCTCTTACCCTACTCGTCCCTTCATGAAGAATGAGGAGGGAGTTCCAAATTTGATATGCACTCTTACATGTGCATATCTTATTGAAATCCTCGGGCTCCAATGCGCATTGTAAGGCGTTCATTGCCTTGGCATTGCTTACCTCCGCGGCGACCTCCGCGGTAGTCCATTTCTCAAAGTCTTCTTCTTTGGGTTCGATGTATTCCTTCATTGTAGTCCTCCATAAGGATGCACTCCGGAGGAAGGTTTCCATCCGGCATTTCCAATACCCATAGTTGGTACCGTTGAAGAATGGAGGCCTCGTAGAGGAATGTCCTTCCATCACCGAAGATGCTCCTTCACGGTTCCTGAAGGTGTCATGGTTGGAAGGTGGAGGCACGGTCTTGTTGTCGTTGGCAGACATAGCTGAGTATCTGGCTCTGATACCAAATGTAATGCCCTACTAGCTACTGCACAAGTACTAGAGGGGGGGTGAATAGTACTTTAAAATAATAAGGAGTATAATTCCAAATTAAATTGCAAACAGCTACCAAATCAATTTGCGGAAGCTTAAATTGAATGACAACACAAAATTAACAATGCAAACAAATGATGTTAATGGGTTCGGATCCACCCAAGTCTCCCCGACTTGTTCCCGGTGATCCTACGTCCCAACCACCCGGATCCCCTCCGGATACTTGAGTTAGAAACCCAAACTCAAGATTTCCACTATGAATATCTTGTGAAAAACCTTCACAAGATCAAATCATACATGCAATAGCAAACGTGAATCCCACAACTCGGGATCACAACCTTCTCTCACACCCGAGAGAATCACAAAGCAATATTAAAGAGTTTAATATGAAATAAACAATCTTACCACAAAATCCTATACCTTGAGTTTTTCTTACCCAAATGGTGAAATGAAGGATTTGAGGAAGATGAAGTCACCAAGACCTAGCACCAAGGAAATGACCAGCAATCGGTGCCTAGGGATGATTTGGAGACTTGGATCAAGCAATAGCTTGAAGAGCTCACCAAGAACAATCTTCTCTCTAGATGGATTCTAGATCTAGAAATGAGAGAGAATGGGTTTCTTGTGAGGAAGAGAGCTTTAGATTAGAGTGAGAAAGGCTATCTCTTTTGATCTCAATGAATCTTTGAATGGAAGCTCTAACCTAGATAGAAATGACCTAGGTTCGTATTTATAGGGTCCCATAAAAACAAGTTAGGTCATTCTCCAACGGATAGAAATCTGTGAGAATTAGTCGGTCAAAGAACAATCACTGACCGACTAGTTCATCAACTAGTCGGTCAGTCAAACAGCATGGACCGACTAAGAGTAGATCTGAGAAGAGATAGAATTTCAGACCTAGAAATCTAGTCGGTCCAAGAAGACTTTCTGACCGACTAGTTTCACAACTAGTCGATCAGTCAGTGAACGTAGACCGACTAAGAGGCAAAAAGAAATAGTCTGAACACAAGTTGACTTAGTCGGTCCAAGAACAAAAGTTGACCGACTAGATTGTCAACTAGTCGGTCACCAAACGTTCTTAGACCAACTAACGATAAACAGTAGCTTAGGAGAAATTTAGCATGAACAGTAAGTCACAACTAGTCGGTCAAAGAAGCATCACTGTCCGACTAGTTCACAAACTAGTCGGTCGGTGAGTCAACGTAGACCGACTAACTGTAAACAATAAAGTCCAAGAAATTAAGGAATCAAACTAGTCGGTCCAAGAAGAGTTGCCGACCGACTAGATCACCATCTAGTCGGTCAGTACTTGTTCTTGTACCAACTAACATGCACAATAAAGTCCGAATGGAAGCGCGATGCTTCGAGAAAGTTAGAATGAACTTGTGCAAGGATCCTAGAGCTACGAAATGAGCGTAATGAAGATAGAAACGTAAGATATACTCAAGACTTAACATTCTATATATCGAAGCTAAAAGACTATAAATAAAACCTTAATAAACGGTCTTCGAGAGCTTCGATTGAATCTTCATAACTTCCAAAACGGCGCATGAGCTTCAACGAAGCTTTAGGCATGGATACGAGCTTTGGGAAGTGTTGAGATGTCGCTTTGAATGTTCTCGTGAAATTGGCGACGATCTCCAATACTGCGCTCACAAATTGTTAGTTCATGGATTATGTATGTTTGCTCATCATCAAAACCAAATCCCGGGAGTCCAATATTCAACAGAGAGATTGCCAGCCCATGCTATGGGAGAGAGTGGAAAAGAGAGAGAGAGAAGATAAGAGAAGATTCAAGAAAGAAAAGGAAAAAAAATCTTAAAGAGAAATCTACACAACTATTAGCTTATCACATAAGCCATGCACAAGTTAAAATGACTAAAATACCTTCCCAAAAATACCCCTCAACTTCTAGGTATTTACAAGTTTGCCATTATTTTATGCACACACCTCTTTACTATACACACACCCCTCATTTAGTCCAAATGACCATTTTTCCCCTCACCTTTCTAAAAATTTACGAGGATGTCGTTAACCCCTAACCCCTTTCATACTAGCATGGCTCTCCATACACACAACCATGCACACACATGCATGCATTCATGCACCACACACGTCCAATACATTCTTGTTGTATTATATTCACGACGTCATTCACACTTCTCCCACATTCATGTATCGCATTCTCTTCTCTTAGCCACATATTACGGCACAACCCTCATGCACTATGTTACATACATTAACATTCACAAATATTTCATTCCAACGTATGCATCGTAAGTAGAAATACCACGTATATACAATATAATACACGTATAGTTCAAAAGAGGGCATGACACCCTACCCACCTTAAAAGAAAGTTCGTCCTCGAACTTCCGAAGTCCAAGGGTTATAGTTTAAGAAGAAATACTTCTAGATTCCAAAGGACATCTCCATACAATGCCCTATGCTACTATCCCCATATATCTTTATACTCGTCTTACACTAGCCATACCCTAATGCACGCACATCCACCGTTATATATACCCCACTGCATAAACATATACCTTAATACATACACCAATAGTACCTACACATCTGCTCAACATATGCACATCACGTATCTATATCACTACATACACACCATATAGGGCCATATCACAACACATCTTATTACGTCTAGGTATTTAAAAATCGCTAATTAGTCCCACACTAACATTCACAACATGCATACAAATATGTAGCACACATGACATATGAATAGACATACACATCCATATACCAACTAATCACTACTTATATCATCATGTATGTGCATCTAAGTATGTACATACAACATAATATCGGTACACTACGTAATATATCCATACCACACCCATAAATATATAAGATTCATGTACACACACACACACACATGCGCGCACACACACAAGGTATCTACGACTCCATACAAGAATAGGATACCCATGCACTAGGAGTATACACATATCTCATATCGCTCATGGCTATGATATACGTAGTTACCTATAAACTCACAAGAATACACCCAAGTTTGCATCCAAGCACACTCACAAACATAGACACATCGTAAACATTCACAAGACATAGACACGTCATCTATATCTATATAAACACATACACATATTGATGTCTATACTCTATAGATACATCCATATGGGTGTATACTTAGACATTCACGCCAAGCTATAGCATAAACACGCACACATCATAGTTATAACGTAAACATACACCCACCCACCCACCCACCCAGTCATTCATATAGTTATAACAATACAATACCATACATATAAATACAACATGAGGTAAACACTATTCCCAACGATAAAGATACATTGGTCCCACACACCCATCCATCTGCTTCACAACAATACACACATAGATAACTCCATGCACACATGTATCTATAGATATCCACATGCATACACTCACATGTAAACACATATACCAAAACATACACCCTTCTATTCACATATACATTATTGACAATATCAAGTATCTTATACCATAGTTCCAAGTCAATTCGTACTTACAGCTAACCTTACATAATACACCCAACCAATCATCCATGCAGACTACACCAATCTTATATGACGCTTAGATCCAACAACCCTTATCTCATACAACACATATAGGCTACGCCTAATATACATGTATCCCTACACAACGCATATCCACAATCATATAAAGATTCAATCCTATCTACAGGCAATCATATGACTACACCCAAGTACATATACAACTGTACCAATACATACAAATAGCCTTACGATTTCACATGCCGACGTACATACAAATAAGCTTACATGCAAGCATATACACCTATACACATGTTCACATCTATACTTATATAGTACATTCTCATTCAGGTAGGTCTCATGTATATCTACACACTACACATATAGAGACGCTCATATCATACTCACACAAGTGAAATACACAAATATAACCATCCCATAGTTACACATTTCTAATAACTACTACACCATACATCTATGTCTAACTATATGACTATATAACATGAGGCATTCACATACTAACACATATTTCAATCAAACACACAAAACTTATGAAATACAAGACGTAATCATCCTCATATACACAATAAGGTACACCCCGATATACATATACTAGAAGCATATAATCATATAACATATACCCACATTCATACATGTCATTATACGTAGGCAGATATATATAAGGCACATACATATAGATTACATTTCAATACATCTATAACCCACTGAAGACCACATATAGTAATTCACATATACGACTACACATTCACGCATATTTGTATCGCATAAGTATGCACATTCACCACTAAAATAGTATACAACTACACTACGTCTTAATGGTACTGGCTACATACACATCCACATATTCTTTTATATGCCAATTACTATACATAACTTCAAGGCACATACGACAAAATCCATGTAGAGTCATTTAAACATAGTAATGTCACTCAAGCATAGAAGTAGAAATACTCATATACAACTATATAGTCAGCCACGTACTAACACAGATATCATGAAGTAAAAATATACACATTTGGGTACACATACCTATCTTCACGCAATAATACAACCCATGTCCATATACCAAATTAAGACAATATACCAATTCATATAGGCACATAGGCAGCACATACGCATACTCACAGTTATTTAAACTTTTAACACAATAGAAATTCATATCCTAGCAATACAGCACTAGTAATATATATGCACCAATATCCCAACCTATATATACACCCTCTGCCCATACAAGTATACATATATTCACACACATACACTTTTTCCCATATATCCACAAGACAATATGGTCACTCCACTACTCTATCCATACAAGGATAGCTATATACACCTTGGTACATTCCCCGCATGGGAACACAACCATAAAGCAATAGATAGGAAAACACTTACATGCACTCATATCACAAACGTGCATATCCTCACTCACGCCTCTACAAGGTATATGTCCCCACTAGTTTATATGTGCCCACCAATATACATGCACGAAAAACATGTACGTATCACCTATGTCTCAGAGTCACACAAGTATAACACATGCCTACTCACATATTCGTATCATGTACCTATATAGAGACATAATATATATACACTAAAGTATTCGCCCATCTAGTATAAATGCCCACACATATCCATATACCACTATAACCATCCAGGATACATGTAACTTTCATGCCATCCAAATATAAATATACATACCGAATACAAGTATACCTGCAACATATGTAATTCAAATATCCAAGCACAACAAATGCACTTATACACACGAATTCACACAATTATAGATACACATGTATACCCACAAATATACATCTATAGTATAATACACTGTAGAAAATTCATCCCCGGACTTCCTAAAGCTAGGGGTTTAAGGGTGGATCACTTAAGGCTCTAAGGTCACTACCCACCTTAAGGCTAATCTATCACAATCATATATTGAAGCATTACATATACTATCCTTACACACATCACAGTGCAGTGACCTGCATGGGCCACCAAAAATGTCACGCCCCACTCCCCAGGACACCCGAAAAGTACGAATCCATCCCAAGTATTCTGCAGAGGCGGAGAGCGGTGAAGAAAGAGAAGAAAAGAGAGAGAAAGAAACAGAGGCAAGCCAATGTGCACATGTTGGGATAGTACAGATAATGCTCCACAAAACAACCACAGAGAAAGAGAACACCAAATACAAGTCCAACAATCATCTCTACAAGGTACAACATCATATACACACATAACACCGAACTCTAAGCATACATCAAGCCCAAGCCCAAGAGTGCAACTACAATGCCCAACTCACAAGTACAACTTATACATATACATTGATACAACACTACATGAGACAAACCAGTACGTAACTCAAACCAACAACTCCCTCTCTCTACACTGACCACCTCCAAAACTCAACTTCCTGAGGCTGCAACTATTTGGTTCCTAAAAATGGGGAGGAGAACGTCAATGTGTGCCATAGTAGGAAACCAACTTGGATTTTGAACACCATTTTAAGGTTATCACCCACTAGGCAAGGCATGAGAAATAGCGCGTGTAAACTAAATAATACGGCAGAAAGTAAACGGCCAAGTAAGGAATCATACCTACAGTTCGTGTCAAGCTACTGCAAGAAAAGGGTTAGCAAGAATAATAATAATACAAGTGTTCAGATGAACATAATCAAAAAGGTAATTACAAGTGCCAGATGTATAACACAGTGTCACAAGCAAAGCAGGTAAAGGGAAGAGGGAAGTGCTGCAAGCAAAAGAAGTAACATGTAAAACTCTTATTTATTAATTTAATTAGTTGGAAACTTGGGTAAACCATGTGATACAAGGACATGGACCTCACCCCAAGGGTTGGGGTGGAAAACTGCACTCGACGCATTGGACACGTGCACTGTACGTCGGGCCTCTCACTCTACCCCGTCAGGGGACCTGCCTTACGGGCCCCACCCCAAAATTGGGGTAAGTATGGCACACGGTGCAATGGACACGGGTATTATACACCGGGCCTCTCCACCTCCTCCATGGACGGTAGCGAGAGTGAGGATCTCCACATACACCTCTCCACACCGAAACCACATCATCATAAGCACCAAGTAACCATCACTCCATGTAAAGGCGAGTGAGAATAATCATCACATATCACATCTCCTCCTACCCACCTTCATAGTCCATGTCTCATATCCACAATTTACTCAAATTTCCCCCCAAACTCCAATGTGAGCAGCTCACCCCCTTTAGAGGGGATTGATACGTTCTAAAAACCTCATTTAACATTATATTTAGTACTGAAGGGGACACATTGCATGGTTTCCCAAATTCATCATTGTGCTCATTTTCTGAAACATATCCTCTTTTCATAACAATTTGGGACATTCACCTAAGTGGCATGCCCTTCATCCCAGCCAAAACAACTGGTCATCACATCACATATGGAACCATGCATGACATACCCCCAACATCACAGGTTCATAACATATCTCATATCATAACCATAAAAATGGGTATTTCTCACATTTCTTGCATTTGCATCCACTTCACAAACACATGGTGAGCGTAAGGAATATGAATATAAATTCATTGACAAATAACACAAATAAACATGCATTTAAGTAGCAGCAATGGCAAATAAAAATGACAAGAGTGATGGCAACAACCATGCCAAGAGTAATACAATTACATGCAAAATAAGGACAACACAGCATAACTCATCAATAACAGCCAATTAAATTACAATTCTAATAAGAATCTGGAATATTTTGCTAAATGAAAATTGTAGATATGGTAGTTCTGGGTCACATATAAAATTTCAGGCAAAGATATGAACTAAGTGATTTATGGTGATTTGTTTGGTGAAACCCGTCGAAACTGTTTTTTAGACAGATTCTGAGGGCTGTAACAATTGCTATTATAAGTCATGTTGTAGTTAAAATCTCGAAAACATGCCCTAGGGGAAAGTTGTAGAACAGGTTGTTAACTTTACAACGAGACCAAGAACACTAATTTCTATGGAGTGTGCAGGAACTGAGCTCAATATTTCCAAACTGTGCCCAAAATGAATGAAATTCAGACATGTTGTAAAGATGGAATTTTTACTCATACTTATTGAACTGAACATGTGTCAAATTTTATATGATTTTGGGGTAGAATTTCAAAAGCTACAAGTTTATAAATTTTTTTGGAAATTTATTCGAGCCACAGTGACCAGGATACAAGTAATAACACACCACAGAATTTCAGATTTTTCAAGAGGGTGATTTTGCTTGGAATTTCAAGGGGTGATTAGTGAAATTGAATCATGGCACATAAATTTTGCCTACCCCTACTACATATTGAGTAAAACATGATAGAAAGAAACCCTAAGTAGATTTTCAAATCCAAGTTGGATTCCTACCTCGAAAGCTTGTTTTTCTTCTCTCCTTCTCTTTCTTTGTTCTCTAACTTCTTCCCACTTGCAACCAACTTGAGATTCTTGATTTTAGTGAGGGAGAATTAGGGTTTTCAATTGAAGAAGAAGGAGAAAAGGGAAGAGAGATTGCCAGCCCATGCTATGGGAGATAATGGAAAAGAGAGAGATAAGATAGGAGAAGATTCAAGAAAGAAAAGAAAAGAATTCTGAAAGAAAAATCTACACAACCATTAGCTTATCACACAAGCCATGCACAAGTTAAAATGACTAAAATACCCTCCCAAAAATACCCCTCAACTTCTAGGTATTTACAAGTTTGCCATTACTTTATGCACGCACTTCTTTACTATACATACACACCTCATTTAGTCCAAATGACCATTTTGCCCCTCACCTTTCTAAAAATTTACGAGGATGTCATTAACCCCTAACCCCTTTCACACTAGCATGGATCTTCCTACACACAACCATGCACACCCATGCATGCATTCATGCATCACACACACATCCAATATATTCTTGTTGTATTATACACACGGCGTCATTCACACTTCTCCCGCATTCATATATCACATTCTCTTCTCTTAGCCACATATTACGGCACAACCCCCATGCACTACGTTAGATACATTGACATCCACAATTATTTCATTCCAACATATGCACCGAAAGTAAAAATACCACGTGTATACAATAGATACATGTATATTTCAAAACAGGACATGCCATGGATGGTTTAATTATCCACAATTTGTTTGATAAGTTCAATAAGTCAAACTTGTAGCAAGTATAATCATTACAAAAAATATTTCAATGCAAAACATAACCATTTTATATCAAAATATGGTACGTAAGGAAAACTGTACATACAATTTATTTCTGTGCATGGAAGTATAGGTATTTAATTGCAATCTAAAAATACTTCTGACACTTATATTTTGGCAACTAGTCAAGCAAATTATTTTTTTCAGAAATTTTTATGTGCTCGAAGAATAGCTAAGTTGAAATAGCTAGATTTATATCAGCTTTCGTCTTTAGACTGGCTTTATATAAATCTTGCATTGTTTTGGCATATTATACATTAATGACCTATATAGGTCTTGCCAGCCTTTACTGGACTTGGTTAACTTTGCTATTTCTTGTCGAGCTATACCTTGTTTTCACTTCCCCTTTTTTGTTCCTTATAATTTTTGTGTTCCCCATGTTTCCATATTTCCAGTTTTATAAATTTCTTGGCAAGATGAAGCAGTAGCCTCACTTAGGATGTAGATACGAGGATGTGAGCTCCCCCAATTTCTTTTCTACCTTTATAAATAAATTTTTCTGGAAGAAGAAACATTGGTCTCACTAAGGAGACAGTTACTAGGGTGTGACCTCCCCATGTTTCTTTTCTTCTATTTTTTTCAGTTGTGGAAGAAGAAACATGACTCAGGGGGCAAATGCAAGGTTGCGATTCACATGCATTATCATATGTCTCTCATTTATTCTATCAAGCGACGACTTCAGGTGTGATCTTATTATTTATTTTTTATAACAAAACTATCGTTCAGTGCTAGATATAAGAATCATGCCCCAGGAGTTGAGATCACTTAGCGGTGGAATGGCATCCTTTTGGTGTCCATGTTGGTATGTAATTAGACCATAAATCTTGTAGGATCTATTTATCGCGGGGGTGCTCATCTTTTAAGACTTGTGTTTAGGAGATGGTAATAATGACTTTCGCATTTATCCCTTTGCATTCATTTACTTGTTTATAATGGAAGAAGAGTATTTGCATTTCAGTTAAACTTCAGGTCCTGTTAGATCATTGGGCCGACACATAAGGAAGGGAGAAGATAGTCACCAAGAAGCCCCTAAAGATAGCGTCGGGGCCCACTAAGCCCCGAGGCCCGTGAAAGATGTTAGCCGTTAACCCGGTCAAAATCCACATGCCATTTTCCCGTTGAGCTTCTGTGTAGTGCCCTAGGAAGCCACTGCACATGTACTAGAGGGGGGTGAATAGTACTTTTAAATAATAAGGAGTGTTATTCCTAATTATCGTGCAATTAACAAACAACGATGCGGAATAACTACAATCAAGAATAAATGCAAACGCAAACACAATGGTTTAATGGGTTCGGATCCACCCAAGTCTCCCCGACTTGTTCCCGGTGATCCTACGTCCCAATCACCCGGATCCCTTCCGGATACTTGAGTTAGAAACCCTAACTCAAGATTTCCAATATGCCCACTTGCGAAAACCTCACAAGTGCAATCGACCTACAATCGATGACCGTGAATCCCACAACCCGGGATCACGCAAAACCTCTCACAACCGAGAGTATACAATTCAAATATAACTGAAATGAAATGCTTACCAACAAAATACCTATGCCTTGAGATTTCTTACCAAATTAGGGCAAAGAGGATTTTGATGGAGGAAGAGTCACCAAACCCTAGCTTCAAGAAGATGACCAACAATGGAAGCCTAGGGATGAGATGGATGACCTAGAAACAAGCCCTTGGCTTGGAAGCTCACACCCAATGAATCTCTCTTGAGGAATGAGAGTGAGGGAGAGATTCTTGAGAATGGGAGAGCTTGAAGATGAGAGTTGAAAGCTTCTCTTTGAATCAATGGAGCTCTGGAAATAGCAGCCTTAGATCCTATGAAATAACCCCTCCAGGTATTTAAAGGATCAAGGGAAAAGAGAGAAAGAAACGTCGCTTTCAAAACTCCAACGGATCTAAATCTGAAGCAGACTAGTCGGTCTAAGAAGGATCACTGACCGACTAGTTCATCAACTAGTCGGTCGGTGATTCAACATGGACCGACTAAGAGGTGAACAGTGAACAGATTGAATTTCAGACCTAGAAATCTAGTCGGTCCAAGAAGACTGTCTGACCGACTAGTTTCACAACCAGTCGGTCGGTCAGTGAACTTAGACCGACTAAGAGTCAAAAATAAATAGTCTGAATACAAATTGAGTTAGTCGGTCCAAGAGCAAATGTTGACCGACTAGATTATCAACTAGTCGGTCACCAAACGTTCTTAGACCGACTAACGATAAACAGTAGCTCAGGAGAAAATTGGCATGTACAGTAAAGCTCAACTAGTCGGTCAAAGAAGCATCACTGACCGACTAGTTCACAAACTAGTCGGTCGGTGAGTCAACGTAGACCGACTAACTGTAAACAATACTGAACAAGAAAAGATTAACTCAAACTAGTCGGTCCAAGAAGCTTTGCTGACCGACTAGATCACCATCTAGTCGGTCAGTACTTCTTCTTGTACCAACTAACATGCACAAACAAGTCTGAATCGAAGCGCGATGCTTCGAGGAAGTTAGAATGGACTTGAACTAAGATCCTAGAGCTACGATATGAGCGTTATGAAGATAGAATCGTAAGATATACTCAAGGCTTAACATTCTATAGATCGAAGCTAAAAGACTATAAATAAAACCTTAATGAACGGTCTTCGAGAGCTTCGATCAATTCTTCATGACTTCAAAAACGGTCCAAGAGCTTCAACGAAGCTTTAGGCAATGAATACGAGCTTTGAGAAGTCTTGAGATGTCTCTTTGATTGTTCTCGTGAATTTGGCGACGATCTCCAATACTGCGCTCACAAATTGTTAGTTCATGATATATTTATGTTTGCTCATCATCCAAAACCAAATCCGGGGAGTCCAATACTCAACATTCTCCCCCTTTTTGGTGATGACAAACCAACATAAATAATAATCAAAAATAATGAACTAAATGGAATATACTTACTCCCTCTGCATTGATGACACATTAGTTCCATATGAAATAATAAGCACATACATCAAGCAGACGAGGAAAGCAAAAATTCAAATCCGATATTTGAAATTTACCATTTTTATATCTTAACTCCCCCTGAATCTAACATATCAAATTAGATTCATGGTTAATTATCATTTAGCACATGCCATTATTATATCTCTCCCCCTTTGGCATAATCCAAAAAGAGCGGGTGACAACAAATCATGGCCAAATAATTCATTAAGCATGTGAGTCTAAGAATACGACCACGTTTCATATGACACCAAAATAACATTCGAATAAAATCAAAGCGTGTCAATGAGACCATAGTCGAAAATCGAAAACTTAAATCATCAAAATATCAAATGTAAATTCACTTATTGATGAAATGAATTTACTCTCCAATATCAACATTTATAGCTATTTTAGTACATGGAAAACAATTCTATGTTTTCATACAACTAAAGCTATTGAATCAAAATAAATCGTCGAGCGACGAAATCAATATCAGAGACATACATAAAATGTGCACAAAGGAATGAACCATCAGAAGAGTGGTGCACATCATAGAATATCAAATGTCACAATATCGATCGAAAATGAACATAAAGTAAAAGCACATCAAAACTAAGTGAAGTGTGCGATGAGAAGTGACAAGGTGATAAAAGTAATACGAAAATCATCATAATAACTTTTAAAACATGTCATGCCAAAAATAGATATGAATTTCAAAGCATTTATGACATTCACAATTCTATCATGCTAGGAGAAACAAAATGATACCAATGTAAAGAAATAGATTCTAACCAAGCATGCATTCAACCCTCATGGATACCAAATGTAATATCATACTTACAACATTAAGCTCCCCCTACATTGGTGCATTACCTAAGCACCATCAACTCCGTTTGAATGAAAGTCTTCGCAAATCGAGGAGTTGGTAGGGTTGGTATCCCACGGTGGATTGAACCTAGAAAACTTCATTTTGGTATCCAAAAATCCTTTTGGATCCAATGGGTTAGACAACAAATTTGAAATACGAAATTAAAATAATTGTAACCCATGAGTTAATGTAATCAAAATCATTTTTATAATCAAATGCCTTGGTACCCATAACATGATCATAAACTCATGGTACCAAGCATTGAAGAGTTAAAGGAACTAACCCTTCGGAAACCAAGTCCAAGAGGAACTTGACTTTCCAACATAATCATCATTCAAAATAACATCATTAATATAGGATTGCACATAAACATTCATATCATGATTGCTAGTGTTCTTGGGACCCCAAATAGTGTAAATTTTGGGAATCCTCTTCCTAGTGGTTGCATGTGGCCTAGGAGCATGAGATCTAGCAATAGCATTATGATGAGCATGAGATCCATGATGTGGGGTAGCATACATACGTGGATAAGCATGAGGTGTGTATGCATGAGGATGATTATGAGAGAAGGCATTCACATGTGGATTAGATGTGTGAACATAAGCATTAGGATGTGCATGAGCATGATTACGTGCATGTGGGTGTCTCATATGAGTGTTTGCACGTGCTCGTGGGTGCGGAGCATAAAAATCATCATTAATATGAACCGGTGGAGTAGGATGTGTGTTCCTACGTAGCATAGCATGTGAGTACAAAAATGCATGACCCCTCTTTGGAGGTCTACCCAAAGTGGGTTTCTTTCCAATCGGGGGTGTGTACGAAGTGGAAGCACTATTGGTAGGAGAACTACCAATGGGGTGTTTGCTCCCACTCGTCGAGGCATCGGATGTCGGCCTAACAAAGGTGGTAGGCGATTTGGATGAGTCTCTCATCTTATACCCCAAGCCAATGTGGTGTTTGGCCGGAAGTAAGTCATTTAGGATATTATCCAAATGGCCCTTACCTTTATTGAAATCATTGATACGGCCTAACGTGCACTCATACTTCTCTTTGAGAGAATGCAAAGAAGCATCCAAAATGGATACTTGCGATGTGAGTGCATAAACACGTGATTTGAGATTCTTATTCTCAATACTCAAAGTTGAGTTTTGAGACGTCAAATCCGCTATCACATGTTCATCCGAATCCTCAACAAGAACATGCTCAAGTTGAGATTTGAGGGACTTCACCTCATTTCTCAATAAGCCATTATGAGTAAGCAAACTTGCTTTCTCATTGGCGAGAGTCTCAACAATGGTGTCATTGTTGGTGATGGTAGACTTAGGAGAGGTTTGGAGGCTAACAAGTTCATCTTTGGTCTTATTATATCTATCTACTAATTTAGTAAATTTAGACCAAATTTCCTGGTTTGCTAACCTCATTTCATCAATAGTAGGTTCTCCGCTTTCATCCTCGCTACCATCCTCGCTTTCATCCTCGCTATCATCGAATGAGGACTTTCGATCTTTTGCCTCATTAGCCATGAAGCAAAGTTTTGCTTTCTCCACATGTCCAACATCCGACTCTCCACTTGAGGAATCCTCCTCGGAGTCAGTGAATGTGCCAACAAGTCCTTTCTTGCACTTTCTCGACTTGTCGTACTTCGATGCTTTCCCCTTCTCCTTGTGTTTGTAGAGAGGACAATCCGGTTTGATGTGTACTGGCTTGTTGCATTTATAACACACGGGAGTAGAAGCATTAGTCGAACTAACTTTAGATTTATTCAAAGATATACCTTCTCGGAGGAATCGATCGAACTTCCTTGCCATACGGGCAATGGATTCCATGTCCAATTCGTCTTCCGATTCTTCATCATCGGTAGATGGTGCGGCCTTGAAGGCAATCGCCTTTTTCTTTGGCTCATCTTGCTTCAAGTATGCTTTCATCTTTTCCTTCATTCGGATCTTACTATCCTTGCGTACCTCGTAAGACAACAAGGTACCCATTAGTTGTATGACGGTATATTTATTCATGTCGTTACCTTCCTCGATGGCGAAGGTACGCTTTTCCCAATATGAAGGAAGACCGTCGATAATCTTCGCGACTTTTTCCTTTTCGGTATAGACCTTCCCAAGAGCTTCCAAGTCGTTTGATATATCCACGAAGCGAGCGTAATATTCCTTCATGGTTTCCCCCTGCTCCATATGAAACAACTCAAATTCTTTATTAGCAACGACAAGTTTAGAATCTTTTACCGTACTCGATCCTTCGTGCAATATGAGGAGTTGGTTCCATATTTGATATGCACTCTTACATGTGCATATCTTGTTGAAGTCCTCGGGCTCCAACGCACAATTCAAGGCATTCATTGCCTTGGCATTGGCTACTTCCGCGGCGACCTCCGCGGGAGTCCACTTCGCGAAATCTTCTTCGGAAGGCTCGATATACTCCGTCATGGTGGCTCTCCATAGTGAAGTGCTCAGGAGGAAAATTTGCATCCGGCATTTCCAGTACCCGTAGTTGGTACCGTTGAAGTGTGGAGGCCTGATTGAGGATAGTCCTTCCATAACTGAAGAAGCTCCATTGCGGTTCTTGAAGACGTTGTAGTCGTTGTTCGTCATAGCTTTGAACTTAGGCTATGTGTAGCTTTGAACCTTGGCTCTGATACCAATTGTAGTGCCCTAGGAAGCGACTGCACATGTACTAGAGGGGGGGTGAATAGTACTTTTAAATAATAAGGAGTGTTATTCCTAATTATCGTGCAATTAACAAACAACGATACGGAAGAACTACAATCAAGAATAAATGCAAACGCAAACACAATGGTTTAATGGGTTCGGATCCACCCAAGTCTCCCCGACTTGTTCCCGGTGATCCTACGTCCCAATCACCCGGATCCCTTCCGGATACTTGAGTTAGAAACCCTAACTCAAGATTTCCAATATGCCCACTTGCGAAAACCTCACAAGTGCAATCGACCTACAATCGATGACCGTGAATCCCACAACCCGGGATCACGCAAAACCTCTCACAACCGAGAGTATACAAGTCAAATATAACTGAAATGAAATGCTTACCAACAAAATACCTATGCCTTGAGATTTCTTACCAAATTAGGGCAAAGATGATTTTGATGGAGGAAGAGTCACCAAACCCTAGCTTCAAGAAGATGACCAACAATGGAAGCCTAGGGATGAGATGGATGACCTAGAAACAAGCCCTTGGCTTGGAAGGCTCACACCCAATGAATCTCTCTTGAGGAATGAGAGTGAGGGAGAGATTCTTGAGAATGGGAGAGCTTGAAGATGAGAGTTGAAAGCTTCTCTTTGAATCAATGGAGCTCTGGAAATAGCAGCCTTAGATCCTATGAAATAACCCCTCCGGGTATTTAAAGGATCAAGGGAAAAGAGAGAAAGAAACGTCGCTTTCAAAACTCCAACGGATCTAAATCTGAAGCAGACTAGTCGGTCTAAGAAGGATCATTGACCGACTAGTTCATCAACTAGTCGGTCGGTGATTCAATATGGACCGACTAAGAGGTGAACAGTGAACAGATTGAATTTCAGACCTAGAAATCTAGTCGGTTCAAGAAGACTGTCTGACCGACTAGTTTCACAACCAGTCGGTCGGTCAGTGAACTTAGACCGACTAAGAGTCAAAAATAAATAGTCTGAATAAAAATTGAGTTAGTCGGTCCAAGAGCAAATGTTGACCGACTAGATTATCAACTAGTCGGTCACCAAACGTTCTTAGACCGACTAACGATAAACAGTAGCTCAGGAGAAAATTGGCATGTACAGTAAAGCTCAACTAGTCGGTCAAAGAAGCATCACTGACCGACTAGTTCACAAACTAGTCGGTCGGTGAGTCAACGTAGACCGACTAACTGTAAACAATACTGAACAAGAAAAGATTAACTCAAACTAGTCAGTCCAAGAAGCTTTGCTGACCGACTAGATCACCATCTAGTCGGTCAGTACTTCTTCTTGTACCAACTAACATGCACAGACAAGTCCGAATCGAAGCGCGATGCTTCGAGGAAGTTAGAATGGACTTGAACTAAGATCCTAGAGCTACGATATGAGCGTTATGAAGATAGAATCGTAAGATATACTCAAGGCTTAACATTCTATAGATCGAAGCTAAAAGACTATAAATAAAACCTTAATGAACGGTCTTCGAGAGCTTCGATCAATTCTTCATGACTTCAAAAACGGTCCAAGAGCTTCAACGAAGCTTTAGGCAATGAATACGAGCTTTGAGAAGTCTTGAGATGTCTCTTTGATTGTTCTCGTGAATTTGGCGACGATCTCCAATACTGCGCTCACAAATTGTTAGTTCATGATATATTTATGTTTGCTCATCATCCAAAACCAAATCCGGGGAGTCCAATACTCAACATTCTGTTGCTTGAGGAGACAGTTGATAATGGGATCATGAGTGGCGGGAGGAGTGGACAACGGTTATGGCTATTTATGAGGAATAATCGTGTCACTATAATTGGTAACCGTTATTCCCTAACGTCACTGAACAGAGACTTACGTCTATAAATATAGGAGAGACAAACAGAAGAAGGGACAGACTCCGAAGGTACGAGACACCTGACATTCTGACACTTTATTTCTCTCCACTCTTATATTTCTTCCTCCGTATTAGCTTGAGGTGACTAACTCGAGACAAGCCCACGTGGGTCGATCTTGACAGCCCCGAGCCTTTCTTAAGTCCCAAACTAACTTAAGCATTTGAGGGGATTTGGATAGGAACCCCGATCCGACCCCCTGACGATTTCTGTGGTGCAGGAAGCTCGCGGTCGATCCAACAGGAAGGTCAAACGGTCATCCCATTCGACTGATCGATCGATCGAGCTCCATCTCGACGCTCTCATCATACTCTGCTCAACCTTCATCGACCTGGTTCTACCAATTGAGGGTCCAACTTCATCAGCTGAAGAGGCTCCACTTTGACAGACGAGTCAACATCAGCTCCACCTTCAGTTTGGCAGAACCCATCCGTCAACATATGGCACCGTCTTTGGGAAGCATCAGTTTACATCCTAAGGCAACCAAAGCCACATGTTGACTGGACCCAACAAGACTGGACTGACCTTTGGTCCAAACGACAACACCAGCCCACTCCTTGGTCTAATCGAGAGCACATTGAACGAGAATGTTCAAATTGAAGACACTGAGGATTCTGGGTCTTCGTCGAAAGAACCAAACATTTGAATGGTGACTCAGGAGCAATTCGACAAGTTTGCTTGGCAGATCGAAACAAGCATCGCCGTATTAGCTGCAACTATGCAACAAAACATCGAGTGTTCACAACATGTGGCCGAGAATCTGCCACCTCCCAATCGGACGCAAACATCAGGGTAGGAGCAAGCTACTCCCAGAAACCAAAGGCCTGGCAAACAAGGACCTGGGCGACAGGTCAATCGGCAGCTCAATACCACTCATACATCTCAATGGATAGGGGAGCTGACAAACAATAACCACACCTCCAGACATCTCATGGGTCCGGAACCCTCCAACAACGGGCGGATCTCCCGTAGCCGTGTTGATCAAGTAAAAGATCATCTCACCCAAGGTCGCAGTCCCCCCAAGCTTATGACTGGCACGAAGAGAAAGGAGAGGGAAAAATCCATATCCATTCTTCCAGTGCCACTTATCAACATCGTAGGGAGGAACAAGTTCCACTTTCCCTTCCAGCTAACCGGCACACTCCTTTGAAGAAGAACATCATGTCCGCTCCACGGGTCTTCAAAATTCCACCCTTGTAGATGTATGACTGCATGGGTGACCCATGGGAGCACGCACGTCTATTTCAGAGCATGATAGAGTTACATGGAGCCGACGAGCCATACCTCTAACGAACCGTCTATACCAAATTGACAAAGACGATAGACAGATGGTACAACAGATTGATCGATGATAGCATCAGGTCATATGACGAGTTATCTGAAATTTTTAAGGCAATTCGTTGCAGGGAGATGCCCAAAGCGAAAGTCGTCTCACCTCTTCACTTTGAAGTATGGTGAGAAGGAGTCGATCCGAGATTTCGTTCAGTGTTTCAACAAAGAGAGATTACAAGTTGAGAATGTCCCGAATGCTACTATCATAGGATCCCTTACCCAAGAAGTCTGAAATGAAGATCTGCTGAAGTCATTGCATCAATTCCCGCCGAGCAATCTCATGGAGCTGTTCAACACGACAAACTGTTTCATAACCTTGGAGGAAGCACTTACCGCTGCAAAGAAAAACACCCCTAAGCACCATGAAGAAACAAGGTAAGCTACACGAACTCGAGGAAACCACCGTCAGGAACCACGAGATCAACGCCAAAGAGACAAGAGTCCTCTGAGCAAGAAACGCCCTGCTAAAGATACTTATGTCAGGTCTGAAGGGTTTTCTGGGTCCTTAAGGCAATAAAATCGACGTTCGGCCTAAATCGGACGGACGACAAGATCAAATAAGCAGCGAAAAAACAAATTTAAAACTAATTTAAATCAAGCCCTAAAGAAACAACCCTAGCCAGAATCTCTACTATCCCGGGGTTAGGTCCGACCAACCCTTGAGGATAGATCTATCAACCTATTTGCAATTATAAACGCCTGAATATTTAAACTACATATCTTTCACTTATTTCTGCAGAATACGAAGCGTCGTTTTCAACAACATTTCTTTGGCCATGCGCCGCTTTTCCCAAGCCGAACCGCGTCTCGAGCCGCACCTCATCCTGAGCCGAACCGCTTTCCGAACCACAACGCGTCCCAAGGCGAGCAACACCCTTGTCGCCGAGCCAACCACACATCGAAGAAAGTTTCACCTTGAGTGGATCCTCCGTCAAGACTTTGGATTCGATCCGAACTCCTTCGTAGTTTTGCTAGAGCCCGATCAGGAGCAAGGAAGAATTTGGGAGAAGAGAGGATATTAATTTTAAGTCTCAATCCGAGCGTGCTCAAAAATTTTCGGAGCTACTCGAATTGAAGACTTGGTGCATGTTTGAAGGAGGGGTAGGCCCCTATTTATATAGGCAGCTGACCCCTACACTTCTCTCTATTTCCGATGTGGGACTAAACGCGTTGGAGGAGAAACTTAACTTTTAGTTTAACCTTCACTAAGGCCAAACTTTAATGAATTTTCCCTCCCTAACCATTGAGCTCCAAGAACGATGTCACACATCATTGCGAAGAGGGTTGAATGGTGAATGCGTAAGAAGAAACGGTACTCCAATCCGAGTTCGTTTGACCCTTCAAACGACATCTCAAACTTGGCCCAAAACAGTGTATGTCGCAAAAAAAATGCAGCCGCCAAAGCTATAAGGGTTTGAAACCTATGTGGGGCCCACTGGGTGGGCCCCAAGGGCAGCTTCCGCTGGGGCGTGCAAGGCACGCTCCCAGTGGGTGCATGCATACGAGTGATGTGCACGCGCCTGCATTTAACGGACGGGGCCCCGCCCGCATGAAGCGGGCGGCCCCGCCTACATGGGCGCGGGCGCCTGCCTGCCATGCGGGTCAGGCGCCTGCCTAGCGGGCGTCGGGCGAGCGCCGACCTACAATGCCCAAAAAGGGCTATTGCAACGTTTGGCTCTATCTTTTGCGTTTGGAGACCGTTTTCGACGCCGTTCGAACCTGCGTTTAGATCGGGACGATCCCGTCATCCACGTACCCATCATATGAGTACATCCTACATATGAAAAAACCATTTTCATCAAATACAATTGAACTGAGGGCATACATCCCTCAACATCTCCCACTTGCACTCAGGATCATTTATCCCAAATATCAAAGCTAACTGCAGCCTCTTTGTAATTTTATATCTCTTGCATCAAATGCATTTTCTCCCTAATCCTATCTATTACTTGACGAAGGTCTCACTCTGTGTGAGACCCTACAGCCTGACCCTACTACAGGTGGGTCTTGAAACCCTAGACGGCAGTGACCATGAGTAGCAGGTGTCGTCCTGTTTCGGTATCATACTTATGTGGTTAACTCATTGACATAAGTATTATCGGGACCACCCTGACTGTGGCTGTGATGAATACCGCAGTTTTAGTCTTTTTGTGAAAACTATGCCACTTAGTCAATCCTAGGGTATGGTCAACTATCAACCCTACTAGCTTGAACTTGGTTAGTCTTCATCGATCTTTAGTCAAATAATGTTAAACTTCTTCCAACATACACTGGCCAGAGTTTTCACTAAAGATCGAACTAACACTGCGGCACTAACTCCCTATTGACGGGAGAGACGAATCCTCTCTTGGTCATTACTCTCCTCGCACGTTTCAAGTGTCACCCAACCAAAAGTCCTTTCAACGGGGATTTCTCGAGGCTAGATCAGTGATCTAAGAGACACCGTTCACGCATAGGTTTGTACAATGACCTCAATTCAAAAGACCAACTTGCCTATCATCACTAAGAGTTATCATTGACAGATTGGTCAATATTAATCATATGATAACTCTCGTTAGGTCGTTCAGTGAACTCATTCTCCAATGAGCACATGTGTCTCGTCTTCGACTTCGCCAAGTAAAACGATCATTAGATCATCATCACCATCACATGGTGAAGTCTAAGATACAATGGTCTATCTGATGTGTTGATATCCTTTTCTCGAAACATCTATGACCACGAACGTTTTTAGACCTATGCTAAATTGGTCAAACACTTCTCCATGATCAAGATCTCCATCTTGATACATATTTGACCTTGCATTAAGTCTCATGACTATACCTACGTTCTAGTGAATACTATATTATTATTAACCTAGGTAAATTCTTACCAAACGGCTTACTATTATTACGAACAAAATATTTGTATATATACACAGGGATCAATTTGCCTCAATGGCATACCCATCTCTCAATATCTCCCACTTGCACTCAGACCCATTTATCCCGGTATCTCAAACCGCATTTACACATAAGTCTCTATGTGGTAGAGTCTTCGTGAGTGGATCTACTAAACCGTCTTCAGTATAGACTTAAGGGGTTCTATGTTTCTGCTTGATCACGGATTTGAATCTCATCCAAATCGTTCCTTAGTACTCTTGGAATCCATAAAATTTTTCTTGCCTGGATCTCATCCAGATTCTCATCCTCGACGAGCATAATTCAAAAATAATCACTGGGTATCAGGATGGTTTATTATTGTTTCTGATAAAGTGTCAAACTCTTTGACCGCTTTGTCAAACCATATGTTCCAGCTCCTTGATGCCTCGCATGCCTTTTATTTGCTCACACTGACCTTGAAAACTCTATAAGTTTGTTCTTCTAAATCATATTTAGAACACACACACACACACACACACACACAAACACACACATCCAGTTTTCGTGGTCATCTGAGCATTTACATCGAGTCTGATACGAATAGATCTGTACACAGCTGTTGGCGAGAAAATTTCATCACAATCCGTTTATAAGAGTTCTAATGATAACCATTCTCAACCAGCATAACGTGTACTTTACTATTTTCCATCTGCACTAATCTTCTATCTCGAAGATTCATTTGCAGAAACACTTTCCTTTGGCACGTAAACTAATGTTCATATTTTATTTACGTGCACGGACCTTTTTCGGATTGCATCAAGCCATTTCTTAGAGTCACTACTCTGAATGGCATCTTGGAAGTTGTCTAGGCCATCATCAACTACGATGTCTTACTCGACTTTTTGTCTCACGAGACTCGAGTAATCATTTAGCTTCCTAACCATTAATTTTAGAAATATCATATTGATAAGATCCTCACAGAACCTTATGAAGAACCTAGGAATTACTATCTAGGACTTAACCCAGAGGGAGGATTGTAACTCAGAGTCACTTGCCATGCATCGCACCATGTCTAACAAAGTATGATTCATGCTCTCCAACACACCGATGTGTTAAGAGACTTGACCTGAGAGAAAATCACATTTTCTTTTAATTACGCAAGAATTATATAGCTAAGTATTCGAATCATCGATCTGATCAAGCAGTTCAAATACTTCTGTTACTGTGTACTCTATTTTATCAGACTTCTGTTTCATCAAGAACACATGTCGTAATGAAATAAATATAACATATCTAGGCTAATTTAGACTTGGGTCTGGATACATCCGCATGTATAAGACCGTGACTCATTCTCCCACTGTCTTACAGAAGGAGTTTGGCCATCATACCTATGAGACAAGACTTACAAGTGTCTTTCGACTCATAATACGAAAGATCAAAAATTCTCTTTATGTGACTTGTCAAGTCTGTTCTCATCGGTACGGCCTAGTCTATTTTCCATAGACAAGTTTTCTTTAGCTTGCGCATTCATGTATTACCACTTAATATAATATCATTAGACAAATTACTCACACAAAAATATTGCTTCAGAAGCAAGGTAACGACATTCGCCAAAATGTGTTAGACGTCCTGTAATGCCCTACAAGCTACTGCACAAGTACTAGAGGGGGGGTAAATAGTACTTTAAAAATAACAAGGAGTATAATTCCTAATTATAGTGCAAACAACTACCAAAACAATTTGCGGAAGCTTAAATTGAATGACAACAACAAAATTAACAATGCTAACAAGAGATGTTAATGGGTTCGGATCCACCCAAGTCTCCCCGACTTGTTCCCGGTGATCCTACGTCCCAACCACCCGGATCCCTTCCGGATACTTAGGTTAGAAACCCTAACCCAAGATTTCCACTATGATATCTTGTCAAATCATACATGCAATGGCAATAGTGAATCCCACAAACCGGGATCACAACCTTCTCTCACAACCGAGAGAATCAATCAAGCAATATAAACAAGTTTATAATGAAATAAACAATCTTACCACAAAATCCTATACCTTGAGTTTTTCTTACCAAATAGGTGAAAGGAAGGATTTGAGGAAGATGAAGTCACCAAGACCTAGCACCAAGGAAATGACCAGCAATAGGTGCCTAGGAGTGATTTGGAGACTTGATTCAAGCTAGAGCTTGAAGGGGCTCACCAAGAACAAGCTTCTCTCAATATGGATTCTAGATCTAGAAAGTGAGAGAATGAGTTTCTTGTGAGGAAGAGAGCTTTAGAAATGAGTGAGAATGGCTATCTCTTTCTATCTCAATGAATCTCTTAATGGCAGCTCTTACCTAGAGAGAAATGACCTAGGTTCGTATTTATAGGGTCCCATAAAAACAAGTTAGGTCAATTCCCAACGGATAGAAATCTGAGGAAACTAGTCGGTCAAAGAACAACCACTGACCGACTAGTTCATCAACTAGTCGGTCAGTCAAACAACATGGACCGACTAAGTGAGGAACTGAGAAGAGATAGAAATTCAGACCTAGAAATCTAGTCGGTCCAAGAAGACATTCTGACCGACTAGTTTCACAACTAATCGGTCAGTCAGTGAACGTAGACCGACTAAGAGGCAAAGTGAAATAGTCTGAATACAAATTGACTTAGTCGGTCCAAGAACAAAAGTTGACCGACTAGATTGTCAACTAGTCGGTCACTAAACGTTCTTAGACCGACTAACGATAAACAGTAGCTTAGGAGAAATTTAGCATGTACAGTAAATCACAACTAGTCGGTCAAAGAAGCATCACTGACCGACTAGTTCACAAACTAGTCGGTCGGTGAGTCAACGTAGACCGACTAACTGTAAACAGTAAGGTGCAAGAAATTAAGGAAGCAAACTAGTCGGTCCAAGAAGCTCTTCTGACCGACTAGATCACCATCTAGTCGGTCAGTACTTCTTCTTGTACCAACTAATATGCACAAACAAGTCCGAATCGAAGCGCGACGCTTCGAGGAAGTTAGAATGAATTTGTACTAAGATCCTAGAGCTACGATATGAGCGTTATGAAGATAGAATCGTAAGATATACTCAAGGCTTAACATTCTATAGATCGAAGCTAAAAGACTATAAATAAAACCTTAAAGAATGGTCTTCGAGAGCTTCGATTAATTCTTCATGACTTCCAAAACGGTCCAAGAGCTTCAACGAAGCTTTAGGCAATGAATACGTGCTTTGAGAAGTCTTGAGATGTCGCTTTGATTGTTCTCGTGAATTTGGCGACGATCTCCAATACTGCGCTCACAATTTGTTAGTTCATGAATTATTTATGTTTGCTCATCATCCAAAACCAAACCCGGGGAGTCCAATATTCAACACGTCCTCTATGGTCCAAGAAACAACAATTGCTCCTTTTTCCAACACGTAGACAATCTATTCCGTTTGTTTAACGATTATCCTGAAACCGTGACATCAAATATGTCACATTTTCAGTTCCTCCTACTTTTGCCTTTACTAATGACAGAAAAATCTTTCTTTCTTAATTGACTTTCCTTAATGCCTTCTTCCTTTCTAAATCTCATTTAGATATTACACGTCTCAACATAAATAATAGCCGTGCAAACATCTCATGTATCCAAACGCTTGAGCTTTGCAACCTTGAGTGTGCTCAACAAGTTGCTCGTCTCAAGATCCGGTTGGGATACATAGTCTTGTACCGCTAATGCACTCATCAAATATGTTATTTGCAATTATAAAGTGCATATGATGCATCATGTTTCTCCATCATATGGAGGTTTTAATTAAAATATTAAAATTGTCGTTTTCCCATGCAATGTTATTATTTTCGAAAATTGTTTTTGAAAATTTAGTTCCTGATAATTATATGATAATTATTGTTGTAACTTTATTATAAGATTATTTTAGTTGCGCGTGTTAATAACAAAATTTTATGTGATAAAATTTTTGTATCTTTAATGATTATATAATATTTCTTGTTAATTATATAATAATACAAGAAGAACTATTAGGTTAGCCATTAAAAGCTTTCTGAAAATTATAAGATAACTTTTTGATTAGGTTAGCCATTAATAATTTCGAATTTTAGGATTCAACTAGTTGATAGGATTAACTAGTTTTACTGAAGCCATTTCTAGTCGATGGCATACATATGAAATATTAGTTTCCTTCAATGGATCATGATCTGGTCTGGCGTTTGTTGATTAGTGTTGTGGATCATCCTAGCTCGACTAGGGATAGTGATCCTGGCCTAGCCAAATCCCTGGCCATGTTCCACTGAACCGCAAGGATGTGAGTTATGATTATGTGAAACCATCAATTACATCTAGTCAATTACATTTAAAATCTTCTTCAAGATTAGCTTATTTTAGAGGTTGGCAACTATAGGTTCTATGTTATAGTTGTTGAGCACACTCAAGTTATGTCATAGCTACTTTATGGAAACCAACGTCTCATTACATGAGATGTAGTCTAGTCTTAACCCAAATCGTCGCGTCATGCACATACACCGAGCGCCGGCGTAAGTTAGGCTAAACACGAAAACAATGGTCTGACTAGACTGGTCATTGTGATTTGTATGAGCACACTCATGATCATAAGTGGCTAGGGGTAAAAACCTATACGGGAATCATATATGATATGATTGATGAAGAGCCATCTATCAATCGCATAGTCAATCAATTTGTTGAGCACGCTCAAGGTTGTGAGGCTCATGGTGGTTTGATATCTTTCCCATTTAATTTAATTTATTTAAATCGTTCATTATTATGGCTAAAAATGATCGCCAAAATAGTGGGAGGATATAGTTAGATACAAGACATTCTATCTATATTTAAAATTGAACATTTGCTAAACTAGGGTAGTTCTATGTTTACCGATGGAATCCAAAACATAATATCCTAAGAGAATAAGAATACTGGTGACAATGGTTGGTTAAAGGAATATCGGCTCAAATTCTAATCGATAGACTAAACTGCGGGGAGGGGCCCACAACGGTCGGTGACTTGGGTGCCACCGGCGGGTCCGTGGGTTGGGTTTATTATTATTATTATTATTAGGTTGTTTTTACGAACTCTAAAAATAGGGGTTTTGATGTACTTCCCCAGGATCGACTGTAGAAAGTCTCCATCTTTGATCTAGGAGAACAAACCTCGATTTTTTTGGTCCGATCTTACAAGATCGATGTTGTATGCAACATGATCATGATAAAAATTAGATTTTTTATTTGTAAAAATACCTCTAGATTCGCCTTTCAGATCTAGTGATGTTGAAATGCGTACGCAAGGGTTGTATCTGGTTCCTCAACGTCCGAGCAGTTACGATCTTTCGATCATCCGTTGTCCGCGAAGGCTTCTGCAACGATCCAATCTTTCTATCTAAGATGGTACAACGTGCTGATAACGTGTTATGAAGCGTAGCCTTCTGGGATAGACCCCTTGACTTTATTTATAAGGAAATAGAGAGTCATATATGGATAAGATACAGTCTCTCAAATATATACAATCTCTTACACATCATTATCTATTTACAACACTGTATTTCTATTTTATCTCAATTTACAAAATTAGTTGTTTTAATAAAAATTCTCGTCCACCAACCAAAAATTTCTCCCTTATTTTTTAATCCCGTCCGTTCTCCGGTTCAAGAACCCCCGATATTTTTCAGACAGACAAACCCTTACCTTTTTTAACGTTTTCTAACAATTGGGAATGAGCTCGAGGGAGAAGGAGTCGGATTTGGAATCGACGACGTCGATCTCGATCACGAGGACGATCAACGGCTCCCACGAGTTCACAATCAACGGTTACTCGCTGGCGAAGGGCATCGGCATCGGAAAGTACATATCCTCCGACGTATTTTCAGTCGGCGGCTACGACTGGGCCGTCTATTTCTACCCTGACGGCAAGAACCCCGAGGACCGCGCGGCCTATGTCTCCCTCTTTATAGCCCTCGCCGGCGAGGGCACCGACGTCCGAGCCCTCTTCGAGCTCACCCTCCTCGATCGCTCCGGCAAGGATAACCACAAGGTCCACACTCACTTCGGCCGGAATCTTGACGGTGGACCCTACACCCTCAAGTACCGAGGCAGCATGTGGTGAGTCTAGTTGTTTGATTTCTGGATGATGGTAGAGTTCTAATTTCAGTTTCAGCTCCGTTGCCAACATCAGTCTAGCAATGTAGAAAAAAAGTGAAAATAAAACGAGTCTTTTAGATTTGTTTTGCAGCATCATCCGATAATAGTTCAATGGGAGTTGGATAGTTTTTTGTGTGTAAAACTCCTACCTTTCATCCTTATGTTCTTTGATGCCTATGATGAATGTATCCAAACACCAATTTTGAAGCCTTTCGTGCCGCTACTCGTGCAATCAGCTTATGCTCAGTCCTTACATATATCTTATCCGCATGCTTTATCATTCCCTTATCACTATAGTGTTTGTGCATTAAAATTTTTGAACTGTAACACACATGCACGCCCACACAATACTTATACATGCAATCCTGCATTGGATAGTCATATTTTCGTTGGGCTTAGGATAATGAAAGTCCAAGTGATCAGATAATGAGAAGATGCTTATTGATCATGTAGTTTACACTTATGAAAAAGCAAGAATTTAGAAGTTGTCTGAGACTGCCTCCCCCCCCCCCCCCCCCCCCCCCCCCCCCCCGGGGGGGGGGGATAGAATGGTGGTGATGGTAGTGGTTTTTTTGTTGCGTGTGTGAGATTGACCACCCACACTCACCCCGAGTCATGGACAGCTTTGCTATAATGATATGTATTCTAGAAGTTGTATTTGACTGGAGGGGGGAATCTAGATTGGTGGTGGTGGTGGTGGTTTTTTTGTTGTGTGTGTGTGTGTGACTGGGCCCCCCCACGCACACCCCAAGTCATGGATAGCTTTGCTATAGAGATGTATTCTACATGTATGCCATATGCCAAAGAGCCAAATGAACATGGTTTCTGAAATTTCCAAATTTGTACAACTCTCTGATAGATTGTGCTCAGTGCTGTTCTAATGAAGCACATCATATGTTTTTGGATTTTTCAACATAGTTTCTTATGCCTATATATAAGATGTTCTTAATAAATATCATGTTAATCAGATTTGGGTAGTCTTCTTAACGTAAATCTGGGAATATGGTATTCATGTTTCTATGTTGTATCCTCTATATTTATATAATAGTTGAAACTTGAAATGAATAAGCGTTAAAGGATCCAATTTTACACACTAATATAGAATGGAGGTTACGACAGCTTTTAATGATTGTTATAGGAATTTTATTCAATGGGCTTGGATTAGTATTCTTTCACGTAGAATCATCCAATGGTTAAAATGGATATTCTTTAAGGGATTCATTTTGACACTAATCGATATGGATGGTTTACCAAATTTGATGATTAATGTAAGAATATTACTTAATGGGCTTTGATCAGTGGTTTATTCTTATAAGGGGGATTGTTTGAAGAAAGTAAATTCACTACCATGATTTTAGAAACATGTATGCACTTTCTAGCATTTTGTTGGAATAGAAAGAAATTCAATTCCATGTATACTTAGAAGTTAACAATTTACTATTAAAATATGGGGAATTGAAGACCATCCTTAACACAAGTGAAAGTCAGGTGGAAGAAACAATGAAGTAATCATTAGTAATCATTAGGCTGAAAGAATGGTTAGTGGCTCACATACCTCTTATTGCATCAAGCATGATTGGAATTGAAGTTATTTTGTCATCTTGATGATCATCACTGGCATCATCTAAGATCTCTTTCCTAAACATGGATTTGATATGAAGTGCAAGCAAGCTCCACAAAAAATTGATAAACTTTATAATGAATGTCCATTCATGAACCGTCTAAAAGCTTTGATGCCAAAATTCTTAGGTAAAAAAGTAGTATGCCAATGTCAATGGTTGCTGTAAGGGAACCATCATTGACTATGCTGTGTAGGTATGCAGCTAAGGAGGATTCCTATTTGAGACTATTAGGTTCTAAATGAAGCGATGAATGTGATATTTTGCCATAGGAATTTCACTGAGTAATGCATGCTATATGCTAGTGAGCCTGGCAAAATGTACTATATACATCAAATACTATATCCAAGATATCTCCAAGATATCGAATTTCATAAATATGAAAAAATTAATGAAATCATAACTCCTTTAATTATGATAGGATATTTAGATGTAATCCAAGAAGTTGATGCATTGACTTATGGCTTACTTTCTCTAATGACTGACATACTAAACATGGAGTTCTGTTCTCTCTAGCAACACAACGCACATCTTTCAAATAGAGGACTCTTCTGGCATATTTCTTCTAATTATCATATTTAAGAGTTAACATATATCTCTTTTGTAGTGAATTTCTATTATAACTCTCGATCAATGTTGAACATAGCGTAGGTCGCGACGTAACACTATGCCATTCAATAGCCAAAACCCATATGGTGTAGCATAAGCTTCATTCATTTTATTATTTTAATTTTTAAAATATAATTTTATCTGAATATTGTGTTAATGTATATGATAAATATTAGTCAAAATGTTGAAAATATGAAAAATTCTAATAAAAATTAGTTGAAGTTATACATAACTATCAAAATGATATTTGTAAAATCAACTGATCCACCATTATATAAAATTAAACATACTCACATATTACTAAATACAGAAGTACCTACACGAAAAATGTTATAAAAGTGTAATATATATCTTAAAGGTTAAACAACTCAATTAACTGCTACCAGTCTTATGTAAATTATGTAACAAATGAAGTTATTGCAATTTAAATTTTTAAAAAACAAGCTATATAAACTCCCTCGAACTCTCTTTGTCCCCCCAAACACTATGTCTATATTTATGTAAATTATGTAACAAATGAAGTTAATGCAATTTAAATTTTTTTTTAAAATAAGATATATAAACTCCTCGAACTCTCTTTTTCCCCCCAAACACTCTGTCTATATCTTTTTCTTTGCATCCCCTTCTATCTTACTCGATTTGTATCCCTTTCCTTCTCAGACACCCCTCCCTCCCAAGCGGACCTATGATGTGGGAGAGGGTATCCTAGAAGGGAGGGGTTCAGATCGAGGTAAGGATAGAGAGAGGAAGAGAGAAGCCGAACCACAATTTTTTTTGATGATCAAGTCGAACCACAAATTTTTTTGATGATCAATGTAGCCGATAATTGTTGTTGCGTCGATAGGAGAAAGTGAATCACCTTAGATCTGATCAAAGTCATCGTTGTCACCACCACAAGGGTTGCCAAGCACAATCAAATTTTTCAAGCCCTAATTGAACAAATTTTTCAAGCCCTAATTGAAGTAAAAATGGGTAAGTATAGCCTCATGTCTAATCGAAGTTTATATATATTTGTTCATGGTTTTTTAAATGTCGCTAAGCTATGATATTGTTATGTACGCTATAAGAAAATATCATAATGATACATCTGTATTTCCTTATGCTACGAGGCAAAATGGTGGTGCTTACATAACCAGTATTGGTGTTAACATTAGAGAAGAAGATGATGCATTAATTCTATTTGCTTCTTTATTTCCTTTATGAATTAAAAAGAATTATATAAATTTGGAAGATGTATATTATGCACTTTTGTCAATTGAGATGAAAAATATTGACAGGGAGACACATGGTATGAGTAAATTGCGTGACGAGTTTTAATAACAAGAAGAAAAAAGAAAAAAAAAAGGATTTCAAAATTCATAATAAGTATTTTTCAAGTATTAAATATCACTTTTATAAAGAGAAAGTGCATATAATGATATTTTACTAGCAATTACAAGAGAAGTTGTGAGAGTTAGGTCCAAAGGAAAATGCGTGCAAGAATCAGTTGCAAAATAGATGAAGCTTTAACATTTATATCTGAAGGCATTCTTTGCTCATTAAGTTCATGGATTTTGAATTTTGGAATCTTATTGCATTTGTGCCCTGATGGAAAGTAATTTGTAAACATAGTATTTGATTAATAAAGATTCAATGTTTTCAGCGGACAGAGTTTTGTAAGGGTTTCAACATAGGGACAGTTTTTTAACTGAGGAGAGGTTCAATGGTCTTATAAGAACATTCTCTGGCTTTCATCATGCACTAGAGTTAAGTAGGGATCATGCATCTCCCATGTGCTTTGTAATCTAATAGCTTTTGCTATTTCGCTAAAGGTATAGTGACGTAGCACAAAGCAAGAATAGATCTAGCATTCTAGGTATAACGTTTATGTGATGTGAAAAATAAAAAAATTGGGAAAAATTCTAAGGATTAGGACAAAACAAACTAAATATATGTTTGGCCCTATTGCCCTGACACCTTTCGTACACAAACTCAACTCCTTTGGAGAAAAAAGATTTAAAAGAAAGTTAGGATTCCCATTGAACCTAACTAGAATTTTCTCAAATCCAATTCATTGAAAATAAAGAGTACTGAATGCTTATTTATAAGTTAAACTACATGCATCATATGTGTAAATCACAATTACTAAAATAAAAAATCTCTAAAAATAGAATCTCATATACAACACATGATACTCGAAAATCAACAAAAACTTAAAATAAGCTAAAATACAAGCTAAGTCTAGAATCAGCTCGAGTACGATCTCCATCAATCTCTCTTAGTTGGTACAAACTCATCCTCCAGTTTTAAAAGAGAGCAAAATGTATACTCGTTGGTAGGCATCTTTAGAAGAATATTCAAGATCATGAAAACAATAACGCGGGTAAAATTTGTTGATCGATGGATATGAAAATCTGGAATGATGAAGGCAATATGCTAGATTGGCTCATTTGGTGCCGCCAATTAAAGTTCAAGCACAAGATGAACATGTGGCTCGTGCCCTAGATTGGGCCCGATCACAAGCTTAGATTCAAACGTGCTTAGACTCATGCAAGTGCTCTTGCTTGAGCTCACGCTCAGTCACATGCTCAAAATTGAACATGGGCCCTGACACTTGACTTTTGGTTATGACTTTACGGAAGGGTCTTGATCAGACTCTTGTTCATTTACTTGCTCCACAAACATGCTGAACGTATCATGAAAGTTTTGCATCTTTTTTCTTAATATCCCTAAAGGTGTCTTTTAGTGACTTTGAATCAAATGACAACATTTTGGTGGGAGCCTAGGAAGATATGTGTGTCAAAACTTGATTTCCATCATAACCAACATCGACAAGGCTTATGAATTTTTTCCTACCAAATAAGTGATTTTTCATCTAACTTGTGTTAAGCACATCAAAATTTGTTCTTATCAGTTAGGTCGTAGCAATAGGGAAAAATATTTTGGCTATGATTTCCACTCATAATCTTAAATTCTTCAAAATTGAGATCTTGTAAAATTTACGATGTTCTTTTTAATGAAGTTAGGTCGTAGCAATAGGGAAAAATATTTTGGCTATGATTTCCACTCATAATCTTAAATTCTTCAAAATTGAGATCTTGTAAAATTTACGATGTTCTTTTTAATGAAGTTGGCATCCAAATAATGATAAAGACAGTAAAACTCCATGAAAATATATTGGAAATTACTTATAACACATCAACACATGCAGATGGCTTGTTATGGCATCAAAAGGGTTGAAAATTACGCTAAATGGATCTTAAATAACTAAAAATAGGCTCAAAATGCCGAAAACTTACTCTGGTAATATAGCAGCAAAAATATCCTAAAATTTTGTGAAAATTAGCAAGATGCACTGTACCAGCGACTCAGGTGATTATCGGCTCGGTTAATTGCTTGGTCAAAGCGTAATGTGGTTAATAGCTTGTTCGCTTTGGGTTAGTATGAGCCGACTCGTGTCAGTTTGTGTCAGCTTGGATCCGAGTGATGAGCAATGTCATATCATGTCAGAGCTGATCGGTTGAATTTGGCTCGAGACAAGTTGAAGTCAGCGATGACGGGCAATTATAACTATAATGATGATTATTGACAACGACTATACGATGATGGAGGCAGTTGCGATGGTTGACGAAGTTACATATGACAACAATGGTTGATGAAATTATAAACATCGATAACGAATAAGATGGCGACAGAGATTTGCAGAGTGAGAGGGCAACGATAGGCTAGGCTTGTGGGCTAGAGTGTGCGTTTGGATCATGTGATGAGGTAGGGTTGTGGGCTATGATTTGAATTCGGATTGTGTTTGGGTTAGGATTTTCAAGAGGAAGATGAATTTGTGAATTTCAGGTATTTTATAGGTCACGTGCATCGTGCTTATTTATAGGTCACGTGCAACACATGCAAATCAAAATAACTAAAATATAAGAAAGTTATTTGCAACAATGGAACTCAATAATAATACAAAACCAATGCTAAAATATAAGCAAAGCCCTAGAATCAGATCAAGTAGGATGTCCATCGTAGAGTTATCCATGCTTCGAATGCTAATTCTATTGTTATTGCAGGAAAGAGAGTATGAAAAGACATGTATGTGCTCTAGGGAGAGACTATGTGGTAAATACAAAAATTACATCATTATTAAAATTTTGAATTTCCACCGAAGGTAGAATTGCCGCTCTCAAGTAAGGGTGGAGCTATGTCTTTAAATGCCTTGGCATGGAGTAATTTAGGATTGTCCATTGAGATTGATTTTGAGCCAAGTTTGAGATTTGTTAGATTCACCTCAATCTATATTGGCTACGAGTTGATGTTTGGCTTATTTCTTGTATTCTCTTTTACATGAGTCATATATTGATTAGGAGTCTGAATATTTTTAGGATTAAGTACTAAGTTGATTTGGTCCAGCAGTCTTTGGTTTTGGTACAAAAAAAGTTCCTGGATTCAAATATGGCCATGTGGTTTGTGGAAGTTTGTACGACTTTCTTCTTTTTGAGAATTTTTTAAGTTTGTGTAGTTAATTAAAACTTTGGTCTTGTGAGTAATCAAGTAGAATTAAAAAAGTTCTCTTATAAACTTTGTTCTATTTTTGTTCTTCAAATTTCTCTGTTTTGTGATGGTTTGGCGTGGACAATTGAGGCCAATAAGTGGGCAAGTTAATGTTAGTGATATGATTTTACATATGGGAGAAACAAGTACTAGAGTTAGGAATGAGTGCTAGAGATAGGCCTAACCAAACATGAATGAAGGCAATTAAAAGAGGAAAAAATGTACGTTAATTTAATATGGGAGATGAACTAAATTGAGTTGAATGGAATAAAAGAATTCATATAGTTGTCTCCAACTTTTCATATCAGGGCTTTTATAGTTTCATATTCATCTTTTTTTGAATTTGTCTTTTAATTAGACATTAATATTGTCACGCCTCGCTTCCTAAGTATGGAAGGCGAGACGCGAAGAGGTCCGCTCAGACTTGAAGCTGTGAAGCTACAGTCTGATAAGCGTCTGTGTGTTCATTCATTCGCAGATTCTTGCATTGCAATAAAACAACAGCAATAATAATAAATATGAGCGCATGCAATAAAATAACCAACATTCAAAACATTCATTTCACTATTCAAAAACATTCAGAGATATAGTCATAAAAGAAAGTACATAGTCTGAAATGAAATGCCCAAGCGTGGCCGAAACTACAACATAGATAAGGTGCTACGCACTGAACAACCTAACAACATCTACTATGAAAAACAAATACCAACTAAGAAAATAGCCTCCAGCCGAGACTAGGACAGATCTCTGGTATCATCAAACTGAACGTCAGCAACAGGTCGTCTTCAGCAACTAACTCATGCTCAAAAACTAACATGCGACACCCAAAGAGAAAAGGGCGCATGTCAGCAAAAGTCTCAAAAAGGAAAAAGAGAGAGACTTTTGTGCAAGGAAACATAAGTTAAAATGAATGCAATAGCAGTTTAAAATGATGATGACATGTCATGATATTATAATGAATGCAGCAGTTTAAACATGAACATGATATTTTGCAATGCATGACACGTCGTAGCGAGAGCTACTAAACAATATTTTATGGAAAGCAATAAAACATGCATTCGTGTCGTGCACATGGTTTACGCCTTGCAGCTGAAGTTGCTGTACGTGCACACTTCTACGCTGAGTGGCCGCTTAACCCTACCCCTCCACGTGTGTATGAACCGGCGCTCATCTTCTGGATCACGAGCCAGGAAGTGTTTATGGTATAGGGTTGACTTAGCCTCATTCATGATGTAGGAGTCAGAATCCTACTCGCCGCAGATTACATTTCATTAGTAGCGTGTGCTACACATTCATTACAAGACATTCAATGCATGAAATGATATGTGATATGCAATACAATAGTATGAGAGCAGATATTGAATTGCGTACAGTTATATCAAAATAAACGTGACATGTGATATGCATGAAATGACATGGCAAGGGTGTCGGATCTAGCTTCGTTGTCAAGTTAGATCAAGTATGTGTGTCGGATCTAGCTTCGTTGTCAAGCTAGATCTAGCATGGTGTCTAGACGACTATCATTTCACTGCCTAGTCTCTTTTACACAGTAACTCAGAATAGCCTAAAACGTGGCTTAACAATCAACTGAGCAAGTTTCACTTGCCTGATACAACGTCTGTAATCCTCAGTTCAACAGTTCAGAATCTCCCTATGTTCTCAATCACCAATCACCAATCATACAGTCCCATATTCAATTATCTTAAATTAGTGATTTAACCAACACAATAAAATTACGATTTTTATCTTGTTTAAACATGCGGTGTTTGGGTTTCTTATGGATCGGGGGTTATCTCAACACGACACGAGAGCTACACTGATGTCGGGTAGCGACGTCAGGGGTTGGATCCGGCATCGAGCAAGGTACGGTAACGGCTAGATGCAACGGACAACGGCGAAGGTGGCCGCGGGAGGAAGACGAACGGCAGGGGGCTGCCGTGAGGAGTTGCACGTGGATCCAGGCTACGACAGGTGGTACACGGGTTGACGGATCTAGCGCGCGACCTGCTGTGCGCAAAGGGGAAAGGAAACGGTAGTATATAGGGGAGAGGGGGCTGTGTGTGATGTTGTGCAGCCTGCTGTTGTTGCTTGCACGCGCGAGGGCGCAGCTGTGCGAGGGGATGCGGCCCGGGCTGTGGTCGGATTGGTGATGCGCGGCTTGAGGAGGCCGGAGGGAGGCTGGTGGTTGATAGGGGGTGCTGCCGTGAGTTTTAAGGAGAGGAACGACAGTTTTTTGATGGGAAGCGGCAGTTTTTAGAGAGGGAATGAGTGTTGTGCGGCAGTTTTGAGAATGGGAGGAGATGTGTTTTGTGTGGAGGGGAGAGGGAAGAGGTGGTTGCGCGAGGGGAGGCTGGCCTGAGGTTACCGGAGGGTGATCGGCGGCGGCAAAAAGACAGGCCGTGGGGTTTTAGGGTGAAGGAATCGGCATTTTTTTGAGGGTGGAGGAGGGTGTTTGCGGCTGTCAAAGGGGGTTGCGTGCGATTTCGAGGAGGAGGAGGTGTTGCGCGGTGGGGCTTGGCCGGAGCACGGCAAGGGGATGAGGGGTTGGCGGCAAGGAGAGAAGTCGGCGGCTGCTAATGGGTTTAGAAAACCCTAGGGTGAGTTACGTTCTAATAGGAGATGGGTTTGCTAAATAGGGTTGAAAATGGGGTAGATTTAGGTTGATTAGAGAGAGAGAGTGTGTGAGGGGAAGGGTAGACTTAGGGTGCAATTAGCTAGGAGAAAATATTCATGATACGTATGAAATCCTAAGTGATTTGATTTGATTTTATTAAGATTTGATTTAAGGATAAGTCTAGGGCTAATTAGAGATTAAAGATGATTAGTGTGAATTATCAGTCTAACGTGTCCGATAAATACAAGAAAAATATCGGGACGACCGTGTCGACGGGAGGATCGAGACTACAATGATCTGTCACGAGCTAGGTCAATGGAAAACGAACTAAAAATAAAAAGGTCAAACGTCGAAGTCTAAAGTTACGACACCCCTTCAAATAAAGCTGTTTTGTGGAAGACCAAGCCGTGAAATGACGTTCATGAAAAATTCCACAAATAAGTACTCTCTCAGAGGGTCACAATGACATATAACTTCGCGCGTTCGGAATACCAAATAAGGTCACAAAAATACGCGTACGAACAAGAATGTACGCGCACGAAAAACATACGGTCGAAAAGCGACCGTGACAAATATTTATAGTTTTTAACATTTTTCTTCCTTTCATCGGTGATTGTATCTGTAAAATTGTTGGTTTTTATGATTTCATTTAGTTGAGCATATAACTAACAATTGCACTACTTAGAGGACAATATTGTAGCACATTTAGTCTGTACTCTATACTTGTTGTCCTCTTTGAGTCTAAGTTGTTTAAATGGGAGGTGATATAGTGGAGATTTCTTTCATGTTTTCTGTTACTAGGCGAATGAAAATGAATCTATTTTAGAACAAGTTGGAAGGAAATAGTGAGTTCATAATTTCTTTGGTTTCTTATGATTCTTATGAATATTAAGATATTCTAATGTGTCTGCTTTGCTATTTCATTTTTCCTTTTTGCATGTATATCAAAAAAATGATTTTTTTCCTCAAATGCCTAAAATCTGTTCATGCAGGGGCTACAAGCGCTTTTTCAGAAGATCTGCTTTAGAGGAATCTGATTATCTTAAAGATGATTGCATTTCAATAAGTTGTAGTGTTGGTGTTGTTACATCACTTACGGAGGGACCTAAAGTCTACTCTGTTTCTGTGCCACCCTCAAATATCACCGAGCAATTTGGATTGCTCTTCGACAGCGGAGAAGGAGCTGATGTGAGTTTTGAAGTTGATGGAGAGAGATTTTTTGCGCACAAGATAATACTTGCTGCCCGATCTCCTGTGTTTATGGCACAACTTTTTGGGCCATTGAGGGACCCGAATGCTCAATGTATAAAGGTTGAAGATATGGAAGCACCGGTTTTCAAGGTTCTTTGCTAACCTTTTTGTTCATTAAATATTCTTGAATTATTTGCATATAAAAGTAGAAGATTTGGAAGCACCGGTTTAAAGGTTTTTTTCCTAACCTTTTTGTTTATTAAATATTCTTGTATTATTTGCATATTCTTGACTGCATGCCTAATTAATGCAAACAAATGTGCATGATGTCTTCGTCAACCAACTAAAGAATATAGAACCTTCTATAGACTTTGTTGTCTAGGCAAATTTTGCTTGGTTCGAGAACCATCGGTAAGCAATTTGGTTGATGAGTATTTAGGGTTTTTGGCATATGACAATGTATCTAATGATCAAAATTGATTATTTCTTTGTTATCTTTCCTTTGAGTTCATCACCGTCATCATTCATACATTCCTCTTTGCTATATTGATGTACTAGAAATAACCTGTGCACAAAGTGCACGGGCACAAAAAACCCCCACAAAATCAGGACGCCGGACCCAAACCGGTTCAAATGTGTAGTGGGTGCAAGTGTGCATCTTTCATTTCCATATTAAACTTGTATTCTGTTCCTGCCTAATTTGGGAAGATTTTTCCAAATCTTCAATTATCTATTATATTAAAGAGGGATGTTATCAAGAGAAAATGGACAAGAGAATTTGGACAAGAGAATTTGGACAAGAGAAATCTATTATATAAAAGAGGGATGTTATCAAGAGAAATTGGACAAGAGAATTTGGTTAAGAGAATTTGGACAAGAGAAATCTATTATATAAAAGAAGGATGTTATCAAGAGAATTTGGACAAGAGAATTTGGATAAGAGATGAGATTTTGAGAGATTTTGAGAGATTTCGAGGGATAAGAGCATAGGTGGGGTATTTATATGTTTGCCATCCGGCATCCCACTTTGCAAAAAACCCATAAACCCCCCAAACTCACATATTTTCATCTTTGGCCTATGGGCTTTTTCCCATATAACTCCCAAGGTTTTTGGGTTTACCCTTTTACCCTCGACGATACCGACACACACCCACACTTCTCGATCCTTTTCGGTTGCGCGCGTTCACCGCATCCTGTTCATCTGTATTTTCCATTACGCCGTGCACTGTGTGCACGGGTTATTTCTAGTATTGTGATAACTTGACAGACTCGTATTTGATGCAAATAATTCAACAACATTACGCAAGTAACTCCACAATAAACTACCTACTTGCAGTTAATGACTTCTGCGGCAACTTTAAAACTAAAGGGGATGCCTGTGTATATTCATGCTAATGACTGAAAATAAGCAACTTGATGCGTACAACATCTTTTATCAAGCACTTTCACTGCTTCAAGATTGCCCTCAAGTCTACTTTCACCTCAAAATGTTAAATTGATATCCATGTTGGTTTTTTAGATGCATGTAGCATTGACTGAATAATCCACCAAATTTTTGCTGCCATTTATTATTTAATTTTTCTATTGCATCTTGTTCCGAAATGAATTTCTTGGATACTGTAGCATGAATAGTTTCCTATGATTTAAGCAATTCTATATCCATAGCCATGATTTAAGCAATTCTATTAGTTTTCTGGGGAGAATTTGGTTGAAAAATGTCAAATTCTATTAATTAAGTAAAGGGCAAAAAACCATGGATGAGAATTCTTCCCTTCAAAGTTGACTGTAGTATTTTGCATTCTTATTCTTCATGATGATTTTTACCGATTTCTTGATGCCATAAAATTTGCCGGATTTTTGAACTTTTTTGTTCACCTTTTGGTTCTATTTATTGGGTCTTCTTAGTTTGTCACTCTTAGTTCTCCACCGATTTTCAGTCATTAAAGATATATGAATCTCAGTTAGGAGAACCCCCCCCCCCAAAAAAAAAAAAAACCCCACCAAAACACACACACTCTCTCTCTCTCTCTCTTGAATGTACCATATACAGGAGCAAACATGTTCTGTACAGGAGACAGTTAAACATAAAATGCTGTTGTGGTTTGATTGAAGACCTTGAATTGCTTTCAAGTTTCACACATTAAGACCTCATGATGAGATGGTGGGCATATATTCGATCCGTTAGCGCACATTGATGGGGATCTAACTCAATTGGTAATTTAGTAATTGAGTTTTTTTAAATATTTTATCTTTTGTCCCACCCAAAAAATATTTTATCTTTTGTCCCACCCAAAAAATATTTTATCATTTGAGTTTATTTGAGTCCTTTTTTACATTTAGTTAGTTGAATCATTTTAAATTTTTCTTTTAAAAGGAATTTGAGTCTTTTTAGAGTTTCTTTTTAAATGGTTTTTTAAGTCTTGTTGAGTTTCCTGTTTTAAAGATTTTTTTAATTTAGAAATTTTTATTTGAATCTATTTAAGAATTTTAGTGCGTATCAAATTAGTCTTTATACTAGCATATAAATATAACTTTATATATATCTTTTTAACGTTGAGAGTTAAATAAGATTTAAGAAATTTAGTGTAAACTTTGTGTTTTCCTAAAATTAGATCTTTTGCATTGGAGCGTGAGAGTGAACTTGATTGATTGGGTGTGAGGTCAAAAAAACACTGTGTACGAGACATGTGAGTCCGTGATCGTTAATCACTGGGCTGCGATGTCCACAAATTTATCATATCCCGAATTTCTCCCCCAAATCTCCACCATAATTTTCTTCCGTCCTGCTTCACATTTGATATCAGAGCTCAAAATCCAAATTTTTACTTTTTTCTTCTACATCATCATCATGTTTTTTCTAATTAGGTTTTAGAAAAAAAAAATCAAAAAACAGATATCAAGAAAAAAACTAAGGTAAAAAAATTCAATCAAAAATTGAGAAAAAAATCTAAAAATTAAAAATTAAAAAAAAATCATAAAAGAGCAGAAAAGATTCAAAATATCTGCAAAATTTTAGCTTAGAAAATTTCAGAAACTTTATGCTATAGTGTTTTGTGTGATTTTACAAAAAAATTCATGTGCTACATTAACTTCCTAAAATTTCAAAGGATTTTAAAGAACTTCTCGATCATTTTGCATTCAATTCGTTATTTTGAAACCGTTTTAAGCCAGATTGTTGGTCCGTTGGAGCAAGATAGTTTGATCTATTACATATTTTGAAGCATATTTTGAAGATTGATCTAAAAAATATGCACTGAAAAGTACTACTGATGTAGATGAAGATTTATGTGAATCTAATGCTCATCGTAATATCATTAGGTGTTTGCTTACCGCACCCAAATGTGAGGAAGATTGGCGTAGAAATAGTATTTTCAATACTTATTTCAAGACAGGCAATAAGTTCTATAAATTGATTGATGAAAGAAGTTGTGTTAATATTATTACTAAATTAGCCTTAGAGATAATATGTTATCTCACCCACAACCATATAATATCACTTGGGTTGATAAGACACCTCATTCGGTTCTCCATTGATATTTAGTGCATTTTCAGCTTGAGAGCTATGACGATTACATTTGGTATGACATTATACTCATTAATGACGTACACATTTTGTAAGGAAAGTATTGATTGAACGATCGAGATGTGATAAGTTCTGGAAGGTCAAATATACATTCATATTTAAAAGAAATAAAATTGTGTTGATCCAAGCCCAATCTAAGATTTGAGTTGTTAGTCAAAAATAGGTTAAACTTCAATGAGCTGAGCATGAGGTACTCTCAAGTTTTTTGAACACGTGCCTGTTCATGATCCAGAGCTTGTGACTGCAATCGATTTTGCGCCCAATCTAGATCCAGAGCATGCTGTGATTAAGATTGAGCTTGTGATTGAGTCCAAGCTTGAGCCTGAGTCCTATCATGTAATTGAGCACGATTGATATTGATCCTACAATTAAGTACAAGCTTAAGTCTGAGTCCCATCATGTGATTGAGCACGAATTGGAGCCAGAGCTACACGGTGATTCTATGTCAAAGGTTAGCTTGAAGGTCCCATTGGAACTCATTTAGCACATTGACTTCATCCATCCTTCATCATTCTCAGACAGCCAACCAGCAGGTTTTATATGCCTTCACATCTTTCATAATTTGAAAATATTTTTTGAAGATATTTTTCTGAAAATTTGCATACTGTTACACCACAAAGTTCACTGACGCATTTTCTCCCATTACAAGATATTGCTGATTTCTATCCGGTTATACCATTTATACCAATTACAAGGTTAGCTTGAAGGTCCCATTGGAACTCATTTAGCACATTGACTTCATCCATCCTTGATCATTCTCAGCCAGTCAACCAGCAGGTTTTATATGCCTTCACATCTTTCATAATTTGAAAATATTTTTTAGAAGATATTTGTCTGTAAATTTGCATACTGTTACACCTCAAAGTTCATTGGCGCATTTTCTCCAATTACAAGATATTGCTGATTTCTAACCGGTTATACCATTTATATCACCATTCACTAGGTGGTGAAGTTCTCAAAGCTGAGAGAAGAAGATGTCGATCTAATACAATTATTATTTTAGTAGTTGAGTTCTTTAGATTTTATTATTTGAGTTATTTTAAATTTAATTATTTGAGTGCTTTTAAATTTTCTTTAAAAGGAGTTTGAGTCTCTTTAGAGTTTCTTTTTATAGGAGTTTGAGTCTTTTTGAGTTTTTTCTAAGAAACTTTTTTATTTTATTAAGATGTCTATTTGAATCTATTTAGAAGCTTGAGTATGAGACAAATTAGTATTTGTACTAGCTTATAAATATAATTTTATATTTATTTTTTAATGATGAGAGTTGATTAGAATTTAAGAAATTTGGTGTAAGCTTTATGTTTCCTTTAAATTTAATCTTTCACATTAGAGTATGAAAATAGGCTTGGTTGCCTAAGCCTGATGTTGCGGGTCAAATCCTCCTAACAATGAAATTTGTATGGTGGGAAATCAAGGGTACAATGATTACAAGTTGATGGGGTTTTTATAGAGGCTTATACGCCTAGGAACTCGATCTTGGAGATGCAGGATCCCAGATCGCTCGAATGTCGCTGATCGCTTGGTAGAAGGGCCGAGCTTCCTGCATGATAAGCAGCTCGTTAGAAAGGCTGGGTTGGCTGTCAACCCGTAGCCTCTCCAATGATAAAGTCAGTGAATGACTCTTCAGAAATAGGTCGGACACGACGGCTGATCTTAAGATAGAACGACCTTGTGTGGCGAGCTTGTGAGTAAGGCACAGATATATGGATGATATCCGACCTTAATGAGAGTTATAATTTCAACTAACCAACCCCCTCACTGTTGGCTGGAGAAGGTATTTATAGTGAAAAAAATCGGTTGAGTGACATCTAATCAGTTGTCGCTTTCGCTTAGCTGGAGCTCGGCTGGAGCATTACCCATAATGGGGACGCGATTGGTCGGTGAGAATGTCAGAGATATCATCGCACCGCCTCATCCTAACATTAATTGAATGTCAGAATGTGTCAGAGATATTTGTGTATTAATAGAGACGCGACGGGCGACCATCAGTTCTCGTCTTTGACCTCTGGCATTAATTGGAGGCGTAGGTAGCCTTACGTCACCATGTCAGATATATTTGTGCTTGCTAGGTCGCCTCTGGAGAGATCCGTGATCGGCGTCCGTGCTTGGCGTCCCAAGTCTTTCTCCGTATGTCCTCCTTGTTCGGTGAGTAGGCGAGCTTCGCCGTTAGCCGGGGTTCGCCCCTAAACTTGGCGGCGAGCTTCCGCCCGACTAGTTGGACGAGCCTCTCTCTTGATTCATCGGACTAGCTCCCCCGCTCGGTTGGGCGAGCTTCTTCTTAGGGGGTCGATCTCCTCGTCTGTGCTCGCTCTTGTCCAGGCTGGTCGGCGCGCTTATTTGCTTGGGCCTCGACTATGCGGGCCTTTATTTTCTGGGCCGGCCATCAGGTCGTAACACGTGAGATCAGAGAAATTTCTGCGTACGAGGTGTGTGAGTCAGTGATTGTCGGATCTCTGGCGTGCGAGGTTTGAAAATTTATTAATCCCTAATTTTCTTATTCTCTCAAATTCCCATCACAATTTTCAATTTTCCTCTTCCGTCCTGCTTCACACTTCTTACTGATACAAAAACGCTATCCATCATTTCCCGTGAGCAATCAAATACCATCCATTACTTTGGATGTACATCATACCCTGGAAGCAATCAAAGGCTATTTAATACCATTGATACTCATCATACCCTGAAAGCAATCAAGAGACCCTTCAATACTATCAATACCTATTGTGTTGTGACATGGGCTACTGATCCAGGAATTGTTATTGAGTTGAACGAAGGAGGTGGATCTGAAGGTCTTGGTCTAAATTTTCAGCAAGTTCTAAATAAGATTATGGAAATCCTAGCTAATTTCAATTTCCAAGTAAACCCTTAAATCCTTTATATAGGCTTTACAAGTCCTATACAAATATCTTACTATATAAAGGAAAAATGATCAAAACTAATCTTATAAAAGAATAAAACATTAAAATCTGACAGAAGGGAACTGCTATAGTAACATGGTCACTTGTACCTTTTAAAGTGATGGTATCCTGGTTACTACTGCTAAAGAACCTTGTTATTTCTTTCCTTTCATGATGTAGACTTTCATTTCCCCTTGCAAATGAATGACATCAGCACAAATCTATTCATCAGAATTTTACCCAAAAGGCTTACAATTTAACATAAATAATTCAAAAGCATTGTGCCATCGACAAGTATCTATGACAGCTAAACCCATATGGTCAAAAGCTGATACTAAAGAGACCATATCTAGACTATAATAGCTGAAAACCATCAACTTATGTATACATTTTCGGTCCTGCGATGGTACTCTGTTCTTTTATTTAGTGCATGCGCATTGCAAATATGACCAATGTGAGCAGCTTTTGATACCAAATGTCTTTTAATATATTTGCAGGCTTTGCTCCATTTTATTTACTGGGATTCTCTACCTGATATGGAGGAGCTTACCGGTTTGAATGCAACATGGGCTTCTACATTAATGGCACAACATTTGCTTGCTGCTGCCGATCGATATGGATTGGAGAGGCTTAGGCTACTATGTGAAGCCAATCTGTGTGAGGGTGTTGCTATAAACACTGTTGCTACCACTTTAGCTTTGGCTGAGCAGCATCAGTGTTATCAACTTAAAAATGTATGTCTCAAATTTGTTGCGTTGCCTGAAAATCTTCGAGGTAATGTATTGCTAACCTGTTCTTCATAAACATCTCGTCGGAACTGTAAAATTTCATTTTCTCAAAGAAAAAGCTTAAAATTTCACTGTTGGTTTATCTATGTTTTTTTTTTGATTAATTCAAAAAGGGTGAGAAAATTTTGTTTTTGAATCTGTTTCTCGTTTCAACTTTTCCAACTATAAGTATAAGCCGAAGCTATGCCATTTAATTCTCTTTCATGGGAAGAAGAAGAATATAACTGAATTTGCA